>JAGSMP010000256.1:0-1200000 GCA_029286625.1 Parnassius orleans
CTATACGAGTATATGCAATATATCTAGTGACAAAATTCAAATTAGGCAAAAGGAATCCGAGCCACAAAAAGTCAGTTTTGAGATGTTGACGTTTGAAGTTTGAATCCCTTATCCAATGATAATGACTTGCTTCCATTTCTTTGCAATTTTGCTTTTATTGCCTGTGACTTTTGCTTATTTTTTACATAATATGTATAGTAGAGACCTTAAGGCCTAATCTTATCCGACCAAAAAGAAAAGAGGAAACCTCAATTAAACTGTATGTATTTCGTATGCATGTTACGCGTCATCTTCGTCAATTGTGATTTTTTTGTAATGGGATAATAACAATTTTTGTGATATTATTGAGAAGACATTCTAGTTGTAACCTTGTGCTTGTGATGTTCTTTAGTTCACTTAATAATATCTAGTAATAAAACTTTAAATCAAAAGTAAAAGCCTCCTTCAAAGATCTAACAAGAATAAAAAAATGTCGCAACAGCTTCTGAAGACGGGACTTTAAGACCCTCCAATAAATGGAATGACTACCTCAAAAATGGATTTTTTTACGTGATAGAACCATGGTGCAGCTATATTAGTGGTATAGTTGTAGCACAAATGGGTCGACTCGACGGGGAAGGACTACGCACTCACAGAATACCAGCGTAAAATAGCAGCTTAAAGCTGCTCTGTTTCGTATGGTGAGTGTAAAGAACCGAAGACCCTTTTTACTGGTATTATTTCTTAGTCCTCACGGGTAATAACGCATCTGCAATTTGATTCGTAATCGAGGATAGATGTAGATGTCTATGGGCCACAGCAACCACTTACCATCAGGTGAACTGGGTGCTCGTTTGTCACCCGAATCCTATAAAAAAAAGGAAGGCAGGAAGTCGATTGATGCAGATGACTCAAGACCGTGCTTTGTGGCATTTTTCTTAGTGGAGGCCTGTTCAGCAGTTGATTTGTGAAGGGCTGTAATGATGATGTTGATGATAACAAGTGTAGGCCCTTTTTGCGTCCCCCTGTAACGGATTCTCGACTTGTCGTTGTGGGGTCTTAGTAGCTGTGGCTTGATTAGCCACGGTGAACGAAGAGGAACCGAGGTATCCTGTAATCGTTATGGTAACCAGTGTAGGTTGAATCGTTTTTGCGTAACTATGTCCAATCATGTCACAAGCTGACGCAAAATATATAATCTGTAAATAACAATTTTATCGAAAATGGGTGCAGTGTCAAATCAAAATAACTATTTCAATAAATTCAGAACTATTGAGCCACGAGTAACCAGGCAGGAAAATTACTGAGTTCGTGTCAACGGTGCGTTAGCTGAATTCAAGGCTTTTCTCAAATCTATCGCTCATTTTTTTTACTTCAAAAAGAATGAATTTGTCAATTCGAGAGTTTTTTTTTTCTTTCGTTCTTTATGTATTACGCGATTGTGAACCGGTTTTAATGATTTTTTTTTATGAAATAGGCTTCATGCGTGATCCCATATAAATTTGAGAAAAAATCCACCGTTACTGGTAAAAATGGGAATGAAGTTTTTAAAAGTAACGCATGGATGAATTATTTGTCAGGCTTACAAATAATTGTTTAGGGTCTGTATGTTTGTCCTTGTGAAATTTGTTTATGTAACCCCCCCAAATACAGAAGAAAAGCCTAGTGTGGATGTAACGTTTTTTTTCTTTCATAAAACAAAGGAAAACGATATTCCAGTAGTTACCTTGAGCGTATGATATTGCTTAGTCCACTCAAAAGGTTGATCCTTTTAAGGGGGTTTATTGTCGCTCAAATTCAAATTTATTCTTGGTTTCGTTGATAAATACTACTGATAATAGTTCACTTATAAAATGGTAGTAGCTATTAGCACTCTCTCTCTACGTACAAGTCCGTCTACTTGTGACTCATCCTGCTATCTATTTTTTACGTCAAGCTTCAATACATTCATTGTTGTGTTTACTGTCCGAAGTATTGAAGGTGAAACAACCGAATCGTCGGGAATTTAAAAAATTAAAATTAGTTAAATTAAATGCGGAAAAATCTTAAAAATTACTTGTATTCAATAGTAAAAGAAAACTAAAAGCAATCTACTATAAATTTATATGACACTAGGTAGGCAGGTAGACCACCGCAGTTTTTTAAACTGACTTCAAAAAACGAGGGGAATTCCCAATTCATCGGTATAATACCGACTTCAGAAGTTATTATGTGCAAAATATTTTATTTTTTAAATTTACATCAGCAAGATGCTGCTGCTCATGTCCTGTTTCATTTCCTATCAAAAATCCACTGCAGAGCATAGGCCTTCCCAAGATTGCCTCATAAGCGGGATATTTGCCAATGTTGCCACGCTTAGCAGCCGGGCTAGTAACCGCATTTTACAAACGAGCACACAGTTCAAGTGATGGTAAGTGGATACCTTGGCCCATAGAAATCTACATCTATTATCGGTTAAGAATCAAAATGCAGATGCGTTGTCACCCCTTAGGACTAAGATGGTATGCCTCATTTTCAGTAAAATACGTCTTTTAAGTTTTTTTTTTAATTAGTTGTTATAAGGAAGACGCTACTGCCCATTCCCATGTTTGTTTCCTTCTATCGTTTCTTACGACACCCACGGGATGACATGAGATAGTGGATTCTCTCACGTCGCCATCACATTGCAAAATATATCACGTTAACTTGTTGAGAAAGTTTTTTTTTATGGAATAAGGATGACAAACGAGAGTCCACCTGATGGTAAATGGATGCTGTGGCCCATAGACATCTACATTTATCCTCGATTAAGAATCAAAATGCAGATGCGTTGTCACCCCTGAGGACTCAGATGGAATGTCTCGTTTCCAGTAAAACGGGTCTCCGGTCAGTTGATGAACATATCGCGATTTACAAGTAAATTGAACACTCAGCCATTAACCGCTTATGTATATTAACATTTATGATATATTTTGGATTCCTGATGATAAATGTCTGGTCATTAATATTGTTTATTGTTACACAACGGCGAAATGACGCTACGTATTGTTTGGAACAATTAGACTGCGAGGCGCTGATAGTAAAGAGATGGATGTTTTGCTGCTGTTTAAATTACATTAGTAAAATTAGTTCTATTCTCACTCTTTAACGTGCATTAGGTTATGGAATTTTCTTCCTGCTGTAATTCGTGAGGCTCAAACAATGTGGTGGCGGTGTAAGAATATCTACTACCCCATATCGTTGCGAGGGTGTCGTAAGAGGCGACAGAGGGAAAATGAAACACGAGATGAGCAGCAGCATCTACCTGATAACAACTCAAAATAATTTAAAAAAAACTGCGGTTGCCAACCCGCTTGCCTAGCGTGGCAACTATGGCAAAATCTCCCCATGAGGCAATCTATTAGGGAGGCCTATGTTCAGCAGTGGACTTTTATAGGCTGTAATGGATGGATGGATCTATGAAACAGTGTCAGTGTTTAAAAGGCGAGTTAAAGAGCACTATCTTTGTCGTCCCAATGATTTCATGTATGACTTGTAAATGTATGTAATAGGTCGGGGAAAATGGTTCTTTGTATTTTGTATACAAATTCAAGACATTTTTTTTTTTTCAAAGTTTAATTACATTTAATTATAATTATAAAAATGTATGTGCCATTTTGTTTGTTTAACTTGTTGATATCTTGTAGATAGTGACATAATCCCGTTGCTGTATAAGTCTTGGGATTTTTGATTTAAAAAAATGAGACAAGTAGTTTTGACAGTCCTCTCTTGATGTTAACTTAACACTACCCAAAGAATTCTGAAAAGACCAAGACAGGTGAAAATCTGAGGGTGTAAGCTCAGGACTAGTTGGTGAATGCATTAACACTTTCCAACCTAGCTCTCTCAATTTTTGCTAAGTGGCCAAAGATGTGTATGTTCTGGCGTTATCACGACGACAGACCACTCCTTTCCTGTAGATCAATTCCGGCCGCTTTATCTCAATTTATTTGCTTGAGTCTCATTAGTTGTTGGTAGTAGAGATCTGAATTGGTGGTTTTGCCTGGCCGTAAAAGCTCATAATAAACGATGCCCTACCAGTCCCACCGCATCACATTATTGCGTGTTAATCCGGGTTTCGCTACAGTCTGTGGAGCTTGACTACCTTTTAACCATGATCTTTTCCGCACGTTCTTGTCGTAGGTGATCCATTCTTCATCACCAGTGATCAATCTTTTCATAAATGTTTCGGTTTCATTACGTTTCAATAGAGAATCTCAAATCAGTACTCGATTTATTAGGTTTCTTTCAGTGAGCTCGTGTGGTACCCAAATATCGAGCTTTTTTGTATAGCCAGACTTTTTCAAATGGGTCAAAACTGTTTTGTGGTCAATTCCCAATTCCTTGGCTATGTCGTAACTAATATGCCGATCTTGCTCCACTTTTTCGAAAATGGCATCGATCTTTATATATATGAGAGCGACCAGAGCGAGCTGCATCTTTGAAATCAAAATTCCCGGACTGAAAACGCTTGAACCAACATTGTGCTACTCTTACTGGCATTAGGTCCATAAAGGTCACAAATTGTTTTCGCGGCATGAATAACATTATTCCATTTTTTGTTATAAAACTTCAGAATGTATCAAATATCTTCGTTAGATTCACTCATTTTGGCGAACAGAAAAAAAATTGAAAAATGGCGGGAAAGTGTTTTTTAATTTTTATTTTTCTTTTTCTTAATGTCCTATATGTATTGATATTAAAACCAGCCAGATGAAAACACTTCAACCAAAGAGGTTTTTCTTCAATTTTATGCAAACAAAATATCTATCTGTATGTATTTAGGTATATGTGTATGAATGTATGGATGGATGGATAAATGCATATGTATTTATAATCTTTATTTTATATTGTGTATTTTAATATAATTATAATTATTGTGAGAGTGCACACTAAATCTATTCAACAAAATCTACTTACACAAGAAATTTCGTTCGAAAATTTAAATAGGGTGTGCCTTGTACAAAGTGCTTTCGTACAAAATATATTATTTTTAATTTTGCATTGTAACATTAATTTGTTTGTACATAAATAGTTAAATAAATATATAAAATTAGTTTTAATCAATTTTTTTTTGTTTTCATATAAATTAAAAGTTTGTTTGTTTTGTAAACGTTACCCCTACAATAGGATATTCTCCTGTATTGTGGAGGCCTTTCACATTCATAAATTGCACATGTACACTTCAGACCCAGAACAAATATTTGTAGTTCCGTTCGGGATTCAAACACGCGGTTCCGCAGCACCATAGCCAAACGCTTATCCACTGCACTACCGAAAAGTACGTAGCTTGTTTGTTTTATTTGTTTTATATAAAAAATGAATATTTGAAAAAAATATATTACACCTCATTAGGCGTATCTTCTTTATCGTTGACACATCTTACGTACATTAATTTTACTTCAACAAGCTGCAGGAACATAAACGCGATTATGTAACTATTGTTAATCGTTTGCCTGTGAGAATCACTTTGCAACTGCGATATATTTTTTCATTATAATAATATTTTGTTTCTAAAAGTGAGAAATTAATTTAAAAACGACATAGGCTTGTTATCGATACTGATACATTTACACAATAGAACGAAAACAAATGTCAAAAGTCAAAACTAAGCCGAACTGGACGCCCACAAGAGTTACCCATCGCATTAGAGGAACTATATTATGTAGCCTCTATAAATAGTCGTTTCGTCCGGGAATTGAACCATCCGTATTGAACAACCAGCCTTAAACAAACACTTAGACGCTGCGCTAACGAGCCGTATAATAATATTGATTTCCCATAACGTTACACCCTATCAAAATTCTACTGCTGAACATATGCCTCCCAATAGAGATTGCCTCATAAAGGACATATTTGCCAAAGTTGCCACGCTTAGCAGTCGGGTTGGCAACCGCACTATTTTATTTAAAGATGATAATAGCAAGACGCTGCTGTCCCTCTTCTGGTTTTTTTCTCTGTCCCTTCTTACGATAGCCAGGAGACAATATTGGTTAGCGGATATTCTTACACCGCTACTACACGGTCAAATTAACTAATCTTTATACAATTTATTTAAAAAAAATGGGCCAGATTAGGAGTACCCTTAACCGACGAGCGTGTATGCGTAGATATATGGATGTAAAGGAGGCGAGAGGTGTGTCAGGATCGTGCCAAATGGAAGTCCGTAGTCTCTGCCTACCCCTCTGGGTGACAGGCGTGAGTGTTTATGTATGTTATAAAAAAAACCTTTCTAATTTGGACGTGGCACTTAGGTAACGTAATGATATTTCCGAATTTTTTTTTTCGTTTCGTCTTTAATAATTTCCAGTTGTTATCAGGAAGGCGCTGCTACCCACCTCCTGTTTCAGCTTCCATCTGTCGTCTATTACGACACGGCCCACGGGACGGTACGGGGTAGTGGATATTCTTACACCGCCACTACACCGTGACCGGTCTCTTATCAGTCTGTCCATATTTGGAACGTGCTCTCTCTAGAAATCTAATATTTAGCAATAGCTACATATTAGATTCCTAGAGAGCTTGGCTTTTAGGTATTCTGGCAATTTATTATAAATTTTTATTAACATCGGGTAAGGACCTAAGCTGTGTAATTTTAATTTAGATTTTGTTTGCAAAAGGTTATTCTTATAGCGAGGTATGTTGTGTCGGGGCGCGTCTATGATTTTGGTGTAAAAACTTGGGTGCCTTTTTACAAACTTACACATTTCTAATATATATAAGCATGGTAATGTTAGAATGTTGAGATTTTGAAAGTGAGGTTTGCAGCTTTCTCTTTTTTTGGTATTTGCAAGTACGCGTATGCATTTTTTGTAAAATAAAAAGTTCGTGTGATTCTACACTGTTGCCCCACAGTATGATGCCGTAGTTTAGCCACGCTTGAGCGTAGGCGTGATAGATTGTCACTGCCGTTTTTGTATTTGTAGATTTTTTTAGTTCTCTTAAAGCATATATAAATTGTGATAATTTTAACTTATTTTTTTGAATATGTGATTTAAAATTAACATTCGAATCTATATTTATACCCAGCAAAGAAAAATTTTGAACACATTCTAATTTTGTTTGATTATACGTATAATTTATGCCTATAGTAAAATTATTTTGTCCGTGCAGTTGGGGTCAGCCCGGCTAGGGCGGTGAGCATGTTGCGCGGGCGCAACGCCATTATCGATAACAACAATTATATTTAAAGTTTGCAATACATTTGTTTTCTTTTAAGTATTTAGTTGAAAATACAAACAACATTATATTTACATGTGCAACGGAACCGACCAGAAAAAATATACAAATGGGATCAATTAGAGTGGAGTCAGGACACGAAGTGATTCGCTTACCACCTTACCATTGCCAATATAACCCAATTGAATTGGTATGGGCTCAATCAAAAATGAAGTTGCCACCAAAAACAGCACTTTTAAAATTGCAGACGTCGAAGTGTTACTGCATGAAGCAATTTCAAACGTTTCGCAAAAGAACTGGGAAGATTGTGTGAAGCATGCAGAAAAACTCCACGAGGAAGACTTGAAGAAATCTCATCTGGCAGAAGATATCGTAATTCATGTGTATGACGATGACTCTGATGATTCTGATGTAGAATTTTAATGTAAATAGTTTTAGATTTAATTTTAGATATATGTTATTATCTTTATATTTATATTTATTTTTAATATAACTTGTTACATTCCAAACATTTGCACTTATAGTGTTTTTTAAATATATAGATACCTAATTAATAATTTATTTTAAATCATTATTATTCTTATTTTAATAAATACGTTGTTTTATCTATTTTTTTTTTCATTTTTATCACTAACCCACATAATGACAAATCTAAATACACTATCGATAACGCTTATCGACAACAATAATGCGCATCACCATGCTCGCCCCTAAGGCCCGTGAGTGGGAGAGAGAGCGAAAAACTCTGATGATTTATGACCCAAACTGCACGGACAAAATAATTCTAGTATAGTTCATGTTTTTTTCGTGGTCTGAATTGTATTAATTTAGTTTTTTTGAAATTGACTTCTAAATTATGATCGCTTAGCCATTGTTTTACTTTGTTTATAATTATGTCGATTCTTTCATTAAGTTTTGTACCTTTGATATTTTGTTTGCTGACGATTTTTCCGTTGTGTTCCATGGAACACAACGAAAAAATCGTCAGCAAACATCACACAATGCTCATCAATAATCTTCGGGAGGTCATTGATGTAAATAAGGAAGAGGGCACATCCAAGTACGGACCCCTGAGGGATAGAGTCCCGCACCGGCTGGGCCCTCGACCTGACACATGTTATGGTTTTTGAATCTTGATCTACATTTTCTATTTCGACGTACTGTGAACGATTTCTGAGAAAGGAAGCAAACCACTTATGAGCTACACCACGGATACCAATGTCATAAAGTTTATTTAAGAGAATGTCATATTTAATTTTTTCATATGCTTTTGTCATGTCAAATAAAATTCCTATTGCGTATTTCTGATCGTTTAATATGTTCAAGACTTCATTAAAATATTTAAATGTGGCCAGGGTTGTCGAGCGGTTTTTTCTAAAACCATTTTGGGCGTCGTCGAAAATATTGTACGTTTCACAAAATGAGTATAATCGTTTGAACATAGCTCTTTCAAAAGATTTTGAAATTACGGGTAAGAGTGCAATGGGTCGGTAGTTATTGGGTTCCGTTTTTTGTCTTTTTTATGTAGTGGCTTTATAATGGCAATTTTTAGTAGGTCAGGGAATACTCTTTCAGAAAAGGATTGATTTATAATTAAAGTTAACGACGGAACTATTTCTTCGGCACATTTTTAATAAGAGTGGACGGCAGCTCATCAACACCGAAGCTAGATTTTAATTTTAGTTGTCGCACCAATGACATTACCTCTCGTTCATCCACTGGGATTAAGAACATCGAGTGCAAGGAGGGGCGCACAACCGGGCGGCCGCGTGGCGCGGGCGCACCGCCTGCCGCGCCAATCCCGACTGACACGAACAGCTCGCTAAAAACATTAGAAACCTTATGCGGGTCCGATATTGGTTTATTGTTGATATGCAATTTAATATTTTCATTATATTTTTTTACCTTACCATGCTTTATTTTTTCATTTATTATTTGCCACATACATTTAATTTTATTAGTTGCTTTATACATTATTTTAATTGATTGTAATTGTTTTGATTTTATTATAACCTGTTTTAAATATTTTTCATATTGTTTGTAATAATTTTGTAAAATTTCGATTTATTTTTCGAATACATAGCATGAATTTTTAGTAATCTTTTATGTTTACAAGATTATTTAATACAGTATGTTAGCCATGATTTATATCGTTGTTTATTATAAATTTTTAATTGTTTACATGGAATACAATATTCTAGTGCATCGTGTAAAATTTTATTTAGTGAATTGTAATTTTCGTCAACAGTTTTATTATTTGAAATGAACTCTTGCCAGTTTGTATTTTGTAAATATTATTTGTATTTATTTATATTATTTTCATTGTATAATCTTTTACATATATAAAAGTAAGGATTGTTATTTTGTTCTGATCGAACATTTTTTAATTGTAGGATTGCACTGAAACACCTAACTGGTCTGAAAAACCTAACTCTAATACCGTAGCACTTACGTTTTTTTGACTGAAATTTGTTATTTTATGGGTTATGGTACTGGGTTATTTTATAAGTTGCTTAAAACTTGACTCTAGCATGGTATTTAGGAGTTCTGATGATTGTTTTGATTTTACTAATGTATTCACATTAAAATCGCCACCAATAATAATTTTTTTAACTTTATATTTTTTTATGATATATTGAAGAATTAGATTTAGTTGGCTGTAAAATATGTCTGTCTCTCTACTATTCCAATATAATGCTATATTCAATAGAAATGTTCACTGATACACACTTCAATGTTATATTCAATAGACATGTACATGATATCCGTTCGTTCAACGTATTCGATGTTGTTTTTCAGTAATATGCATTTTGACGGTCGCCGCACGATTAGACTAATCGTAATCTGTAATACTCGCTCATATGGGGCAAATTTAACCATGGTTGTAACGAAATATTTTTTCTGAAGAAATAATTACCCGCAGTAAAATACAACGTGAATTTATGGAATTTTCATATCGTAAGCGGAATTATCAAGATATTATAAAGACCGGTGCAAATAATATACAGGATAACAAACGTACTAGGTTAAGTGTCGCTTCTACAAAATTTTACGCTTGTGGAAAACTTGGCCATAGATCTTTTGAATGTTTCAGCCGTTGACATGGCAAACAGCAAACAACTCCGACTTCCGATCGCCCCAACACGGCCGTGGCTATGACGAAGCTCTCCGTGACATACTACGGGTGTGGTGCTGAGGGTTACGATGCTCGAAAACGTGGCCAGTTGCAAGCGGCAGCACACAGTCTGCCGCCACATTCAGCGTAATAAAACGAGTGGACGTATGCGGTGTGAAACCTGTCACCAGGGTGATCACTCAATTTGGTGAGCAGTTTTCATTTTGCTTTGATTCCGGTGCTGATTGTTCCCTAGTAAAAAAAATATCTCGCTTAAACTTGTAGGTGAAATGCAACATGCAATTGTTACTCTGATAGGTGTAGGAAAATCTAACGTTGTGTGATTTACAGGTCATAATGTACAAATTTTGTTTCACGTTATACCTGATGATTTTCTAAGTAATGATATTCTGATTGGACGCGATTTATTACGATTTATTATTGAAGAGTTGAATTCGATAGAAAAAAAAACGGCTTTTATCACCCCCGACGCTCATTATGAATTTACCGCGATGTCTTTTGGAATACGCAACGCTTCTGCTGTTTATCATAGAGCTATTAATATAGCTCTAGGAGACTTAGCACATTCTTATGCAATCGTTTACATGGATGATCTAATAATACCTACGATTAATGTTGAGCAAAGTTTAGAAATGTTTCATACAGTATTGAAAACCCTTAGTGATACTGGTTTCTCGTTCAATCTGAAAAAATGCGCGTTTCTTAAGAAGCAAGTCCAGCTTTTAGGTTACGAAATATCGGAAGACCCAATCCTCGTAAAATAGTTGCGTTAACTATTTCCCTACCACCCGCAAACTATCACTCAGCTCAGACGGTTTAGCATCTTATTTAAGGCAATTCATCCATAACTTTTCGCTTAAATAGGCTCCACTCTATCGTTTGTTAGCTAACAATAATACTAAAATAGTTTGAACTACTGAATACGAAAAAATTAGGCAGGATATAATCTCGATATTAACTTCATCCCCAGTTTTAAGGCTTTTTGATCCAGAACTGTCTATAGAACTACATACTGACGCTAGTAGTGAAGGTTACGGTGCGATCCTTTTCCAACGAGCTGAGGCAAAATTATATCCGGTTGAGTACTACAGTAAGCGAACAAGTGATGCGGAGTTTCGATACCACTCCTATGAGTTGGAGACACTGGCAGTTGTTAATTTAGTCAAGCATTTTCGACATTATTTGTACGGTAGGACTTTCACAGTTGTTACCGATTGCAATTCCCTCAAAACGTCTAGAGCTAAAGTAGACTTAACTCCTAGAGTTCATCGATGGTGGGTTTTCCTTCAAGCCTTTGATTTCAATATAGAGTACCGGGAAGGCAAAAGAATGGCCCAAGTTGACTTTTTCTCGAGGAATCATTTACCTGAGGAGAACGGTACTATCAGTGATGCTCATGATTTAGGTAAAATAAATTGTGTAGAAGAAAAACAAGTCATTATAACCGATTTATCTTCGAACTGGTTACAAGTAAAACAACGAAGAGACCCTGAGAGCGATGAAATTATTAGTAAACTTGAAAACGACGACCTTGATTTACAAAGTTGTAAAATTTATGAGTTGCAATCAAAAGTGCTCTATAGGAAAATTCAAAGGAATAACCGTAATATTTGGTCGCCGAATGTACCTAGGGCCTTTTGTTGGTCAGTTATAAATGATATTCATGAGTCAATCGTCCACTTGGGATGGAATAAAACTCTAGAAAAGGCATATCAACACTACTGGTTTCCTAATATGTCAAAATATGTTAAAAAATTTGTTGAGAATTGTATAACTTGCAAAGTAGCTAAATCAAGAAGCAGCAAAAAACAAATAGAGTTGCACACCATCTCAAAAATTAGTATTCCTTGGCATACGATTCACATAGATGCCACAGGAAAACTCAGTGCTAAAAGTGATCTAAAAGAATACATTTTTGTGCTTATAGATGCTTACACTAAATATGTGTTACTTAGGCATTCCTTGAGAATAAATAATGAGAGCGCAATTAACGCTACTAAAGTATCCATATCTCTTTTGGAACACCTGTGCGTATAATAGCGGATCAGGGTAGGTCATCATTACAGCCCTTCACAAGTCCACTGCTGAACATAGGCCTCCCCCACGGAATGCCACAAAGCACGGTCCCGAGCCACCTGCATCCATTGACTTCCTGCATGTCTAACCAGGTCGTCACTCCATCTAGTGGGGGACGCCCTACACTTCGCCTGCCGGTACGAGGTTGCCACTCGAGAACCTTTCTTCCCCATCGGTTGTCGGTTCTTCGAGCTATATGGCCGGCCCATTGCCACTTCAGCTTACTAATCCTTTGGGCTATGTCGGTTACTCTGGTTCTAGTGCGGATATCCTCATTTCTAAGTTTATCACGCAGAGAAACTCCAAGCATAGCCCTGTCCATAGCTCGCTGAGCGACCTTGAGCTTCCTCATACGGCCAGCAGTGAAGGACCCCGTCTCAGTTCCATATGTCATCACTGGCAACACGCACTGGTTGTACAATTTGGTTTTGAGGTTTTGAGGTATGCCTGACGAGAAGATGGGTCGTAATCTCCCGAACGCTGCCCAGCCGAGTTGAATCTGTCGATTGACTTCTCGATCGAAGTTGGACTTACCTAGTCGGACTATTTGTCCCAGGTAAACATATTCGTCAACAACTTCGAGCTTAGTGCTCCCAACAACTACCGGCATAGATGTGACATGGACAATAAACATGATTGTTGTTTTGTCCATGTTCATCTTGAGACCTATCCGTTGGGAGACACTATTGAGGTCATTGAGCATAGTGCTTAGGTCCTCCAGCAATTCTGCCATAAGGACTATATCGTCGGCAAATCGAAGGTTACGGAGTTATCGAAGGTTAGGCCATTGACGTTAATACCGTATCCATTCCAGTCCAGTAGCTTGAAAACGTCTTTCAATGCAGCGGTGAAGAGTTTCGGGGATATTACGTCACCCTGTCTTACACCTCTCTGCAGTTGGATAGGTTTCGTACTCTGGTTCTGTACTCGGATAGCAATCGTAGCCCTACTGTACAAGCACTTCAGCACCTCGATATACCGACAGTCCACTTGGCCCCGCTGAAGGGACTGCAGCACCGCCCAAATTTCGACGGAATCAAAGGCTTTCTCATAGTCCACATACGCAAGGCAAAGTGGCAGATTGTACTCTTCGGTCTTTTGTACAATTTGCCGAAGGGTATGTATGTAATCTATGGTGCTAAAGCCTTTTCGGAAACCGGCTTGTTCGGGAGGCTGGAAGTCGTCGAGTCTACATGCGAGACGATTCGTAATGACTCTCGAAAACAGCACGTAGACGCGGCTGAGAAGGGAAATCGGTCTGTAGTTCTTCAAGAAAGCGTTGTCGCCTTTCTTGAAGAACAAGACCACGGCACTTCTGCTCCACGCCTCCGGTGTAATGCCACCATGGAGGACGGAATTAAAGAGCTTCTGAAGGACTTCAAGTACCGGTTTTCCACCCGCTTTCAGAAGCTCCGCTGTAATTCCATCCTCGCCTGGGGCCTAGCCGTTTTTTAAGGTGCTGGAGAGCCATTCTAATCTCGCTTAGACTGACGTCCGGGATATCATCGGAATAGTGTCGGATAAGACTCGCTCTTGGATCGTTACTCACACTTGCGTGTGGCTCCAACGATGGCGTGTACAGCTGCTCATAGAACCTCTCAATCTCACTCAAAATCTCAGGTCTCCCAGAAACGATGCTGCCACATTCGGTCTTCAGCTTCGACAGTTGGCTCTTTCTGGCAGACATATCTCTGGCAAAGACTTTGGAGCCCTGGTTCCGCTCGATCGCTTCTTCAATACGAGCTGTATTGAAGTTGCGCAAGTCCCGCCGCATGCATTTGGAGATCTGTCTGTTCAGTTGCCTGTATGCTGTCAAATCTGCTGAAGACTGCAGCTTCATCTCCCGTCTAACAATCATGAGATTAAGAGTGTGATCGGAGAGTTTTTGTGTTCTTCTGCGACGGGTCTTACAGAACTTAGCTCCGACCGCATGGACAGTTTCCACAAGCTTGTCATTCATATCGTCCACTTCATTGCAATCTTCTAGGCACTGAAAACGATTTTGTAACTCGAGCTGAAAGTTTTTTGGGACTTTGGATTAGAGCACGAGGGGGACGGAAGCGTTGACTTCATTAGACGTGACCTATCCAACTTAACGTTTAGGTTCAGTGTGCCTCTCACCATTCGGTGATCGCTGTCAGTTTTCACCCTCGCGATCACTGAGACATCACTGAACAGTTGTCGTTTGGTCGTCATAATGAAGTCAATCTCATTTATTGTCGAACCGTCGGGGCTCGACCAGGTCCACTTTCTGTGGGGCCGCTTTTGGAAGAAAGAGTTCATCATAAAGAGTCCCTCTTTCTCCATGAAGTCGGCCAGCTGCTGGCCCCTTGGGTTCCGTTGCCCTATTCCGAATTTCCCTACTTTCAGCTCACCGCTCTCTCTTGTGCCTAGTTTTGCGTTGAAGTCTCCCATTAACACCGTATAGTGGGTTTTGGAGGAATGCATGGCTCTAGAGATATCCTCATACATTTCCTCCACCTCCTCATCGGGGTGTGCCGAGGTTGCATAAACATGTATGACCTTCAGCGAATACCGTTTGGTGATTCTGAGTATAAGGTACGCAACCCTCGTCGACACACTCCCAATCTTTACAACGTTGTTAACGAGAGACTTGTGGACGATAAATCCGACACCTCTTTGGGACAGATGATCGCCCTCCCGGTGATAGAATAAGTTGCCGAATTCGAGGATTACCGTGTCCTCCCCCTCTCTTCGCACCTCGGATAGTCCTATTATATTCCAGCGTAACTTATCTATCTCTTCTTCCAGCTCCAGGATCTTCTCGTCAGTCCTCAGGGTGCGTGCGTTATATGTTGCCAGGTCGAGTCGTCGTAGTTGGCAACCGAACCTCCACCGGAGATTCTTAACACCCCTGCCCCGCCGTTACCATGGTCGCCACCGTAGCCAGGAATAGCGGGACCGCCGGGGACTGGGGGCCGTTTATTTGTGTCGTTGCTCATGGGGTGTATATCGCCATAGTTGCCACGCTTGGCGAGCGGGTTGGCAACCGCAGTTTTTTTATTGCTTTTTGCTTTTATCAGAAAGATGCTGCTGCCCATCTTCTGTCTCAGTTTCCCTCTGTCGCCTCTTACGACACCCACGGGAAGATATGGGGTAGTGTGTATTCTTACCCGCCACTACAGGGGTAGTTGCACTACAGTGTAGGTGCTTTGCGAATAATGGGCTTAGAGATTTTTATACTAGTCACAGTATCCAACTACATTTGATAGAAACCGGTTCTTGTCGCGCTAACGGGCAAGCAGAGCGGATAGTGACCTCAAAACATGTTGACTTTTGTAGAAGTTAGTCCGAGTAGGTCTTGGCAAGATGTATTAGATGATTTTCAGCTGTCTATATATAGCACGGTTCATATAGTAACTAAGGCATGCCCACTAGAGTTGTTAATAGCCAGAGTAGCTAAACCCCTAAATTTATTAACTGTAGATGATCATGAGGTTTAGGTGAATATAGAAGAGATTAGAGAACAAGCTGATAGATTAATGAAAAATAACGCATGTCTTGATAAAGCACGATTTGATAAAAACAAGGCTAATGTGACTTCATTTTCTGTAGGAGATTATGTTTTAATTGAAAATCATGAACGGAATCAAACCAAATTCGACGCTAAATACAAAGGAACTTATGAGGCCATTGAAATACTAGACGGTGACAGGTATCACCTTAAAAGTTTGAATTCTAATCGCTCTTATAAGTCCACTCTCCCAATCTTATATCCCTACTGAGCTGGATCCATGTTTATCAGATAACAACAATGGTAACGATGATGCTCGTCCCTCAACATCACACGAGGACGCGGCGTAAAACGTCAGGACGGCCGTGTCGAAGGAGGTAGTCGGAATCAAGTTTATTGCTCATTTCATCGCGAGATATCCATTGTTCTCTAAAAATAATACTCTGTTAAATCTTAATTTTATTATATTTGATTTGTTAGATTTTGTCATTCTGTAGAATCTTATTTAATCTCATTAAAGTTACTGTATTATTCTACATACATATTACGACCAATCAGAGCAGAGGGTAGGCCTCGAGCGGGGTCGAGGCGCTTTTTTGACGGTCGCCGCAGGTTTAGAGTTTTTAGGTTTTGTGGATCAAGGTGGATGATCATTCTTTTTTGGGTTTCGTACGGCGATGTCGTTAGATCGATGTCGCGAACCTCCTGCTCGGAATTTGTTTAAATTTTATGTACGTTTTAGATTTAAATTTAGTAATTGCAAAGTAGTAATTCTTTTAGTGACTCAAAATTGTTAAACTTTAATTAAAGTATACAAAAGCAGTGAATACTTTGTTTTGTGCTCGCATTCAACCCTGATGACGCCCACTAGACCCGTGACCACTGATGACGATGTCGAGGAGAATTGTGTTTCTCCGACATATATATATATATATACATTGATTTACCTGTATATATATATATATGATTAGTAAGGAAACCTACATTTCTAAGAAAAAAAGAGTAAAAAGTATGCGAGCAACCCTAACCAATGAAGTTGTTAATAGCAATTTTAAATTGATTTACCACACACTTTGCGGTGAAAGTAAACATCGTGAGGAAACATACATGTGAAATCCACGCATTGGGGCAGTGTGGCAGACTATTCCTTGCCCTAAAACCGTTTCAGAAATGAGAGGGAGCCTGTGTAGATCATAGGTGTGAGAAGTACATAAGCTGTAACTTTAGGTACTTTAACACGCAGTAGGGCAGCGCGGCGAATACTTCCCATCACCAAAAACTAGGGGTAAAGTAATTGGGCCGTTATGTATTAGCTATTAGTTATGTTGCTGTATGCAAAATATCTCACTTATTGCGCTTTTATCAGATGTCTTTGTTTTATTTAAAAAAACGCACTATTTATGGTTATACATTAATGATACATTTTACACACAATAAAATTATACATATTAATAAATAATCGATCTTTTTTGTTCTACTCTCAATCAATAATTCAAGATAATGTAAAAAAAAATATTGCATTTAGTATTTGATAAGCTTTTGATATTAAAAAAAAGGATTTGATTTTTTCTATGTTAAAAATTACTTTTGAAATATACGATGATTTTATTGTAGAAACACGTAGGGACTGTGTGGAAAGTATAGCCGAATAAATTACATAGGCACGTGACATGGGTCACCCGGTCAGGGAAATTTGTTCTTTTATCAGAAAACGGTCATATATTATATATTACAGATATTGGAAAAATTGGATGGAGACAAAAACCCTTTTATCGCCCGAACGAAAATATTTAAAAATGGAACAGTCAAACGCTTGGATTTAAAAGGTGTTATTTGATATTTATATTTAAGGGATGATAGGAAAAATGTTCATTATCGACTATCACATGTATAATCATCAACATCATCTCATTATAGCCCTTTACAAGTTCGCTGGTGAACACAGGCCTCACCCAAGAAATGCCACAAAACATGGTCCTGCATCTGTTGACTTCCTGCTTAACTTATTAAGTCATTACTTCAACGACTTGAGGAATGCCTTACATTTAACCGAGGCGGCTACTCGAGACCCTTCCCCATTGATTGTCAGTTCTTCGTGCAATATGGCCGGCTCATTGCCACTTCACCTTACTGACACGTTTACATTTGTCGGTTACTTTAGTTCTACTGCAAATATCTCCATTGTGGATTCTATCACGAAAAGAAACTCCAAACATAACCCTATTCAAAGCCAAAGCTCCTCCAAAGCAAAGATGAACTTATAGCCAGCAGTAAAAGATTACGTTACAGATATATATGCCATTGCTGGCATATATATCTGTAACGTGATACGTCCATATGCACTGGTTGTACACTTTTATTTTTAAGTTTTGAGAAGAGAGTGACGAAGAGTATGTCTTAATACCCCGAACGCTGCCTAGCCGACTTTAATCCGTCATTTGATCTCTTGGTCGAAATTGGACTTACCTAGTCGGACAATTTGTCCTAAGTAAAAATACTCGTTAACACCTTCGATCGTAGAGTTCCCTATATATATATATACAAATAAATAAAATTGAAGTGTCTGTTTGTAATGTCAAAATTACAGCTTTTTACTAAATCCATATGAAAGTATATACGGTACTACAAACCACAATCTTTAAAATTTTTGTCTGTCTGTCTGTAAGTTCCGGCTAATCTGCGAAACGGCTGTACCGATTTTGACGGGATTTACACTGGCAGATAGCTGATGTCATAAGGAGGAACTTAAACTACTTTTATTTTAGAAGAAGAATTAGGGTTCCGCGCAAAAAAATTAATACCCTAAACAACACGCGGGCGAAGCCGCGGAGAACAGCTATATTAATAAATAATCAATATAATTAAAAACTTAATACAATATTTCATTTATTTATTCATTAATGCATTACAGCCTATCAATGTCCACTGCTGAACATAGGCCTTCCCATAGATTGCCTCATAAGGCGGATATCTGCCACAGTTGTCACGCTTGGGAGGCGCGTTGGCAACCGCAGTGTTTAGTTTTTACTCAGTTGCTATCAGGAATGAAACCAGGAGATGGGCAGGATGGTACTGCCCATCTCCTGGTTTGTTACCCTATGTCGTCTCTTACAACATCCACGGGACGATGTATGGTAGTGGATATTCTTGCAACGTCACTACGCGGATTTGATACGCTACGCGGATGTTAATGAAATAATTATAAATAATGTATGTAATGATTACATTTTTATATTAAATATTTTTTCCTAAATATTTATTTATTTATTTTATTCTTTATTGCACCAAATATTTGTACAAAAGGCGAGCTTAATGCTATATGGCATTCTCTACCAGCTAATTTTAATTTTAATATTCAATAGAAAATGCAATTATAACACTGTATAGTGTTATTTATATTATGCTACAAGCTGTTCCCCGCGACTTCGTCCGCGTGAAATTTATTACCATTGGATTTCATGGGTTTTAATTTTTTTTCCGGATTTTTTTTACAATAAAAGTAGCTTAAATTACTCCTTTTAACACCAGCTATCTGCCAGTGAAATTTTCGACAATATCGGTCTAACCATCTCGGAGATTAGCCGGAACAAACGGACAGACAGACAAAAATTTTAAAAATATATTTTTTGTTATAAGTCGCGTATATACTTTCATATTAATTTAGTAAAAAGCTGTTATTTTAACATTACAAACAGATACTTCAAATTTATTTATTTGTATAGATTACGAGAAGTAAAACATTAGTAAACTTGTGCTGAATCAACGACAAAACCAGCGCGTTTTGTATAAATTTTATTTAGTACACACACAAATGCTACATATCAAAGGCGCAGTTAAATTTATATCCGCTGGCCGCTGTCTGCCGCTGTCGCCAAAAGGAAACCGTTTTTAAAAACGTTTTACTGTTTTGTTTGTTGCCTTTAAAATTACTTTATAAAGAAATATCAAGTAACATTTTTCAGAAAAATGAAATAGAAACATTTGTAGCCGACTTCAAAAAAGGTGGAGGCTTACAATTCGACTTCATGTTTTTTTAGTATCATTGTATCACGATATTTTTGTCAATATAAACCGATTTTGTTGATTCGTTTTTATGAAATAGGTTGTACTTCAGGGATGGTGTAAAATAAATTGGGCGAAAAACTTCGACGCCTAAGTGTGACAAAATAAGGAACGAAGTTTTTAATGTAACTATTTAAAATTGTGTTTATTGTGGCCCATAGACATCTACGTTCCTCGATTAAGAATCAAAATGCAGATGCGTTGTCCCCTTTGAAGACTAAGATGGAATGCCTCATTTTCATTAAAAATGGTCTCCAGTTCTTTACACTGACCGTACGAAACACACCAGCATTATTCTTCTGTTTAATGCTGGGGGGCTTTTTTGAAAGCGAGGTCTTACCCCGGTCGAGCCGACCCATTCTTGCTGCAGGTAAATATAGTTACCATAGCTGCAGCGTGGTTTCACCACGTAAAACGCTTGAAACATTTTAAAACAAACACATGTACGTAGTAGAGCCGATCTACAACGTAATAACACTGCAGCAAGAATGGTTGACTGGGAAAGGACCAAGCTTGCACAGAATACCTTCGTAAAATTGCAGAATAATACTGCTTTGTTTCGTACGGTGAGTGGTAAGAACCCATCTCATTTAGAATCCGTCGTAATCTTAAGGGGTTACAACTCATATGTATTTTGATTATTTATCGAGGATAGATAGTGGTATCTATGCATCATCGCATCAACTTCCCATCGGGTTAACTGTGTGCTCGTTTGTCACCCCTAATTCTTTAAAAAAATATTTTCAATAATATCTGAAGCATAAAAATATCGCATCGCATGAAGTTGTGACTTTTTCAATATTTTTAGATACGAATGTTTATTTTTAGATTTATTTTGTCATATGTTTGTTTAAAAGTATCCCAAAAATTCTTCCTTCAATTTTAATCCTCCTTGGATTTCAATGTTCCGTACCAAATTTAGCGAAATAAAAACCGAACGAAATTATCTCGATGACTGCCTGTCTCAGACGTTTATGTCAGAAATTGTTTCTCGTAGATTAAAAAATAATATTGTTATAACTATGCAGTTCCCTAAATAACGATGTCATGTTTGAAATTCAAATTTACGACTTAGGGCATTTTTCGGAGGGTAAAATAGAATGTTTAATTTATTTTTGAAATCGTTGGATGTCAGATAAGAGCTCTGTGAAGCATCATTTTAAAAATGTATAAATAATTATTGTGTAATTTTTTTTTTTTTTTTTCAGAATCAGAATATTTATTGCCAATAAGCTGTGTATGTACAATTTGCGGGTGACATTGCAATTAAATGTAACACAGTTTACCCATATCGGGTATGCAATAATTAAGAAATAAAACTTTATATAAATTAATGTTTGGTATTAAAATATTCATTTAAATTATAAAACACATTACATATTAACCACTTTTTGAGGTGTATTTTAAATCTTGGCAAGTCCATAGTTTTTATATCAGGTGGCAGATGATTGAATATTTTAATACCTGTACAAAAAGTGCTCTTATAATACATGTAATTATTAATTTTAGGTGTACATAAATTGTTCTTATATTGACTACGCATTGGACGTGAATTCAAGTTAGATTTAATCTGAAAATGGTTGTTATTCTGTTTGATAAAAATTGAAATTTCTAAGATGTAAATATTAGTAAGAGTGAGATAGCCTTTTCTTTGAATACATTTCTTAGAGTTTCGTCTGCGTACATATTATAAATGATCCGCAGACATCGCTTTTGTAGAATAAATGTTGACTGCGTTTGTAGAATTACCCCAGAAAATAATGCCGTAAACTAATAGAGGTATACCTGTCCGAAATATGCAGCCCTTGATACGTCAACGGAAGTTGTTTCTGCTAATATGGATAATGCGTAACTGTAGCTAGATATTTTTTTGTTTATTTTCTCAATGTGGGATTTCCAGTTTAAATGACAGTCTATGGTGACTCCAAGAAAATTAATGTTATCAACTGTTTCTATTTGGGTGTCTTTATCTGCAATATTTAAATTTAAAGATTTTGTTTTGTAATTTCTGAATTGAATAATTTTGGTTTTGTTAGATTCACGTTTAAATTAATTTTATTAAGCCATTCGACTGCTATTTTAAGGTTTTATTTATGTTATTTTCAAAATTCATTTGAGTATCGGGTATAAAGATAGTAGCATCATCAGCAAACATAACACATCTATTGTCAGTGACATTTGGCAAGTCATTCACATAAATTAAAAATAACAGGGGCCCAAAATACTCCTTGTGGCAAACCTAGTGTCATTTTAACTGGCGTAGACTGTACTTCTTCGAAAGTTTTACCGATTTTGTCAAATTTTTCAATAGCTGTGAGTTGTTCTCTATCTTTTAAATAGCTTTCTAACAGTTTTAATGCCAAACCACGTATACCTAATCTTTCAAGTTTATTTAATAGTACATCGTATATTACACAGTCAAATGCCTTTGACATATCTAAAACAAACCTACACAAGAAGTTTTATTATTTAAAGATTCCCAAATTTCCTAAGTATTTCATACATTGCAAGTGTAGTAGATTATTTTTCTGAAAACCAAATTGATTTTTATTTAATATGCTATATTTTTGAAAAACTCTATAATTATTGTAGATGATTCTTTCAAATATTTTTGAGAAGTTGGATAAAAGAGATATGGGCCTATAGTCTTTAATATTACATTTTGAACCTTTTTTGAACAAAGGTTTGATTTTTGCTGTTTTTAATTGATGTGGAAAGGTACCAGTTTCTATCATTAAATTAAGTAAATAAACAAGCGGCTCACTAATATACTCTATGGATTTTTTAATAATTTGGATCGATATATTGTCGTAGCCACAACTCTTTTTATTTTTGAGGTTTATGACTATTTTTTTCAATTCATTTGCGTCAATGGGTGATAAATATAGGCTATGTAGATGTGTAGAAGGTAGAGGTAGGTATCTGTGGCTTGTGTTTGAGTGTTAATGGTAGCAAAGTGAGTGTTAAAACTTCTGCTATAGCACCTGCATCCGTTATATTAGTATTATCAATGGTCACATTTTTAATAGTTGTTTTGAATATGTTTTGTGAAGTGGTCTGCTTTTTATTAAATGCCATGTAGCTTTATTTTTGTTATTACTATTTTTAATGAATTTTATATTTGATTTTGTTTTGCTAAACGTGTTACAGTTTTTAATATTTTGCAGTATTTCTTATAATACGGTATTAATTCGTTTTTCTTATATTTCAGTATTTTTTGGTATAAGTTTCTTTTAGTTTTGCACGCTCTTTTAATGCTAACTGTCTGCCAATTTGACTTTTTCTTAAAAGAAATTCTAACCTTTTCTACAGGTATGCAAAGATCGTATATTAATTTGAATAAGCTAATGAAACTGTTATACGCCTGATTGACATCACGATACGAGAAAACTTCAGAAAAACTTAATTGAGAGAGATATTTTAGAAAGATAATTAAATACTTATTTTCGTTCCTCCTATGTACATACCAATATTTTTCAATATAACCTTGATTACATGGTACGTTTATGTATTGTGCAGAGTGATCAGATAATCCTAAATGTAAAACTTTTGAGCTGCAACCTTTAATATTTGTTATGATATTGTCTATGCAAGTTTTCGATTTTATTGTTATCCTAGTTGGTTCATTTATTGTTAGTTTTAAGTTATATTTTAATACAGTATTTTTAAAAGTAAACATTTTGGAGTATTTTCCAGTAGATTAATATTAAAGTCACCGGCTATTATTACTTTTTAGTCATATATCTTGAACGTACTGTAATTCTATGTAATAACAAATGCAATGTTTTATAAATATTTCAAAACTTGAGTCTGAGTTCTGTAACAGCAAACAATAATGTAATTTAATTCTGGCAACAGTATACCACAACATTCAAGGTATTTATCTAAGCTTAATTGATTTATACAGGAAGTGCAATAAAATCCATACTATTTTAACATAAATACAGACCCCTCCTCTGGACTCATTTCTACAATATGAGTCAGCAACTTTATAGCCTGGAATTTGTAGAAAATTAACATCTTGTTTCCTTAAAAAAGTCTCACTAATACACATAATATCAATGTTTTCCATAGTTATTAGAACTTCTATCTGGTTGAGTTTAGACCTTATGCCCTGAATATTCTGGTGAAGTATATTAAGACCAGTTAGATCTGTTTGTGCTTGTATATTATTTAGTTTATTGTTAGTATCCTGTAAAGGAACGAAAGACAACAAGGTGTTTTTCTTTCCTTCACCGGACTAACAGGACAAGAGGTACTTTTAATAACAATATTTGCGTTTGGCTGTTCTTTTGCAATATCTGACATTAATTTATATAAGTCATTCAAGACAATATAAACACCATTTATATTTATTTTGCCTGAATATTTCGAAAACATAGTATATGAATATTCTAAATGTTTGTTTGAGTCCAATATACAGCAGTATTTGTGTATTTTATTATCCGAGTATAACAAATTAATGAATTGTTCAATTCTTTTATTGAAGAGATTAAAATTATAGCTATATTTATATGTCGGTAAACAAATAATAATGTTTGTGTGTTGTACAGCCAAGATGCGTTTCTTTAACATATATACAATATTTTTATAATTTTTGGAAACGTTAAAATCAGTATCTCCTATCATAAGTATGCAATAATCATTTAGAGTGAAATTATGTTATCCTGCAATCCACGTGACAGCTGGTCTATGTCGCCGCCTGGTGTGCGATAGTGACAGCATGCGGCGCTCTGCTCCATGAGGTTGTTTCTTATTACCGAAGATTGCTTGTGGTTACTTATACTGCTGATTATACATATATTTGGTTTGCTGTTAAATGTGTGCTCCTCTGTATAATTAAGAGGCTTAGATGTATCGCTCTTGTTATTTCTATAGGTGAAGTCTCTTTTATTCACATGTATGGGTATAGTTGCAATGTGCTTTTATTACAGTCTTCAGGCATTGGTAATTCCTTTCTGGAAGAGGATACCTCGTAATTTTCAGACTGATTGCTGAGCAGGGAGACATGCATGGGTTGATTAGAGCCTTACTAGTGTTTAATTCATCTATATTTATGGTTTTGTATAATTCTATAATTTTCTGTTGCTCTTGATTTTTCCTATTTAGTTCTAAATTTAATGCGTTTAAGTTTTTAATTTCATTGTTGGCTATGTTAAGTTCTGTTTGTAACCTCATCAATTCCGTTTTTAATATTAGCAAATTATCAGTAGTTATTATTTGACTGAGATCTGGAAGACTATTTGAGCTTCTTGAACCAATAGCGATATCATTAATAGACATATACGATGTAGACAGATTTTTGAGAAGTCTGTTTTTGTTTTTTTCTCTGAGTAATATAATTAAAAGATTCTTGCGAAGTTTCCATATCTATTTCACTGAGAGAATAAAAAGAATTTTCAGTAGGAATATTAACCTGAATTTTAGTAGGATCTGGCGTTTTATTGTATTTACAACCGTCGCATTTTAATTTTTTTCTATTTTCTGTATGCATTAAGTAGAACCTTTTTTCGCCTATACTTGTACAATCTATGTGATAGAAGTTCTGGCAATTGGTACAAGTTATGTAATTCTTGCTAATAATATCCTTTTTACAGTTATCGCATTTTAATGTCATCTTGTGTAATATTTAAATAAAATATAAATAAAAAAATTAAATAAAATAAAAACAAAATCTGAACTTGTAAGAAGCAGGGTAGGTTTGAACCCCGACAGTTTGGTGTCAATCTTCGAACCTATCCGGCTAGGCCAAACGAGCGATTGCAGAAATATATGAAAAATGCAAGCATATGCGGATAGAATAATATGGTCGCAAACTGACCAATAGAGATAACCGATTGACAGTTCAATGAATCCACCAATCACGAGCCACAGTATAAAACGCGCACCAAAGTTTGTTTTGTACCGTCTTTTTCAAATATAATTTTATAGTTTTTCGTTAAATAACTTATAGTTTATATTGCTCACAGTCACTACTGGCTAATATTTATGTTTAAAACACTTTTTACGTTTTATTTTATGAGAAATGTAGCCATAGATTGTTAATTGGTGAAATTCACAATACACACAGTTTTTTCCACTTTTTTCTGTTTAGTCCTTATAACAAATGTAAATAACATTTAATGAGCACAACTGTATTGTCTACTTTAAGTTTTACACATAATTAATATTAACACGCTGATATTATTTTAATTACGAATCTAATGGAGCTGATGTTTACTTTACGCTATAGAAGTTACGCCTTCCAATTCTTTCAAAAAAAGTGCTTCAAAATTATTTTCGCAGAGAAGTCAACCTACGGGCCAAAAAGTTTTGGAACTTAACATTGCAAAATCGCCATCATATGTATGTATATCGATTAAAAGAGGAAAGGGCTAATGCCGCAATGCAGCAAAGTTAAAAACAAAAAATAAAATTAAAAGCGATAAAATTCATTTTGACGATGACGATGATTTTTACGAATTTTATCGCGTTTAATATGAGTTATTCGCGCGTTTGACACTAACAAAAATACAAAAGTAGACTGACTTTCACATTATTTATGTGAATTTAAGTAAAAAGAAACTCATTTAGAACCTTACAAGATTAAACATTTTCCTTTTCACCGCGTAAACCGGCTTAGGAACCTAAAATGGCGCTTTTGAAATATTTGATTTCTAAAAGTTTTTTTTTTTATTGCAAGCGAAGGTGCCAAACGACCTGACAATCTACTCGTACCTTATAGAAAATGGCATAATATATCATCAATTTAGAATCAAATGTTACAACATCATCGAGTGTCCGTCACAGGTTCCAATGCGTTTTGAATTCATATGTCGTGCTTGCAATGTTTTCCTTCATCGAGCACATGGTAAATCACATATCAAATTGAAATTAACTATGTCATTGGTGCTTACATCTGGCCTTGAAAGTTCATACCTGGATTTATCTAGACTTCCGTGGTGAGTTAGCTTTAGGATTCTGTGAAAATGCCAGAAAAAATCTTATGGCTTCCGATATATGGCGTTTTCGTTAATGCCAAAACTACAATATTCAAGCCAACGACGGGCAGCAGCATCAAAAGTGCTCACGTCAGGTACTTTGTTCAATCTCGCTGCCAAGCATGACGATTAAGACAAATCCGATAAATACAGGCTGTGACGTATTTCATTACAGCACTTAGAGGTGACAACGCTCCTGAAGTCTTCTTTGTTTCAAGTTCGCTGCAGGTGTCCATGTGCTGTAGCCACTTACAATCAGTTGGACCGTAAGTTCGTTTGTCACTTCAGTTTTATGAAAAATAAAAAAACTGGCCAAGTGCGTGTCGGGCCACGCGCAATGTAGAGGTAGGGTTCCGTAGTAGCCCGTCGCAATATTTTCGCGGTATGAACGCTATAACGACTAAAAATGAGCCCAAATAGGAAGATGTAACTGTAGGAATTATTTTCAAATCAGACTTATAGGGTATAAAAAAGGTTAAAAAAAACTTTTCGATTTTGATAATAATACCCTATCAATCCCGCAAATGAAAAAGTACAGCTAATAGTAGTAATGCATATAAGTCGTTTTCTTCATAAAATGTTTATTTTTAACAGTATACAATAGCAGCTAGTTTTAGGTCATTTTCTATGGAGCTGTAACGAAACTTTTACTAATCCAAGTGCATTTTATAAGTTGGTCGACTATTACTCGTTAACTTCTTAATTCTGACCGCGGCTACTATCTAAGGCTGCATCACCATTTAGTGACAGGTAGGATTTTGGTCAAGCACTGGTTTGTAAAAAGAAAAAAAAGACTTATTTAACCAAATCACAAAAATTAAGATGAAGTTTTACTAAGTGACAACAATCGCAAGTATAAATTATGATACTTTAATTTCCACATACATTGTAATAAATGTTTTGCAACATTTTAAGCACCAGTTACTTGCTTTTAAAGTCTATCTGTAATGGTTCTTATTGTTTACTCGGAAATGTTTGTCATTGGCCAGGTGTGACTTTCCCATTGATTTAGTGGTGTAAAAGTAGCCCCAAAGAACACTTTATTTCTAGTGACGTGAAAAGTTACTAACGATCTTTTAAGAAAAATGAACGTTGAATGGATATTATTTTTCAAGCACTTTTCTAAATGACTGGAGGCTGATTTTTTCAATCGTCAGAAGTTATTTATGTAATAAATTATAACCTGACTGAATATAAAAGTGAAACAATCCAACTAATTTATTCATACGACTATAATTTTTAATTTGTTTGTTTTTATATTGTGTTATGATATGAATAAATTTTGTCTTAGGATTGAAATATCATTTCAAATAATATATATTTGTTTATTTCATTTTCCAAGCAGTCAGCTTACTATTCGTTGTCAACTTAATTACCTTACGAACGAATGTTGGTGTATATAAGCATATAATCGGTACATAAAAATAATTGTTTATATGTACGTCTATTGAACAATACATAATATGATATAGATACGTGGCAACTATAGCAAAGTATTTTGCTATAGTTTCCACGCTTGGTAGGCGAGTTAGCAACCGCCACCAATCCTAGCAATGTTTTTTTATTATAATTTTCATTGAATAAAACTATTTTTACGGATTTTATCGCGTTTAATTTTACTAATTTTGATTCCCGACGTTTCGGGTGCTTTACAGCACCATGGTCACGGGGGGACTGAGGTGTTTGACGTCCTAATGTCATAGTTAGCCCGGCTACCTTCAGTTTTATGAATATTAATTTTCCCAGAACGTCGGTGCCTCAGGTCCTGGTGGGAAGTCTGCAGTCTGTGAACATGTTCAAGATCGTCCCCGCCATTACATCAGATTTGATAGACCACAAATCCTCGCAAAAGAACACCGATTCCTACCAAGGATGATACGCGAGGCTATTGAAATTAAAAACATCCTAATTTCAATAGAGAATGGATGGTGCTGCCATCTACTTGGGATCCTATAATTAACAAATTAAATCCAACCCAAGCATACCACTGCAAGACTTCAAGATACTGTAAGCTCATTCTGCGTAGATCGGACCAAAATTATTTCAAAAACTGAAGGTAGCCGGGCTAACTGCATGGGACGTCAAACACCTCAGTCCCCCGTGACCATGGGTGCTGTAGCACAGAAACGTCAGGAATCAAAATTAGTAAAATTAAACGCGATAAAATCCGTAAAAATAGTTTTATTCAATGTGTAGTGTTCGCGTAAATATAAGAAACCATTATAATTTTCAGTTGATATCAGTATCCCGTTTCAGATTCCCTCTGTCGTCTCTTACGCCACCCACGGGACGGTATGTGATAGTAAATATTCTTACGCCTTCCACTACACGGTGTGTATTCGTTTACAAAAATATTGGTTAAAAAATATTGTTTTAAATCTAAGTCTTATAAATTCTAGCAAAGTTAGCAATATTATCTTTTGTTTTTTTTTTTTTTTTGATAAAATCAAAGCAAAATATTGATACTGAGTGCCAGGCGCTATAGAAATTTTATGAGATTTAATCTCTAATAAATGAGAGGAGAACAGTCTTCAGCAGTGGGACGCATGTAGGGTATATTTACTATTTAATCGAAACAACCGTAACTAGTATATTATTATTTATTATTAATACTTAAACTGACCATGACAAAATAGCGATCACAATGCTGAAAGTTTTCCCACATTATTGTCCCGCCTAAAAGTCTTTAATACTGCCAGCATCACAGTCTATATTGAATGGACGACACAGCTGTTGGAATGGGAAGCCTGTTAATTTTCCTGCTGCGCTCCATCGAGAAAGGCAACGTCGAAACCCATTTGGACGTATTTCCGCAAAAGGGCTCCAACCCACAAATAGCTAGGTATTTTAAGGCATTGGCGTTTGATGTTGGGTAATGGGTCATTAGTATTCAGTGACAATGGCTGACTTCTATGTGTATGTAAATTTATTTTTGACAGGTGGCAAAATTTTCTTGAATTATTTTTCCTAAAAAGTGGTCGTTCAATGCTAGCCGTATATATAGGGCACGCAGAAAGTGCTGCGCTCCTGGCCGCTTATAAATGTTTGAATTTCGAAGGTTATTTTTTTTAAACATAAAAAACTCATATATATATTGTATGTATTAGAAATATTTTTGGTGGGAAGTCGCATGTGTATTATTTTTTACCCAAGTTGAAGTTCGCCATACGGGAAAAGATTTTATGATTTTAAAAGTTCACTACATTGCACTATTCATGTTTAAAATTATTTTGGGAGGGAAGCACCTGATTTGAGCACCGTAAAACGTTCGTACACCGAATTTAATCGAGGCCGTGTTTCTTTCCATGAACAAATCTGTGAAGGTCAACCCTCAAATGCGAACACTGAGGAAAATGTCGCTACCGTCAGGCGACTAATTGAATAAAACCGGCGCATCACTTTTGAGGACACTCAAGGACATTTGGGTCTTGATGCTTATACCTATGTATGAGCAATTGTATGCTTAGCAGTAGACTTGGGATGTGTTGTGAAATGCGATATGAAAGTATCTGACATGATTATGGATTCTAAACAAATATAATTTAATAATAATTATATTAATAATATAACTATGTTATTTTTATGTCCGGTTTACCACGTACTCGACGGTGGAGGAAAATATCAGGAGGAAAATGGTATGACTGAGAAATAAAATATTTCGGGGACCTGTAAAGTCCGCCAGCAAGTAACTGTTCCATGAGAGGAGGCCTGTGCCCAGCATTGGGACGAATTTAGTCTTCAAAGTATGTTAATAGGTTGTCGTTTCTTTTAGTGATGGGCCGTTCTAAAATCCATTTATCGGTACGAAACTGCCACTCGTGAACCTTTCTTCTCATCGGTTTCCGACTCTTCGAGCACATTAGTTCTTCATCTTAATGGTTCGTTATATTTCTTACTCTGCTTCTACTGCAGATAGCTTCATAACGGATTCTATAACACAGAGAAACTCCGAGCTAGGCCTCTTTCTCTAAAACTCACTCGGCTACTTTAAGCATACTCGTACGACAGTTCATCCACTATCCATTACAGCCTATCAAAGTCTACTGCTGAACATAGTTCTCCCATCGATTGACTCTTAAGAAGGATATTTACAATAGTTGTCACGCTTGGCAGGCGCATTGACAATCGCAGTTTTTTTTTAAGTGAATATTTTAGAATGAGAAGAGCCATGGTAGCTCAGATGGTTAGCGCTCGCGCGCCGTGGTAGCACAGATGGTTAGCGCTCGCTGTAAGTTTCATAGTACGCTAGCAACCCGGGTTCGATCCCCGCCGGCACCAATGAAATTGTTAATTGCAATTTTAAGTGCTGATTTACCACGTGCTCGGCGGTGAAGGAAAACATCGTGAGGAATCCTGCATGTCTGAGAAATAAGAGAAAAAAATATTTTGAAGACATGTGAAGTGCGCCAACACGCATTGGGGCAGCACGGCGGATATTTCCTTGCCATAAAATCCTCTCAGAAATGAGGGGAGGCCTGTGCCCAGCAGTGGGACGTATATAGGCTGTAACTTTAACTTTTAATTTTATTTTAACTCGATTTGTAACTCTATGAAACGAAAAAGCGACACTAAAAAGAGAAAAACATATACATCTATAGGATTTAGCCTGCGAGAGAATGAGATAGAATACAGTATACAGTGTTTTTCTGAAGGTTTCACTTCTATCGTGTGTGAACTGCGCACATGGTTTTTTTTTTCTAGTTGTTATTAGCGAGACGCCGCTGCCCATCTCTGGGTTTGTTTCCCTCTGTTGCCTCTTACGACTCCCACGGGACGATAGAGACTAGTAGATATACTTACACCGCCACATCACGACTGGAATACAGTTATTTGCGTTCTTTTGCGTACGGTCAGTTTTACTTATCAATTTTGTTCCATCCATCCATCCATTACAGCCTATAAAAGCCCACTGCTAAAGATAGGCTTCTCTCACAGATTGGCTCATTGATCATCTCACACTTTGGCATAGTTGCCACGCTTGGCAAGAAAGCTTTGCAAACCGCAGTTCATTGTTATATTGAGTTGTTATCAGAAAGCCACTGCTGCCCATCTCCTGTCTCATTTTCCCTCTGTCACCTCTTACGACACTCTCGGGACGATATAGGGTAGTGAATATTCTTACTCCGCCACTACACGGTCAATTCTGTTACTTATTAATAAAATAGTATTACAAATTATATTCCAATATAATAAATCAGTTATTTCGGATACGAAAACATGAAAAGGTTAGTGAAATTAGTGTATTGAATGGAATCACGCAGCAGTGTGACACGGGTCACGAGCGCGGTCAGTACAATTTGTCTTTTTCCCAAACACATCCATTTGTTACTTATCAAAAGCATCACTAAATTTATGATCTCACCGCGAGCCCAAAGAGCAAAAGGTCTATAGCTATCGAGTTTGTAAAGATGTCTGCAGTTAGTGAATTCCGAGTGTAATAATGATTTCTTTTTTTTTACTCAAATACTACACAATCTAATTTATTTTAAATATGAAAATTCGTTCCTTCATTTAATCGTTGTATAATATAATACAAAATATTTGTTACAATTGAAAAAATATATAAAAAATTAATTATCATACAGCCGTCTACGCGATATAGTGACAAGAGCCAAAATCACTGGCCGCGTTTTCTCGCTGGAAGACTATACTTAGCCTTTGGGCGAGAAAAGAACCAGCTCTCTTGTCTCCCGTGCCAACAACTAGCCGTGGACAAGGTTTTTTTATAGAATAAGAGTTATAAACGAGCATGCAGTCCACTGATGGTAAGTGGATTATGAAGATGTCTATCAACATCTATCCTTGATTAAGAATTAAAATGCAGATGCGTTGTCACCCCTGAAGACTAAGATGGAAAACATCGTTTCTAGTAAAAAGGGTCTCCGGTTCTCTATACTCACCATAAATGATTAAAATGAATTGAATAAAAACCGAGTAAAATAAATCAAATTTCATGTTGGCGGTAATATTAACTACCGGAAATTCTATAAAAGTCTAAACTAAACATCCGCGCATTAATTAGGGTAGGTGATTAAGCGACAATTATCTCCCTAATAGTGTAAAAAGACCTTTATTGACATTGACCTTTGATGGCCAACATTGATCACGCTCTGCGAAGTTATTTACTGCTTTGCTTCATCTCGCCGAAGAACAAAAAGGTCCGTTTGGATATAACAATGAATTTAATTTAGAGTTAAACTGTCGAAATTCGCGTCCATCGAAATTCCATGGCCGAAATATTCGTCTCATTTTCAGAGAAAATGTGGTTACTGTCACTTAAAATTACTTTCTCATTGACATAATTTTACTCCTGACAGTATATTTTTTTAATTAAATTTTAAATTTATTTTCATTTTATTGAAATATATACAATATTAGAACATATAATAAAATAAGTAATAATTTATTATATGTTTTGTATATGTTTGGTCAAAATATTTTATTTAAATATTTTTTTCCCTCTGTCGTTTCTAACGACACCCACGGGATGATATGGGGTAGTGGATATTCTTAGTTTGTCACTACCCGGTAATCACCACTACACTGTAAATCGTGAAATTTAAAAAAAGGCAAATCTTCAGTGGTGCCTATGTTCAGCAGTGGACTTTGATAGGCTGTGATGAATGAATGAATGATGAAATTTAATCCGCTACTCTTTACAATGTCTCAAATTAAAAATCAATCAAATAAAAAGTATCATAAAGGAAACTGAAATAGAAGATGTGCAGCAGCATCTTCCTCATAACAACTCAAAGCAATAAATAATTGTAGTTGTCAACTTGCCTGTCAATCGTGGCAAATATGGCAAAATCCTCCCTATGAGGCAATCTATGGCGAAGGCCTATGTTCAGCAGTGGACTTTTACATATTGTAATAAATAATACCGTAATAGATGATGTAATAGATGGATGAATAGAAATGGATGGATGATATCGTAAAAATAAACTTTATTCAAGCATAAGATTATTTATATTTTAACAAATAAACAACTGCTTGGAATAATTTATTAAGTCTGTAGGGCATCCCATTTTAATTATTAAGGATGAAAGCTTAATCTTGATCGAATATTGTAGGTGTTCCAGCGATCACTAAGAATCTCGTGGAGTCTAATCTCAAACAATTACTCCTACTTAATTTCCCCCATAGGGAAATTCATACGCCTCCCCTGTAGATTTCCGAATAGGGGACATATTTGCCTTAGTAACCACGCTTGGTAAGCGTGTTGGCAGCCTAAATAGTAGGTAATAGTAAATTTGAGTTGTTATCAGGCAAATGCTGCTGTTCATCTCATGTTGCATTTCCTTCTATCGCCTGTTACGACACCACAAACAAATTAAATGTAGATATATAAAAATGGCGCATAATTAAGAACCGCACTGATTTATGTAAAAAGGGCAACTTTTAATTTCGCAAAACGTTTAATGATTTACATGTTTCTTTATAGCATTCATGATTTACATGAATGCTAGCTGCTGGTGTATTTTAAATTATTTTTCTCTTTTTATAGAATAAGTGTGCAGGGCGATCACACAGTCCATCTGATGGTAAGTGAATGCTGTGGACTACGGACACATATGTAAATTTATCCTCGATTAAGAATCGCACGACCACACGTTTGGTGTAGGACTTGAGTCCATGGACCGCAACATCCACCTGCTATCGTTTCTTTTTTAAGAAATAAGGGTAACAAACGAGCGCACAGCCCAGCTGTTGCTAAGTAGTTGCTGTGGCCCGTAGACATCTACATCTATCTTCGATTAAGAATCAAAATTCAGATGCTTTGTCACCCCTGAGGAATAAGAAGGAATGCCTCGTTTCATCTCCTTCTAATTGTCTGGAATAATATCGGTGTTTATATTATCTTGAAACGAAGTAAAATGATAACGTAACTTCTTTTAATAATAAAAACTTCTTTGAGTTATTACCTACCGAAATTTAACAGTGTTCAGTTTGTAAAGATTAAATATATTCTATTCAAATAAGAACCTATATACGTCCCGCTCTAATCTTAGCGTGTGTTGATATTAAGAGTGTTTTGGATTGTAATTATTATAGCATATACTTTATAAAAAAGTTGGAGTCGTACGTGGTAGAGCCACGCTGCAGCTGTATTAGTATGGTTGGAGTACGAATAGGTCGTCTCTACCTGGGTAGGAACACGCTATCATAGAATACCAGCGTATAAGCGCATGTTTCGTATGGTGATTGTAGAGAATCGGAGACTCTTTTGACTGGAAACAAGGCATTCCATCTTGTCCTCAGGGGTGAATTGAAATTTTATATTTTATTACATAATGAGGGTGGCAAATGACAGTTCATCTGATGGTAAGTGAATGCTGTGGCCCATAGACTTTTCCTCAATTAAAAATAAAAATTTTAATGCATTGTAATGCATTGCATTGAAATTTTAATTCTCAATTGAGGAAAAGTCTATGGGCCACAGCATTCACTTACCATCAGATGAACTGTCATTTGTCACCCTTATTATGTAAAAAAATATAAAAGGTCAATTCATCAACTTCCATTATATTTCAGAACCCGATTTTCCTTTTTCCATCTTCTGAATGAACCACTTACTTACATTTACTGGAAAATATTTCAATTAATTAATTAATTATGGATTATACCTTTGTACGAACTCTCTATATGTTGTTTCTGTTTCTTATTGTCTGCACATAAATAAATAAAAGGTATAAAAGTAGGATACAATGAAGTTATATTTACCACTAACATATATTATTTATCAGCATTATATTAAGAACCCTTTACACTCCGAGCCACCGACACTAAACACTGTTGTTTTTTGTCATGCTCGTTACCCAATTCGGGCTTGACTCTTTTAGTTTGAGGGAAAACATCGGACAAAACAAACCCTCACCCATTTCAATTATACTCATTTAGTATTGCATCTGTCATCTACTCTTGTACGAATTAGCAGACTTCAACTTCATCATTATCATCATCATTACAGGCATTCACAAGTCCACTGCTGAACGTAGGCCTCCTGTAGGCGTCCTCTCTCATAGAATACCACCCTGCATCCACTGCTGCATCCATCGACTTTCACATGTCTTACCATCTTCATCTTCATGAATGAACACCTACTTCGCTTTCCAGTGCGAAGCTGTCATCTGTTGTCGGTTCTTCGAGCTATATGACCGGTCCATTGCCACACAAAATTTAATCGTGGTCGTGTTTATATATATACATAATGAAATTCGTGAAGGTCGTCCCTCAACTGCCATCATTAAGGAAAATATCGCTACTGTCAGGCCACTAATTGACTAGGAGTATCACCTATGAGCAGATTCAAGGACATTTTGGTATTGGTATGAGCCAAATTCAAAATAAATTTACATCAACATTTGGTGTAAAAAAATGTTGTTATAGAATGATCACGGGCGTTCAAATGCTGTGTATGATATTGTGGTAGGAGATGAAACATGGATATATTAAGGTTCTGAAAAGAACACAACAGTCTTCTGAATGGGCGTACAAAGGCGACAGCAAATCTACAAATTGAGGCAGGCAAGAAGAGTGATCAAAAAAATTATTGCGATTTTTTCTCCCCGACGGGTCATGTCTGCACGATCCCACTTAATGAGCAAAAGACAATTAATGCCGAGTAGTAAATAACCATTTGTTTGCCCAATGTCTTTAGAATAGTTAAGGAAAAACTACTAAGATGTCGCATTCTATTGCATCATAAAAATGCTTCGGCGCACACCGCGTACAGACGAAGTCATTTTTGGCTTCTGTAAAAGTGAAGCTCGTGACCCATCCCGAAAAAATTCTAGACCTCGAACCACGCGATTTCTTTATTTTCCCAAAAATGAAAGATTTGAAGTGAGGTTCAACATTTACCGAGCCAAAAGAGGTCGTGATAGCTTTCAACCAGCACGTCAAAAATATGCCCTCAGACCAATTGGGTATTTCCTAAGCATGCTACAAAACATGGTTCCAAGCCATTTGCATCTATCGACTTTCCGCATGTCTTACCAGGTCGAAGTGATGAGCCACCCTAAAATCCGTTTATTATAACGTGACTGCGTTCGTCTTCAAGCTATATGGCTGGCAGTTTGTCACTCCAGCTTACTGATTCGTTAGGCTATATTGATTACTCTGGTTCTACTGCAGATAGCTTCGTAACGGGTTCTATTACTCAGAGAAACTCCGAGCTAGCCCTTTCTACAGCACACTCAGAGACTTTTGAATCCTCTTACGGCAGTCCATCCACTATCCATTATAGCCTATCAAACTCCACTACTAAATATAGGTCTCCCCATCGATTGACTCTTAAGGGGGATATTTTCTATAGTTGCCACGCTCGTCAGGCGCGTTGGCAATCCCAGTATTATTTTTGAAGTGAAATCTTTAGAATTGTTGTGATTTGAAACTCTATAAAACGAAAAAGCGACACTAAAAAGAGACAAACATATACATCTGTAGGAGTGAGCCTGCGAGAGAATGAGATAGAATACAGTATACAGTACGACACCCACGGGCCGATAGAGGCTAGTGGATACACTTACACCGCTATTATACAACTGAAACACAGTTATTTGCGTTCTTCTGCGTACGGTCAGTTTTACTTATCAATTTTGTTCCATCCATCCATCCATTACAGCCTATAAAAGCCCACTGCTAAAGATAGGCTTCTCTCACAGATTGGCTCATGGGGGGACTTTGCCATAGTTGCCACGCTTGGCAAGAAAGCTTTGCAAACCGTAGTTCATTGTTATATTGAGTTGTTATCAGAAAGCCACTGCTGCCCATCTCCTGTCTCATTTTCCCTCTGTCACCTCTTACTACACTCTCGGGACGATATAGGGTAGTGAATATTCTTACTCCGCCACTACATGGTCAATTTTGTTACCTATTAATAAAATAGTATTGCAAATTATATTCCAACATAATAAATCAGTTATTGCGGATACGAAAACATGAAAAGGTTAGTGAAATTAGTGTATTGAATGAAATCACGCAGCAGTGTGACACGGGTCACGAGCGCGGTCAGTACAATTTGTCTTTTTCCCAAACACATCCATTTGTTACTTATCAAAGGCATCACTAAATTTATGACCTCACCGCGAGCCCAAAGAGCAAAAGGTCTATAGCTATCGAGTTTGTAAAGATGACTGAAGTTAGTGAATTCCGAGTGTAATAATGATTTCTTTTTTTTTACTCAAATACTACACGATCTAATTTATTTTAAATATGAAAATTCGTTCCTTCATTTAATCGTAGCATAACATAATACACAATATTTCTTACAATTGAAAAAATATATAAAAATTTAATTATCATACAGCCGTCTATGCGATATAGTGACAAGAGCCAAAATCAATCCTCGCTGGAAGACTATACTTAGCCTTTGGGCGAGAAAAGAATCAGCTCTCTTGTCTCCCGTGGTGACAACTAGCCGTGGACAAGGTTTTTTTTATAGAATAAGGGTTATAAACAAGCATACAGTCCACTGATGGTAAGTGGATGATGAAGATGTCTATCAACATCTATCCTTGATTAAGAATTAAATTGCAGATGCGTTGTCACCCCTGAAGACTAAGATGGAAAACTTCGTTTCTAGTAAAAAGGGTCTCCGGTTCTCTATACTCACCATAAATTATTAAAATGAATTGAATAAAAAACGAGTAAAACGAATTAAATTTCATGTTGGCGGTAATATTAAATACGGGAAATTCTATAAAAGTCTAAACTAAACATCCGCGCATTAATTAGGGTGGGTGATTAAGTGACAGTTATCTCCATAATAGCGTAAAAAGCCTGACAGATCTATGTAATGAACTTTATTTGATGGCCAACATTGATCACGCTCTGCGAAGTTATTTACTGCTTTGCTTCATCTCGCCGAAGAACAAAAAGGTCCGTTTGGATATAACAATGAATTTAATTTCGAGTTAAACTGTCGAAATTCGCGTCCATCGAAATACCATAGCCGAAATTTTCGTCTCATTTTCAGAGAAAATGTGGTTACTGTCCCTTAAAATTATTTTCTAATTGACATAATTTTAAATCTGACAGTATTTTTTTATTTAAATTTTAAATTTATTTACATTTTATTGAAATATATACAATATTAAAAAATATAATAAAATAACTAATAATTTAACTTGCAAGTATTTTTGGTGAAAATATTTTATTTACATATTTTTTCCCTCTGTCGCTTCTAACGACACCCACGGGATGATATGGGGTAGTGGATATTCTTAGTTTTTTCATTGATCACCACTACACGGTAAATCGTAAAATTTAAAAAAGGCAAATCTTCAGTGGTGCCTATGTTCAGCAGTGGACTTTGATAGGCTGTGATGAATGAATGAATGATGAAATTTAATCCGCTACTCTTTACAATGTCTCAAATTAAAAATCAATCAAATCAAATGCATCTTAAAGGAAACTGAAACAGGAGATGTGCAGCAGCATCTTCCTCATAACAACTCAAAGCAATAAATAACTGTGGTTGTCAACTTGCCTGTCAATCGTGGCAAATATGGCAAAATCCTCCCTATGAGGCAATCTATGGCGAAGGCCTATGTTCAGCAGTGGACTTTTACATATTGTAATAAATAATACCGTAATAGATGATGTAATAGATGGATGAATAGAAATGGATGGATGATATCGTAAAAATAAACTTTATTCAAGCATAAGATTATTTATATTTTAACAAATAAACAACTGCTTGGAATAATTATTAAATCTGTAGGGCATCCCATTTTAATTATTAAGGATGAAACCTTAATCTTGATCGAGTATTGTAGGTGTTCCAGCGATCACTAAGAATCTCGTGGAGTCTAATCTCAAACAATTACTCCTTACTTAATTTCCCCATAGGGAAATTCATACGCCTCCCCTGTAGATTTCCGAATAGGGGACATATTTGCCTTAGTAACCACGCTCGGTAGGCGTGTTGGCAGCCTAAATAGTAATAGTAAATTTGAGTTGCCATCGGGCAAATGCTGCTGTTCATCTCATGTTTCATTTCCTTCTATCGCCTGTTACGACACCCGCGGGATATGGCAAACAAATTAGATGTAGATATAAAAAACTAATAAGAACCGCACTGATTCATGTAAAAACGGCAACTTTCAATTTCGCAAAACGCTTAATGATTTACATGTTTCTTTATAGCCAGGCTATAAAACCGTCTAACGAGATTATTTATAATAATAAATGGTAGCTGCTGGTGTATTTTAAATGCTTTTTCTCTTTTTATAGAATAAGGGTGGAGGGCGATCACACAGTCCATCTGATGGTAAGTGGATGCTGTGGACCACGGACACATATGTAAATTTATCCTCGATTAAGAATCGCACGACCACACGCAGCATCCACCTGCTATCGTATCTTTTTTAAGGAATAAGGGTGACAAACGAACGCACAGCCCAACTGATGCTAAGTAGTTGCTGTGGCCCGTAGATACCTACATCTATCTTCGATTAAGAATCAAAATGCAGATGCGTTGTCACCCCTGAGGAATAAGAAGGAATGCCTCGTTTCATCTCCTTCTACTTGTCTGGACTAATGTCGGTGTTTATATTATCTTGAAACGAAGTAAAATAATAACGTACCTTCTTTTAATAATTAAAACTTCTTTGAGTTATAACCTACCGAAATTTAACAGTGTTCAGTTTGTAAAGATAGCTATATAAATAAGAACCTATATACGCCCCGCTCTAGCTCTTTTGGCTAATGTGTAGGGCCTCAGCAACGACGCGTTGAATAGCACCATTTCCTAACATGCCCACGGCTCGTAAAGGAGACAATTTCTTTTTGTATGGAGAATGGGCCCACTACAAATTTTAGAGACACTTAATGAAATGTATGTCAATTTATTTCTTATAATCTATAGATTACAAAATTAATATTAGTTTTATCGCATCTAACGGGAATACTGAGAAATTAAAATATGAATATCACAATAACGGGCTTAACGGCTCTGGGTTCTAGCCTTTCTGAGCCTAAACTAAAAGCTATTTTCTATTAGTATTATAAGCATAGACTTAGATACGCTAGTATATTCTAAGTCTATGATTATAAGTTAGAATAGTGTATATAGAATAGAATAGAACAGCTAAATTATTAATAGCATTAAAAAAAAAGTTGCAGGTACATTCAGCATTTATAGGTACTTTTAGACTGATGGAAAATCCTTTTAGTAGTTCCGGCAAGAATAGTACAAAATAAAAATAAAGCCAAAATGAATAAAAGATAATATGTTCATTTATAATATTACCTTTACATGCTATATAGTAAGAAAGATGTTTTAACCTGGTTGTATAAGGATAAAAACACAAAGTAAAATACCACTGTATTTATTACTGTAATCATTTCAAAAGTAGTCTATTAATAGTGGAACAGACAGACAGAGAGGCGCGGTGTCGAGACTTTATTTTAATACATCTTGGTTGGTTAGTAAAGGTGCAGTGTGTAAACTTTGCTTTAAAATATATTAACTGATTAGTTATTATACCCCAAACACCATTAAAGCCAAAATGACTAGGTAATATCATGTTTATTTATGTTGATAAATATGAGTGAGATGTTTTAAACTGGTTGTGTAAGGATAACAAAACACATGTATAATTTAATTGTATTTATTATTGTCAGTGATTATCATTCCAAAGATTTTTCAAAATAACTTGATAATAACATGTCCATTTATGAAATTGTTAGGAATCATAAGAATATTTTATGTGATATAAGACTGTTGTCTTCAATATCCATATACTTTTTTGTCTCTGCTTACGAGCAGCTCTGCAAGATTTCAGCCTACAAGACACACACTTATTCTAAGCAATCCACCTGAAAAAAGTTAATGAACATTGTAAAGAGTGTACTATACTAAATAATAATTATTATCAGTATATTTGTTTTTCTATATTAATTGCAATCTAAATAGTGTGTGGGGTCTATGTTTATGGTTGTGTTGAAGAAGCCAAAAAACACATCCACATATGATATTGTTAGAAATCAGGACATTTTCAATAATAAGAGATATAAGATAAGTCTATATATATACTATACTTCAATGTAAATAAACTATATTTCCATATTTCTGACAGTATTATGTTGCCTCTGCCTGTATGCTAAATAATCAAGAAATTATTATAAAATATACAACATTAATCAGCTCCAGATGACCGAATACTAAAGTATTCATTATGGATTTACATCAACAATATTTGTAAAAGTTGTCTGATTTCTTATTTTCACTGGTTTCATGTAGGGAAAAAGGATATTATTTTTATATTAATTATCTGATAGTAAATGAAAAAATAATATTCCTTACTGCAGAGTTAACAACACAGCAGTCTAAGCATAATGAAGCATCTGATCAACAAGGATATAACCATTACACAAGTAAAATAAACACTTTAGTAACAATACTTATGCAAACTGTATTTGCTTCTAGTACAAGTAAAACTACTTATTTACACATAAATATATGTACTATCTATCTACTATGACTGACATAAGTTCAGGATCCATGTTTGATGCCATTTGGTATTGTCAAGTTTGGAGCAACTTGCTGAATACATAAGAGTATTTATATCTAAATGCAGTTAAATGAATTGCACTTCAAAGCCGATGAAGCTAGATCAAATAGAGAAGCTTTCTTAAATTCCTCGACCATTGGTGCTAATTTTCTTTTAACATACACATAAACTTCTTTGTATTTACTCTATATATTATTTAATTTAGATTTTACTAATAACATAAAACTTTAATACTTTGTCACTTTTAAGTCACTAATAAGGTTCTAAGACCTGTGTTTGTCACTTGTTTTAGGTAATTCATTATAAATAATATTTCTTATAGATTTCTCAAAATTCAAGGTGTAAAAGTAAACTCTTGTATTATATACATACTCTTATATTAATTAAATAAACTCATCAAGTTTCATTTTCCAATTTCGAATGTAATTGATAATTTTACCATGCGACCACAAAAAAAAAAAAGGAAATAAAGTCTAAAATCCATATTATGTTAAACACTTGTGCATCGATGAGACGATATTTATTTTATTGTCTTGTAAATAAACAAGTATAAACTTTTTGCTATTTACTAATTTTGATACCAAAAATTATTTTAAAATAACCATTAACCACAAACTCTATTCTTACAGTAGTGATGCAACTCGAACTCTGTTTTCATTCGATTCAATCGAGTGAATTTGTGTAACTCGGTAGTCGAGTGAAAATAAATTTTACTCGAGTCCGCTTGCACTCGAGTTACCGAGTCAACTCGGCGCACCGCACCGTGTAAATTCGGAGAGCGCTAGATAGATGTCAGTTCACTAATTCACTTGTAGTATAAGCCGCCGCGGGTGACGTCACTGGTTACATCCAAATTCAAACTTGCACCTGGCATGTTGCAGTCAAGTATGAACTTAGTTTGATTTATTATATCATGATTGTGCTATCATTGTTGTTTATTTTTTGTTACTTCGTATAAGTAGTGCATAATATGAAAGTTGATTTAAAGTATGAATGATAACAACGCAACAACAAAACAAAAAAATGGAAGCGATTTGTAAGATATACGAAAAGCAGTTTATAGATTTTGAAATAATGTGTAGTATTTTGAAATAATCTGTAGTTAATAAAAAAACATGGAAATACTACAAATAAATAAATAATAAATATTTGTATTTTATATCATATTTGATTTTTTTCTCTTTTTTTTTAAAAAACGTTAACCCCACACTAGGATTTTCTCCTGTGTCGTAGAGGCAGTTTACAAACATAAATTGCACGAGGACAAACATTCAGACCCGGAACAATTATTTGTAGGCCATACAAATACTTGTTCCGATAGGAACCCGCGGCCCCAGCGCAACAACTCATTGCTAAGCCACTGCGCCACGGAGCCGTCGATATTGCCACATATTACTTATTTAATAAAGGTACCTATTTAAAAATGCTTTAACTAAGATAATCGCTATTCTCAACTCGAGTTATAAACTTCAATCGATGCAGGAACTGTAAATAGTTAATTCGTATAACTCAAAAACTCGATTATAACTAGAGTGACATGATAAAACCCGAGTCACTAGAGTCACAAAATTCTACTCGAGTCGCATCTTTATCTTACGGTCAATGCAGTGTCTGTCTACAATTTAGTAGTGAACTCGACTAATTCGAGCAATTTATTGATATATTATGTAATATCAATAAGCTGATTAAGTATAATGCGTTATAGTTAAATTATTAATAACATCAACTTTACGCTACGTCATAAAGTTAAAGTGATATTCTTTTATGAAGATTGTCTATACGCAAACCAATAATATAAAACTACCTAATAAGTTAAGTAATAATAATTATCATGGATGTAAGAACAAATATAATATAATAATTTGTAACAAACTGACACAGATTCGTTCCGCCAATTCGAGTTGCGTAACTCGAGTACTATTCGAGTTACGTGAATTTCAACACAAGTTAACTCGAGTCGAGTTTTTCCGAGTAGGCACATCTCTACTACAATTTTTTTTTATATTACGTTATCTGAACCAATGACATGAACACAAATATCAAAACAACTCTATTTTTCAGATTTCTTGATTCCGTTTAGATTTTCATAAAATCTTTATGCAATTTACGGTAGTAAATTGGTATCTTTTTTTTGTATATAATACCATTGAGGGTCGCGAAAATTTCTAGTGGGCCCAAAAACGATTGACTCCTTTCATCTCGACTCAAATGATGACGTGACATGACTCTTAAAGCTCACACGGCACGTTAAATTAAAAAAGAAAAATAATCTAATCCCTTTTCATTAATTAATATCAGTAGAACAATTTTAATTTTCCTTGACTTACCAAATTACTAACAATTTTGCCACCGTATTTTGTTTTTTCTTTTGTTTTTTTTATTTAAGTTTTAAATTTTGAAAATAAAATAAAAGAGGTTTCAATCTGTATATATAAGCTTTTTATGGAAACTAAAAAGATTTTAAACTATAAAGTCGTAAATAAGTTAGGATTAAAGTATCCCTAGATTCTGTTCATATGTGTATTTTTGAAGCGGAGTATAATAATGAGGTAACTTGGCTTGAATTTAATAATTAAAACTTCTTTAAATTATTACCTACTAAAATTTAACAAAGTGTTCGGTTTGTAAATAGCTACATAAATAAGAACCTATATACAGCCCGCTCTAATCTGAGCGTGTATTGATATTTAGAATGTTTTCGATTGTAATTATTAAAGCATATACTTTATAAAAATTGGATTCGTACTTGGTAGAGCCACGCTGCAGCTATATTATGGTTGGAGTACGAATGGGTCGTCTCTACCTGGGTAGGAACACGCTATCATAGAATACTAGCGTAAAAGCGCATGTTTCGTATGGTGATTGTAGAGAATCGGAGACCCTTTTTACTGGAAACAAGGCATTTCATCTTAGTACTCAGGGGTGACAACGCATTAACATTTTAATTCTTAATTGAGGAATTGTCTATTGGCCACAGCATTCACTAACCATCAGATGAACTGTCAATAGGTCACCCTTATTATGTAAAAAAATATAAAAGTTCAATTCATCAACTTTCATTATATTTAAGACGCCAATTTTCCTTCTTCCATCTTCTGAATGAACCACTTACTTACGTTTACTGGAAAATATTTCCATTAATTAATTAATTAATTATGGATTATACCTTTGTACGAACTCACTATATGTTGTTTCTGTTTCTTGTTGTGTGCACATAAATAAATAAAAGGTATAAAAGTAGGATACAATGAAGTTGTATTTACCACTAACATATATTATTTATCAGCATTATATTAAGAACTCTTTACACTCCGAGCCACCGACACTAAACACTGTTGTTTTTGTCATGTTCGTTTCCCAATTCGGGCTTGACCCTTTTATTTTGAGGGAAAACATCGGACAAAACAAACCCTCACCCAACTAAATTATTCTAATTTAGTATTGCGTCTGTCATCTACTCTTGTACGAATTAGCAGACTTCAACTTCATCATTATCATCATCATTACAGGCATTCACAAGTCCACTGCTGAACGTAGGCCTACTGTAGGCGTCCTCTCTCCTAGAATACCCCCTGCATCTACTGCTGCATCCATCGACTTTCTACATGTCTTGCCATCTTCATCCAATGAATGACCACCTACTTCGCTTTCCAGTGGGAAGCTGTCATCGGTTGTCGGTTCTTCGAGCTATATGACCGGTCCATTGCCACACAAAATTTCATCGTGGTCGTCTTTATATATATACATAATGAAATTCGTGAAGGTCGTCCCTCAACTGCGATCACTAAGGAAAATGTCGCTACTGTCAGGCCACTAACTGACTAGGCGTATCACCTATGAGCAGATTCAAGGACATTTTGGTATTGGTATGAGCCAAATTCAAAATAAATTTACATTAACATTTGGTGTAAAAAAATATTGTTATAGAATGATCACGGGCGTTCAAATTCTGTGTATGATATTGTGGTAGAAGATGAAACATGGATATATTAAGGTTCTGAAAAGAACACAACAGTCTTCTGAATGGGCGTACAAAGGCGACAGCAAATCCACAAATTGAGTCAGGCAAGAAGAGTGAGCAAAAAAATGATTGCGATTTTTTTCTCCCCGACGGGTCATGTCTGCACGATCCCACTTAATGAACAAAAGACAATTAATGCCGAGTAGTAAACAACCATTTGTTTGCCCAATGTCTTTAGAAGAGTTAAGGAAAAACGACTAAGATGTCGCATCCTATTGCATCATAAAAATGCTTCGGCGCACACCGCGTACAGACGAAGTCATTTTTGGCTTCTGTAAAAGTGAATCTCGTGACCCATCCCGAAAAATGTCCAGACCTCGCACCATGCGATTTCTTTATTTTCCCAAAAATGAAAGATTTGAAGAGAGGTTCAACATTTACTGAGCCAAAAGAGGTCGTGATAGCTTTCAACCAACACGTCAAAAACATACCCTCAGACCAATTGAGTATTTCCTAAGCATGCCACAAAACATGGTTCCAAGCCATTTGCATCTATCGACTTTCCGCATGTCTTACCTGTGATGAGCCATATAATATAATACACAATATTTGTTACAATTGAAAAAATATATAAAAATTTAATTATCATACAGCCGTCTACGCGATATAGTGACAGGAGCCAAAATCACTGGCTGCGTTCCCTCCCTGGAAGACTATACTTAGCCTTTGGGCGAGAAAAGAATCAGCTCTCTTGTCTCCCGTGGTGACAACTAGCCGTGGACAAGGTTTTTTAATAGAATAAGGGTTATAAACGAGCATACAGTCCACTGATGGTAAGTGGATGACGAAGATGTCTATCAACATCTATACTCAATTAAGAATTAAAATGCAGATGCGTTGTCACCCCTGAAGACTAAGATGGAAAACTTCGTTTCTAGTAAAAAGGGTCTCCGGTTCTCTATCATTCAATCACCATAAATGATTAAAATGAATTGAATTAAAAACGAGTAAAATGAATTAAATTTCATGTTGGCGGTAATATTAAATACCGGAAATTCTATAAAAGTCTAAACTAAACATCCGCGCATTAATTAGGGTAGGTGATTAAGTGACAGTTATCTCCATAATAGCGTAAAAAGCCTGACAGATCTATGTAATGACCTATATTTGATGGCCAACATTGATCACGCTCTGCGAAGTTATTTACTGCTTTGCTTCATCTCGCCGAAGAACAAAAAGGTCCGTTTGGATATAACAATGAATTTAATTTCGAGTGTTAAACTGTCGAAATTCGCGTCCATCGAAATTCCATAGCCGAAATATTCGTCTCCTTTACAGAGAAAACGTTTGAATACTTGTTACAGAAGTTCAGGACAATTATCGAATGGCGGATTCGATCACTCTCGTTGTATTAACAGTAATTTGGTTACTGTCCCTTAAAATTAGTTTTTAACTGGAATAACTGAACTGAAATAGGAGATGTCCAGCAGCATTATCCTGATCTTGATAATAATAAATGACTGTGGTTGCCAACCTGGCTGCCGAGCGTGGCAACAAGGGCAAAATCTTCCCAATGAGGCAGTCTATGGCGAAGACCTATGTTCAGCACTGGACTTTTACATCGTATAACAGATAATATATGGATGATTTAATAGATGAATGAATGGAAATGAATGGGTGTTATTTTAAAAATAAACTTTATTGAAGTATATTTATAAGATTATTTATATTTTAACAATAAACAACTGTTTCGAATATTTATTAAGTGTGTAGGAAATTCCTTTTAATTATTAAGGATTATTAAGGTTTCACTCAAGGTTTAATCTTGATCAAGTATTGCAGGTGGTGATCACTAAGAATCTCGTGGAGTCTAATCTCAAACAAATACATTAATTATTATTTTCCCTGTATTTTAAGTTGTTTTTTGTTTCATTTCCTTCTATCGCCTGTTACGACACCCGCAGGATATGGCAAACAAATTAAATGTAGATATATAAAAATGGCGCATAATTAAGAAGCACTGATTTATGTAAAAAGGGCAACTTGTAATTTTGCAAAACGCTTAATGATTTACATGTTTCTTTATAGCCAGGCTATAAAACTGCCTAACGAGATTATTTATAATAACGAATGCTAGCTGCTGTTGTATTTTAAATGCTTTTTCTTTTTTCATAGAATAAGGGTGACAAGCGATTACATAGTCCACCTGATGTTAAGTGGATTCTATGGTAGACACATACATCTATCTTCGATTAAGAATCGCACGACCACACGTTCGGAGAGAGGGCAGGGTCAGAACCAACGTCTGAACGTGTTTTCAGAGACACGGGGTTGAAACACCGCAACTTCTCCGGACAGGTCTTAAATTTATCGAGTAAAGCAAATACTTCTACTCCTTTGCTGAATTCATCACGAAAGACGAAGCATACCATTTGGTTCAAATACGTGAAATATCTACAACAAAGGGGGTGGAATCCCGCAGATCGCCTGGTTATCCAATTGTGGAAAGGGGTGAGAGGAATTAAATCATTGAGTTGTAAATATTAAAAATAAATAATAAAATTTTTGATCAATTAATGGCGATTCAATATTCCGTACAAAACCTAAGCCTCGAAAACAAAAATTAAAAATGAAAGTTTTTCCATCACGACTACACAACCCTTACAAAGGTGATTCGAGTAAAGCCGTCGTAAAATAAATCTTAAGTTTATCGTCATTAGAATAAAAATAAGAAGACAGTTTTGTAGCCTATTTAATAAAGCTAAAACATTGAAAGGTTTACGGAATTAAAAGTTGCCCCGCTAACATTAATCAGTGCGTGAGCTGATTGTATTTCTCGAGGCGTGTATTTTTTTACGTAGAATTAAAGGAAAATATACTATTTTTATTTTTATATATGTATTGCCAGTTTCTTCCTAAACAAAATAAAATCTATATATTAATACATGAAGGGAATCGTGTATACTACCTTTTAAACACCTTTTAAGCGCACGAAGCATTGTGAGATTAGCCATAGTTAAAGTTTTTATCGAGAAGGAGTGCAGAAAGCTAATATTTGTTAAAAATACAGCAGTCAATAAATAAAACATTCGTTGCTAACGTTCATAGGGCTAATATCAAACACCTAATAGTCTGTGGTCAAACAGTCGCTCACAGTAGAAATTGTAGCCAAAGAATTTTATAATGTTGCCAAAAAATAATTACTACTTTACTTTTGTGAGAGATAAAATGTTCCTTTTCAATGGTCTGTGGACACACTCTACAGACTATTAATAATTATAACTTTTAACAAAAACCGACTTCAAATTGCTAAAAAGAAGTAATTTATTTGCTACCCTTAGGGGTGAAATTTTTTCCAAATTTATATGGAATTTACCCTTATTTACACCAGTTATATACACTGGCATTTACACCCTTGAATATGATCTATTTAATAAAAAAATAATCATCAAAATTGGTTCACAATCTGCAAAGATATCGTGTAACATACATACAAAAAAGCATACACTCGAATTGAGAACCTCCTCCTTTTTGAAGTCAGTTAAAAAAGGAACATTGTCATGGCAAAAAATCTTTTATTTTATATTATGCAATATGAGAGATGTGTTTTAATGCACAGTTAAAACTGAAATACAGCTTAATGATTTCTTATATTTACGCGAACACTACACATTTAAATAAAACTAGTTTTTTACGGATTTTATCGCGTATATTAACTTATTTTATATTCCCGACGTTTCGAGTACTTTACAGCACCCATGGTCACGGGGGGGACTGAGGTATTTGACGTCCCAATGTCATAGTTAACCACGGTTACCTCCAGATTAAAAATTATTAATTTTTGTTCCGATCTACGCAGTATGAACTTACAGTATCTTGAAGTCTTGCAGTTGTATGCTTGGGTTTGGCATTTAATTTTATTAATTATAGGATCCCAAGCAGATGGTAGCCCCAACCATCTTCTCGCCTTCATGCCACGGTAGTCATGGATACGTCAGATTATAATTTTAAAATACAAGAACTTCTGTCGGATTCAAGCACTTATAAAAAGGTTAAAAACGACCCAACAAATAACACACTTAAAACAACTAGTGATCTCATAAAGGAACACTCCGAAAAATTAAATCTGGACGTAAAATCATTATATAAAAAAATCACGTTTTATTTTCCTCATTCTCTCTCTTCTCGTATTTGTCATCATATTCTTTTTTTTTTGTTTAATCTTCAACTTTTCTAGTCGCATCCGGTGTTGTGTCATTGCCGTTTAATATTATTTATTAAAATGTCAATCCTCTCAATAAGTTCCTTATATTTTAATTTTGTTTTCTTCTAATTTTTATATTTTTCTTTTCTGCTTTTATGTAGTAAGTCCCGGCGGTGCGGGTGAATTGTCGCAGCGCACCGCCTGGCAGGGTCGCCATGTAATGTAGGAAAGGTGTTATGTGAATAGAGACGTGTTGTTGGTTCTACAACTTTAATTATACTGCTCTAAACTTTTTTTTGCGCCCAATGCAAGGACACCCTCCGGAAGCGGGGGAGGGAGGTGGTGAATTGAAGAAGTGCCTTACCCACTAAACACCACCTGTTGGACTGACTGGGTTTGGCCTGTATGGCCTTTCCGCCGAATCGGAGACGACCCCCCTTGGGGAAGGGGGGCGCAGGCGAGTAGCCGATGAGAGTTAGATTCTACCTTAACACTTATACTGTCATGGGGCTACACTACAATATAATAATGATAAAATATTATATAATATTTTATTATATATTTAGTAATTTTAAGTAATATTTGTATTATTTTGTATTTTTTTGTTAGTGCGTTTTTAGTGTTTATAAAATATTTGCACTTAATTTATATAAACATAACTAATGCACCATATTAATGGTTCTAGTTAATAACTGGCAGACTAACACGCGCATTGTTTACCATCTGATTTGCGCATTGCCTTACCATCTGAGCTGACTTACTGGCAGTCATTATTTAATCTGTGTTACTGGTAAGCTTTGTTGTCGGTGCCCACGAGTGAAACATGCTTAGTGAGGGGCCACAGGCAAAGAAATAAACAATTGTTTAGTCTGAAAATGACAAATCAAGACTACTACATTGTATAATATTAATAAGTATTTTTTTGATGATTAAAATATGTCAGATACATCCCTTTTTCTACTCTACCTAGTGAGAAATGTGTGTGACCTCACACTTTTTTATACCACTATATCGCTACGCTCAGTTGAGCATGTTTTGTCAAATAATACAAATGTTTAACAAAACTTACCCAATTTATTTAATTCTATTCACCTCACGTAGCAGTTAGTAGTCGTTTGTATTATCTTATAAGGTTCAGCCACAGACTTAATTGTTTGTTGTTGATTGTATTCATGCCAAATAAAAGGTCTTGCGTCATTTTGCGGCACGACTTTGCCAGACGGGTGGTGAATTATACTAGTGGCCGTCTAGTGATCGAAATTCCGAATGTAATTAAAAAAAAATTGTATAATAAACAAGCTGTATTTCATTTGAATAAAACTAGTTTTTACGGATTTTATCGCGTATATTAACTTATTTTATATTCCCGACGTTTCGAGTACTTTACAGCACCCATGGTCACGGGGGGGACTGAGGTATTTGACGTCCCAATGTCATAGTTAACCACGGTTACCTCCAGATTAAAATTATTAATTTTGTTCCGATCTACGCAGTATGAACTTACAGTATCTTGAAGTCTTGCAGTTGTATGCTTGGGTTGGGATTTAATTTTATTAATTATAGGATCCCAAGCAGATGGTAACACCAACCATCTTCTCTATTGAAATTAGGATGTTTTTGATTTCAATAGCCTCGCGAATCATCCTTGGAAGGAATCGGTGTTCTTTAGCGAGTTTGTGGTCTATCAAATCTAATGTAGTGACGGGGCGATCCTGTACATGTTCACAGACTGCAGACTTCCCGGAGCGTCGATTCTTCACATCAGCTATGTGTTCTTTAACGCGGGTTTTATTGATCTTTTAGTTTGTCCTATATAAGAGACCACATTCACAATCAAGCTTGTACCTCCTGCATCTTGCAGAGGGACATTACACTTAACTGATGGTAAAACAGCTAATCTTCTTCGGCGGCTTGAAGTATGTTTTAATAGAAGCACGCTTCAGGATGTAGCCAATCTTGTCAGTGACACCTCTGACATATGGCAGTACAGCAGGCACTCGCTCGACTGTGGCCGGCTTCACTCGTTCACTGTGACGTAGGCGCGGGACCCGAAGCTTATTGTCGTGCAAAACTTGCTTGACGTGTTGGAGCTCGGCGGCCAGGTGTTTACTGTCACAGATCCCTCGTGCTCTGAAACAAGATTTACCCACGGTAGCTAACTGTGAAGGATGGTGATGAGTCACCGTTTAAATATCTATCTGTATGGGTCTTTTTTCTATACACAGTGTGGCTCAGGTGTTATCAGATTCCAATTACTAACACATCTAGAAACGCTAAAGAGTTGTTTGCCTCTAACTCCATTGTGAATTGAATTTTAGAATTTATGGAGTCAAGATGATCTAAAAATGCAGTTACTTTATCTAAAGGTAGAATTGTGAAAGTGTCGTCTACGTACCGCTTGTAGAATCTTGGATTTACGGGAGAAGTAAGTAGGGCTTTCTCCTCAAAGTCTTCCATGTATATATCGGCGACAATGGGAGATACAGGTGAGCCCATCGCCACTCCATCTACTTGCTTGTAGAACTCCTCCTTCCACAATAAGTAGCCAGATGTAAGGCAGTGTATAAGTAATGCTGCATATTCTATGGGCATGTTGTTTTCCTCCAGCCTTCTAGTTACAATCGAGATGCAGTCTTCAACAGAACAGAGACTGCACATCAAAACTGACCATAGTTTCATTGTCTGCCAGATGTAGGTCTTTAATCTAGCTGACAAAATGGTAGGAATCCTTTGTGTGTGCTCTTGTATGTCCCCTGAGCGGTGTAAGTATTTTCGCTAAGTGTTGAGCCAGTCTGAAAGTTGGTGAATCGATTTGGCTAACTATGGGACGTAGTGGAGCATTGGGCTTGTATTTTTGGTAACCCATACAACTTCGGTGGTTTGGCACACGTAGGTATTATCGATTTACGTCCAGATTTAATTTTTCAGGTGTTTCTTTATGAGATCACTAGTTGTTTTAAGTGTGTTGTTGTTGGGTCGTTTTAACCTTTTTATAAGTGCTTGAATCCGACAGAAGTTCTTGTATTTTAAAATTATAATCTGACGTATCCATGACTACCGATAAGATGAATGATAAAGGAAGTGCACGTGATGTGGATACGTCAAATTATGCAAATACAAGAACAATTCTTTAAAAAGCTGACAACGCTCTTTGCCATAACGAGCCGATCATGGCTACTCAATAAATCTGGACGCATCGACGTCTACTCATATGTCAGAGGTGTCACTGACAAGATTGGCTACATCCTGAAGCGTGCTTCTATTAAAACATACTTCAAGCCGCCGAAGAAGATTAGTCAGTTTTACCATCAGTTAAGTGTAATGTCCCTCTGCAAGATGCAGGAGGTACAAGCTTGATTGTGATGTGGTCTCTCTTATATAGGACAAACTAAAGATCAATAAAACCCGCGTTAAAGAACACATAGCTGATGAAGAATCGACGCTCCGGGAAGTCTGCAGTCTGTGAACATGTACAGGATCGCCCCTGTCACTACATTAGATTTGATAGACCACAAATCCTCGCTAAAGAACACCGATTCCTTCAAGGATGATTCGCGAGGCTATTGAAATCAAAAACATCCTAATTTCAATAGAGAAGATGGTTGAATCTTCGCGGGATCTAATGTAAAATTAACCCTGGCTTCAAGCTGGTACAGTTCATACTGCGTGAATCGGCAAGTGTAATACAATCTGGAATGTTTCCGTGGTTGGCTATGAATTGGGACGTCAACCTCAGTCCCCGCCATGGTGCTGTAAGCTCAGGCGTCGAGATAAAATAAGTTAATATACGCGATAAAATCCGTAAAAACTAGTTTTATTCAAATGAAATACAGCTTGTTTATTATACAATTTTTTTTTAATTACATTCGGAATTTCGATCACTAGACGGCCACTAGTATAATTCACCACCCGTCTGGCAAAGTCGTGCCGCAAAATGACGCAAGACCTTTTATTTGGCATGAATACAATCAACAACAAACAATTAAGTCTGTGGCTGAACCTTATAAGATAATACAAACGACTACTAACTGCTACGTGAGGTGAATAGAATTAAATAAATTGGGTAAGTTTTGTTAAACATTTGTATTATTTGACAAAACATGCTCAACTGAGCGTAGCGATATAGTGGTATAAAAAGTGTGAGGTCACACACATTTCTCACTAGGTAGAGTAGAAAGGATGTATCTGACATATTTAATCATCAAAAATACTTATTAATATTATACAATGTAGTAGTCTTGATTTGTCATTTTCAGACTAAACAATTGTTTATTCTTTTGTGGCCTCCAAACATGTTTCATCGTGGGCTGACAACAAAACCTGGAACAAATGAGCTGCCAGTGAAGTCAGCTCAGATGGTAAGGCAATGCGCAAATCAGATGGTAAACAATGCGCGTGTTAGTCTGCCAGTTATTAACTAGAACCATTAATATGGTGCATTAGTTATGTTTATATAAATTAAGTGCAAATATTTTATAAACACTAAAAACGCACTAACAAAAAAATACAAAATAATACAAATATTACTTAAAATTACTAAATATATAATAAAATATTATATAATATTTTATCATTATTATATTGTAGTGTAGCCCCCACGACAGTATAAGTGTTAAGGTAGAATCTAACTCTCAGCGGCTACTCGCCTGCGCCCACCTTCCCCAAGGGGGGTCGTCTCCGATTCGGCAGAAAGGCCATACAGTCCAAAGCCTATCCCACAGGTGGTGTTTAGTGGGTAAGGCACTTCTTCAATTCACCACCTCCCTCCCCCGCTTCCGGAGGGTGTCCTTGCATTGGGCGCAATAAAAAAGTTTAGAGCAGTATAATTAAAGTTGTAGAACCAACAACACGTCTCTATTCACATAACACCTTCCTACATTACATGGCGACCCTGCCAGGCGGGTGCTGCGACACCCGCACCGCCGGGACTTACTACATAAAAGCAGAAAAGAAAAATATAAAAATGGAAGAAAACAAAATTAAAATATAAGGAACTTATTGAGAGGATTGACATTTTTAATAAATAATATTAAACGGCAATGACACAACACCGGATGCGACAAGAAAAATTGAAGATTAAACAAAAAAAAAAGAATATGATGACAAATACGAGAAGAGGCTAACTAAGAAAGAATGAGGAAAATAAAAAGTGACTTTTTTATATAATGGCCAAAGACCAAAATTCAAGAAACGGCAGATTTATTTAATATATTGTATAAAAGTTACAGCATATATACGTCCCACTGCTGGGCTGGGCCTCCTCTCATTTCTGAGATGGTTTTAGGCAAGGAAATGTCCGCCGCGCTGCCCCAATGCGTGTTGGCAGGCTTCATGTCTTCGAAATATTTTTTGATTTCTCAGACATGCAGGTTTCCTCACGATGTTTTCCTTCACCGCCGAGCACGTGGTAAATCAGCACTTAAAATTGCAATTAACAATTTCATTGGTGCCGGCGGGATCGAACCGGGTTGCTCGCGTACTGTGAAACTTACAGCGAGCGCTAACCATCTGAGCTACCACGGCTATATTGTATAATAATAATAAAATATTACCGTGTAATGGCGGTTTAAGAATATCCAGTACCCCATATCATCGCGTGGGTGTCGTAAGAGGCGGCAGAGGGAAACAAATCAGGAGATGGGCAGCAGTGTCTCCCTAATAACGACTAAAAATAAAAAACTGCGGTTGCCAACCCGCTTGCCAAGCGTGGCAACCATAGCAAATATCTCCCCTATGAGGCAACACATACACCCACACAAATTAATTACAAATATACTAAATACATACATATACCTACATATTACTCTTGACAGCCGGATTGATAATCGAAAAACTTGTCGACTCGGGCCTTTGAGGTTTGCCGATTTGGGTATTTTATGGTTGGCTCAAACGAGATGAATATATGTTAATAGTCGCCTCTAGCAACTGGACTAAATAGAGTGAGGGTTTCTCTAACGCCGCAATCACACGTCGCACACATGAATATCATATTGTATACGCTTATTTACATAACATAAAAGGGTATAGTTCCTTATCCCCCTTTGTAGGTATGCCTAGAAGCTTTACCGCCCGTGGACTTATTTGTCACTGACTATATTGTAATAAGATAAAATAATAAAATTCTATATTATTTTCTCTATACTAAATTGATACGAATACCACACGGAACATGTGTTTGTATAGCCTACTAACAATTGTTCGGGGTCTGGATTTTTTTTTATAGATTAAGGGTGACAAATGAGCACACAGTCCACCTGATGGTAAGAAGATGCTGTGACCCATAGACATATGCACCTATCCTCGATTAAGAATCAAAATGCAGATGCGTTGTCATGATGGAGTACCTCGTTTTCGATCAAAAGGATCTCCAGTTCTCTACACTCATCATACGATAAACAGCAGCACTAAGCTGCTATTTGTCGCTGATATTCTGTGAGAGCGTGGTCTATCCCCGGTCGAGCCGATCCATTCGTGCTACAACCATAATATCATAGGTATCTACCAAGTAATATTAAATAAATTGTATATGTTTGTCCATGTGCAGTTTTTAATCAATATATTAAGTCAAATTAAAATTATAATAAAAAATAAAAGCCGAGTTATATAAAGTAAAAAGGATAAAATAATTTGCGCATAACACATCATAACATATAACATTCTGAAATTAGATCTTGAATTCCTTTACACTATGCCTTAGCACCTACTTCTGAAGCTATTATGCAGAAATTATTTTATTCTCTAGTTATTTGGAGTCAGTTTTTACTTTTTATTAAAAGTTCAAGTTTTTGATCCTTTTCACTTCGTAATATCACAAGCTTAAGGTAACTACTAGAATGTGGTCTTAATAGTTACATTAAAAACTTCATCCCCTATTTTCCCATCCTACTCAAAATTTATATGGGACCAACCCTGCAGTAAAATATTAAATAGAAAATAATCATTCAAATCGGTTCACAATTGACGAATATATCCCGTTACATAGGTACCTACCTACAAAAAATAACATACAGTCATTGAAGTATGCATTGCGTACAAGAACAGACATCGCGAACAAAATCTAGTAGTTCTAGTAGTTCTAGTAATGAAGTAGTTCGGGGCGCGTGGTCTGTGGCCCAGCGTACCTTTATACAGCACAGACAACGTATGTTTGAGGCAGTGGGATCTAACGCGTGTTGCAAATAACCAAGTCTCGGCGTCTCTTCTAGTCCGTAGTACATAAACTTTAATTCATACAGTCGTATTGAGAATTTCCTCCTCATCCTTTTTCTAAAGTTTTTTTTTTAACTATAAATCAGTGCTTGACCACAATCCCACCTGGTGGTAAGTAGTGATGAAGCCCTAGATGGTAAATCGCACTGTCTTAGGGTAACAAAAGCCTATTCACTCTTGCCTTGAAGACGCTCAGATTATATTCGGACGGAAAGACAGACGCTGGCAAATTATTCCACTACTTTGCTGTATACGTTACGAAATTAGAAGCAAACCGTTTAGTTCCAATACGTGGAATATTAGCTAAAAACGACTTGATAAAGGAGAAATCCCCAGGGTGAGGGAAACGTTTAAAAAAATTGTAAAGCTACTTTGACATGCAATAAATACATAACCCGTTACAGAGCCAAATTTGCAAAGAAAATAAACACGCTGACTGGCACTTATCACGTCCCACATCGTTTCACGTTTTACAGCTTTCTCGCTGCTCTCAAATAAATTCGTAAACATATTCTGTATTTATTACGCTAGAGAGAATATTTGATACACCAAAATATACCAACAAACCCCGTAGAGATCATATAAACATAGAGTATTTGATCCCATCTATTTTACGTCAGTTATATAAACATATTTATTGAAATTACATTTTTGAACATTACATTGTTGGAACGTGTGGTGACCACATATGGTAAGTGTCGACTGCCGCCCATGAACAACTGCAACACCAGGGGTAATGCAGGTGCATTGCCGGCGTTTTAAAAAGGAATAAGCTCGTTTCTTGAAGGTCCCCATAGATTGCCTCATAGGGGGTATTCGCTTTAGTTGCCACGATTGGCAGGCGGGTTGGCAAACGCATTTTTATTTTCATGCTGCCCATTTTCTGATTTGTTTCCTTCTGTCGTCTTTTACGACACGCTCCGGATGATTTGGGGTAGTAGATATTCTTACACCGCCCCTACACGGTAACGATAGATAACACATATGAGTATATATTTCGGAAAATGATTAATGTTGTTTTACGTCAGTAGCAAAATTAGGTTAAGATACTGTCTTTGGTTTATATAGATTTCAAGGTAGGCTATGGCAGAATATAGCGGTGACCTCAACTCACTACATAGCTGAGTCAGGTATGTTTCTAAGCTAAGTTTGTGATGATCTTTTCTCACATTTTTGACAACCTTGTATAATATGAATTGTGTAAAAGCCTTGTATAAAATGTGTGAATTGAGACAAAAAAAGCTTATATTATTATTATTACTAATAGAAAAGAAAAAGACATGTACAATGCTTCATCATTACAGCCCTTCACAAATCCACTGTTGAACACAGGGCTCCCCCTAGGAACGCCACAAAGCACGATCCTGAGCAACCCGCGTTCATCGACTTCCTGCATGTCTTACCAGATCGTCACAATATTTAAGAGTATATTATTTTGAAGGTATGCCTGCTATACTCTTTATACTGAAACAGAGTACGACACGTATTGATGCATAGCATTTGCTTTACGGCAGATATAGTTAAGAGGGTAGTACAAAAAAAAGAACTGTTTTCCTTCACCTTCGAGCACTTGGTAAATCACTTGGCGCCAACTTGAATAGAATCCAGGTTGCTCGCGAAGCAAATAAAAAATTAATGTCGCTTCGTCATTGCAACTTTAACGACCAATCATATTATGAGGTTCCTTGCAGTTGATTGCTGTTTTAAAGCTTCAGTAATTTTCCTGTCGTGTTTTATCTAGGCGTAGAAAAACGGGTTCATTTTTGAGTACAATGAATCTCATTTGGACTACGTTCTAGCAATTTAGGGCTCTATTTAAATTTTCTTGCGAAAACTCCGGTCCGTTTTTATAGATATAACTTCATGACCTTGTTTACCCTAGATATGATTTTACTGAAAAATATAATTGATGAAACGAAAATTTTTATTTGTTGGACGTTGAGTTACGACCAAGTTAATACAAAGTACTAAAGATATTATTTAATAGGCAGGTATAAATGTCTCTCGAAGGTTGTGTAATGTTTGTAAATTATGAAAAACTTAAAATAGTAGGTTATATAAATCATATTACTGGACACTGGCCTCTCCTTTTATAGGTTATTCATCCAACTCGAAGGACCATTTTTTCATGCATTAGGTACACTAGTTTAATAATTAAAACCATAGGGCACTGATAGAAGGATATAATAAATATAAAATGTACAAATTTGATCTGATGTACGTGCTAGGGGTTGTAGAAGATGTAGATTTCTCACGATGTTTTCCTTCACCACCGAGTATGTGATAAATGGGCAATTTACAGTAAACAATTTCATTAGTGCCAGCCTTGTAATAATTTATTTCACTAAATAGACTGCCTCACTCACTCACTTCGGCCTCAGCCACCGTCGTGAGTGGATACTATATCAGTTGTTTGCAGCAGCTCAAAAGATCGCTGTACAAATACAAAATATTCGAACTACCATATTTGATACATACTTGATTATCGTAATAATCACAGATTTTTATTACAATATTTTAAAAGCACAGAATAAATAATAGTACTACGTACTTAAAGTAAGTAGGATGTAATATTTATACTTAAATACGTCTTGGACTTTATGGAGTGACCTGAATGATGATATGATGATCATATGAGCATTATGAGTCGTGCACTTTTGGATTTTCCAAACATTTTTTTAATTGAAGATTGACATAAAATTATTGAAAAATTGGAAGTATAATAATAAGGTTATTAGTGAAAACTTGTGTGTATTTAAACTACTTTAAAAATTTATGAATACGTAAAAATTTACCAATTGTTTTTTTTTTTCTTTAGACGTGCATGTTACTTCCCAATGTTTTCCTTCAACGCCGAGCTTACCAGCACTGAAAATTGGAATAAACAATTTCTTTGGAGTTAGCAGGAATCGAACACGTGTGACTTTAAAATTAACAGCGTGCGCTTAGCTCCTGAACTACCACGGCGGCAAACATTAAGTAAAATAATATTTTACTTGTCTTTTGTTATTGCACAACAGCCCTTTCCAAGCATAAGCTTGGTCAAGAATATTGTGCAACTAACACGACCTTCAATAACCGTTACCGTTACAGTATATTAAAGTCTACTGCTGAACTTAGGCTTCCCCAACAGATTGCCTTATAGGAGGCATATTTTCCATAGTTGCCACACTTGGCAAGTGAGCAACCGCAGTTTTTTATTTTTAGTCGTTATTAGGAAGACGCTGCTGCCCATCCCCTGATTTGTTTCCCTCTGTCGCCTCGACACCCACGAGATGATATAAGGTAGTAGATATTCTTACACCGCCACTACAATTACCCTTAATAAACGCCGTATTAATAATAAGTTACCAAAACTATTAAACAGGTTTTACTTATCTAATGTTCCGAAAATGTTCACACGTGCTTACGATCCAAACAAACAAAGCATTAATGGAACGAGTAAAAACTAGTCTCGTAAGCGGCGGTTAGAATTCCGTCCGCGCGCCAATCGGCAACAAAAACAATCAACATGTAACAAATCTGAACAAAACCGACGTGATTAACTTTCCTTAGATTAAACTAACTGCTGCTAATTTTTGTGGAAGAATAGAAGTTAATAGAAACACTTTGCGGAAATAGATTATATTAAATATATCAAAATTTAATAGCTAAGATCAGTGATGTGTCTTACCCAATTTGAAGAGGACCTCCACAGTAGTAAAGACGCATCACCGTCGACATTATGCGTGCAATATTATCGCAATTGAGGGAGGGTAGGAGGTGCTTTTGAAACTATGTAAGATACATCATTTTTATTTTTTTACGCGGATCTTAGCTAATTAATTTTAATATCTTTAATTTGAAGAATAGAAGCAAAAATTCATCTAAAGTGACACTTATTGTCTTCATGAATTTTTAGGTCTTTTTAAATTTGTATGATTTTCAAAACTTCTTGAAACGTTTCATTTCCTTTTTCATCAGCACGTCAAAGTAAATTCAAGTTACTCGAGGATTATAAAATTTAGGGCACGCTCTAATCAGCGTAACTACCTGAGCAACACTGATTAATGTGATACTAGTGGTCGCCTAATTTCTTTTTCTCATTTCTAATTTGTAAGTTTTTATATTAAGCAAACTGTATTTCACTTCTAACTCTCTCAGCATATATATTACCTATGCTTTCAAATGCACATTCATGGATATATAATATAGAAAATATAACATAAAAGCTAAGCATACACGCACGGATCTACCCGACAGATCTGCCTGACAGTTATGCCTGGCGGACAGAACTGCTGATGTATGGTGAGAACACAGTCAGCACTAACGCTTTAAAGTGTACACGCGTTTGGTCATAAAAAATTGCATTTAGCGAAAATAAAGTGTTTTGGACAAGTTTTATAGAGCTTTATAAGTCTTTACCATGTTTATGGAAGGTCAAAGATAAGTAATTGTACCTAAATAAAGAAATAAAAGCTTCTTGGTGGCAGCCTCGTACCGGTAGACGAAGTGTAGGGCGATCCCCACTAGATGGAGTGACCTGGTAAAACATGCAGGAAGTCGATGGATGCAGGTGGCTCAGGACCGTGCTGTGGCATTCCTTGGGGAGGCCCATGTTCAGCAGTGGACTCGTGAAGGGCTGTAATGATGATGACGATGAAAAAATAAAGACACAAGCAATCGAAAAATTAGTCGAAATGTGTAAATAAATAAATGTGAAAACTGGATTTCGGCGTGAACTTCGGCTACTTAGAAAATTCAAACGAACCGGTTCTGATGCCATATGCTGAGAGCGTATATGAACTATCATTGTGGTATTTTGATTTAATGCTATTTTTATTAGATCAAGAAGAACTTCGGTCGGGAATTTCTAGTATCGATCAAGGTCAAAATAAAGAAGATACACAGTATGTAAGTATTATTTATTTTACATACATTTATTTATTTTCTGAAATTCACGTAGAAGAAGTCGCAAGCAGAAACTAATAATTCATAAATTTATGTAATTTTGATGAGTTAAATTAATTTTTAAGTTTATCGCAAACTTCTCTTCCGATGTGAGATTTGCTTGTAAATCCTGTAATTGATTTTTTTATAGGATAAGGGTTACACACACTCCACTTGATGTTAAGTGGTTGCTGTGGCCTATAGACATCTACATCTATCTTCGTTTGCGAATCAAAATGCAGATGCGTTGTCAGCCGTGAGGACTACGATGGAATGCCTCTTTTCCCAGTGAAAAGGGTCTTTGATTCTCTACATTCACCACACGAAACACAGCAGCATTAAGCTGCTGTTTTACGCTGGTATTCTGTGAGAGCGTGGTCCTTCCCCGGTCGAGCCGACCCACTCGTGCTACAACTATACAATTAATATAGATGCAGCATAGCGTATAAAACCACACCACGTATAAATACCTCGTATGATTACTATGTTGATGCCAATCACCACGAACTAAACGAAAGTTGTCATCTTCATGATCAACGTTTCTCACTGTGCGGTAGCTATTTCAAAAAATTATGAAGTGTGTAGCGAGCCAAAACTACACCATCGATATTTTTTAAATTAGACAATGATATTGTAGTTAGCAGTACTCTGAATTTTGCAGACAAGTTTCCAAATTCATTTTCTATAACCCTCCTTGCTCGTCTTAAACGATAGTTAAAAATACGTTCATCTTACGTTCAGTACTGTATGGATATGGCTTCATAATATGTTCGTTCAATTCAAATGCAGAATCACCCACAAATACGTAAGGCATGTCATATTCTATTAATCTCTGAGCCTCTGGTAAATTTAATGTTTCATTTTCCAACATATCATGAAAGTCGGTTTCCTTTAATATTCCTCCATCTGAAATTCTACCATTAGATTACTTAGATACCATTTCTACGTACACGTAGGGAATGTATACGTAGATAAACTCGTATTTTGCATTTGCTATACCAAATAAGACGATACTATAAACTCCTTTATAATTGTAGAAGTATGCACCAGTATTCGGAGGTTCCTTAAAAACTATATGACTCCCATCCATAGCCCCAACACAAAAGGAAAATGCCAAAGCTCTTCAAAATCTTTGGAATAAAATCCGTAAAAATAGTTTTACTATTTTACGGATTTTATCGCGTTTAATTTACTAATTTTGATTCCGACGTTTCGGGTGCTTTACTTTCGCGTAAATATAAGAAATCATTCTGATTCATTCATTCTTAAAAAATTGAACAAATCAAGAGTTCATGGATTAACAAATCTACGAATAGATTCATATGGCTATATCGCGGCCGTTTTTCTAGCCATTGCTTTACCCAAGCTCTTCTTCGTTTTCTTTCTTTAAGACATATAAAACCGCCACATATTATTGCTATTTTTTGCTTTCACAGAGACATTTTTACAGACAACCGTATATGATGGAATCACGATCTGAACTGATGCCCGGAAAAATGTGGCGAAATCACGGATCCGATTTGAGTCGCGCCCGACGGGTCTGTCAGTCTGTACGTGTATGCTTAGCTAAACACTTTTTTGCCCTGACATACACTCCACAGACTTTTGAAAATGGAACATTGAAAATCACACATCATTCACAGCTCATTTAGTTAATCCGTCAGTAGTTATTTTGTTAGGAACATTTTGAAATTGTTTGTCGACAATCTCTACTCTGTGCGACTGTTTATAGCTTGGGTTAAAGACCATTATGTGTTTGAAAACTGACATTTGCAAAATGAACGAAAGCAATTAATGTTTGATTTTATTTTATTTACTGCATTTGTAACTTATATAATATGTATGCCGTAGGTTTATGGTAAAATCAGGTTTTAGGGAACCGGAAGAAGACAAAATTATTACTTAAGCTTATCACTAACCTGAAAATATCCTGTTTTTTGATCAAAAACCTGTGTAGGTTTATGATAAATTTAAGCTTAGATTATGTTATATTAGGTTAGGTTAGGTTATCTAATTGTTTTATTTATTTAAAGAGTTTCGATAAAAAATCTGGATTTTCTCATCTTTATGATAACGTAAAGTAGTAATTTTGTCTTCTTCTGGTTCTTGATCAAAAGCCTAGGTTTTTGATCAAAAACCAGGTTTTATCGTCAACCTGCGCCATATATAAAGTTTAGCTTTCTGCAACTCTATTACCATATAAACTTAAACTATGCCAAATCTCCCACTGCTCCGTGCGCGCAATATTCTTAAAAAGGGGAACAATGTTTTCCCCTTCATGAATAAATATATAGCCGTTAATTTTAATAGATTCTTGACTCACGATCAAGCTACGTTGCAGAATTTAACGTTCACGTCAATATAAATAAAGTAAAGAGAGAGAAGAGAAGACATCTTATGTTAAGCTAATAGAGCTCTTAAATAACTTTTAATCTTCTTCATCAGCCCGTGAAAGCCCACAGCTGGAAATGTATCCCTCCCTCCCTCCATTGTAGGAAAATTTGCCTAAAGCTTCGCGCTTGACGGTTTAGCTGTCGCTGTAGTAGACGTTTCGTATCTTTGTCTTCTTAGGAGACTGAGTATTTTCCGTCTGTAAACAAGATGGATACACCGCCATCTATCGGAAGATAATATGCGCAGGGTGTGGGGAGTGACAATAGCATCCTGAAAATGTTCGCAAGCAGACTGGACTGCTCATATATGTCCCCATTGTTGTTCCATATCGGGTGGAATGGTGAGAAATTGGAGTATAAATGTAGTATTTTTTTTTTAAAAATATATTGTAATAAATGATGTACCTACCTATATAATGTTCCTCAGCGAGCTATGAAGAGAGCTATGCTCGGGGTTTCTCTGCGTGATAAACTTAGAATGAGGATATCCGCTTTAGAACCAGAGTAACCGATATAGCTCAAGATTAATAAACTGAAGAGGCAATGGGTCGGCAATATAGCTCGAAGAACCGACAACCGATGGGAAAACAAATTTCTCGAGTGGCAGTTTCGTACCGGTAAGCGAAGTGTGGGGTGGACCCCACTAGATGGAGTGACGACCTGGTAAGTCATGCAGGTGGCTCAGGATCGTGCTTTGTGGCATTCTTTGGGGGAGGTCTATGTTCAGCAGTGGACTTGTGAAGGGTTGTAATGATGAATGATGATAACATACCTTACCTACTAACCCAGTTATACATAATACTAACAAAATATTAGGTATAGTTTCTTTTTCTTCTTCTATAATCTTTTTGGTACGACACTCATGGGACGAAATAGGGTGGTTGATTCTCTTATGGCGCCGTCACGCAGCTAATAAAAACAATAAAATTGTGACGCGGATAGTTTCTGACACCAAAACAAAACAGCAACAAGTGCGAGACGATTGGGTTCGCTAATCCGCCTATTAAGCAACCAACCCAAGTGATTTATTCATGAATTAAAAGATTAGGAAATATCGTCACGGACCTCCTAAAATTAAATTTTATATAAAAAGTAAAAACCGACTTTAAGGAACTATAAAGAATAAAATAATTTCTATACAGGGTTATTTTTTAAAAAGTAGCCAAATTTTAAACTTAAGTTCAAATATAGAAATAATGATATACCGTTAATGCCGTTTTTGAACATACGAGTAAATAAGGCTTCCACTTTTATTTGATATTATCCGAAATTGAATGTGGTTTATGGGCAACAAAGTTTATGCCTACCGATCGACCCTTACGAATGTGTGCGTGCGCAGCAAAATCAGTTAAAATGCATTGCACGCATTTTGAATTTAAAAGATAAAAAGAATAGAATGTTTGAGATTTTTCTAATTAACTTTTCTTCACCATTTGCCTATATTACTTATTCTGAATCTTCTCTGCAAATTTGGCCGATTATTGCAAAATAATCCTGTATATTAGCTCATGAAGCCCCGATAAGTAAGTTTTTACTTTTTATCCGACTTCGTCAAAGGGAGGGGGTTTTAACTCGACTGTATGTTCTTTTTTAATGTACTCGTATGTTACCAGATATCTTCGTCAACTGTGAAACGATTTCATTAATTTTTATTAAATATTTCATACTTGAAGGATGGGCCCGATAAATTTGAAGAATAATTGGCAAACCAAAAGTGGGAAGTAGGTGATGAAGTTTTTAATGCAACTATTCAGGCAATATACTAGTTGTTACCTTGTGATATTCTTTGTCCAATGATTTTTTCTTAATTTTTGAATTAAAATTTAAACCCAAGTTTAAAGAAATAAAAAAAAGACGCAGCCGTAATAAAGACTGCCAATAATAGTGAAAACGCTAGTCTGGCGCAAGCGTAGTTGACATGTTAGTGACGTATTGCATGTCGAGGTCCTCGGTGACGCGTACCCATAAGTTTTTCCCGTACCAAAAATAGCTCAACGCGGCTAAAGGAGTTTTCACTTCAATAATAAAATAATTTTTACACAACAGCTTCTGAACTCAGGGTTTTAATTATTCTATGCTTCATGTCTCAGCACCGATTTCTGAAGCTGTTATGGAAAATGTTTTATTGTTTTAATTCTTAGAAGTCGGCTTTTAATAAAAACTACTGACTGACTATTTTTATCAAAGTTTAATTTTTTATCTTTATGTGATTTCAGAATATCACAAAATCAAGATATCAACTAGAATGTAGTCCTAGTAGTTACAACAATAATTTAAAATTAAAAATTTTGTGCAACCGAATTCAATATAAATTGTTAAGAATAACACAAAAATTATTGGTCAGACCTTGATCAAATTTGTATGGGACCACATGAGAAGCACCAGCTTTCAAATAAAAAAGAAACATCGAAATCGGTTCACCCAGAAAAAAGTTATGAGGTAACACACATAAAAAAAGAACATACAGTCGAATTGAGTACCGTCTCCTTTTTGAAGTCGGTAGAAAAGGTCATCTCGTAGTTTTGCACCATTGGGATTGTAATGACTCTCCAAATTTATATGGGTCCTACACCTGAAGATTAGCCTATTGAATTAAAAAAGAACCATTAAATCAATTCACAATGTGGGCATCCACGACTTTTTCTCTTACCAGGGTGGAGGCATTTAGGAATGAGGTGAAATATTTGACAAATTCCGTAGCGGTGAAAGTTAATTTATTCGTAAAATGTAAGGGTTAATGTTTTTTTTTCTAAAATATTACTTATATTTTATATTAAAATTATAAATGGATAAACCAAACTACGGATTTCCTAAAAAAATAAAAGAGAGTTAAAAATGTGTAAAAAATTAATGAGCAAACCACTGAAGCATTGTTTTGTGTATTAACACACTAGAAATCGATAAGCTTTCATTTAAAATGCAATTTTTCTATTATTGTATACATTGTGAAACAAATAAAGTTCATCTTACCCTTAAACTACTCGTAGTAATATCTGGTGAGCGTAGAATTCTTAACCCTCATCTATTTATTTATTTATTTACTCATAGGACACCAGCAAAACACACGTTATTACATTTTTATTGAAAGTGAGCTTTATCTAAGGTCTGATGTGTGCACTCTTATAGGTGACATAGCATTACAAAATACTATAAAAATTAAGACAGGGCAAAGTTACAATATCTTATAAAGAAATATGTCGCAAAAAAATTTTACTTAAAGATAATATATAACTGAGACAATGAAAACATGCATATAACCACAGACTACTAAGAGGATACCATATAACCAGGCAGCAGCTGTAGGGAACATGGATATTAGATTATAATTAAATCATCCATTAATCATTTATAATAGTGATTTATTATATTTTTTATATTGATTAAAATATCGCCGTAACAAACATACGAAAAAAAAATACAGACGAATTGAGAACCTCCTCTTTTTAAAGTCAGCTTAAAATTTAAAAAAAAACAACAGCATTACAGCTTTTAAACGTCCCACGGTTGGGCACAAGTAACTCCTCATTTATCAGAGTTATGGAGCGATTGGTCTAACGCGCTCCTCCAGTGCATGTTAGCAGATTTAATTTATCCTTAAAATATTTTTCCTCACGTTTTCATTCATCGCCGAGAACTTCATTGATGGCGGCAGAGAAAGAAACCAGTTTACTCACGTAACAGTAATGGCTCCGTTGATATATCTGGACATATAATATTCGACTTAACGTTACAGCCTATATACGAGTACGTCCCACTCTTGGGCATAGGCCTTCTCTCATCACTGAGAGGGTTTTATGGCAAAAAAGTGTCCGCCGCACTGCTTTAATGCATGTTGACAAACTTCACATTTATTTGAAATATTTTTTTTCTCAGACATGTATGTTTCCTCAAGATATTATCCTTCACCTGCCAACACGTGGTAAATCGGCAAATAAAATTACAATTAACAATGTAATTGGTGCCGTCGTGAATTGAACCCGGTTTGTTTGAGTACAGTTGTAGTTGTTGATGTTTACAGCGAGCACTTAGTCTCTGAGCTACCACAGCAACGTAAAATAATATTTAAAAAAATCATTTCATTCAAAACTTAAGTAAAACAATATTTTATTTAATTGTTTGCAGAGAGCGCTTAGACAACCTGTTACCCACTCGCTTCGGGGTCTGACTGAAGCTACTTCCATCCAACTTCCCAGCGGTAGGATTTGTTTGTGTTAGATATACATAGCTAAGCATCAAAATGAGCACTTGATAAGTTCTGTGAAAAGTCGATGTGGTTTGGAAGTTCTAGGCCCAGCGGTTACGTCTTTAGGTTTATCAATCAGTTGGTCAGCCATTTTTTTCTTTTATCATAATATTATACATATAAAAATACTTTGCTTGATCCGAAAGGAGCACGTATGTATCTACTGCAATGCCATTACGTTAGTTTGCGGCGACCATGTTCGTTTCCTCGTTTAATTTAATATTTATTTATTTTTTTGCGAGGGAAACTTTTATTTATTCTCTAAATAAGATTACATAAACAGAATCATATCACGATACCCAAAAGCCCCTCACGAATCGGACAGACTTCAAGCCTCGACACCAAACATCTAAAAATACGCACACAACGAAGACCGTATAAATAATATTATACTGGAGAGAACCGCTATCACCTCGACGGCGAAGAATTTATGGCCACTTTATTTCACGAGTTTTCAAAGAGGCTTCTAAATTCAAAGAGTACCGAAACCGCTATTGTTATGTTCCTTTCTTATCTTGATTAAAAACGAAACCAATTTCTATTATAATTCAGTCATTTATTTTAAGATATAACGGCCTTACTCATAAAAAACCAACATCAATTTAAGAAATGTTTGTTATTCTTTCACTCATTGAAAATGGAAAAAAACACAAAGAGATTACTTAATTTATATATGCGATACTCAACGATTATGAGAAAGAAAGTTATTTTTTTTTTATAGAAAAAGGGTGACAAGTGAGCATACTCTTACAGTGAATGCTGTGACTTATAGACATCTACATTAAAATGCAGATGCGTTGTCACCCTTTCAGACTAAGATGGAATGCCTCGTTACCAATACAAAGGGTCTTCGGTTCTCTACACTCTACATTATACGAAACACAGCAGCATTATTCTGCTGTTTCACGCTGGTATTCTGTGAGAGCGTGGTCCAACCACTGGCGAGTCGATCCATTCGTCTCGCAGCCTATTGCTGCAGCGTGACTCTAGCACGTCTAAAAATAACTGTTTTAATTTTTCAGTTTTTGTATTTTTAGAAAAATAAAATTTTGTATACCCCATCAACACCAACTTAGTGGTATAAAAATTATGAATATCGTCATCATTACAGTTTTTTACAAGTCTATGGCTGAACATAGACCTCCCCCAATCATCATCATCATTACAGCCCTTCACAAGTCCACTGCTGAACATAGGCCTCCCCCACTGAATGCCACAAAGCACGGTCCCGAGCCACCTGCACCCATTGACTTACTGCATGTCTTATCAGGTCGTCACTCCATCTAGTGGGGGATGCCCTACACTTCGCCTGCCGGTACGAGGCTACCACTCGAGAACCTTTCTTCCCCAACGGTTGTCGGTTCTTCGAGCTATATGGCTGGCCCATTGCCACTTCAGCTTACTAATCCTTTGGGCTATGTCGGTTACTCTGGTTCTACTGCGGATATCCTCATTTCTAAGTTTATCACGCAGAGAAACCCCGATCATAGCCCTCTCCATAGCTAGCTGAGCGACCTTGAGCTTCCTCATACGACCAGCAGTGAAGGACCACGTCTCAGTTCCATATGTCATCACTGGCAACACGCACTGGTTGTACAATTTAGTTTTGAGGTTTTGAGGTATGCCTGACGAGAAGATGGGTCACAATCTCCCGAACGCTGCCCAGCCGAGTTGAATCCGTCGATTGACCTCTCGGTCGAAGTTGGACTTACCTAGTCGGACTATTTGTCCCAGGTAAACATATTCGTCAACAACTTCGAGCTTAGTGCTCCCAACAACTACCGGCAAAGATGTGACATGGACATTAAACATGGACATCAAACATTAGACCTCCCCCAATGCATGCCAAAAAATACACTCTGGAACCACATGTAACCAATGACTTCTTTCATGTCTTACCAGATCATCACTCCGTCTAATGGAGGGCCGTCCTACACTTCACTTTTTTAATAAAGCAACGGTGGCAAACGTGCACACAGTCTACCTGAAGCTATGATAATGTAAATGGATGCTGTGACCCAAAGGCATCTACATCTATCGTCGATTAGGAATCAAAATTCAGATGCGTTGTCACCCCTGAGTACTAAGACGGAAAGTCTCGTTTCCATTAAAAAGGATCTCCGGTATCCTTGACCCATATATGCTGCAACAATTATATAGCTGCAGCATGTCCACGTAAAAACTTCGCTAACGATATGGCCTAACCATAGCCACATCAGCTTATTGAGGGTATATCGGTTACTCTAGTTCTACTTCGGATATCTTCATATCGAATTCTGTCACGCATAGAAACTCCAGACACTGTCCAATCAATCAATACCTTGCTGAGTGACCTAGAGATTCCTCACACGGCCAGCAGTAAAGGATCACGTCTTAGATCTATTATGTTAACACTACCCAGCCTAGTTTGATCCGTCGATTGACCACTCGGTCGAAGTTGATGACCTCCTTCATTATTTATAGAGCTTATGTCCCCAAAAATTTTACTGATAACTGAAATTTCTTCTTCTCATCTTCATCTTTAGAGCCTATCAAAGTCCACATAGGCCTCCCAAATCATATCCTAAATGGGATAGTTGCTATAGTTGCCACGCATGGCATTGTAGGCAACCGCAGCTTTTTATTTTCTAGTTGTTATTAGGAAGGCGCTGCTGCCCATCTCCTGGTTTATTGCTCTCCCTCGCCTCTTGCGAAACTCGCGGGACGATATCGGGTACCTAGTGGATATTTTAGACCACCACCACACAGTAGAATAAAAAGTTTGTGATGTATATTGCTAGAAGTACAGTAGTAATTCTTCTTTATTTGTTAAGTTTAGAACGTCATAAAAAAACACACATTTACAGAGTATTAAAATGTAACGAAAGCTTTTTTATCTGTTGGCATCAGTTTGGAAGGATTATTGAAGAAACAGTAAAAGCAAACGCAATTGAATCAAAGGGTTTGTAATACCATAAAGTAGGCATAAAAATGAAATATACTTAATTCGTGTGGAAACACACACACGTAAGGGTTCTCTATATTTTTTACAGTCAATATGGTGCACGTTCAAATTTTAATGGAAGTTGATTATGAAATGTATATATACTAGAGGCGGCTGATAAGTCTGGGGCCTAAGGTACTTAATGAAAGAAAAATGAATAATATATGTTTTTTCTTTTTCAATATAATCTCCCACAAGTGAAATTTATTTCTCACATCTTGCATACAATGCCTTTAACCCACCCAAAAAATATTCTGTATTTCTCTTCAAAATGACGATCAACCGCAGCTTTCATTTCGTTGTCATCTGCAAATCTCCGGCCCCGCAAGTCCTTTTTCAAATTGGAAAACACAAAAAAATCGATAGGTGCTGGTTCTGGGCTATACGGAAGGTGGTCAATCTCTCAGAACCCCGTGTCTTTCAGGGCTTGTCTCGCCACATTTGCGGTGTGAACGGGCGCGTTGTCTTGCAGAAAGAGCAATCCCGCGTCAGTTTCCCACGTCGTTTCTGTAAAATAGCCTCGCGAACCTGAGTCAATAAATTGACGTAATATTGGCCATTCATCGTAGTTTCCTGGGTAGGTATTCGATAAGCAAAATTCCTCGCTATCCCAGAAAACAGTCGCCATTAGCTTGGACGCCGACTTTTCCAGCTTGAATTTCTTCGGCGGCCTTTCTCCTTATTTATCCATTGCATGGACTCTTGTTTGGACTCCGGATCACATTGGCGAATCCATGTTTCATCAACGGTGACTATCTGTTGCCAAATGTCTTCCTTGTTATCGCCGACTAGCTCCAAAAAATCTTTGCAACTTGCGAGTCGACGTTGGTTGTTGAGCGGTGTGAGCATTTTCGGTACCCAGCGCGCACTACTTTTTCTCATATTCAAATGTTCATGTAAAATTTCAGTACCGTGACAAGGCGGCCCGGGCGAGGTCACTTTCACAGCTCTCTCGTCCTTGTTGAAATATCCGGGCCCATTTTTTCACCATCGTATATGAAGGCGCAAAATCCTGAAGAACCGATGACATCTCTTCAAAAATGTCTTTCGGTGTGTTTCCCTTCTTTACGAGGAATTTTATAACATCGCGTTCAAAATTCCGAGAATTTTCAGATTCGGCTGACATGGTAATGTTTGTTGTTCAATAAATAATTGAACTGTGAGTGCAAACTTAATTAGTGATTGCTTTTATAATACTACTGAGTGTTGCAACTAGTGACATGAGTAACAAGCTAATTACTCATCGTTAAGTACCCTAGGCCGTGAACTTTTCAGCCACCCTGGTATAAACTCTCCCGCCTGTCACCCAGAGAGCTAGGCAGAGACGACGGAATTCAATTTAACATGATCCTGACACACCCCTCTTCTTCCTCTTCTTCACATCCATACATGTACACATACAAGGTCATCAGTTAAGGGTAAAGTTAATTTAGCCCATCTTCATTATATCACTAATAATGTTGGCACGATTCTGCCACCCACTTTCATTTTGTTTAATCATTTAAAAGAAATTACAGTGGGTAATATAATGCATGATTCTTTGAAACTTGTTATCTTGAAGATTAAGGAAAAATGAATTTTTCATGCAATTAAGGATGAAAAACTAGCCCTTTAATGAGTCATGTGACCCTAGTACACCTACACCCTCGATTTATAATCAAAATGCAGAAGCAATTCCGGGGGACTGAGAAAGGAATGTATCGTTATAACTTAAAATGAACGTTAAAAGTTATAATGACATAATGTTAAAACTTTTAATAGAATGTAAAAACTAGCCCTTGAATGAGTAATGTGACCCTAGTACACCTACACCCTCGATTTATAATCAAAATGCAGAAGCAATTCCGGGGGACTGAGAAAATAATGTTTCGTTATAGTTAAAATGAACGTTAAAAGTTATAATGACATAAAGTTAAAACTTTTAATAGAATATAAAACCGATTTCAAAAAAAAACACCATAACAGCTTCGAAGTTGAAGTCGAGGCTTTAATTATGCTGTACACAATTCCATAGCTTGGACATTAGAAGCTGTTAAATAGAAAATTATTTTTTTAGTGTTTTGAAACAGGCTTTTACTTTATGAATAATTTTTGACCTTTTGAGTCTTAATACTTACACATTAAAAAATCATTCCCTATTTACCTGCCCTTAGAGATGGAATTTTTTCTACAATTTATAACCGACCACTCCCATATAATCTATATCTATATATATAAAAGGCAAACCTGACTGACTCATCTATCAACGTACAGCCGAAACTACTGAACGGATTTCGCTGAAATTTGGCATACAGACAGTTGTAATGACGTAAGCATCTGCTAAGAAAGTATTTTTGAAAATTCGCCCCTAAGGGGGTGAAAAAGGGGTTAAAAGTTTGTATGGAAGTCCGTCACTTTTAGAGCTAGAAGCCTGAAACTTTGTGTTTAGGTTAACGATTAGAAATAAACAGTTACGTGTCCTTGTTTTTTTGAAAATTCAACCCCTAACGGTGTGAAAAAGGGGTTAAATCATCATTGGTATCGTTTTTATGGTTTATCGGGTCGCTCATTACGAAAACAACAACTAATTCAAAATCCAACGTAGCAGACGGGAAATATCTACCATCATCTCCTGAAATGTCAATATGGGTGTCGTTTTATGGTTTTTTGGGACGTTAATTACGAAAATGGCATCGATTATGGTTTGAAACCAACATGGATGGAAGGATAGATGGATGTATGTTTGTATCTAAAAATCATCATGGGTTGGGTGACTTGGATGTCATTTTTAAGGTTTTTGGGTTGTAAATAACGTAAATGATATTGATAAATATTTTAAACTTAATTTATTAGAATAGAATAGAATATACTTTTATTGTACAAAAACATAAAACGAAATAGACAAGAAGATTTGTACAAAAAATTTGCATAAAATTACACCTGAAAAAAAATACTAATTTAAAATTAAAAGACAATGAAAATAAACAACCAAACCAAATATATTTTTTTACAAATTAATAAAATGGCAAAACCAAAAGAAATACTTAGGTACCTACCTATTTTGTATTGATCTTCAAGTTCCAATCCCTACTACCGCGTTCTAAAACGATACCAACGCCATTTATGGCGTTGGTATCGTTTTAGAACGCGGTAACGTTGTGTTTTTTTCGAACTAATATAAAGTGAATGGTGAATGAGCGCTTCAACCTGTACCACATACGGTACCTATTCACTGTTAACGGATATTTGGCTAGACTGCGACTTTGTTTGCTTGCTTAAGGTGGCTACTCACATGCCTGCCGCAGGGGCAATCTAGGGGCAATATTTGAACTGTCTCTACACACATGCCTGCAGTTCAGTATGAGAGTGTACGTCTTGCTGAACACACGCGTTGAGAATGGCGCCAGTTTTATCGAAATATCAAAGAATCGGTATATATAGCCTTGGCTCTTTTTTTATAGAATAAGGGTGACAAGTGAGTACAGTCCACCTGATGGTAAGTGGACACTGTGGCCCATAGACACCCACATTTTTCAATAAAACAACTAATTAATTTATAATTACAACCATAATATAGTACTTATAAGCTGCAGCATAGCTCTGCCACGCTATTTTTAGGCTATCAAAGATAATTAAATGTGACTAACTTCACTCGTCATAATTTAATATAACCAATTTATTCTGTGATATAACTTAACTAACTAGTGCTTAGTAACTATAGTTTTAACTAGTGCTACAAATAGCCAGCATAGTTTTCTAATGATGACTTTTAATAATTTTAATTACTAAAATTTGTATTATTATTTAATTATTTGGTTAATGACATTTTATTTATATTCCAGCAATTGTAATACTGCATCAGCAGATTAGCGACACTTTTGTTATGTTCTGGGTATTTTTGTGTATGTCAGTTTTTGATATGTACAATGTCTTAAAAATTTTCTCTCGGGTGTAATTCCTGCAATCTACGTTATGCGATATTTATATGGATTTTGGCATTAGGGATTTTGGTATTGATGACAATTTGATAACCAGATAGTTTAAAAACGTTACCACGTTCAAATAACGTTGCTTCTGTGGCGCTACCGCAAAAAAAACAAAAAGGAGATACTGGATGAAGAAGCCGCTTTTTATACACTTCTATCACCAGTGTCCAAATTTCACATTCTTTATTGGTATCCATTGTGACTTGTACTCACACGTGTGCTCCGCACGAAAGTCGCAACGAACTGATTGAAATTACCCCAATTACGCTACACACGCCACAGCGGCAGCTACGATCTAGGGAGCAAGGAAGTTCTTGCGCACCTGACGCCCTGCCGCAGGGCCGACTAAGAAAATTGCCCCTGTTTGCATACACACATCACAATCAAGGAGGCAATTAAGTTCAAAACTCAGTTAAAAATGAAACTTACGGTGGACTTTGTGAATTGGTAGCTGCAGAATTAATATTTCCGTTTCGGTTTGAAGTATATTGAAACGGTCTGCTATACACAGAGTCCGGAACAGATATCTGTCCAGTAAGGCGATTACGATTTAGCCATGATTTATCTAATGGATATTTTGACGCCTATCTGCCTATTGTTGCGAAGAAAATTACACAGTGATCATTTTTAAGAGCTTGACCATTTAACTGTTACATCTTTTGTAAACAGTGAAATATCATCTCCAACCAGCGGAACAGATCAATCTGTATCGTCGATATTAAAATATGAAAAAATAAAATAAACGAAGGTCGAGATTTACTAATTACACAAGAAAAAATCAATTAAAAAGCGCACAAGAAAGATATAGGCAGAACAAGCCAGATTCAAATCGTAAAGCTGTGTCCGCTTATCAGAAAAATAATCCCGATGTACACAGGCAAGCTGTTGCAAATTACCAAACTGCGAATCCACAAGTGCATAGAGCAATTCAGTCACGGTATGAGGAAAACATTACACTGCGTTTATAGAAAAACAAGGTCCATTCCGCTATGGAGTATGACCTGATATTGCTTATAGAACTGACAGCAGTGTAGCCTTGGGTTCTATGACATACAATTGTCAGTGGTGCAATGTGCTGAAATGGAAGTATGAGACACCTGGTATATGTTGCAGCGCTGGAAAAGTGCAACTTGATCGGTCGAAACAACTGCCTCTTTAGTTTGATTTATGATCTACACCCAGATCATGACCATTTTATGGGTAAAATTCGTAAATATAATTCCTGTTTCCAGATGACTTCCTTTGGTGGTAAACAGGTAACAGCAGATGGTTTTTCACTGACTTTCAAAGTACAAGGCCAGGTCTACCATGTAATTGGAAGTATATTACCAGGAGCCGAATATGACGCTCAGTACCTTCAAATATATTTTGTAGGTGAAGATGACCGAGAAGCAAATATTCGATGTTCTAAATTTCCTAACTTAAAGCCAAATTTAATCAAACAATTGCAGAATATGCTGCATCAAGTGAACCCGTATATAAAAGATCTGAAAGTGCCATTGATAAAGCCCCTCCTTCAGAGTCATACAAAGTTGTCATACATTCTGATAAAAAACCACCAGAAGAACATAGAGGTAGGTACTATGCACCAACTACAAATGAAGTGGCTTTAGTGTTAGTGGATCAACAATTTGATCGAAGGGACATCATCCTCGAGAGAAAGAGTAGTAATTCACTTCAGCGTATTAGTGAGATACATCGAGCATATGATGCGCTACAGTATCCATTAATGTTTTGCTGGGGGGGTGATGGGTATTCAATCAACATACCACAACGCGATCCCACAAATAAGTTGCCGCTTAATAAAACTGTCTCTTCTGCAAGTTTCTATTCGTATAGAATAATGATTAAAGAACGAGAAGATAACTATTTAGTCAACTATCGTGCCCTTAGAGATTAAATTATATCAAAAATAATCAAGCCAAATTACGTGCTGATAGTTACATCTATTTAAAAGATACCATTGGACGACAAGACGCAGAAGCCAACCAACTAGGACAAATGGTTGTCCTTCCATCATCTTTTACGGGGGGACCTAGGTATATGCACGAAAGAACACAGGACGCTATGACCTATGTTAGGATTCGAGTAAAAGTGATAAAAAGATCGGCCGGCCTGATCTTTTTATCACTTTTACATGCAATCCTTGCTGGGACGAAATAAGAGAGCAATTGCTTCAAGGACAACAATCTCATGATAGACACGATATAATTTCGAGGGTGTTTCGACTAAAGGTGACAAAGATCATGAACTTATTGACAAAGGGCAAAATATTTGATGAAGTTCGATGCTATATGTACTCAACGGAATGGCAAAAGCGAGGTCTTCCACATATTCATATTCTTTTATGGCTTCACAAACGTATTACTCCGGATCAAATCGACAATATAATTTGTGCTGAAATACCGGATCCCAAACGTGACCCAGAGCTTTAGGAAATCGTTAAATGTAATATGATACATGTTCCATGTGGAACTTTAAATTGAAAGTCACCATGAATGAAAGATAACATGTGCAGTAAACGATACCCCAGGGCTCTCATAAGGGAAACTCAAACTGGTTAAGACGGTTATCCGCAGTGCAAGAGACGTTTACTAGATGACGGTGGGTTCCCTGTTGATATCAAAGGCACAACCATAGATAATCGCTGGGTAGTCCTTTATAATCATACTGGATTAAAATCATTTAACGCTCACTTAAATGTGCAATATTGTCATTCGGTGAAATCAATAAAATACGTCTGTAAATACGTAAATAAAGGTTCAGACCAGACATCGTTTGCTTTAGAGAATGAGAAGGATGAAGTTAAAACCTACACAAGTGGAAGATATACATGTTCATCAGAGGCAGTATGGCGAATCCTTGAATTTACCATTCATGAGCGTTTCCCTCCCGTAGTCCACCTCGCTGTTCATTTGGAAAATGGGCAAAGGGTTTATTTTAATGAGCAAAATCTAAGTGAAAGAGTGAATAGTCCTCCAACAACCACACTCCTATCCTTTTTCGATTTGTGTAAAGTGGATAACTTTGCAAAAACATTGCTCTACCAAGAAGTACCTGCATACTACGTTTGGGATAAAAGAAAGTTCCAAAGGAGAAGGAGAGGAGCAAATGTTGAAGGCTGGCCAGGGGTCAAAAAAGAGCACGTTCTGGGCAGGGTTTATACTGTGCATCCGAACAATACAGAATACCTTCGCTTGCTTCTTCATGAGATCTGGGGCCCAATTTTGTTTGAAGCGTTAAAAACTGTAAATGGTCATGTAAATTCCACGTTCCAATCAGCGTGCAAAGCTCTCAGCTTGCTTGAAGATGATCAGCATTTATTCGCAGCAATGGAAGAGGCAGCACTTTGCCAATTACCGCAAATGATTCGGGATTTTTTTACGATTATTTTAGTGTTCTGCCAAGTATCAGACCCTTTAAGCCTTTGGGAGAAATTCAAAGAATCTGAATTTCTATCTGAATTTAAAAGGCAATTAGAAAGACAAGGAGACGTGGATGTAGATAGAGCACATAACAGATGTGGTATTTAACAAATGCCTTTCGGCAATAGAATATGCCGTATTAGCGTTGTGTGGTCGGCTACTAAAAGAGTATGGGTTACCTCAGCCAAGCAAAAAACAACAATTTGAAAATAGAGAGTTTCTTAAAGAGACAAGTTACGACTTAGCATCATTAGAAAACACAGTTAAAAATAATGAAGAATCACTGAATGACGAACAAAAAGCAGTTTACAATCAAATTAACACAAAAATTGAATCAAATGAGGGTAGAATATTCTTTTTAGATGCTCCCGGCGGAACAAGCAAAACATTCCTCATAAATTTGCTATTAGCAAAGTTAGAAGTACTCGCGGAATTGCTTTGGCTGTGGCTTCTTCTGGGATCGCAGCTACACTGCTTGAGGGTGGACGAACTGCTCATGCTACCTTCAAGTTACCACCAATTTAACAACAGCTGATACTCCCATTTGTAATATATCGAAACAAAGTAATTTTGCTGAAGTATTAAAACATACGAAAATGATAGTGTGGGATGAAATAACCATGACTTACAAGGGTGGCGTAGAGGCTTTAAACAGAACTCTACAAGATATAAGAGGAAATAAGAAGTTAATGGGTGGTGTAACGGTTTTGCTGGCTGAATATTTTAGACAGACTCTACCAGTAGTGCCAAAAGGAACTAGAGCAGATGAATTTAAGGCGTGTCTTAAGAGATCCACTTTATGGCCTTTTACTAAAATCCTCAAGCTCTCGAAAAATATGCGGGTACACTTAGGAGAAAAAGAGTCTGCTGGTGGATTTGCAAATCTCCTACTTGAAATCGGCAACGGTGATTACCCAATAAATGACGGAATGATAACCATCCCTGATAATTTGTGCACAGTTTTATTTACGTTACAGGAGTTAATATCCAAAATTTACCCAAATATTGCTCATATCGAACGTGCCATACTAACCCCGAAAAACTACCAAGCAGCGGCAATTAACGATATACTGTTAATGTCTTTTGAGGGGGAAGAAATGGTGTACACGTCAAAAGACTCTGGTCAACACAGATGACGCAATTAACTACCCTGTCGAATTTCTTAATTCACTGAAACCATCGGGTCTTCCACATCATAAGCTTACTCTGCGCGTGGGCACTGCTGTTATGTTGTTGCGGAATTAAAACCTCCTCATCTGTGCAACGGAACCAGACTAAAAGAAAAAGCGTTACATCGCAATGTAGTGGAAGCCACAATTATAACTGGATGTGCGCAAGGGGTAACTGTATTTGTACCAAGAATTCCCTTGATCCCGAATGATCTTCCCTTTGAATTCAAACGAATACAGTTTCCCCTCAAAGTCTGCTTTGTAATGGCCATAAACAAATCACAAGGGCAGACATTAAAATTTGCGAATATAGACTTGATAGAAAATTGTTTTTCACACGGGCAATTCTATGTGGTTTGCTCACGCGTAAGCTCGCCCTGTAGTCTGATAATTTTGGCACACAGTAATAGATTAGCAAAAAATGTGGTGTATAAAGAAGTTTTGTAATTTACTAGCTTTTGCCCGCGACATTCAGTTATAATTGTGGCTTGTATCAGCAGACTCTTTTTCACACATGGACGCGATATAACCGAACTCCACGCGGACGAAGTCGCGGGCAAAAGCTAGTATAACCTATTTGTTAAAAAGAATTTTTAAAATCTTTAATATAACTTCTCAATTGACGATGATATCGCATAACTTACATACCAATAAAGAACTTACAGCCGATTTAACAACCTCTTCCTTTTTAAAATCGGCTGAGCTAAACGGAGAGTGAGGTATTAAGTTATGCGATTCCTGTGCACACTCTCCAAAATGTATCCTGTAAAACACCTTTTTTTATAGAATAAGGGTGACAAACGAGCACATAGTCCACCTAATGGTAAATGACTGCTGCGGCCCATAGACATCATCCTCAATTAAGAATCAAAATGCAGATGCATTGTCACCCTTGAAGACTAAGATGGAATGCCATACCTATTGTTTATCAGTAATAATTTTTCATCTTTAAATTAAGATCTTTATCAAATGAATATACTCTTAAAATTTAATATTAATAAATTTTAAAAGTTATGATGTTAAAACCATGATACACAAATAGAAATTATAAGGGTTCCTTCCTTCCGTCCTTGACAGCTTAACGAAAAAACAAATTTCATTTACATTCACCAAACTTTTACGATCTCAATTAATTAATGTAAAGCTTTTAGCCTTGCGGCACATGAGTAAAGAAACCGTACTGTTTACTCATATGCTTGCGGTAAGATGTATTTATAGGTCGATGGGTAAAAATCACGTTTTATTTAACGACGTACATTTCAGCCTATTTATATTTGACTGCCTCGTTGGTGGTCATAAACGCGACTGCTAACCATGTGATCTCGAGTTCGAGTTGCGGGTCAGGCCAAAAATCGATGATTGTGTTTTTTTATAATAAAAGGATGACAAACGAGCACCTGATAAAAGTGGATGCTGTGGCCCATAGACATCTACATCTATCCTCGATTAAGAGTCAAAATGATGCGTAGTCACTCCTGAGAACTAATACGGAAAGCTTCGTTCCCAATAAAAAGGTTCTCCGGTTTTCTTCACTCTTTTCTTTACTATTTTCTTCATTCGCCATACGAAACACAGCAGCATTAAGCTGCTATTTTACGCTAGTATTATGTGAGAGCATGGTCTTTCCCCAGTCAAACTGACCCATTTGTGCTACAATAGTATCTAATATAGCTGCAGCGTGGCTCCACAACGTACAGGTTTTCTGTCAAGAAATTGACAGCAGCAGCCTGGAGTCAGAAAATTGGCTGTGTTTTACTACCGTGCTACAGAAAGCATGTTAAGTCGATGGTCCTGCGCATGATTTCTCTCTCTCTCTCTCTCTCTCTCTGGTAGTGTCGGATATGTTCCGCACACTAGGACTGTGCGAGTGAGGAAATATAGAGTTCCCTTTGCTTACGCACACACTCATACGCTATAATTCTTTCCTACGTAGATGTCTAGTCTAGACATTATTACCAAACGTCCTTAGTCTTTTTTTTTCTTTTTTGTGTTTTAAAAAAAACTTTACCCCCACACTAGGATTTTCTCCTGTATCGTGGAGGCAGTTTACAAACATAATTTGCACGAGGACAAACATCCAGACCCGGAACAATTATTTGTAGGCCATACAAATACTTGTTCGTGCGGGATTCGAACCCGCGGCCCCCAGCGCAACAACTCATTGCTAAGGCACTGCGTCACGGAGCCGTCATACGTCCACTGCTGAACATAAGAATCCTCACACATCGCCTCGTAGAGGGGATATTTGCTATAGTAGCCACGCACGCAGGTTCGCAACTGCATTTTTTATTATTTTCAGTTATCATCAGAAAGATGCTGCCCATCTCCTGTTTCATTTCCTTCCGTCGCCTCTTACAAAACGCACAGGATAATATGGGGTAGCGGGTTCTCTCACGCCGCCACTACACGGCGAACCTACCTGTCAAAACGTAGCAATGTAAAGTAGTCACGAGTGCATATCGCGAAAATAACACTTGCATAATTTTCTAAAATAACAAAAAAGGTATATAATAATAAAACCAAGCGTCTAATAAAAGATGAACAGTATTCTAGAAAACTCGATAATATTGCGCCACAGAGGCGTTTACAGTTGAACGGTCGTTATCATCTCCGCTGACATGAAGATATTTATGGCCTCTTAATATCAAGACAAAGCTTTCATACGGGCTTCCGAACGAGGCGGAGAAAATAACTGCCTGTGCGTGACGTTTGCACGTAGTTTATTAAAAACTGAGTACAAATAATCTATCATAGTCGGAGTTCCCGATTACAGTAGTACTTAAAGTCCTAAGATCGAACCCGGAACAACTGCTGGCAGTGATCATCATCAAAAAATCAGTTATTTTTCTTTATTTTTAAAAAGAAACAAATACTATCGTGGAGGCAGTTTTCATACATAAATTGCACAAGGAACAATTATTTGTAGGCCATACAAATACTTGTTCCTTACGGGATTCGAATCCGGAGCCAACTACGCCACGGAGCCATCAAAACCAAACTTCAAATCCAATGCTGAACTGCATTTCGATATTATATTAATAGGCATGTAATAATATTCCGAAGGTATTCTCACTATTCTGGACTAACCGGTGAAATCTGTAAACAGTTCCACGTCTAGATATGTGGTTCTGACATGAAGGCTCGTCCCTATCGCTTGACAAGCGGAAGGAAGATCGCAGTGCCAGACATATGTCTGGACTTTGACCCTGCTCTGTGTCGCTGGATTGGTAGTATTTTAAAATCATGTTTTTATAATCATCAGCCCATCATCACTCCGATCCAGGGCAAAGGCCTCAATTAACGCGAAGGTGGAATAATTTACTACGTGCTAGAGCCATGCTTCAGCTATATTATGGTTAGAGTACGAATGGGTCCGCACCGGGGAAGGACCTCGCTCTCACAGAATACCAGCGTAGAATAGCAGCTCAATATTGCTATGTTTCGTATGGTGAGTACAGACCTGGAGACCCTTTTTACTGGATATGAGGCATTCCGTCATAGTAGTCAAGTGTGACAACGCATCTGTATTTTGATTCTTAACCGAGTATAGATGTAGATGTCTATGGGCCACAATAACCACTTACCATCAGGTGGACTGTGTGCTCGTTTGTCATCCTTATCCTATAAAAAAATAGCTATGGGCTTCTGGCATAGTAGGTTCTCTTGGGAATTGGATGGAAGATTGCAGTGCCAGATATCTCTTTGGACTTTGACGCTGCTCTCTGTCGCCGGATTGGTAATATTATAAAAATAATTGTTCTTCTTATCAGCCTGTCGTCACTCCTGTTCTCAACAAATTCTTCTGCAGTGAATAATGCAAATAATGAATAAAAAATTAATGCAAATGCAGCGGTAAAGTAAAAAAATGACTTTCAATAAGAATTACTTGTAATCAATATTGAATAAAAATTATTCTATTCTATTCTATTCTTCAGTTGACATAAACGTGTAACGAGTTCCTACTACCAATCCAGTCTACCCTATCTCCATCTATCTTACGGCAAAAATAGTGGCTAATTCAACAGCAATCCCTGGCTCTGTCTCGCTACTATCCCCTCAAGCTATTGTTTTTTTTTTTTTTGTATTTTTAGTTTTTGTTAGTTTTATTTTAAAATACCTATGTTTCATCACTTGCCTTAGACTCTGCTGCCTGTATGCTAAATGAGCAAATGCTGCGGCAGAATAGCAATTTTATTACATCTGGCTTGGCGGGAGAGTAAGACTATTGTCAAATACCATGTCTAATCGAGTCGCGTGTCAGTTAGAGATAATAAAACCACATACAATTTGCAAATAAAATTTTATTTAAATTAAATTAAAAAAATATATGGTCGAGTTTTCTGAAGTAAAGTTATTTCTATACGTTTGAATACTAATTCTGATAATGTACTTAACGGGATCCCCTATTTTGCCACCTTCAAGGGTGGAATTTTTTTCTTTATGGGAGACCACCCTGAAGTATATCCTATTTAATAAAACAAGAATCATCAAAATCGTTTTCAAATGACGAAGTTATCGCGTAACAAACATATAAAAAATGTACGTAACAATATCTTAAGTACTTTTCAATCTGGCTTTAGGCCTGGCCACAGTACACCACTGCTCTCCTCCAAGGTAACGGATGAATTCCGGTGCGGTATAGACCAAAAATACTTAACGGTACTTGTGCTGCTGGATTTTAGTAGTGCCTTCAATTCTATTGATTTTGATATACTTCTTAGCATTCTTCATTCTATTTAATGTGTCTCCTTCATCTATTCAATGGTTTGATTCATACCTCCGTGGCCGTTCTCAGTGTATTTGTTCAAATAAAACTTTATCTAAGTAGTGCAATCTAGCTACGGGTGTACCTTAAGGTGGCGTCCTTTCTCCTTTACGCTTTTCCATCTTTATTAACTGTATCACCAAGGTGATATGTTCAAACTTCCATCTCTATGCAGACAATTTGCAGCTGTATCGTCATTTTCTAGTGACTGAAGCAAATTCAGCAATGTTTTAAATAAATAAAGATATAAATAAAATCTATGAGTGGTCTAGATCATATGGACTTGTTATAAACCCTAAAAAACCACAAGCAATGATTATAGGCATCAGGTTTACTCGTAGCTTACTTGATTTTACTTCACTCCCAACTCTGCAAATTAATGGCATTCCACTAAGCATTTCAGAAACGGTTAAGAATCTGGGCATCATCATGGATTGCAAGTTGACATGGAATGCACATATCACAGAAATTTGCAGGAAAATCAATTATACTTTTCATTCCTTAAAATGCCTTCAAAGTTTTCTGCCGTTATCAACGAAGATTTCTCTTGCCCAAACACTTATTTTCCCGATTATTGATTATGCTGATGTCTGTTATTTGGATGCGACTGAGGAGCAATTAAAGAAACTTGAGCGCTTGCAAAACTTATGTATTCGTTATATTTTCGAGCTAAAAAAGTATGACCACCTCTCCTCCTATCGCAGACAGCTCAAGTGGCTCTCAATCCGACTTCGCAGGAATACCCGAATCCTATGCCTCCTCTTTAACATACTATACAATCCAACATCACCACCGTATCTACGTGATCGATTCCGCTTTGCGCATTCCCCCGATGCAGTTTGCAGATCACATTTAAAAACCCTCCTAAATTTCCTTTCCTCCAGAACTAAGTTCTATTCTCACTCTTTACAGTACATGCAGTTAGGTTATGGAATTCTCTTCTTCTTGTATGACTTGTATATATGTGTATCTATATCTATATATATATATATATATATATATATATATATATATATATATATATATATATATATATATATATATATATATAGTATTTAGGTATATGTATGTTTGTATGGATATATGTTTTTATTATCTTTACTTTATATTAAGTATATTAATATTATCAAATTTATTATGAGAGTGTACACTAAATCCGCTTCTCTTTGAATGTGTCCAGTATCAGGCCTGCTGGAAGAAATTTCAATATGAAATAAGCAGTGCCTTTGTACAAAATATCTTTTTTTATTTTTCATTGTAACATTACTTTGTGTGTACATAAATTGTTAACTAAAAAAAAATTAATAAAAGGAAGAAAAAAAACATACAATCGAAAAAGCAGCCTCCTCCTTTTTTTTAAATCAGCTAAGAACATAAAGCAACACGGGCCACCGCCGGCGGATTGGAGGGGAGTAGCCATACGTAGGGGTTCCTCTCTGTGAAAGTAAAAGTACACGCGGTGCTACGCGTACAATAAAACTATTGCAGCCGCACTGCTCACTAGACCAAATCTAGTTACGTGGCGACTAAATCGAGTTACGATACCTACGGGACCAAATAAGGTGATGAATTATATTACGCCATCACCGAACGGGTAGTATTATATCATTTTAGCGTTCATTACCGCCGGTCAAAAGTCGACTGCTATGCATAGGGAATGGGTTGACTTATAGAGAAGATTTCTCCATAGTCATCAAGCTTGGCAGGCGGGCTTATTACTTTCGGTTGTTATTAGGGAGATGCTGCAGCCCATCTCCTGTTTCAGTTCTCCTGTGTCACCTCTTACAACACCCTCAATAACAAATAAACAAAACAAATATCCACCATATTTGCCATAGTTGCCACTCATAAATTAAACTGTACTCCATAAAAGTAGCGGACCAATTTTGGGTAGATGTATAACTATTTATAACAAGATTTTTTTAACTTATTATAAACCAGTGCTTGAACACAATTCCACCTGGTGGTAAGTGGTGATGTAGCCTTAGATGGTAAATAGCACTGTCTTAGCGTAACAAAATCTTATTCACTCTTGCCTTGAAGCCCAGATTGCAATCTGACGGAAATATAGACGCCGGCAAATATTTCTACTCCTTTGCTATACGCATTACAAAAGATGAAGCAAACCGTTTAGTTCTAATGCGTGGAATATTGAAAACAAAGAAGTGAAATTGTGACTGTTGGGAGAAAAATAGTCTACTTGTGAATTTTTTTGGCGCTCCTTCTCACAACGTCTCACCGCAGTGAGGACTTGTTTAAGCGATGGCATAGCATTCAACATTCAAAAAGTGCTTTTAAAAGCCAATTCTGAATATAAAAAAATATTTTATTTCGACTTTGACTTGGCTGGCAGTTTGGCAACTGGCGGGCAGGTTGGCAACTGGCGGACAGGTTGGCAAGCGCAGTTTTTTTCATTATATTGCGTACTTATCAGGAAGACGCTGCTGCTCATCTCCTGTTTCATTATCCCTCTATCATATCTTATTTATTAATTTCATAAGCACACTTACAATATTCATATTAAGCATTAACACTCTAAATTATATGAAAAGTAACACGCTCACTCATATGTATATCAATAACAAGCGTACATAACATTCAACAACAAACACGTGTAAACATTGAGAAGGAAAAAAAAATATATACATATACATCGGGACGTCAGTCACCTCAGTCCCCCGTAACCATGGGTGCTGTAAAGCACCCGAAACGTCGGGAATTAATAATAATAAAAAAATAAGTTAATTAAACGCGATATAATCCGTAAAAGTAGTTTTATTCAAGGGAAAAAAAACTCTTACGGCACCCACAGAGTAATATGGAGTAGCAGATTGTCATACAACGCCACTACACCACCAGAATATATTCTTGTAACTACACTGCACACTTATACTCGTATAAACCTTAAAAGTCGTATCAATAAAATTACAGTGAAAAGCCAAACACACTCGTTATCGTTTCAAGGACTTAGAATTTATGGCCACTTAATGTCGCGCGAGGTTTTCGAAGAGGCTTTCAAATATAGAACGTAGGTACTTAATCTGCTTATACTAAGAAGTCTTTTATATTACAAATAATTGATTCCATTCCCATTTTATTGTCAGTAGGGGTATAAACCGGGAATTTTTCTTTATTTTCTTATTCAATTAGTACGGATATTGTTCGATTACTACTAATCAACAACTAGTTAACTAATTAAAAACAACACAAGACGACTTACAAGCAATTACAATAAATGAGAAAACTACAAAAAAAAAACGATTAATTAAAGCAAGAAATAATTATTTAGGACTAGCGATCAGAACCGGTGATTTTTGGATCTTCACAACAGCGCCACCTGTGCGCCCGTAAAATCAAGAACGTAATGCGTGGAATGGCGCATCCATTAATTTTTTGACTGTCTGGGCCTAAGCATAAGCTTAGCTTAATCTTAGCCCGATACAACTGTAAATTCAGAATCAAAGATTATGCTAAGCATATACTCAGCTAAGTTTTTCGTAAGTAAAGTCTGAGCAAAGTCAAAGTACGGTCTATATATCTCAGCCTTAGAGTCTTAGGCTGTGATCTATAGACATATACAGGGTATTTTTGAAACGCTCCCGAAAACGAAGACAGATGATAGTACTAAGGATACCTATGATCTATGTCTTTTATATTACAAATAATTTATTCCATTCCCATTTTATTGTCAGTAGGGGTATAAATCGGGAATTTTTCTTTGTTTTCTTATTCAATTAGTATGGATATTGTGCGATTATCACTAATCAACAACTAGTTAACTAATTAAAAACAACACAAGACGACTTATAAGCAATTACAATAAATGAGAACACTACAAAAAAAAACGATTAATTAAAGCAAGAAATAATTATTTAAGACTAGCGATCAGAACCGGTGATTTTTGAATCTTGACAACAGCGCCACCTGTGCGCCCGTAAAATCAAGAACGTAATGCGTGGGTTGGCGCATCCATTAATTTTTTGACTGTCTGGGCCTAAGCATAAGCTTAGCTTAATCTTAGCCCGATACAACTGTAAATTCAGAATCAAAGATTATGCTAAGCATATACTCTGCTAAATTTTTCGTAAGTAAAGTCTGAGCAAAGTCAAAGTACGGTCTATATATCTCAGCCTTAGAGTCTTAGGCTGTAATATATAGACATATACAGGGTATTTTTGAAACGCTCCCGAAAACGAAGACAGATGATAGTACTTAGGATACCTATGATGATGGATCACAAAATTCGATCCCGAGGAAAAAAATCATCTATTCACAACGTTTTATTAACTTTATTCACGCTCCATCATGTAATTACAGTTATTTGAAACGATATTTCACAAAAAAAATCATGAAAATACTGAAACATAAAACCAGCAGTGGAATTACTCAATTACAATCAGCTGACTAGGTCAATGTACGCGCGAACGCCGAATTCGCGCGGCCCGCAACTAGCGATAGTACCACAATACCTAATAATTTACAACACTTGTCTAAATACCTAACTTATCTACTTAACCTACTATTTTGCCACTGTGCTTGTCTCCACGTAGCCACTTTAATTGAATTCACAGGTTAAATAAACCAAATAACTGGTTCGATTCCCTGCTAATGAAAAAATACTTAAATAAAATGTTAACAAGGTTAGAGTCATGCTTTTTGATCCATTGTGTAGGTATGTTTATTATTCTGATGTATTCAGTTATGTGCCTATTCTGATCAGTTCAGTACTAAGTTATTTAAAAAAATTAGGTATGAAACAGCTTACCGATCCTCCGTGGCCTTATGAGATTCTTCAAGGCACATTAACATGTTGCCGTATTCACGAGCACTATAAACGTACCTACGCGTTAGGCATTATTAAAACAAAACAAAAAACACAAAACGTAACAACAAGAACAATATCATTAATTAATAAATAACAAGTAATAACGACAATAATTTAATAAACAAAACAATTGAACTATCGCTCGTGATAGTCAACATGGAACTGTCTCAAAAACTAAAATTATTAATCAATTCCGCCAAAACCAATGCGCACATTGTAACGTCCTTGAAGCATGTGTAAATTCCATAGCGCGAGGCGACACCAAGCAGCGTGTGTGTGAAAGGGAAGGGTAGAGTGAGTAGTTTACCTAATGCATTGTTTCGTACCGATCTTTCGTAGTTCGGCGCCCGCGAGGATATTGACCCTATTGTCAGCTGATTTTCTTTTTTAAGTTTCACTGCTGGTTTTATGTTTCAGTATTTTCATAATTTTTTTGTGAAATATAGTTTGAATTAACTGTAACAACATGATGGAGCGTGAATAAAGTTAATAAAACGTTGTGAAAAGATGATTTTTTTTTCCTCGGGATCGAATTTCTTTGTGACCCATCATCATAGGTATCCTTAGTACTATCATCTGTCTTCGTTTTCGGGAGCGTTTCAAAAATACCCTGTAGATATACAAAAACTATATACTAGACTATAAAAAAGTTACGGCGTATCAAAAGTCCACTGTTGAACATTGGCCTCTCCCACAGATTGGCCCTACACTTGGCGAGCGGATTGCCAACCCTATAGAAAGAGAGAGAAAACAATATTTTCTGAAATGATTTTTTTACAATGAAGCTGTATTTAGAAAGTTACAATAACGTACTGAAGCCATAATGAAACTACCCCTAACTAGTTCGCAGTTGTTAAATCTAGTTCTGTACCTAATTACAAAGCCGCATGAGTCATATTGTGTCTAAATTAGTTATTGTTTGTAATATATTTATATTAGGTATACTTCTAGAATTTTTAACGTAGAAACAATTTCTGGAATCGCATAATAATAGTAATGTCCTCCAGACCGAATTTTATTTATAGCAGATGGGGAAAAAAGGTTTTTGAGGGGCAGGCTCGTACCATTAAGAGAAGTGTGGGGTGGCCCCCCACAAGATGGAGTGACGACTTGGTAAGGCATGCAGGTACAGCACAGTGCTTTGCATTATTCCTTGGGGGAGGCTTATGTTCAGCAGTGGACTTGTGAAGGGCTGTAATGAAATGAAATAAGATGATGTTGAATAACTTACACCAGCGACGCATCATCGTTTCGCTTCTTTCCTCAAACATGGTACCAACAAGGAAAAATAATACTAAAGCAATTATAAATGGACTCCAGTACCACCATTCCATAAATTACACAGCACGCGATAGGTGACGCGGATAATAATTATTAATTAAATATTGTTATCGTTGGGAGCCGGTAATAAATTTATTTTAAATGTTAAAAACTGGAAATGGAAATTATTTATAATTGCATTGCACACTAGATCCGCTTGCAAAATTTTATAGGGCATTGCCCGTATGACCAAAGAGAATATAATCACTACGTTTACGTATGACATTTTTACCATTACTTTTTAAACTAGTTTCGTCAAGTAAAGAGGTTCTTGTCCTTTTTCTCACATAAATTCTGTATATTTTTACTCGTATAAGCAAAATACCACTGACTGACTGACTCATCACGATATCTCTAAAACTATATGAAATTTAGTATAGTTACTCATTTCGCAATGCAGGCGCTTGCTAACAACGGATTTTACGATAGTCCCATCAAAAAAACATTAATAGGTTCCGCAATAAAATATTATCGTGTGCCCAGCGAAGCGAGCGCGTATCAGCTAGTAAAATATAATAATTATTTCATCAAGACTTCATTTAATGATTTCTTATATTTACGCGAACACTACACATTGAATAAAACTAATTATACGGATTTTATCGCGTTTAATTTTACTATTTTGATTCCCGATATTTCGGTGCTTTACAGCACCCATGGTCACGGGGGACTGAGGTGTTTGACGTCCCAATGTCATAGTTAGCCCGGCTACCTTCAGTTTTTGAATATTAATTTTGGTCCGATCTATGCAGAATGAGCTTACAGTATCTTGAAGTTTTGCAGTGGTATACTTGGGTTTGGATTTAATTTTGTTAATTATAGGATCCCAAGCACATGGCAGCACCCATCCATCTTCTCTATTGAAATTAGGAGTTAGAGTTAGAATTTCAATAGCCTCGCGTATCATCGTTGGTAGGAATCGGTGTTCTTTGCGAGGATTTGTGGTCTATCAAATCTGATGTAATGGCGGTGACGATCTTGAACATGTTCACAGACTGCAGACTTCCCAGAGCGTCGGTGCCTCACGTCAGCTATATGTATACGTATGTATGTATATATGTTACACGAATAAGACTTCATTTATATTTAAACGAATACTACTCATTAATCTATACACATATAAATAAAATTAAAGTGTCTGTCTGTAATCCTACATAACTGCCTTATATTTAGCTGAGGGGGTGATTTGAATGCCATAAAGACATGAATAGCCTTTTTTCAAATGTTTGTCTGTCTGTCCTGGCTAATCTTCGAAATGGCTAAACCGACTGTGATGAAACTTTACGAACAGATAGAGAGCAATGCTAAGAGGGATCTAGATCTAAGTTTTTGAAAATTTGATGAAATAAACGGTCTTTGATTATCTTAAATATATATTCTGCTATCCAGACAAAGCTGCGATGCTTCGCTAGTTATCACTAATTTTACGGATTTCATCGCGTTTGTTTTAACTTTTAATGCCCGACGCTTCGGACTCTTTAGTGCTTGTTCACGTTAACTCACGGGCGCGGTGGCGGGCGCGGTCACGAAATATCAAACACATAGCATTATATGCAAGTGTTCACGTACAAAACGCAGGTGCAGTGGAAGTAGCGAGTAAGCTGGCGACTATCGCGCGCGGCGCGCTCGCGGCATTATCAAACGTATGAAGTTGTTTGTGTGTGTTCACGTCGAACTAGCGGCGGAGCGCTCGATTGGCTCACGACTTCAGGTAAGATCAACAATTTTGAAGTTGTCACTACAAACGATCGACCATTCACCCCAATGGACTCGCCTCGCATCATTATTCCCCTTTGCCAGTTCTCTTTCTTTATTAATTTCATGCACACCAATTCTACTTTTTGTCATCTCCCACTTTAGGTATGAATTTCGATTATAAATAAAAGTTCGTCGTGCATTTTCACAACCTCTGACAACACTTCACACTCGCGCAAAAGGCGCCAACGTGAACACAAGCTCACCCAAACCACCCAAATTGAATAAAAAGTTTTTTTGTGGACTTTTAAAATGGAAGTGTGTTACTTGTAAGTCTTATAATATAATCCTAAATATATAATATATATATCAGTACCAAGACGCTTGAGACCGTGTTTGATGGTATTCTTTGGGGAGGCCGATTTCCGGACTTGTAGAGGTCGATTATGGAGATGATGAAGTAGATCAAGTTCTCACATATCAGTATAATACAGTTGACGTTGGTTGCAGCTGTCTATTATTTATAAAGACTCACTCAACTTTGGACCTCATCATTACATATAGCCCTTCATAATTCCACTGCAGAACATACGCCTCCCACAAGGAATGCCAAAGACATGAACCTTAGCTACCTGCATCCATCGACTTACTGCGTCTTACCAAGTCCTTACATGGGGTGGCCACCAAAACCTTAGGATGAATTATAGGATAATTAGAAAGTTCTCATAGTAATTTTTGTTAACCCCCGACGAAAACAGAGGGGTGTTATATGTTTGTAGTGTGTAACTGCGTATTTGTGTATCTGTGTAACTGTGTTTCTGTCTATGGCGTCATAGCTCCTGAACGGATGAACCGATTTTGATTAAATTTTTTTCGTTTGCAAGGTGTCTTAATTGAGAGTGTTCTTAGCTATATTTTAAGATAATCTGTTTAGCGGTTTGAAGATCATCAGTTTTTCTATGTTAACATTATAACTTAAAATGCTTGTTTTTGAGTGTTTCACAGTAGTAATACCACAATGAAATAATAGTAGGTAATAACTAATAACACCATGGATTTTTGGACAAGAATATTATTATTTTTATTAAGCACTACCTACGTAATTCGTCGTATGTTCGGTGGCAACCGAACCTACGACGAATTACGTAGGTAGTACTTAATAAAAAAACGTATACCTACCTCAAAACCTGAAAACAAGATTGTACAACCAGTGCATGTAGCCAGTGATGACTTATGGATCTGAGACGTGTTCTATGATGAGGGCTATGCTCGGGGTTTCTCTGCGTGACAGACTTAAAAATGTGGATATCCGCAGTAGAACCAGAGTAACCGACATAGCCCAACGGATTAGTAAGCTGAAGGCCATATAGCTCGAAAAACCGATAACTGATGGGGAAGAAAGATTCTCGAGTGGCAGCCTCATACATCGGTACGAGGCTGCCACGATGGGCGAAGTGTAGGGCGACCCCCACTAGATGGAGTGGCCACGTGGTAAGACATGCATGAAGTCGATGTATGAAGGTGGCTCAAGACCGTGCTTTGTGGCATTCTTTGGGGGAGGCTTATGTTCAGCAGTGGACTTGTGAAGAGCTGTAATGAATGAATGAATTAATAAATGACTACCTACGTAAGTAACAAACGATCCGACCCAGTTTTAAATTTTACTGCATCTAGTCTTCTTTTACATCGAGTAAGTTATAATGAAAAACTTTGTGTACCAAGTATAATGCCCGCAGCTAACTATTCAAAGTAAAGAGCTAGTTTCGTCGTATTATAGCAGTGCTTTTATTTTTTGTGAAAGGGCCATAACCATAGCCCCGTTTTGGTCTCTTTTTTATACGAATAAAGGACACACAATCATGATGGTGAATGTATGTTGCAGACATCTACAAATACTAGACTCCACAGAATTTGTAATTAATATAAGGCGCAATGTATACGCTTTTACAACAAAATCCCAGAAAATGTACAAAATTTGTCAATAAACAAGTTTAAATGTTTTATTAAAGAAAAATTGTGCAAAAACAATTATTATAATATCAAAGAATACATAAATGAAAATAACCCCTGGGAATGATCGCCGCCATGCTGGTTCTATTAAAATTCATTAAAAAATTGTACAAACAAAATTATTGTAAAGTGTAATATGTTAAAAAAAACTCCCGCTGGGTTTCTTGCTGGTTCGTCCCAGCACAGAGGTATTTTCCGAACTAGTGGTAAATAAAAAAATGACTTTCAATAAGTATTATATAAAAATCTATATTGAATATAAATCATTCTACTCTATTCTATTCTATTCATCTTTCGTCGATTAATTGGCTACTAGGGTAAGAATCACTCATTCTTACTCAAAAGCCTATCCGATATGCCAAGCGTAAAATGATAGACTATTTTTATGTCAAATAACTGTTCCAGGTCTCGATGACTTTCATCAGTATCTATTCATCATCATTCATATATCCTATTAAAAGGCCAGCTGAAGATGGGCCTCTCCCATAGTTTGGCCTTAAGGGAGGGATATTAATCATAGTTACCTTGCTTGGCAGGCGAGTTGGTAACCGTAGTTTTTTTTATTGATTTGAGTTGTTTTAAGGAGTATTTATTTATTTAAACAAGTACAAGTGAGCTTCAACAGCTTCAGCTTTATTTTTGTAATTAAGATTAATCACAAGAATGAAGCTGAAGTTTCACCAAGTGACAACAATCGCAATTATAAATTATTCATTGTTGTCAGCGGGAGATCGAACCCGAGTCGCTCGCGTACTGTGTTTACAACGAGCGATTAGCCCCGAGCTACTCAGGCTCAATTACATCGTTAATTAAAACTTTGTAAAATTACCATTATCAAAACCACAACTAAAAACTACTCACTAACGAATATATATAAAAATTGAAGCTAACGAACTATAGTTTGCGCAGCTAGATTAAACTCACAGTTAACAGTTGTTCCGTGGAGAGAATCGGACCGAAACTAAAAACCTAAAACATCATATACGCCACTTTTGCGTGCACAAAAAGGATACCGAAAAAATTGTAAAATAAATTTCAAAGCTTTTTTGATTTTATTGAAACCTTTTCATTTCTGTTTGTGTTTTATTTTTATCATATTTTACTTTTTTTAAATTCTCGTTTCTCTGAACGATTAATTATTTAAAGGGCTTTTGTCTCTATAAATTTTCCTTCGGTTTAAAAAATGTTAAATATTTAGAGAGGATTTAGAGGCAATATTAGTGCGTTGGGAAATAAAGAACACTGATTACTTACTGCTTAACTATTCAGTACGCTTGGCTATTCAGCGAGGAAACGCAACCAGCGTTCTTGGTACTATATCGCGGGGAGAAAGACTTTTTATATTCTACTAAGCCAGCGCTTGTCTACGATCCCACCTGATGGTAAGTGGCGATGTAGCCTAAGATGGTGAAGCGCACTGACTTAACAAAAGCCTATTCACTCTTGCCTTGAAGACACCCACACTGTAATCGGATGGAATAACAGATGCTGGCAACTTATTCCACTCCTTTGCTGTACGCATGATGAACGACGTAGTGAACCGTTTCGTTCGAATGCGTGGTAAGTCAAAAACGAAAGGGTGGAGACTGGCCGAACGTCTGGTTGTCCGATGGTGGAAGGGAGAGGGAGGAATTAAATTGTGCAATTCCTGCGCACACTCTCCGAAATGCATCTTGTAGAAAACCTGTTCGAGGCTGGTAAGATTGGTTTTAACCTAATTCGGGTCACCAATAAACCTCTTAGCACGCCTTTCCATTGAGTTCAAAGCTGCTAGGTGGCATATTGCAGCACCAGCCCATATATGGCAGCAATACTCCATACACGACCGGACTTGCGCTTTATACAAAGTAAGCAGCTGTCCCGGCATGAAGTATCGCCGTACATTTGCAAGGACTCCCAGCTTCCTTGCAGCTGCTTTGGCCTTGGACTCAATGAACCGCCCGAAGTTCAAATTTATCTCAATTCGGTTGTTAGGGTTTGAGATAATTTTTTTTATCTCAAACCCTAACAACTGAAGGCGGTCGGTATATTCCAGTGATACAATTCGGAAAGAAGGAGCCAAGGTGAGCTGGCTCCTTTTTGCAGTAAAGAGACACGCTTGTGTTTTAGAGGCGTTGAATTTCACAAGATTGGCATCGCCCCATTCGGAAACTGCCTGTAGTGTGAGATTCACATGCTCTACCATAGCTTCTCTTTCGGAATGGATTTGATCCCGACTGGCCCGTGGACTTGGTTGGTATCTCTCCACAGCTGTGCTATCGTCTGCATACCCGTAGATACCGGGCATAAGCAGATCATTAATATGCAGCAGGAAGAGAGTTGCGGAGAGAACGGACTCCTGAAGAACACCGGCGTTAGTCGCCATAGGATCGGATGAGCAGCCATCGACCACGACCCGTAGAGACCGTTCACTTAGAAAGTCCTTTATCCATTCAATCAGACCAGGGGATAAGCCGTACGCTGGAAGATTACCCAAAAGGCTAGTGTGCCAAACTCTGTCAAAGGCCTTCGAGACATCAAGGGAAACGGCAAGTGCTTCCCCACTGTTCTCGAGTGCCTCGTCCCATACGTGTATGGCATACGCTAGAAAGTCCCCAGCTGACCGATTTCGGCGAAACCCATATTGCCGGTCACTAAGGAGGTCATTCTGTTCTAGGTATGCCATTAAGCGGGCGTTCAATATACACTCCATAATCTTGCAGAGTATTGAGGTAATTGAGATTGGCCGATAATTGGCAGGGTCGGCACGGCTGCCTTTTTTTGGAACAGGCTGCACGTTAGCCAACTTCCAGTATTTTGATACTATTACAGTCCTAAATAAGAGGCGGAACAAGCGTGTCAGCACAGGAGATAACTCAGGTGCACAAGCTTTTAGAACTATAGCTGGTATACCATCTGGTCCACTAGCTTTGTTCACGTCTAGACATAGCAAGGTTTTAAGAACTTCCTCATTTGTTATATGAACCTCCGACATAGAGGTCCCGCAGTGAGGTAATTTAGGTAAAACGTTGTTGCCACTGTCCAGACTTGAATTGTAGGCAAAGAGAGACGCGAACAGGTTCGCTTTCTCTTTAGCCGTATGCGCCAGTGTGCCATCCGGTTTTACCAGCGGAGGCAGAGTAGGCCGACAGAAGTTTGTCTCGACCGCTTTGGCGAGAGACCAAAAAGCTCTCGTGCTGGATGGTCTGGCAAAGAGTTTTGCACCAACATGTTTAATGCGGTCGAGACTAGCTTTCCGTAATGCTTTTTTGTAGAACTTGGCGGCCTGGTTTAAAGGTCTCTTCTTGGAGCTAATATCCGGAGCTTTGCGGTTTCGAGCGTCAACCCAGGATAGGTACGCTAAATGCTTGCGCTTTTCAGCTTGGGCGCATTCAGCGTTAAACTATGGGCGAGCTTTGCTACCGGTGGGAGCGTCAGAGAAGGGGATGAAATACTCCATAGCTTGACGCATCACATCCGTTATCGCATCCACGCTGCTTGACGGATCCGCAGAAGAAAAACAGACCTCCCGCCAAAGATAAGATGCAAAAAAGTGTCGCATCTCATCCCAATCAGCTGACATATACCGCCATATTCGTAGAACACCTTGGGACTCGTAATCAGGTGGAGAATATGACGATACAGATTTCACCAGACAGTGGTCAGATGTACCCAAAGGGGAGGTAACCTGTACTTCATACCTGTCTGGTTCGGTAGTCAGCAGAAGGTCCAAGTAATTTGCTGTATGACCGTCTACATCGGGTACCCTAGTCGATTCCTTTACCAGCTGAGAAAGACCTAGCGTCAAAGCAAAATTACACGCTTCTCTACCAGCATGGTCGGTCTTCTGGTATGGGAACAGCCAGTCTTGGTAACAAGCGTTAAAGTCCCCCAGAAAGACCAACTGTGCCGTAGGATACCGATTTAGGGCCACGTCAGCAGCCTCACTAAGATGATCAAATAATCGTGTTGTCTCCTGGTCACCGCTGTGCGATCGATAGACACAGGCATAAAGGATTTTATCGATTCCTGTATCTACCATCACCCAGGTTGTCGAAAAAGTGGGGTCTTCAAGGTGACAGAGACGCTGGAAGCAGATGTCATTGCGAACGTACACACATACTCCGGCACGTAGATGGAATTTGTGTTCCAGGGAGAATCCAGGATAGTCAAGGTACGCCGCATTCAATGGACATCCAATTTGCGTCTCCGTCAAGAAAAGTAGGTGCGGCTTCTCAGTCTCAAGATGGTGATGGATTACGCTGAGATTAGAGTGCAATCCTCGAATATTGGTGAGGTGCACTTTTAGTGAGAGGACGTGCAACCGCTGTTTAACACTACTTTTCTTTTTAATCGACGTATTAAGTGTTGAGAGTGAATAGGGATGGAGAATGGCCGTTGAACGAGGCGTTGCATTAGCAACCAAACGATACTATCAGAGTTACTGTGCCCATGGGAACTTGATCTGGAGACTGCGTGGATGCCCGAACCCTCCCAGAGATCGCCATAGGGTCCTCTCGCCCGGTCGCTAACCGGCACGATGGAGCCACCCTGGGATTTTTCGCTAGTTGGTGGGGCAGCCTTTCATGAGTAGCTAATTTACTAATTGGGCCCCCAACTACCTGCGGTCGGACAGCGGAACACCGTGCTTTGGATCCCGCTACCTTCCACGACCAAGCACCCGACACAGCAACAACTGACGCTTCGTACCCGGCTTACATTCACAACGCTACTGTTCAAACCCATTCTGCATATGGCTTCACCAAGCATCATGCCGGGACACGACAACGTCATTTGGCGACAAGACTTTGCATTGGTGGGTGGTAACCGAAAAGCCAGCGGCCGAAACCTACCACCGTTATTTGTGCTGCTCGTTTAGCACTACCCGGGGGACACGTGTAGGGTGTCAGATTTCAAGTATTTCCTACGGACGCGAGCAGCCTCGTCCCCCAAATGTAATGACTGTATGATTATTTAAGTTTTTTTATTGTAATATATATATTGTTTATTTTTACGTTATATCAACAAAATGTTATTAACCTTTTTTTAATAAATCGTTTATAAATTTTAAAATATCAGAGAGGTTAGAGTCACTCCATTTTGATTGCGATAACTTGCTGTGTTTTGTTACAAGTACAATTAAACGAAGCCTGCTGACAATGTTCTTTTTTAGACTTGATTGACCGTTAATATTACTTCATAATAAATAAATAAATAAAAAAACCATAAAACGATCATAATTAAGCATCAAATTTCAACATGTCTCCACGTTTTGAGGTTCATAGAGATTGATACCACTATTTTTTCTCAGTAAGATGGCTATGCTACGAGATTCTCTACGCGATAAAATCTATAACGACAATATCTACAGAAAAACAAGAGTAGCTAACCTAGCCCAGCGGATCAGTAGTTTGGAGTGACAACGGACCGGCCATATAGCTCGAAGAACCGGCAACCGATAGGGAAGATAGGTTCTCGAGAGGCAGCCTTATACTAGCAAACGCAGCGGTGGGCTATCCGCCATTAAATGTGACGTTCTGATGAAACATGAAACATGTCAACGGGGAGGTCGTTCGGGACCGTGCAGGGGTCAACGCTTAGTGACCTTGTGATGATACCACGATGATAATGATTTCCAAACAGACAAGTATATATAGATGGCACCCACACAAATTTTTGAAATATCTACATCCTATGGTATGTTTTCGTAATTCGGTTTTAGCCCAAAGCAAAGAGTATAATATAGTCACTTCGTTTTAGCCCAAAGTTCTCTAATGGTCTTATTGTATACAAATGACGGTAGTTCGGTATTACATCTTCTGCAACAATGAATCGTGAATTTCGGCAAACGGAATTTAATGGCGCCGCATTTCAGCGGATTGTGTTTGGAATCAAATTCATTGTACCATCAAATGAGGACCTTTGTTCCTTACCCACGTAAATCATGGCAGGAAAATTACGACCGCTTCAGTCATCCGACAACCATTAAATATTATTAAGTACGTTTCATCATACGATATTTCTTTCACACACGATCGATTGGTCTTTAATCGACTACATTAAAAGGAGGTACTCACTTAATTCGACTGTATCTTCTTTTTTTATCGGGTTTTTATATATATTAACTCGCTTTGTCTGTTCTGTATGGTCAGTCAGTTCGGGTCGAATTTGATAATTAATTTTAATCAATAATCAATAATCAAGTCTACATCGGCGTCAGTTCGACCATACAGTAATATGTCCCCGTCACAATTAAACATCCCCGTCACAATGACACAGTAGTGTAACATGAGGGACGTAATTACATGATAACACCAAAGTATGCAAACCAACAGCAATACTACACATCTCAGTGTAACACAGAGTAGCATCTCAGCAACACCATCTTCCTTGCCTGCACTAGAAGAATTACTACAACGGACAGAACCACAATACTGCCATTAGCACTCGTTGAATGATTTAGACGGAATCTCTCCCGCACGGCGCCTACAGTGAATTTTATACTGTACAAACGAGTGGGTTCTCGATATACCCTCAAATCTACCACGCCACCATCGATATGACCACTCCGCTAGTGATGCAACCTCTCGCTCACTCTCGATCCATCCGGTATTTTATAGACGCAACGACATATACAATATTCATTACCATACTAAAAAACTAAAACTAAAAGCCTAAATTGCTATAAAGTCCTATTCCCTGCGGTATTGTGTCATGGACGCTGGCTGCGTTTCTTCGGCGCATGGCCATACTAATATATTACTTTTGAGCAAAAAAATAACCATAATCATTTTTAGAATTAATAAAAACTTCCGCCTTACCATCAGGCGGAAGTGACTGCTGTAGCCCATGGACACCTGCAGCTAACTTCAAACAGAGAAGGACGCAGGTGCGTTACCACACTGATCTCTTACTCACTTACTGACTGAGGCTCTCTATACCCTTCAGACGGTAACACAAAACACAGACGGCAGGAACTGGTAAGAGGATGTTAACTAATATTATTATGTTATTACGCACGCGCACTCATGCGCACGCACTCATAAACTCTCGCACCCACATCTATATTTATAAATTTTACCTTAAAAGCTCAGTGATTATCGGTAACTAACATGGAGGCCTCGTGACCTGTAACTCAGGTTTTAATTACCTACTTCATGCACCAGTGATCCACAACCATTTTTCTTATAATAGCTATTAAGTTTAGTGGTGGTAGTTTTGTGTTGAGAAATAAATAAATTTCCATTTTGAATTTCAATTTTCAAAATAAATGATTTTTCAATTTCAATTCAATTTCAATTTTATAAAAATAATAAATTTTCAATTTCAATTTCAATCTATCTTTAATATGTAAAGTAAATTAAAAATAAAATTAGAAAAGATATACTTCCAAAATAAATTAAATGTTTACCCGAGTGCGGCAAAGCCCAAGGGAAGGGAATTTTCCGCTACTATATACGTATGTATCTCCATTTCTATGTCTATTTATGAATTGTCTTTAATGCACATATTATGATAATATATATAAAGTACGTGAGCATAGAATAAATATACTTAAAATAGACTGTCAAATGCTTTCGCCCTAAGAAACAAGATGAAGTAAATGAATCGTGTTATATATTACATGAAAGTAGATCTACCATCTATTACTTTAATTACTCAAGTGCTGCTGACTTTGATGCCACCTCTGTCTTGATTAAGATATCACTGATATTTATATTATATTTATATCAATGATATTTATATTATTGATATGTATTGAGATTTATACGTTGTAGAGCCATGCTGCAGCTATTAGTAGTAGGTGTAGTTGTAGCACGAATGGGTAGACTCGACCGGCGAAGGACCACGCTCTCACAGAATACCAGCGTAAAATAGCAGCTTAACGCTGCTGTGTTTTTATGATGAGTGTAGAGAACCGGAGATCCATTTTACTGGAAACGAGGCATTCCATCTTAGTCCTCACGGGTGACAACGCATCTGCATTTTGATTCGTAGTCGAAGATAGGTGTAGATGTCCATGGGCCACAGCAACCACTTACCAACAGATGGACTGTGTGCTCGTTTGTCACCCTTATCCTATAAAAAAAATTACTACACAAAAGTGTAACAACTTAGTTGTGCCTTACACTTGATTTTATTTCTAAGAGGCAATTCATGCCTTCGATATCTTGCATGTCCCTATTATATCATCCTTACAGATCTAATATATTAATATTTGTTTGTTCGTACTTTATGCGCTGCCATACCTTTCATCAGATTGCGGTAAAACTTTGTCAACTTATTGCTTGCGCGAAGGTTATAGGCATAGTAAAATTAACTTACAGTAGGTGGCGCGCCTCCCTAACAAGCCGGTTTCCGAAAGGGCTTTAGCACCATACACCACATACATACCCTTGGGCAAATTGTACAGAAGACCGAAGAGTACGATCTGCCACTTTATCTTGCGTATGTGGACTATGAGAAAGCTTTTGATTCCGTCAAAATTTGGGCGGTGCTGCAGTCCCTTCAGCGGTGCCAAGTTGACTGTCGGTATATCGAAGTGCTGAAGTGTTTGTAGGGCTACGATGGCTATCCGAGTACAGAACTAAAGTACGAAACCTATCCAACTACAGAGATGTATAATACAGGGTGATATTATATCCCCGAAACTCTTCACCGCTGCATTGGAAGACGTTTTCAAGCTACTGGACTGGAAAGGATTTAGTATTAACGTCAATGGCGAGTACATCACTCACCTTTGATTTGCCACGATATAGTCCTTATCCTTATGGCAGAATCACTGGAGGACCTAAGCACTATGCTCAATGACCTCAACAATGTCTCCCAACGGATAGGTCTTAAGACGAACATGGACAAAACAAAAGTCATGTGTAACGTCCATGTCACACCTATGCCGGTAGTTGTTGGGAGCACTAAACTCGAAGTTGTTGACGACTATGTTTACCTGGGACAAATAGTCCGACTGGGTAAATACTCCAACTTCGACCGAGAGGCCAATCGATGGATTCAACTCTGCCGAGCAGTGTTCGGGAGATTAAGACACATCTTCTCGTCAGGCATACCTCGAAACCTCAAAACAAGATTTTTCAACCAGTGCGTGTTACCAGTGATGACCTATGGATCTGAGACGTGGTCCTTCACTGCTGGCCGTTCGAGGAAGCTCAAGGTCACTCAGCGAGCTATAGAGAGTGGCAATGGGCCGGCCATATAGCTCGAACAACCGACAACCGGTGGGGAAGAAAGGTTCTCGAGTGGCAGCCTCGTACCAGCAGGCGAAATGTAGGGCGTCCCCCCACTAGATGGAGTGACGACCTGGTAAGACATGCAAGAAGTCAATGGATGCAGGTGGCTCGGGACCGTGCTTTGTGGTATTCCTTAGGGGAGGCCTATGTTCAGCAGTGGACTTGTGATGGGCTATAATGATGATGATGATGAAGAGGTGGCACGCGTATCGTACCAACAAATTTATTAGAAACTCATATATCATTCATTTTTAATGAATTTATTATCATTCCTAATTATACAATATAACCCTTCCAAATTTAAAATGATGTTTCCACAATTATTTTTTCTGCGACAGCAATGCACGGGAACCAGCTAGTAGTGAATAACGTACATAAATCAACAAATTATAATTAAAAACAAAAATAAATTTCTGCGATCTGAAAAATAAATTAAATATGTATGTAGAGGTCCTAGAGAATTCTCTAGGACACTTCATCTTACTCGTAGTTTTGAGAGACCTATTTAGTGATATGCCACCCAATATGTTACGATTTATTTTATCTCTATCGCCATTTTGTATTATACGGCCGCCATTTTGGTTTTTATAAAAACAAACCCTAGCCTTTAACCTTTGCAAAGCTTAGACGAATCGACAGATACCTCATTGATTAAAATCCATCCAGCCGTTGGGATGCTTCGAGGGTACAAAGAATCCCACATACATACTCAGATACGCGTGAAAAGCTAAACCGGTCTTTGCTATCTGGTAAAAATAGAGCCATAAACTATCATTGTAGTGTTCGGCTTTCCATGATTAAATTATTGATAAAACATTTATAACGACATACTTGTAAACCTCGAGGGGGCAGGCAGTGTCCAAAGAGCAGCGAGATACTTGGACGACAATAATGTACGTAATAAACGGTAGCAATGGAAATTGTGATAAATTAAAGTATTTATTACATTTATCTTTCAAATTAATAAAATATAAAAATAATCATAACGAATTACTAAATTCGGCTGATCTTACGCTTTGCTCTTGGTTAAAATATGTTACATTTAGGTTACAAATATGTTTACGAATATTGTGTCCTAACCTTTATATCATTCCAAGGGGAACAAAGTAATGCTATCGTTACGTTGCTTCCTCTCTTTAATAATAAACAAACCCACACGAATGAATGACTTACATAAAACAAATGGCACCCATAATGTACTCCTGATGATATTGCTTTCAAAACTAAATAAGGGCTTTCCATTATAAAGGTGACATACATTTCTATCATTTCTTTTCCCTATTTTATGTTTCACGTATATTTAAGCTTCAATCTCAAGAGAATGATTTTATAGTTCATATTTAGTTTCTCTGTTGAATTAAAATCATAATAAAGAAATACGCCGGAGAACCAAGATTACTGACAGCCTACCGTGCTTGTAAACTGAAGTGGCAATGGGCTGGTCATGTCTGTCGCAGTAGTGACAATCGGTGGAGTAGACGTGTTATGTCTCTAGATACGTAGGCGCAGGTAGTGTGGGATGCCCACTGACCAGATGGAGCAACGATCTGCTCAAGGTGACTGGTAGAAACTAGATGCGCGTAGCCGGAGATCGGGCTAAGTGGCGCGCCTTGGGAGAGGCGTATGTTCAGCAGCGGACTACCGCAGGCTGAGCATGATGATGGTTTTATTATTTGCCTGCTCAATTACTATATTACACGATATTATCTATATACTAGGTAGAAGGACTCCACCTAAGAGTCCGTCTGGATAGATACCTTCTTCATACTTATTACTGCCGCTAAATAGTAGTGTTTGCACTTCTGTGATCTGATCTGCAGGGTATAGAGATCCAGTTTCAAAGACTTTTTTTTTTTATAGAATAAGGTTGACAAAGGATCACACAGTCATCTACATCTATCTTCGTTTGCGAATTAAAATGCAGATGCGTTGTCAGCCGTGAGGACTAAGATAGAATGCCTATTTTCCAGTAAAAGGGTCTCCGGTTCTCTACACTCACCATACGAAACACAGCAGCATTGAGCTGCTATTTTACGCTGGTATTCTATGAGAGCGTGGTCCTTCCCTGGTCGAGCCGACCCATTCGTGCTGCAACTATACTATTAATATAGCTGCAACATGGCTTTACCACGTATAAAGACTGTGAGGCATTCCGCCTCAGTCCTCAGAGATGACTATGCATCTATAGCCTTCTTTGTTTGAAGTTGGTTGCGGGTGTCTGTAGGCAGTAGCATACCATCATACTAAATAAAATACATTTTAAGAATACTAAATAAAATACATTTTAAGAATACTAAATAAAATACATTTATTTATCAAAAACACTTTTTCATAAATCAGTGGTGAAACAACCCCTGTGGACTCATGTGAACTTTAAGTTTGTTTGTCACTTTAGTTTTTTTTTTTTAAATAAAACAATTTATAGTCGTACGTTTTGGAACTATGCTGTAGCACAAAAGGTTCGGATCGACCGGGAAAGGACCACGCCAAATTACAATCAGGTCACCTGTTTGCTCGTTTTTCACCTTTGCTTACATTTATAAAACTTACTTTCTTATGTCAATGTTGGCCTCGACTGAGATACGAACCCGAGACCCGCAAATCAACAATCTTGACTGTAGGCACATCCACGCGATCAACATAATAATATATTTCTCATACTATACAAAATATTCTAAGCTTTCATGTAGCTTAAAGAGACACCTCAAAATTCATTTATATAGTGTAATACGCTAGAACAGATGGCTTTAGACGGAAACACAATGTGATGGAATAAGGAATGACATGCATCCATCAACTGCTTGCGTGGAAATGAATTATGTATATTTTGTGGAATACAAATGAAACTGGTGCTGATTCAGATGAAAATGATACGGAAATATCACGATGATGTTGTTATAATTTACATTTTTAAAGAAAGATAAAAAAAGACATTTACATAACTTTGAAAATAAAAATTATATTTTAGCATGATTTAGTAAATAAAGCATATTGAAATGAGGAAGAGAAAAATAACAAACAAAACAGACTAATAAAAGGCGACACCGGTTGTTAAAAATTAAATAAATACCAAAAAAGTGTGAGCAGAAGTATTTTGTATATCCCAAATAATTGTTCTCGGTCTCGGTTTTGTGTAAATGCAATTTATGTTTATAAAATGCTTTACGATACAAGAGATTATTTAAAATAAAATTATTCTAAACTTTTACTTTAAGATCAGACAAAAGTATTTAGCAACAGCCAGACCAGACTTAAAATTAAAACCTGAAAATCTACGTAATATCTTCTTTGTATTTTATATGGCATTTAAATACTTTGTCAACATGAACTGACCTAAAGCTATTTATATTTATTGCTGTTTTGATGCAAAGCTTGTGGATTTATAGATCCTAAATATTATGTTTCAGATTATTTTCAGAGTGATTGTGATTCTGTCACTACTAAAATTAATAAACTAAAATTTAATTTAAAAATATCATTTTTTATTATTGTTCGGCGCTTCATATTAACAAAAGATCCACTTATTTGATGATAAATGATTCAATGAATTGAGGTTTTTTTTTGCTTGTACTTTCTTTTTCAATAAATGATATTCATAACAAAATAATCCTAGAAAAATAATTTAAACTAAATTTTATACAATAGTCAACAACTAACAAACTCATTATATTTTTTCTTTAACAAAGAAACGTTGACAAATAATCGTCCGGTATTGTTATTTGCGATCAGGCGGATCGATTTTTTTTCGAATTTAATTGTCAATTAAGACAAATCATCCCTAATGAGACAAACCCATGTCCAGCAGTAGTCTTCTACAGGCTGATGATGAAGAAAAACTCAAAATAAACTTTAAGTAAAGTAACTGCAACAAATCATTCAAAGTCATATCAGATTCACTATAAAGAAGATTAAAATTCAATTCTATCGATATTTTCGACGTCGAATAAATCACAAAGTTAGATAAACTTATCTTTCAGTTTTATCTGACTTTTGATGAACTCAAACATTTTTATTTTATGAAGTTTGTTCGTTTAGAAAACTAAACCGGTAAACAAAATTACTTGTATGATTTTAAAACGAAGACTCTGAATCTTTTTTAAAGAAGGAAGACTAACAAACGAACATAAAGTTCACCTGATGTTGATGATGTGTGTTATGGTTATGCCATAGATACTTACATCTAAGGACCCTTTTCACTAGCAACGAGGCATGAGTAACAACGCTGTAAAAACAATTTGCATTTTGTTTAAGGATAAAATGTAGGTATCCTATGGTCACAATATTCACTTATACCATCAGGCGGACTGTGTGCTTATTTATCAAACGTTAAAAGTTAAAGTTACAACTTATATACGTCCCACTGCTGGGCACTGGCATCCTCTCACGTATGAGAGGGTTTTAGGGCAAGGAAGTGTCCGCCGCGCTGCCCATGCGTATTGCGGACTTCTCTTCGAAATATTTTTTATTTCTCTGACATGCAGGTTTCCTCACGATGTTTCTTCACCGATCACGTAGTTATCAAACGTACTTTAATAAAAATCCTCAATTAAGTATCAAATCACAGATACAATAAAAAGTCAGAAATTGAAACAGATAGAGCGAGAAGATGTGCAAAATTTATCAATAAGACAAAAAACTTTTTGCATAACTTTAAAATCTTAAATGAAACAATAAATAACTAAAATACATTTTCAGGCACTCTGGAAGTTAAATTCGTTAAAGTCGTTCTACCACTCTGAAACTCAGTAGGTGCCAGCTAAATGATCCAGGCTCCACTTAACAACTTTGAGAAACATAAAGAAACTTTCCAAATAACAATAAGTTATTTCTCTTTGTTAATTTAATCTTGCAGTGTCTTTGAAGTGTTGTATTTCACTAGCGAACTTTATCGAGAACAACTTCGATATATACCTACACTAGAGAATCTCAGATAATCATCTTACTCAAGATAATCGATTTTGTGTAGATATGAACAAGTACAGAAATATTGAATGACTTGTAGGCACGAGGTTATTGTTTTTTTCAATCTAAGAAATAAAATTTTCGTCAAACGCTGTTTTTTAGAACTTTATACCATTCCATAATGAGGTTTTGTTTGCTTGAGAAATAATGGCAGTAACTCGGTAGATATATTTGTTATTTGTGTTACCGTTTTATTTTATTTTTATTAGTTGGTGGCAGAAAAAGTCGTGTTGCCGACTTTTTCTGCCACCAGGGCTGCGCCACTATTAAGTGAGGTATAATATTAGACAGATTTCATAGCGGGGAAGTTAATTTGTTCGGAATATGTAAAAGTCATTATTTCTTTCTGTACTCTTAGTAATATTTTATATTAATAACTTTAAAAATAAATAAACCACAAATATTCATAAAAGTAGAAAAATTAAAAAAGTTAAAAATGTGCAAAAAACTAAAGAGCAAACCGCATTGTTTTGTGTATTAATATAATACTCTAGAAACTGATAAACTTTTATTAGAAAACAACTTCTCAATTAAATTACATTGTGTAACAAAAAACTTTACCTCAGTGTCAACTAGCGACATCTGGTGACCAGAAAATTATTAGCCCTCATTGGTTGACCTGGTGAACTAGCCAGTCCGAAAGGACGATGATTCGAGTCCCACCGCTGTCAAACTTAGCTTTTAAACTTAACTTATATTTATATTTATGGAATATACTCGTAATACCATGTCAGTGACCTAAGAAGATTCATATTCGAGGAGTACGAATAAAGTTCGTACTTCTCGAGTTTGGCAAGCGTGATGAATACGGCAAACTAAGTTTATTCATTTTTTTTCTACTGCGACTGTCTCGTTGGTATAATGGTTGTAAACGCGACTGCTGATCATGAGGTCCCGGGTTCGAATCCCGGGTCGAGCCAAAATCAGTTTTTGGGTTTTCTGTCAAGAAATTTTCAGTAGCAGCCCGGAGTCAGGAAGTTGGCGGTGTTTCACCCCCGTCCCTCAGAAAGCACGATAAGCCGTTGGTCCTCCACCTGATCTCACTGCGATCGTATCGGATTACTGTCCCATCGATCTATGAAAGTAAGGGAATAGAGAGTGCACCTGTGCTAGCGCTTACACTCGTGCACTATAATCCTGTCCTGCGCAGATGGCTAGTCTCCGTTGAGACTGGCCGCCGTGACCGAAATTCGGTCTGGAGGACATTATTACTACTTTTGCTACTGTTGAACATTGGACTCCCCATAGCATGCCACAAAGTACGATAATGAGCCACTTGCATCCTTCGACTGCCTGCAAGTTTCAGTAGGTCGTCACACCATTATGGGTTGACCAACTGCGCATGTCAGTACGAGGCTGCCCCTCGAGAATCTTTCTTCCCCATTGGTTGTCGATTCTTCGAGCTATATGGCCGTTCCGTTGCCACTTCAACTTACTGTTTCGCTGGGCTATGTCAGTTACAGTTTATAACTAATAGCTTATGCTATACTATATAATTTAAAGCCATGTGGTAGTTGTGTAGGGGTGCTAATTAGGACAATTCGTGGCGTGGGCGTCGTAATAGGCGACTATAGGAAATTCCAAGAAGATTCTATAGCTTTCGACAGCCGACGATATATTTACACGAGGTATAGCCGTATGTTAGATAATACTCTTAACTATTTATACTTTATAAAATATTCATGGTACGCATTAGAAGTAAATACAATATATATTCTAAAATAAATGGTGTATGCAAACCAACAGCATCATAGCCCATCACGATGCAGCATAGGCCGGATTCACTGCAACGTCACCTTCTTTGCTGGTACTAAAAGTATTACAACGACGGATAGAATGACGACAACAATTGAGATTCGTTAAAAGACCCAAGCTTGTTTGTAATAGTGGGGGAGTTTAACCGATTCTCAGTAATCTACCCTCACTCTTAACACACGCTAGATTTATAATAAAGTTTTAGCACGAATGGGTCGGCTTGACCGGGGAAGGACCACGCTCACACAATATACTAGTGTGAAAGAAACCAGTACAAACACTTGTTTAGTAGTAACGTTCAATCTAGGTATATTCGATAGTAGCCTTGTTACATATAAAAGTTTTATTTTATACAATATATCTTAGACTTCAACTTCAATCGATTTTTTTTATCAAAAGTTAATTGCTTTATGTTGTATTTTATTCCATGACTAGCGATCCGCCCCGGTTTCGCACGGGTGATTTCTAGATCTCGACAACAGCTTCACCTACCGGGACCAATTGTAAACCTAAATCATTCAGGGACCCACTCAAACACATAAAAAAATTTCATCAGAAACGGTCGAGACAGTTTCGAGTTTTATCGAGACTAACGGACAGTAATTGATTTTTATGTATAGAGATATGAATACTTCTATGTAATATTTAAGGCATCCATCCATCCTTACAGCCTATATAAGTCCACTGCTGAACATAGGCCTCCCCCATTGAGTGTCTAATGTGGTAGAATTTATTACGTGGTAGAGCCATGCTGCAGCTACATTAGTAGTATAGTTGTAGCGCGAATGTCAGAGCGCGGTCCCTACCATGCTCTCACAGAATACCGACGTAAAATAGCAGCTCAATGCTGCAGTGTTTCGTATGGTGATTGTAGAGAATCGGAGACCCTTTTTACTGGAAACCGACATTCCGTCTTAGTACTCACGGCTTACAACGCATCTGCATTTTGATTCGTAATCGAGGATAGATGTAGATGTCTATGGGCCATAGTAACCACTTACCATCAGGCGGACTGTATGATCTTTTGTCACTCTTATCCTATAAAATAAAAATTGCCATATGTGCTCCGCTTGGCAGGCGGGTTCGCAACCGCTGTTTTTTTATTAATTTAAGCTGTTGTCAGGAAGATGCTGCTGCCCACGGGACGATATGGGGTAGTGGATATTCCTACACCGCCACTAAACAGTTAGCCCTAAGGCAATAAACCTGTATTTCCTAAAGTTTCAGATTTCTCCTTCCTGTTCCAATTTAAATGAATGTGTTCACTAACAATGTTTTTGTTTTAACACCATAGTTAAGATGAACCGTCATTCTGTCAATTTAATATTTTCGTCTGGTCTCAGCTTACACCTCCTGCAACAATGACCCGGTATTTCGGCAGGAAGAATTTAATGGCGTAGTATTTTCATGGTTCCTGTTTGCAGCGAAGTTTATTGTGCGATCAAATGAGATCCTTTGTTCTATCTTCAACGAAACCTGTCACGACAATTACTGCAGTTTCGGTCATTTATATGGACCATTAAAATAAGTAGTACACAATACAAGCTTTTTTAAGTGAAATATCAATTATAGTGGACGCATTTCTGCGTAAAAAAAAATTGTACAATTTGTGAAAATTACGTTCTTTAACTTCCCGGTTTGAAAATTAATAATATGCAAAAGTAGGAAGTTATAGATTTCGGTCCAATTTTGAGAATGCGAGTATTCATTAGATCTCCACGTTTTGAGATCCTAGGAAGCCGTTCCGACTATTCCCGGCTGGATGTCCGGCCGTGTGTGTGTGTGTGTGTGTGTGTGTGTAAATAAAATTTTGTAGTACGATATCTTTAGAACGAATCAACCGATCGAGATGAGCGACACGGCGTTCGGAAGTATTCATGAGACTTCGAGCTGATTAGATTTTAAAGTCAATCGGTCGATCTGTTTCAAAGATTTTCAAAAAAATAAAAACCAAAAACACAAAAATTAAATAGATTTTCGAGCGTTGCATTCGAAAATAAGTGAGAAGTTCCAGGGATGGCCTGCAGGGTCAACCGTTTTTCAGATTTTTTCAATTGTGATTTTTTAAATTGAAGTTACGTGCATATGGAAACCCGCAACCAATATCTAAGAAGACCACAAAACGTACGTACCTCAAAACAATAACGGACAAAACGGAACCCTTATAGGATCACTTCATTGTCCGTCTGTCTGTCTGTCTGTCTGTCTGTCAACATCATTTTTCTCATGAAGCCGTAGAGGTATCAAGTTGAAATTAATATCAAATACGTAGGTAGATCCACGTTTCCTTGGAGTTTAAAAAAAAACGCAGCTTCTAATTCAAAGCAATAAAAAATACGACCATTTATGCGACATAATATTTTGATACACGCAAAAATTAAAATCTATAGGGTACTTCCCGTTGACCTAGAATCATGAAATTTGGCAAGAAGCAAAGTCTCTCAGCACAACTTAAGGAAAAAGTCCGAAAATCTTCAATTTGTATTTTTATCAAAAATATTTTTTGCGATTACAACCCTCCATTTCCACTACAAAAACTCTACATCTGTAGAGTACCTATAATGCAAAATCGCCACTATGAGATGAAAGATAACTCGATTTTTAGAAAGCGATTTCAAAAATAAAATACGATATTATTGGCCTTGTTTGAAATAAGAAGAACAGGATATAATATTATAGAAAAAAAACGAACATAGAAACGAAAGGTAAATACAGAGTCGGATTCCTTATAAAAAGGGAATATAAGATAAATTTTGAGAGCTTCATTGGAATATCCGAACGCATCTGCATTTTAAATCTCAATTTCGACAACACAAAACTCACCATTGTACAAGTACACGCACCAACTGTTGATGCAAGCAACCAAGAAATTAATAAGTTCTACAACCAACTGCAGTATGCGCACTGTCAATTTAATAACCAGAAAATAATATTAAGCGATTTTAATGTCCGTGTTGGACAGCGAGTACCAGGTGAAGAAATAATACTGGGCAAATACTGTTACGGAAATAGAGACTAAAGAGGTGAAAGCTTACGCCAGTTTTGTTGGGAAAATAAACTATACGTTACAAATATGTTATTCAAAAAGAACAATAAAACTATGTGGACATGTCTCTTGCCAAAGAAAAGAAGAAGTCAAATCGATTATATACTAACGAATAGAAAAGAAAACATCTCAAACTTAGAAATCATATCAAATATAACGTTTCATAACGACCATCGACTCTTGAAAAGTACACTACAGATTGCACCGATAAAGAAAAGTAGAGCGAATTTCAAAAATTATAAAACAAACTTTTTCATACAAACCTTAAGTAATAATATAAACGAAATTGAATTAGAAGAAAATGAAAATATAGAGTCCTTATAAACAAAAATTTAAAAACAAATAATCACCAGTTTAAATTGAATCCGACAGAAGCCAACAACAAAACGGGAGACCATACTTGTTCACATAAAATGTTTTATTGCAAGAAGAAGTGAATTGATTCAGAAGAAATCCCTAACAAAAGAAGAAACAGATGAACGTACATACCTCTACAAACACATCTACAAGTTAATGAAACGGGAACGCACAGAACGCAGAACAAAAGACATTAAAACTCACCTCGAATCGGTAGTTTAAAGAAAGGTCTTGAAAATCTTAACACCACGAAACAATGGATACCTATATAAAAGATGATACTAATGACAAAAAATATTATCAAGATCTGATATAATAGAAAAGGCAACAACATTCTATAAGAATTCATACTCAGTAAAAGATACTACTCCGGAAATCGAAACGACCTCACCAGGACTCTACAACTCTAGCTAGATTCTCTACACTTGAAGTAATAAAGAAAATCTAATCTCTAAAATTCGGCAAAATCAACGGGCCAAATGGAATCCCAAATGAAGCACTAAAAATGGGAAAAATGATTCTAGCACAATACATAGCGACATTATTTAACAAGATTCTAAATGACAGAGCAATACCGAAAGAATTGACACAATCTGACACAATTTTACTCTTCAAGAAAGGAGACCCTGCCAATATTGGAAACTACCGACCAATAAGCTTACAATCAAATATGTACAAACTATTTGCTTCATATCTTGAGGATCGCTTAGCAACGTTCACAGAGGAATATCAACCGCTGGAACAAGCAGGTTTCAGGGAAAACTTCTCAACAACAGATCACATCCACACTTTAAATGTGATTATAGAGAAATATATAGAGCACAATAGACCACTCTATCCGGCATTTATCGACTACGCCAAAGCCTTCGACTCTATATCACACAAGAGCATGTAGAAAGCTTTACATGAGTGCGAAGTACCATCGGAGACTATATATCTTATAAAAGACATCTACTACATAAGTAAAAGTCGTGTAAAGTTAGAGAGACGAGGCCCTGAAATAAAAATTTGTAGAGGCGTCATACAGGGTGGCCGCCTGTCACCTAGAATGTTTATAGCTGTGCTACAAAGTATAATGAAAACTCTGAACTGGGAAAAGAAAGGAATTAATATAAATGGGAAACCCCTCAGTAATCTTCGATTTGCGGATGACATCATACTCTTTTCTGAAAGAGAATCTCAATTACAGAAAATGATTAATGAACTAAACGATGTAAGCAACACGATCGGCCTATAACTAAATGCTACCCAAGACAAAAGTCATGACGAACCATCATATTATACCAATAAGGGTCAATTAAAATGTATTAGAATATGTTCAAAGCTATATTTACCTGGGATAACAAGTATCTTTCTCTAAGACAAGACACGAAGATGAGGTTAAAAGACGAGTTAACATAACCTGGAATAAATTCTGGAGCAATAAAGAAACCCTAAAATCAAAACTCCCTATAAATCTCAAGAAAAAGTAAGGACTCATGTTTACTACCCTGTCTTACAATAATTAAAAACAAAATACAAGTATGTCAGAGAGCGATCGAAAGGAGTATACAAAATACAAAAAAACAAGACAAGAAAAAATACTTAGATTGAATGGTCTAAGGAAAAACAACAAAAATAATAGATGCTTTTTAACATTCTCAAAACAAAATGGAAATGGGTCATATTGCACGTATGGACAAAGGAAAAGGAAAAGAGGTAGACCGAGAGAAAATGGGTTGCAGAAATAATAAGAAAAGCCGGTGATAAATGGATCACAAAGGCAAAGGACACACAGACGTGGAGAAAAATAAAGGATGCCTTCACCTGTTAAGGGGTCCATAATGAATTATGTAATGAATTTAGTAAATTGATCTGAAAAGTGAATTTATTTAATATTTTGAAATTCATATTAAAAAAAATTATTATTTGTTATGCGATTGTAACTTATTAATCAAAATAATAATGAATTGTAATATTTTGTTTTATGCTTGCATAATTATGTAATAGTAATTTCAAGGTATATTTGATTTTTTTTTTCTTGTTTTCATTCATTATGGAAAAAAGAGGCTATATTATTATCATATCAATGTATGGGATAACATTTTTTCAACTACAAAGTTAAGTTTGTCCTTGAACCCTACTTATCTTTTCGTCATAGTAATATTCGTTGCTTTCCTAGTTTATTAACTTCAGTAGGTAATGTTAATTATTTTGGAAGTATTCTGTCAATAACGCCGCAGATGGAGCACACCGATCCTGTAAATGCCAACTCACTCTCACCTTAAAGATACCACTGTTGTAGCTATACATTTTGGGAAGAAACTTAAAACATACACTCAAGACTCGATTCCGGTAATGGATGAACTATCTACATACGAGTGTGTATGGAACCTCAGCATGAGTCAGACTCGCACTTCGTTTTTTTTTATAGAATTAGGTTAACAAACGAGCACACAGTTGGCGAACGGATCACCTGATGGTAAGCGGATGCTATGGCCCATAGACATCTATATCTATCATCGATTAAATATTAAAATGTAGATGCCTTATCACCTCTGAGGACAAAGATAGAATGCCTGATTACTAGTAAGAAGGGTCTCCGGTTAAACTTCACTCACCATACGAAACACGGTAGCAATTTGACACTCGTATTCTGTAAGAGCGTAGTTCTTCTCTAGTCGAGGCGACCCATTCGTGCTGCAACCATAATATACCTGCAGCGTGGCTCTGCCACGATGAAAACAATGTTTTAGTGGCATGTCCGAACTGAAGAGAACACACATACATAATTTAAAAAAAATCAAATACAAAATACTTACATGTTTTAAATTAAAAAACTGCTGTTATTGACTGGTGATGTATTGAAGATGGCCCAACTTAAGAGTACCCTAAACCGACGAGCATGTATGCATAGATATATGTATGTTGAAAAAAGCGAGAGAGGTGTGGCAGAGTCATGTCAAATGGAAGACCGTAGTCTCTGCCTCCTCTGCAACAGACGTGGAGTTTATGTAATATGTATATGCTTTATTTTTTGTTGCCATTCAGTGGAAATATCCACCATCCCATTTCATCCCATGGGTATGTGATATGTTAAAAGGTGACAATGGGAAATATCAGAAACTACGCATGGTATTCGACAGATGGCAGTAAAATCATATCGTTACCCCAGACGTGAAATTGCCAGACCGGCGACGGGGGAGCAGCGTCAAACGTGCGAGACATCTAGTCATCAGTCGCAAAACCAAGCAAAACACAAAACGCATGCCTAGCGAAATGATTAAGGCTTGTCACCGCGCCAACAGCTCACACAGAACTCTTTATCGCCCTCCGCACCACCCGCACCCAAAGATCACGCGCACTTTCTCGCTACAATATTAACATTACGTAGATACGGTATACGTATGCCGTATAATGACACGCTAGAGTCATAGAGTAATAAAGTTACAGAGAGTTCACCAATGCTTTAGTACCTTTATTGTAATTCTATCTACATTACCCTTATGTAATATGTTATATTTAATGTATTTGATTACTTTTTGAAAGAATAGCCTTAAAATAATTTTGTTAAGGAAACTTTGTGATTAAGGACGATAACTAATTTTGTTTAGAGCCCGTCACTAAAACCTAAATATTGTTGTAGAGTTACCAATGGTTATTATTTTAGTGTTCATAGAGTGCATCGATTTGTTTATAGACAGCTTATTAAAATTTACTTGGAGAAAAAATATATTTACGATACGATTATCAACTGAGGTAAGATGTAGGTGACTAGGAGCCACCGCATTTACTTCTATAAAAAAGGAGTTTTGATATATCCACATTATAGGTACTCAGGGGCTGAGCACTCGCTGTAAATACCACAGTACGCGAGCAACACGGGTTTGAACACTGCTGTACCAATGAAATTGTTAATTACAATATTAAGTTCTGATTTACCACGTGCTCTACGGTGAAGAAAAACATCGTGAGGAAACCTGCATGTCTTAGAAATTAATAAAATATTTCGAAGACATCTGCACCAACACGCATTGGGGTAGCGCGGCGGACTTTTCCTAGCCCTAAACTTTCTCAGAAATGAGAGGGGAGGTATGCCCAGGAGTGGGACTTACACTGTAACTTTTTTAACATTATAGGTAAAGTAAGTTCATTATATTGAAGTGACAAACAAACTTTTAGTCCACCCTGGTAACTGCAGACCACGCCTGCAACCAATTTCATACAATAAAGACTACTTATGCTTTGTCACTACCGAGTACAAAGTCGAAATGTATCACTGCCTATAATTATAAATATAGTCCGTACGGATAAAGAATGGGATTAGAAATGGCGGCTCATCGAGCCCGTACCGTCAACATGCACTGTACCAATAGTGAAAACCCGCTTATAATGGTATATCATTATAACATTATATTATTCGGTTATTTCAAAATTTTCTATTAATGGGAAAATATATAAAAATAATTGTATACCCGAGTAGGTACATTAATTTTAAAATAACATTTATAACTAGCGACCTGCCTCTGGCTTCGCCTGTGGGATCTATTAATGTGGCGTTATTAAGACTTAAGATAATCATTAAAGACCATTTATTTTATCTTATCAATATTTCTATTTCAATAATGTCTCTAAATTTTTCGGATAAAATTTAGTCAAGGTCACTCCTGGTATTATTCTTTATTTTCGTGAATTTTTACTTAAATTGGTTCAGCCATTCCGAAGATTAGTTCAGACAGACAGACAAACAAAAATTTAAAAATGATTACTCATTAGCATGTAAATATGTTATGCAAAATATTAACAAACAAAATATATGTAATTATGAAGAAAAATCTCAACATGAATTTAACTTACCCAATCTTCGTAAGTGTAAAATGCGAGCAGCTGACAACTTCTGAGATGTCTGCCTTATTGTCGTTCAAACAAAACTTTCAAATAATTTCTCTTCCAGAACATTCGTCTTCCTTAAACTTAAACTATGCAGTCGCTGTGCCGCAGTTGAAGCGTGATTAATGGCGAATTCTGTCACGGCAAATGATTTTGTAAACTTCAGATTCGACGTTCAGGATTTGTTATAACGATTGATAATAATTTAATATCCTCATAGGGAATATCTTAACATACCAATAAATTTAAAATGTCTGTATGTAATATCGTACAGTGTAGTGGCGGTGTAAAAATATTAACTACCCCATACCGTCCCATTGGTGTCGTAAGAGCGGCAGAGGAAATAAAATAGGAGATGGGCAGCAGCATCTTCCTAGTTTATAAAAATTAAAATCTGCAGTTGCCAAGCTGTCTACTAAGCGTGGCAACTATGGCAAATATGAGGCAATCTATGGAGGAAGCCTATGTTCAGCAGGAGACTTTATATGCTGTAACGGTATGTAATATCCAAATCACTGCCTTATATTGAGCTGAGAGGTTATTTTCATGCCATTATAATATCGATAACCTGTTAAAATAAAATATATTTGGTTCTCAGCTGAACAGATTGTAAAAACTTCACGAACAGATAGAGCAACGCGGAAGTGATCTACGTTGTTTTATATTTTGGATGTTATCCAAAATATTGTACATATAAAAATATTGATAAAATTAGCCTTTAAATAGGCCTTTGATTATCTTAACTCTAAATAACGTCACATTAATAGACGAAAGACACAGCCGAAACCAGCTGTATATAGCAGAAGCTAGTTTAATAAGATAGTAAGATATGCAGGATATTGATGGACGCAGGTAGCTCGGAACAGTGTTTGTGTCATTCCTTATGCGAGGCCTGTGTTCAGTAGTGAAATTATTCAGTAGCGGTTGTAATGACGATGACGATGATGATGATGTAATATAACACGACAGTATTTTTATAGAATTAAGAGAGATAAACGAATCATAGGCACCTACATTTATCCTCAATTATGAAGCCAAATCCAGATGTGTTGTCAACTCTCTCTCTCTTTACCAGTTAAATGGGTCTCCAGTGTTTTATTTTATAGAGTAAGGGTGGAAAACGATCACACAGACCACGTTATGGTAAATAGATGCTGTGGTCCATTGACGTCTACATTTATCCTCGGTTAAGAATCAAAATGCAGATGCGTTGTCACCCCTGAAGACTAATATGGAATAACTTGTTTCAGTAAAAGGGTCTCGGTTTATCTACACTTACCATCCGAAACAAAGCAACATTAAGCGGCTATTTCACGCTGATATTCCTGAGAGCGTGTTCCTAGCCGACCCATTCGTGCACAATATAGTCGCAAAGTGGCTCTACCACGTATAGCAATTCCTCAGTGTTAATTGAACGAGTGTTTGTCTTCCACATTGGTGTAAGAAGAAGAATCTTGCATGATATGAATCCTCCTTTTCTATATAAACAAAATCTGCCAAATGCCAGTCGGACTCGCGCATGAAGGGTTCCGTACCATCATAACACACGTTTTAGTATATTAGCCTCTTTAATTTTAATATATTTAATTTTGCAATGCAGTTCATTAGTAAAGTTCGAGTTTGTACATACTTCAACAAATTTTTTATTAGAGATGAAGGTCTATGGGGCAAACGATTACGCGGGTCACCATCACCATGGGAATTGCAGGTACTTTTTGGAATACACCCGTTTTAGAAGGTACCGTCAAATAAGTATATTAATTTGTTTCAATTCATTTTGACAAAATTGATTGACAGCGGGGATTCGAACCCACGCCCTTCGGACTGGTGCCTAAAACCAGCGCCTTAGACCGCTCGGCCACGCTGCCTCTAACAATCTTAACTCATTTTCATATCACTCCTATTATTGAAATTAAAATGTCCTATCTAACTGCAACGTATGCGTTACTCCGTTATTGATTGACGAAGTTATGTTAAAGAAATTGTTACAAATTCTAGTAACTAATGTTTCTAAAACATCACCATAACACTACACAACCTGTTACAAATCTACACCTTGATTTCTATCTCCTTTGTTATATTTATCAAAACATTTATAATGGTGGTCACTGGGAATTTCGCATTGTGACACACATATTATAGCTGCTTTTTAAATTATTTGTTTTGTTGATAGTACATTTAAACCTTGATAGCTATGGAGTTGCACGCCCCTTAATTGTATAGCAGACAAGCAATCAGAGTTCGATCCTAGCTTGCAACAATCAAATAGTAATTCCAATTGTACGTGCTCGTATACCACGATCGCCGGTGAAGGAAAACACATGACACTACCTGCTTGACTTGGAAATAATACTTTTTATAGAATAAGGGTGACAAACGAGCACAGTCCACCTGGTGGTAAGTGGACGCTGTGGTCCATAGACATCTAAATTTATCCTCGATTAATTTATATTAATTATTTCAAATTGCAAATGCGTGGTCACCCTGAGGACTGAGATAGAATGCTTCGTTTCCAGTAAAAAGGTTTCCGGTTCTCTACACTCACCATACAAAACACAGCAACATTAAGCAGCTATTTTACGCTGGTATTCTATGAGGGCGGTCCTCCCGGTCGAGCCGACCCATTCGTGTACAACCATACTATAGCAGCAGCGTGGCTCTACCACGTAACATTTTTACCATATTTTGAGAACATGTAACGTCTTGACGTTTTAGCAGCACTATGAATCAGAATAATTTATTTTATGAATCATTGCTCCTCAATTATGTCACAAATAAGATAATATCTGTCTTTAGCTGTTACAATGTACATATCTATAACTTTACTAATAACTATTTTATCTTTTTACATTTTACCGTGGTAATGGTTTCGCTGTCGTAAGTCGTATTAATATTTTGTTGTTTTATTTTAATTAACTAGCTGATACCCACCACTTCGTCCGCGTTGCTTGATAAATTCACAAAGTTTTCGTATGTGCGAAGGAAAAAACATCAAAAAGACAAAATTTCCTTGTAAACAATGTTATTCGTTGCTCCATTTGTAGCTAAAATGTATAAATTATCTGGGTTAGTAACGTGAGAGCAAGCGACGTACAGTTGTGAAAACCCAGTATAAAAAGCGTTGTTACTTAAAACTTTAATAACTTTATATTACATGAAGATATCGCAATATTTTTTTAGATAAGGGCCAAGTAACTAAGAAACAAAACTTAGAAAACCTATTAAATGAAACTAATTTTTACGGATTATATCGCGTTTAATTTTACTTTTTAATTCCCGGCGTTTCGGGTGCTTTACAGCACCCATGGTCACGGCCCCCCCGTGAGGAAGGGACACTGAGGTGTTTGACGTCCTAATGTCATAGTTAGCCCGGCTACCTTCAGTTTTTTAATATTAATTTTTGGTTCGATCTACGCAGAATGAGCTACAGTACCTTAGTTCAGCAGTGGTATATTGGGTTTGGATTTAATTTTATTAATTATAGGATCCCAAGAGCAGCAACCCATTCATCTTCTCTATTGAAATTAGGATGTTTTTTAATTAACAGCCTCGCGAATCATCCTAGGTATTATTAATCGGTGTCCAGGAGCATTTGTGGTCTATCAAATCTAATGTAATGGCGGGGACGATCTTGAACATGTTCACAAACTGCAGACTTCCTGATACGTCGGTGTTTCAAGTCAGCTATATGTTCTATTACGCGGGTTTTGATAGATCTTTTGTTTGTCCTATAAGAGACCACATTCACAATCCAGCTTGTACACCTCCTGCATCTTGTAGAGGATATGACACTTGACGGATGGTAAAATTGACTAATCTTCTTCATGCTAAGTATGTTTTAATGGGCTCGTTTCAAGATGTAGCCAACCATGTCTGTGACATACGGTAGTACAGCAGGCACACTGACTGTGGCCGGCTTCACTCCGGTCACTGTGACGTGGCGCGGGACCCGGCTTGTTGTCTTGCAGTACTTGCTCGACGTTCTAAGTTCGGCGGCCAGATGTTTTCTGTCACAGATCCCTCGTGCTTCTGAAACAAAGATTTTCCCACGGTAGCTAACTGCGATGGATGACAAAGATTCACCTTTAAATATCGGTTGGTATGAGTCTTTTTCCCATACACAGTGTGACTAATAGTGTTATCAGGATTTCGGATGATTAAAACATCTAGGAAAGCTAAAGAATTGTTTGCCTCTAACCTATTGTGAATTGTATTTTAGAGTTTATGGAATTAAGGTGGTTTAAAATACAGTTACTTTGTCAGATGGTAAAATTGTGAAAGTATCGTCTATGTACCGCTTGTAGAATCTGATTTATAGGACAAGAAGGCTTTCTCTCATAGTCCTCCATGAAAATGTCGGCGACTACGGAAGATACAGGTAAGCCCATCGACACACCGTCTACTTGCTTCTAGAACTCTTCCTTCCACAATAGATAGCCAGATGTGAGGCATTGTTTAAGTAATACTGCATATTCTGTGGGCATGTTGTTATCTTCTAGCTTCCTAGTTACGATTGAGTGCTGGGTGGGTGAATGGGTGCTGTAAAGCACCCGAAACGTCGGGAATTAAAAAGTAAAATTAAACGCAATATAATCTGTAAAAATTAGTTTCATTTGCTACCGCAGTTTTTGCATGCCTTAAGCGCGAAGCGCGTAGGATGTTCTACTAGGGCCTAAAAATCAAGATTCCAACGTTTTGTCGCATTAAATCGTATCTAACAATCACATTGTACATATAAATGATATGAAAAGCACATTGTCAGAAAGTTAAATGATTGTTGAACTTATTTTCGCTGCACAAATACAAAATATTCGAAAAACCAAATTTGATACAAACTTGATTATTGTGATAATCACAGATTTTTATTACAATATTTAAAAAAATATATTATTATATTAAATAACAGTACAACGTACTGAATGTAAGAAGGATTTATATATAAATATACTTAAATACGTCTTGGACTTTATAAAGAGACCTGAATGATGATATGATGATCATATGAGCATTATGAGTCGTGCACTTTTGGATTTTTCAAACTTTTTTTTAAATTCAAATTTGACATAAAATTATCGGAAAATTGGAAATATGATTATAAGGTTATTAGTAAAAACTTGTGTATATTTAAACAAAAATTGGATTTACCAATAGTTTTTTTTATTATTTTGAGTTGTTACAAGCCGATTATTCAAGTATTGATTCGTCTTACGAACCGGGTCATTCGGGTCGATCATACAAATGGATCATTTCGAGATACAGTACTCTGTGATCTGTGAGACCTGCTCGATGTTGTCGGTATCGGACTATACTCTTTGGTCGTAGGTACCGTCAATCGTTTGATGCGGAACGTTCAAAGATTTAATTGCAATCATTAACACTTTGCTGCGACCTGGGTCAAATGAACGAATCATTCACGATTAACATAATTATGTCTACCGTAAGGCCGCATAAAGACGACGCGCACCCGCTACGCGCACGCCACGCGCGTCGGCACCCGCGTCTAACTCGCTTTGAAATTTGTTGCATATAATTTGAGTCTTATGACACATTAATAAATCTGAAATTGCATTTATCGACATTCAACCGCACACGCCTCGCTTCGCGCTGACCCCGCGCTCACCCCGCACACGCGCTGCACCCGCCCCGCTACGCCTTGCGCCCGGGCTTCGGCTAGTGTCGTTTTACTGTATTTTTCTTGCTTCCATTGTTTATGCATATAGTATGCAATTATAACTTATTTAACTTATTCGAATCCACTTTTTTGCACACGTGCTGACGTTGTGACATCTGGAAGCCACTAGATCACTGCACTAGTTGTATAAGCGGATGCGAGGCGTGCACTAACTTTGCGCGTGGCGAGCTTGGGTGTAAGGCGGGCACAACGCGTGTGCAGATCCTGTGCGTGGTCGGCGCGATCATCTGAACATGCCCTAATTATTTGACGCGGTATTTGAACTCGGACACGTACACTATGTAATTCACAACCAAAACAAAGAATTTAAAAAACAACTATAACATGTGCGTGTGTCAACTGGAAATGTTTTATTTCCAGCACCCATGGTCCCACTATGACTATTCAAAAAGAAGCCTTATTACTTTACTACGCCCGCTAGCTTTTCTACAAGCATGGCAATTTTTCTCAGGCAATTACAGCAAAATTAATAATACGACAGGTGGTAAATTTAAAATTTTGTACAAACGTCTTCAATATCATCATTACAGCCCTTCACAAGTCCACTGCTGAACATAGGCCTCCCCCACGGAATGCCACAAAGCACGGTCCCGAGCCACCTGCATCCATTGACTTCCTGCATGTCTTACCAGGTCGTCACTCCATCTAGTGGGGGGACGCCCTACACTTCGCCTGCCGGTACGAGGCTGCCACTTGAGAACCTTTCTTCCCCATCGGTTGTCGGTTCTTCGAGCTATATGGCCGGCCCATTGCCACTTCAGCTTACTAATCCTTTGGGCTATGTCGGTTACTCTGGTTCTACTGCGGATATCCTCATTTCTAAGTTTATCACGCAGAGAAACCCCGAGCATAGCCCTCTCCATAGCTCGCTGAGCGACCTTGAGCTTCCTCATACGGCCAGCAGTGAAGGACCACGTCTCAGTTCCGTATGTCATCACTGGCAACACGCACTGGTTGTACAACTTAGTTTTGAGGTTTTGAGGTATGCCTGACGAGAAGATGGGTCGTAATCTCCCGAACGCTGCCCAGCCGAGTTGAATCCGTCGATTGACCTCTCGGTCGAAGTAGGACTTACCTAGTCGGACTATTTGTCCCAGGTAAACATATTCATCAACAACTTCGAGCTTAGTGCTCCCAACAACTACCGGCATAGGTGTGACATGGACATTAAACATGATTTTTGTTTTGTCCATGTTCATCTTGAGACCTATCCGTTGGGAGACACTATTGAGGTCATTGAGCATAGTGCTTAGGTCCTCCAGCGATTCTGCCATAAGGACTATATCGTCGGCAAATCGAAGGTGAGTGATGTACTCGCCATTGATGTTAATACCGTATCCTTTCCAGTCCAGTAGCTTGAAAACGTCTTCCAATGCAGCGGTGAAGAGTTTCGGGGATATTACTTCATCGGGGATATTATTGTCTTCAATATGAATATAATTTATTGTTGAATTTCTTGAAACCCCTCGACCGATTTCGATAAAATTTAAATGGGACCACCTGGAAAGTATACCCTTTGAAATAAAAAAAGAATTTTCCAAATCTGTTCAGGCATCTTTGAATAATCGGTGAACATATATAAAAAAAAAGATTCCGACGAATTGAGAAACTCCTCCTTTTTTGAAGTCGTTTGAAAATTAGTCGACAGCAATACCAATTCAGGATACTGTCAAGCTATCTATCACATATTTATCTTGTTATATAATTCATTTTCATGAAACATTCATCCAATAGATAAACTGTCAATTCACCATCCAAACGGGACGATTAAGGTAAATCCTCACTGCAACGGGAGAGGCCCAGGTCCAAGAGTGGGCTTTTACAGACTAATGAAAAGAATAAGATGGATCGTATCAAAAAGCAACATCATAGCCTTTCTTAAACACACGGATCGATGAAAAATTATAAGATGGGTTGGATGAAAAAGTCAACATGCCTTTGTCAAACATACGGATCAATTTCAGTGACCTACTTATTTAACGAATAGTAATTATACACAAAACAAGGATCGCTCAGGAACCTACACAGTAGAGAATCACGTAATGTCACATTGATATGTAACAACAAGAGGACAAATTACGAAACAACGACGTATGACGGCACCGCGACTAGACAAGGACGAATTATCCGGACTACTCGCGACCCGGGTAATTTCCCCTGCGGCCACATCTTCGCACGCTCCTCTGAACGAAATATACATTAAGTTAGTTGCGTGGATTTGAGCTGGAGCTACAATGATTCGAGCATTGCGAATTAACTATCTAACTAAAATAACTATTGTCAGTAAAACTGTATTTATAGAAAATTAATTAATTATAGGTAATTTCCTTTAATGGTACAGCTAATTACAAAGTATTTTTATATACAGGGTTACTTTGCAATAACCGGCCAAATTTGCAGAGAAGTTTCAGAATAAGTTATATAGGCAAATGGTGAAGAAAAATTAATTAACAAAAATCTCAATAATTCTTTCCTTTTTATCTTTTATTTAAATTCGAAATGCGTCGTAATGCATTATTTTAACTGATTTTACTTCGCACGCACACATTCGTAAGGGTCGATCGGTAGCATTATTTATTCTGTGTCGGTAGGCAAAAACGTTGTTGCCCATAAATCACGTTCAATTTGGGATGGTTTCAAATAAAAGTAGAAGCCTTATTTACTCGTATTATCAAAAACTGTAATAACGGTATATAATTATTTATATATTTGAAGTTAAGTTTAAAATTTGGCTACTCTTTGAAAAATAACCCTGTATAAAACAGTGTATTAAAATATTTTCTTACCTTAAATATGTTATAATAGAGTCGAATTATCACTCTGAAGGTACTCATGCACAGGAAGTCGATGGACGCAGGAGCTCAAGGCCGTACTTTGTGGCCTTTTTGGTGGAGGTGTATGTTCAGCAGCTCGTTATAATTACTTCTTTTGTTAAATATAATTTTAATTTAGAAAAATTCTGGAGGAATAATAATATTATAATACAATCTATACTCTATGCAAATAAATAAAATTTAAGTGTCTGTTTGTAATTTCAAAATAATAGGTTTTACTAAATGCATAATATAAAAGTTTATTACGGTACTAATACTAATAAAAAAAAAACAATTTTTAATATTTGTTTGTTAGTTGACCGATTTTGACGGAACTTTCACTGGCAGATAGCTGTTGTTATAAAGAGTATCCTAGGCTACCTAATTTTATAATAAGAATTAGGCTTCCGCGCAAAAAAAAATTAAAACCCGTGAAATTCATTCGTAATAAATTCGACGCGGGCGAAGTCGCGGGAGACAGCTAGTATCAAGTAAAAGTAAAACAAGCTTTTATAGGCGTTACGGGAGCTAGAATCCGAGTTCTTCAACAGATCACCTCGATGGTTCTGTGTGCCACGCATTGTTTTTTATGTAATATTTTATTATTATTTTGGTTAAGGTTTGTTTTTGTTTAGTAAGTAGTAATGTTAACGGTTATTTTTGTTAAGATAGATGCGAGTGAGTGACCCCCCCTCGCATCTATCTTAACATGTATGTATGTGCACACAAGCGGCCTAATCGCCGCTTGTGTGTACATACATGTATACGAATAGATGGCCATTTTGATGAGTGACCACAAACTTCTTTTGTTTTTTCATTAAAAAATAACGGAACTGATATTTAGGAAAATTCAATCAGGTAATATGCAATTTATTCTCAAATGAAATTGCTTTGTGGATGATATACATAATCTCTTTTCGATATTATTATGCAAAACGAAATTTGCTCACTAACGTATGAGCCGCGCGAAAAGTTAGTTGTTGATCACAACTGAAACTTCTGCCAACGGCGTTCCGCGCCTGTCTGCTCATCGAAATTAGTTTTTTTTCATAAAATAAGGGTGACAAACGACAGTCCACCTGATGGTAAGTGGATGCTGTGACCCATAGACATCTACATTTATCCCCAACTAAGAATCTAAATCCAAATGCGTTGTTAACCATTAGGGCTAAGATGGAATACCTCGTTACCAGAAAAAAGAGTCTCCGGTTCTCTATACTCACCATACGAAACACAGCAGCATTATTCTGCTGTTTCACGCTGGTATTTTGTGAGAGCGTGGTCGTGCTACAACTATAACACATGCAGAATGGCTCTACCACGTATAAACCACCAGCCAAGTTGACATTCTATAATCGTAAACGCTATTAAGTTATAAAAATAATTGATTGGAATATAAATAATTTAATTTTTAATATTCCATCATTTCGTCGTGCTATTCGTGTATTATTAATTATCATACAGTCCTACTCCCCGCGGTTTCGCGTAGTGTATATTTTCTTTGCCGCGGTATCGTAACGCTGGCTGCGTTTCCACGCTGAATGGCTATACTTAGCCTCTGGGCGAGAAAAGAACCAGCCCTCTTATCACCAGCAGTAACGACCTGATGAATCTATAATATACTTCATATTATTAAACTGAACTGATGAATCTATAATATAATACATAATATATCAATAATAATATACTACGAAAGGAACTTCATACCAACCGAGTGTTCCACGACACTTACGCATGTTTTTTTCTATATTTTTTATTTCTATTAATTAAAGTATTCACCCATGCAATTGATGCATCTTTGCCAAGGCAGTGGCAGTTTATTGATGCCCTTCTTGAAGAAATCAGCTGGACGGGAGGCAACAAATTCTTCAAAAGAATTTTGTACTGCCTCACGGGTATTGTATTTTTTTCCCGCCAAAAAGTTATTCAAATTCTGGAAAAAGTAAAAGTCTGTAGGCGCAAGGTCCGGTTGGGTACGGCGGATGACGGAGAGCTTCCAATCCCAGCTCTTATAACTCGGAGACCGCCTGTTGTGCAGTATGAGATCGCGCGTTGTCGTTTGGACGAGCGATTGACCCAAGCTAGTTGGAGACGTACGAGCATCTCCATCATTGTGTTCAGTTCTTCACAGTACACATCTGACGTAATGCTCATCCCGTTTGATAAGAAGCTGTGATGAATCACACCGGCGCTAGACCACCAAACAGTGACCATCACTTTTCTAGGGGTTTTCGTTTAGGGCATTGTTTAGGTGCTGAACCAGGATCAAACCAACATTCTGAGCGCTTACGATTGTCAAACAGAATCCATTTTTCGTCGCAGGTAACAATGTGGTTCAAAATTCCTTCCTTTGTGTGCCTGCTGAGCAGTACAAGGCACGTCTCGACGTGTACTTCACGCTGGCGATCATTGAGTTCGTGGGGCACCCATTTGTCAAGCTTTTTTACCTTTCCAATTTGACGCTAATGGACCAATATTGTTTTGATGCTAACGTCAAAAGCTGCTGCTAATTCAGCCGTAGATTGAGTATCATCAGCTTCCACAATTGCCCTTAACTCGTCATTGTCGACCAAAGTTTTCGGACGACCACGGGGTTAGTTATTCAGAACGAAATTTCGCGTGCGTTTACGTGTACGTTTTACCAAAAACGAAGAACGAACTTTTTGGTTCCAATGTGTGGAATACCGAGAAAAAAATTGTAAATACCTGCCGACTACCTGGTTGTCCGATAGTGAAAAATGGAGGGAGGAACTAAAGCATGTGATTTCTGCGCACGCTTTCCCAAATGGAATCACGCACGGAACAAGTATTTGTATGGCCTACAAATAATTGTTCCGGGTCTGGATGTTTGTCCTTGTGCATTTTGTGTTTGTAAACTGCCTCCACAATACAGGAGAAAATCCTAGTGTGGGGGTAAACGTTTTTATAAAAGAATAATGCGTCCCATAGAATGGATTACGTCGGTTACTCTAATTCTACCGCGAACATCATCTTTACGGATTCTTTCCTCGTATTTCCTGGTAAGCACGATCTGATCATAAGGACCCAGGTTCGAATCCCGGGTCGGGCAAAAACAGTAATTGAACTTTTCACCCCCATGCCTCGAAAAGCAAGCCTGCGACTGATCCAGTTGTGCGACTGATCCCGTCGTGTTGCATTGCCGTCCTATCGGCTATGAGAGTGAGAGAATAGGGAGTGCACCTGTGGTTAAGACGAGTACTGGTACTGGTACTGCGATCGACAATGTAATTTTTTCTTATTTCTAAGACATGCGGGTGTCCTCACGAGATTTTCCTTTACCGCCGAGCACAATTGCTATTAACAATTTCATTGGTGCCGGCGGGGATCGAACCCGGGTTACTCGCAGAAACAGAAACAAAAACAGAAACTTTTTTATTCAATATAGATTATAAATAATACTTATTGAAAGTCACTCTTTTGTTTAATTACCACTGGTTCGAAAAAAAACCTCAGTCCTGGGAAGAACCAGCAAGAAACCCAGCGGGACCTTTTTTTTAAATAACAGCTTATAATCATGTATGTTACACAATTAACCACACAAAACAAATTAGAAATAGCTTGGTAGCAAACACCTCATTCCCGGGGGTTATTATCATCCATAAATTCCTTAATATTATAATAACCCTTTTTATTCAAACTATGTTTAATAAAATTTTTGAATTTTGAGCAGGTCGAATTTTGTATATTTTCTGGGATTTTGTTGTAAGCGTATACATCGCCTTGAGAATGAATTACTGACTCGGTGGAGTCGAGTAACTGGTACTACTAGCTTGTGTTTGTTCCTAGTATTTACAGAATGAATATCACTTATTTTTGTATAACTACTTTTATTTTTGTGTACGTATATTACATTTTCATAAATGTATTGAGAGGCCAAAGTTAATATATTAATTTCCTTAAATTTTTGTCGGAGCGACTTTTTAGGTTTTAAATCATAGATTGCTCTTATGGCCCTCTTCTGTAAAACAAATATAATTTCAGTGTCAGTTGCGTGTCCCCATAGCAAAATACCATACGACATTATGCTATGGAAATAGCTAAAGTAAACAAATCTAGCTGTTTCCACACTGGTAAGATTTCTAATCTTTTTTACAGCATATGCCGCAGAACTAAGTCTGCTTGCTAACTTTGATATATGGGCGCTCCATTGAAGCTTCGCGTCTGGTATCGACAAGACTCAGTTCCTCCCCATTTAAAATTACATTGGTATTTAATTGTCTGACATTTGGAGTTATGAACTTCATTCATTTCATTTTAGTGCTATTTAAATGCAAGTTATTAACACTAAACTAATTTACTAATTTAGATATAACATTATTTACTTCGTCATATTTTAATAATTGTCGTTTCAATTTGAAAATTAATGAAGTGTCATCAGCAAATAATACTATATTATGGTTATCCCTACTATGTAAGGTAAGTCATTAATATATACAAGAAACAGAAAGGCTGAGAATTGAGCCTTGAGGCACGCCTATTTGTACTATTGACCGGAAGAGCTCATACTATTAATGACAACTTTTGAGTTCTGTTACTTAAATATGAAACAATTAATTTAAGAGCATTACTTACACCGTAGTGTTGTAGTTTCTGATTAATGTTTCATGGTGAACACAATCGAAGGCTTTGGATAGGTCACAGAATATACCCAAAGCATCCTGTGAATTCTCCCATGCATTGAAAATATATTTAATCAGCTTAACACCAGCATCAGTTGTCGAGCGACCCTTGTGAAACTGAATTGATTTTTATGAAGTAAATTATTAACATTAAAAAATTAACATTTGATCAAGAATAATTTTTCAAAAATTTTACTTAGTGTTGGCAGTACAGAAATGGGTCTAAAATTATGGGTCTAATGTACTACCAGATTTAAATAAAGGTATTATTTACTATGCTTCATCAAATCAGGAAACACACCATATTCGATACTAGTATTAAAAATAATAGCTAGTTGAGGCGCGATTATATCGATTATAGACGCAATAACTTTAACGGAAACCCCACAGATCCGCAGTTTCTTAATATCAATAGTTTTAAAATATTTTACAATATCTTTTGATGATATTTTATGAAATGTAAAATTCTTTGTACACGCATTTACATTTTGTTCAAGTAATGATTTGGCGACGGACTTAGTGGTTAAGATCGGAATATCCGTAAAATATTTCTCAAAAAACATTGCAACATCCTGATCTGATTCCGTTAGTTTGTTGTTAAAACTTAACCGGTAGTTTGAATTGCGAGAGTTGACCTTACCAGTTTCATTATTAATTATACTCCACGTCATTTTAATTTTATTAGAAGCCGTCTTAATTTTGTTGCTCAAATGCAAGACTTGGCTTTGGAGCACACTTTTAAATATTTTTGAATATTTTTTAACATATTCCTAAATTGATGCTAGGGTTATATGACCTTTCATGGTAAAGTTCATATAACCTTTGTTCGCTCTTATGGACTCCTACTGTCGCCCATTCATTGAAAGCCTTCCGACTGTTCAAGGAGAACGTTTTAGAAGCAAAAATATTATCAAATTCATTGCAAATAAGTTTAAACACTGTCCATACAAAAATTAGGATCATTTTGGTATGAAAGTGATGGAAGTTTCTTCACTATGTTACTTCTAAACTTCTCCAAGCGACGTGCATTTACAGGAACAAATTTTTCTCATCTACTTGCTTTTGTGAACATAAGGTAACGAAACTAACTGTCCACAGTGATCAGAACTCAATTTTTGAATTATACATTTATGCAACGGCTTAACATTTGTAAAAATGTTATCTATACATGTTGCACTACATTCAGTAATACGCGTTGGCTCTAAAAATAAATTAAAAAGACCATATGATTTAAACAATGATCTAAATTTAATATTGGTGGAGGAAGCTTCTAGGAGATTGATATTAAAGTCTCCACATATTACAAAAGATTTATTCTGTTTATTAAGCTTAACAAAAACTTCCTCCATAATTTTTTTAAAAGTATTGTGTATAGAATATGGGGGTCTGTAGACATTCACAACAATGAGGTGCTCAAACTCAACGCATGCCATTTCTACAGTTCGCTCAACAGAGAGGCTCACAATATCTTTACGTTCTTTACATGATAATAATTTACTAGCTAATATTAACGAGCCACCTCTTAAAACAACCGTTTTCTATTGAACGAACTGACCACCCTGATTACTGAAATTAAACATTATGTTATGTTTTAACCAATGTTCAGTAATACATAAAATATGAATATTGTTGCTATTTAAGAACAATTCAATTTCTAGCTCTTTGCCTATCATGCCTTGTATATTCTGATGCACCAGGTGTAAACAATTTTATTATCACTCTGTGGAGTCATACATTAAGGTTTTGTAAGTTAAATTTAAATTATTTAAATTATTATAACTGCTAGAGATTACCTCTATTGCACATTGTATGTTGCACAATTAACAATACAAAACAAATTAGAAATAGCTTGGTAGCGATCACCTCATTCCCAGGGGTTATTATCATCCATAAAATCCTTAATATTATAATAACTATTTTTATACAAACTTAGTTTAATAAAGTTTTTGAAATATTTTCTGGGATTTTGTTGTAAAACCGTATCAAATAAAAAAAAGAATAATTGAAACGGTTCACGTAGAAAAAAGTTATATGGTAACAGACTTAAAAAATGAACATACAGTCGAAATGAGCACCTCCTCATTTTTGAAGTCGGTAGAAAATACTGGCCAGCCACAAATATTCAAGCTACTAACTTGAGGAATTATTTCGTTCAAACGAGCGTGCAAAGACGTGGCCGCAGGGGAAATCTCCCGGCCCACGCTTAACCCACCTAATTCGTCTTTGTCCAGTCGTGATCCCGTCAAAATGCGACATATTAGATTCACAACTCGGCTATGATTTTTATCCCAATACATTTAAAATAAAATTATTTTGTGAGAAATCTTAAAAATATAATGAAAAATAAAAACCGACTTCAAAAACTGAAATGAAGAAAAATCCACATAATAGCTTCTAAAGACGGTGCCGAGAATTAATTTTTATTTTAACCCCCAACGAAAACAGAGATTTGTTACTTATAAGTTTGTAGTGTGTATTTGTATATATTTGTATCTGTGTAGCTGTGTATATGTTTTTACGTGTATCTGTGTGTCTGTGCATCTGTCTGTGGCATCATAGCTGCTAATCGGATGAACCGATTTTGATTAAGTTTTTTTTTTTGATTGAAAGGTGTCTTAATGGAGTGTTCTTAGCTGTTTCAAAAAAATCTGTTCAGCCGTTTGAAGATCATCAGCTCTTTTTGATTCGGGGGGTTTTTTAAATCTTTAATTTAAGTTATTAGTTTTTATTAATATTGTTTATTTTTTTAAATTATTATTAATAATATATTATTAAAATTTTACCCTTAAATTAGCCCTTAAAAATCTACACTACCTATTTTGCTACCCCTAGGGGTGGAATTTTTCCCCGTCACCACTAATCCCAAAACCACTACTTTCAACACAACTATTTTAGAAAGAAACACGACCGTCGATAATACGGCACGTGTTTCGCCTCTAAACGGGGCATCCTCAGGTGAAGTAGACTCTGCGGTAGTTGACCTTATCATAATAATAAAATTAGTATTTAGTTATTTATGTCGGTTCGTCATGTAGTTTCACGATATACTCTTAGAAGAAATGCCTCCGGCTGCGATTTCATATTCCGACCATTTAGTAAGAAAAGCAAAATCCGGGCACTCAGTTATTAAACAAACAGAAAGTGTTGTTCTGTCTTACCAGAACCCGAGTAACCTCAAGGCAATGCATGCAACTGTCTACCTTATTACACGTGGAGGCCCCGTGATTTAAGAAAAAGTACATTTTAACATGATTTTGGAAATAATGTTTTCTTATATTTACGCGAAGACTACACATTAAATGAAACTAATTTTTACGGATTATATCGCGTTTAATTTTTAAATTAATAAATAAATTCCGAATTTGGAAAAAAATTGGAAAAAGAAAGATAACGTTTTGAAAATTCTAAAGATCTACGTTTCAAGCCCATGTTGCTTAATATTGTGTATTTAAAATACTTGTACAAAAATTGTGCGTGTAATTGTGTACACACATACGAAGTGAAACTTCTTTACGACATATCTTTATTCTTTTATTTTATATTTAACACAAGTAGGTTAAATAATAGTATATTCATGCAGCCCCAGCGGTGAAACGTTAAAGAAAACGTGACATTTTTTAATACCGTACTAAATTTTTTCACTACGACGATAAAGAAGTTTCACTTCAAAAACGTTTCTTTGTTTGTCCTGTTGCACTTACGAGTATATACAATTTATCCGATTGAAATCTGACAAGAAAATAAATAGGTATTTGTTTAATGATTTCGTATATTTACACGAATACTACAAATTGAAAAAACTAATTTGACGGATATTTAGGGTTCCGTACCCGATGGGTAACCAAAGGGACCTTATTACTCCGTCCGTCCGTCCGTCTGTCTGTCTGTCAGCGGGTTGTATCTCATGATCCGTAATAGGTAGCAGTTGAAATTTTCACAGAATGTGTATTTCTGTTGCCGCTACAACAACAAATAATAAAAATAGAAAATAAATTAAAAAATAAAGGGGGCTCCCCTACTAGAAACGTGTATTACGATGGTACGGAACCCTTCATGCTCGAATCCGACTCGCACTTGGCCGGTTATTTTTAATCTCCAGTGATCATGAGTGCTGTATAGTATCCGAAACGTCGGGAATAAAAAAAATAAGTAGTTATCTATTTATCTTATTTTCTATTTATCTAATTCTAGTTTTCCTATACCATTAAAGTATTACAGCGCATGCCGAGCACATGTAGTTTAATATAAAAGTGTGTTATTTGTTATTCAAAAGTTCTATTTACTTTAAGCCCCAATGGATTTTATTTTAAATAAAATACTAGCAATGATATTAACATTACTAATATTCCCTTTCATTAGTACGCGGTAGAGCTATGCTGCAGCTATATTATGAATGTACGAGCAGCACGAATGCGAAATACCAGCGTAAAATAGCAGCTTAATGCTGCTGTATGGTGAGTGTAGAGAACCGGAGACCCTTTTTACTTGAAACGAGGCATTCCACCTTAGTCCTCAGAGGTGACAACGCATTTGCATTTCGATTCTTAATCGAGGATGGATGTAGGTGTCTATGGGCTACCGTATCCACTCATTCTAGAAAAAACCACTATTGGTAAGTTTAAAATGCTTGTGTTAGGAGTGGTTCACGACCGTAGTCGAATGGTGGATTCGAACCCACGACCTGTTGAATTCGCGGTCGGCACCCTGGCCATTAGGCTAACTGTCACTTCCACGAGTTACAAGTAACCTGATCCTGAGTCAAGAATCTATTACAAAATGTACATATATTAATCAATGTAGCCCAGGTACATAAGCTGCTTAGAGCGTGCCCTAAATTATGTAATCCTTAAGCAACTTAAGTACGATCAAGTTGCTTAAGGAATATAAATCTTGTAAGTCAACTACATTATTATTTATTATAACAAAAATAGCTTACCATAGTGCAGCAGTGAAAGTATATTCATACATACATACATAAACACTCACGCCTGTCACCCAGAGGGGTAGGCAGAGACTACGGGCTTCCATTTGGCACGATCCTGACACACCTCTCTCGCCTCCTTTACATCCATATATCTACGCATACACGCTCGTCGGTTAAGGGTACTCTTAATCTGGCCCATTTTCAATATATCGCCAATTTGGTCGATAAACCTTCGTCCAGGGCGTCCCTTCCCGACTCTTCCGTTCACTTCTGCAACATAAATTTGCTTTGTCACTCTTTTTCGTTCATTCTTTCTACATGACCAAACCACTGAAGCCTTCCTTTCTTAATTCTGGTCAAAAAGGCATTTTGCAAAATACACTTTTCTTTTATCACTCTATTTCTCACCCTGTCATTCAGATTCAGCCCTAGCATACTCCTTAATGACCACATTTCTACAGCATTTATTCTACTCTCATGCTTCTTCTGCCAGACCCAACTTTCACTACCGTACATTAAAGTAGGGACTAACACAGCATTATGAGTTGCCAAACGTGCCTTTTTTGACACATTCTGACTCTTCATAATAGAGTGTAAAGCCACATCCACTCTATTTCCTGCGTTCACTCGTCGTTCTATATCCTTATCATATCTACCATCCCTGATAATAAACATCCCAAATATACAAACTCATCCACTTGGTCAATCAACTCCCCTTCTATTCTTATTTCACATAACGTTTTACTTTCTTCTCTTTCAAAAACCATCACTTTCGTCTTACATGCGTTCACTTTCATACCCCTTTCTTTTAATGACCAGTTCATTAAAGTAACCATCAGTTGGAACTCGGCCGCCGACGATGCAAATATGACTTGATCATCGGCGTACAAAAGGCATTTGACGGTTAACTCACCCATTCTCAACCCATTTCTTCAACTTTCAAAGTTTGCAAACAACTTCCCATAAATAAGTTAAACAGCCACGGGGAAGCTACACAGCCCTGTCTGACACCTTTTTGGATGCCAAACCAGTCCGAGTAGACCCCGTTAATCCTGACACAAGCACTAGAGTCCCTATAAAGAGACCTTAATGCCTGTATCAAACCAGCGCTCAACCCAAATGAGTTCAGTGTTTGCATACACATTCCTCTCCACTCTGTCATAAGCCTTTTCCAAGTCCATGAACGCACAAAAACTCTCTGGTTTTTGCCAAAAATTCTCCGCAATCATGCGCATGGAAAAGAATTGATCCGTACACCCCATCCCCTTTCTAAATCCAGCTTGCACATCCCAAATTTTTCAAAGTATATTCACTAGTCCTTATATTCCGTGAGTGTCATGTGGCGACAGGCTGAAGCAAACTAATCAGGAGATGGGAGAGCATCTTCCTTATAACAACTAAAAAATAAACAGCAGTGGTTGCCCAGCCGCCCGCTGCGTGGCAGCTGTGACAAACATCCTCAATGAGCAACGACTACCTGAGTACCTGTAAGCGAAGTGTCTCTGTCACCTCTTACGACTGTCACGGGTTGATATGGGGTAGTGGATAACCACGACATACGACGATTACGATAAGAATAATCTTACGCCACTACATAGCGAGACATTCCATTATAAAGTTACAAAAAGTTAGCACAAGTAGCAAACATAAACCAAACATACGCAAAACTACTTTACTGTTTAGCTACTGCTTTATTCACTGACCAGTAAACTTGAAACACAATTAAATCAAACGAGCGTTCAAAGTAGTGGCCGCGAGGAAAATTTGCCTTACCGGACATAACCCGAGAAATTCGTCCTTGTCTGTTTTGAATATCGTTATACAACGTTGCTTAGTTGTATTATTTTACATTTTATGTCCCTTTCTTTAGAACCTGACTTCAACAGCAGGCTTTTTCTTCCTGTATTATGGAATCATTTTACATACATAAACTGCACATGATATATTGAATTATTTACGTGGTAGAGCCATGCTACAGCAATATTATGGTTGTAGCACGAATGGGTCGGCTCGACCGGGGAAGAAACATGTCCTCACAGAACACCAACGTGAAATAGCAGCTTAATGCTGATTTGTTTCGTATGGTGAGTGTAGAAAACCGGAGATCCTTTTTACTGGAAACGAGGTATTCCGTCTATGTCCTCAGGGGTGACAATGCATCTGCATTTTGATTCTTAATCGAGATTTTGATTCTTAATTGTGGGCCTTACAAATCTATTTTATTATATTCTAAGCACTTGTTTCGCGCGGGACTCAAAATCACGTGCAGGGCCGTGATTTTGAATCCCAACCAGCATCGCATCCAAACCCTTACTATTCATATTATGTAATGGAATTTAAATACATATACCTACATAAAGTTATTCAAGAATCGAGCTTACTCTTTTTTAAAAGGTCGGCAACGCACTTGCCATACCCTGGTTTTGCAGTTGACCATGGGCGGCGGTCGACGAGCATACTGCTGACCTCCAGTCCATTAGGTCAGCCGTATGTCCGTTTGTCCCCTCTTCTATAACAAACAATATTACAACATATCGGTTCGCCAAGCATCAGTATAAAAGAGAGACGGTAAGATTAAAAGCTCTAATGCTTACCTAAATGGTCTTCAACTGTGACAACGCATGTAGCCTTCTTACTTTTTTGTTGGTTGCTGACGTCCATGGGCTGCGTAAGCCACTAACTATTAGATGAATTGTTGTAAGGTTAATATTAAAATTAAATGTTTAAAAATGTAGTCTGTGGTGCCTACATAATAACAGTGCTTAAGCAATAGTGCTAAGTCGGTGGCCTATTCGTTGCTGAAATCGAATTTTTTATTTAATATCTTTTGTACAGCGCGGTACTGTTTTATAAACTTCTATAAAGTTCTATATGTTTAAAGTTCTATCTATGTAGAAATATATCTCTTTTCTTTTTTATTATTAAGTAGCCTTGTCAGTCAGAGTGGAATTTATTACTATTGGATTTCATGTGTTTTTTTTCTCCGCGGAAGCCTAATTCTTTTTCTAAAATAGAAGTAGCCTAAGTTACTCCTTATAACATCAGATTTCTACCAGTGAAAGTCAAAATCGGTCCAGCCATTTCGGAGATTGGCCGGAACAAATACACAGACAGAAAAAAATTGAAAAATTAGTTTTTTGTTATAAGTACCATAATATACTTTCATATGCATTTAGTAAATAGCTGTTATTTCGACATTTCAAACAGACAGATAATAAAAAATAATATATTAGATTATATACTTGAAAGTATCAGAAGATGTTTGGATATTTGCACAACCGTACACGTATCTGGATGAAAAAAGGAAAGAAAGTTACCGCAGTAAAATAAACATAAAGACGTTTCTGTTTCCACGCGGGCACAGCCGCGGGCTAGTAGAAAATATTCACATTTATAAAAGCTATTACGTCATTAAGTTGTCTCGTCTTTGAGCATCGGTCGCTTTAACATTTTGTAATTCAAGAGGTATACTCTTTTTAGGACAAGTAATAGAATAAGGCGGTAGTTTAAGAAAATTCATTATATTGATAAAATGAACAAAAAATGTTTGTATTAGATAGTTTCAAGAGTACCTCCCGCTCACGATCGCGTGTTCTATCAAAGCCACCAATACCACCATAATAACTACACTAGAAAACACACACGACGGTCGACAATACTGACAATACGGTACGTGTTTCGCCTCTAAACGAGGCAACATTAGAAGAAATAGATTCTGCGATAACTAACTGCTAATTATTAGAGGCTGTGATACTGCACGCAATTGTGGGAAGTAGGAAGGTACCCTTTAACTAGTTTTACATCTTAAATATTCATTTACAAGCATTTATTTAACCTTCTTTTTTCTTCGGAAGTCTTTCCGATTCAAAATTTTCAATCAACTTTTGAAGCACTTGCTGAATTGATCCGATTAAGCCGAAGTTCCGATTGAGCTCGGTTGTTCCCATCTCTGGGCAGGGGCTCCCCAGTGCCAGCTCCTTCCACTTGACCGCAACCAGCGCAGAGCGGTTCGAATCGTCGACGACCGAGTTCTTTCCTATCGGCTTGACTCAATGGTACTGCGTAGAGGTGTTGCATCCCTTTGCGTATTTTATCGCATCTACCACGGGGAGTGCTCTGAGGAATTGTTCCGACTAATTCCAGCCGCTCAATTTCACCATCGCACATCGCAACAAAACTCGCGATACCATCCATACCATTTGGATGATTGGCGGTCCACCACTGTGCAATTTAGAAGAAGTTTTCTTCCTCGCACAACTTCCTTGTGAAATCAATTACCACCAGCGATTTTTCCGGACCGATACGACTTAGGGACCTTCAAGAAAAGAGCCGACTCCTTTTTAAAAGGCCGGCAACGCATCTGCAATTCCCCTGGTGTTGCAGTTGTTCATGGGCGGCGGTAGTCAATTACCATCAGGTGAGCCGCATGCTCGTTTGCCACCTCTCCTATAAAAAAAAGCTTAAATTTGACATACATATGTCACTTCGATGACATATGATTAATATGATACAATGGACCAGATCTGATGATGAACCCGGTTACTGGTACATGCACCACGTCTAACATATACACATATTTATTTTCCAATACCTGGTGGTATAACCAACTCTTTACACCATACCTAGAATACCCAGACCAGCAATTAGGAGCAGGGTCAAAGGTGCGAGACGTCTGGTACTCGATGAATAACAATTTAATAAATACGCCTGACAGACGAACTGTCAGGCGTATTTATTAAGGTAAATCTTCCCTAAAACGGAAGAGGCCCATGTCCAGAATTTAACTGTTTTTAGTGTTTTCCATAAAAGACTTTAGCCCTAAACTAGGATTTTCTCATTTATCGTGGAGGCAGCTTACATACATATATTTAACAAAGACAAACAAGGTCTGGAACCCGGAACAATAATTTGTGGGCCAAATAAAAACTTGTTACATACGGAATTCAAACACGCGGTACAACTCAATGCAGCCGTCGTGCGTCACTTTACTGGTTGATGAGGCATTGAATTGAGATAGCTATTCTCCATCTGACACTTACGATACCTACAGATTGAAATGTGGTGATAAAATATTTAATAATAAGTAATTCAAAAATTTTACTCAAGATATCAGTAAACAAGTTACCACATACGAAATGAGGTATTTTTACAAGTATTAAAATTTGATCTTTCTTTTGCTAATGTCACGTGCCAATAAATTCAAAGTGCCTATGACGTCAAAGTCTAGACGTGAGACTTCTTTTGTAATTTGAATACTAAAATGCGATGGAATTCTTTGTAATTTAAAAATAAGATAAGCTTATTTTTAAATTACACAGAAATTTAAAAAAAACATGTGTGTAGTTTACACGCGGTAGAAGTGAAACGTTCAGAAAAGGAAACCGATTTAATAAGAAACACTGTATACTGTATTCTATCTCATTCTCTCGCAGGTTAATTCATATAGATGTATATGATTGTCTCTTTTTAGTGCCGCTTTTTCGTTTTATCAAATTTCAAATCACAACGATTCTAAAGAAGTTTTCGCTTCAAAAATAATACGTACGTGTGTGAAAGACGTTCATCTACGAAATGATAGAGTTATGAGTATGTCTGCCAGACCAGCCAGCTATTAAAGTAGTATTAAAATAAAAATGTTTATTTTTAGATTTCATTGACATACAGAACATATTTACATTCATGTTTTCATCTCATCAAGATGAATATAACATACCACTAAATGTAAATTTCATACAAATGAGCCTGTAACGTTGATAGCCGCAAGGGCTCGGCTCCAGCGGGCCCCGAGATATATGCCCTTATTCGGCCGTACAACTGTCATATTGCGGCGAACAATCATACATGTAACTTGATACGTTATTATTTGACAATATTAAAAAGCTAAAACAACAAATATGAAAGTTTGCTAATTATTAGTGTTATATCAAGGGTCCGTACCGAGTCGTGGTGATGTAGGAATATCCACTACCCCATATCATCCCGTGAGTGTCGTAAGAGGCGACAGTGGGAAACAAATCAGGAGATGTGCAGCAGCGTCTTCCTAATAATGACTAAAAATAAAAAACTGCGGTTGCCAAACCGCTTGCCAAGCGTGACAACTATGGCAAATATGCGGAGGCCTATGTTCAGCAGTGGACTTTAATAGGCTGTAACAGTAACGGTAACATGGGCCCATTATATGCTTAATAAAATAAATATTATCACTTTATATTGTTACATCATATATATAAGGGTAATATCCTTAACCCTTTTGCTACTGTTTTTTTTTTTATAGAATAAGGGTGACAAACGAGCACACAGTCCACCTGATCTGCATCTATCTTCGTTTGCGAATTTAAATGCAAATGCGTTGTCAGCCGTGAGGACTAAGATAGAATGCCTCTTTTCCAGGTCTCCGGTTCTCTACACTCACCATACGAAACACAGCAGCATTAAGCTGCTATTTTACGCTGATATTTTGTGAGAGCGTGGTCCTTCCCCGGTCGAGCCGACCCATTCGTGCTACAACTATACTATTAATATAGCTGCTGCATGGCTCTACCACGTAAAGAACTGTACTACATATATATCATTGCTATTGTCTTAATATTGTGTCTGAAAAACGGACAGTGAAAGTGTTAATAGGATCAGAGAAACCACATAAAATGAATATCATCATCATTATTTTGAGAGACCAGGCACAGGATCAATGGCATTACGTGACTGCCCAGGCACGGGGGTGAAACACCGCCAACTTCCTAACTCCAGGCTGCTACTGAGAATTTCTAGACAGAAAAAACCCAATAACTGATTTCAGCAGTTGCGTTTACGACCATTATATTTGGTTTAATGGTCATAAACGCAACTGCTGAAATAAAAAGCAATAAAACCTATAAGCCATAGTATTTTTTATTATAAATAAGGGTAAAAAAACGAGCACACAGTCCACGTAACGGTAATTATGGTTTCTATGGTGAGTTTAGAGAACCGGAGACCCTTTTTACTGGAAACGAGACATTCCATCTTAGTACTCAGGGGTGACCGCATCTGCATTTTGATTCTTAAACGTAGATAGACGTAGATGTTTATGCACCATAGCGTCCACTTATCATCAGGTGGAGTTTGTGCTCTTTTGTCATCTTTATACTATAAAAAAATCTATATCTTAATTTTTGTACTTGTATTATTAGTTAGTACAATTATTCATTTATAAACAGTTTACTAGCTTAATTGTTACACGATATGATTACAAATGAAAAACGTACGAGAGAATTAACTTGAATTTCTAAACAGCAAATTTTACCTCGTGCTCCTATCAAGCCTCTGGTATGCCCATTCCGTGGCCGCTACTAAGATCGAATTCTGATCTCTAGAATGAGCCATATTTCCAACAAATACTGTGACCATCACCAAATCCTTGACGTACATTGTATCACAACCACTAAATTAAAAACAATTTTAGAGATGTAGCTTTAGTTCTTAGCCTTATTATGAAATGTTTCATTGTGTAAGCGATGATTACCTATAGATTGTGCATTATGTCCTAGATACTAAGCTTTGCAATTAAGATTTTACTGGTGTAACAATCGTTGGTAATCTAATTAAATTAAAATAAATTTAAAAAAGAAACAGAAAACCCAATAACTGAGCTTTAGCGTTTTTTTTCACCACTAGACCAAAAAGCAATCAAACCTTCAACCCTTAGTTGTTTTATATAATAAGGGCGACAAACGAGAACACAGTCCACCTGATAGTAAGTAAATGTTGTGGTCCACTAGATCTACATAGATCATTAACTTACTTATCGGTGCATCGGTTACATCACTCTAGCGGAGTATCATGTCGATAGTGGCGTGTTAGAATTGAGGGTATATCGAGAAACCTCCACTCTTTTGTGCAGTATAAAGTTCACTGTAGGCACCGTACACGAGAGATTCCGCTTAACTCATTCTACGAGTGATGTTATTCTACGAGTGCTAATATAGTGTCGTGGTTTGTCCGTTGTGGTGCTTCTTCTGGTGCAGGCAAGGAGGATGGTTTTGCCGAGAGGCTGCTTTGTGTTACACTGAAATTGTTAACGTTGCTGTTGGTTTGCATACTTTTATGTTATCATCTAATTACGTCCCTCACGTTACACTGGTGTGATTGTGGCAGGGACGTGTTACGGTGTGGTCGAACTGTAATTGCTCTATACTGAATGTATAGTGCGTTACGCTGTCTTATTACTGATAATGATTAATTGCGTAAGAAAGAGAGCAAGTTGAACATCCGCTCTCACAGTTTTACTATTTTTAACAATTAACCTTTCCTGATGTATTTCCGATATTTCCTACATACTCATTTACTTATTAGTTACAACGTACGATAAAATTAACGTTTAATAGATGCATGTGAGGAGATGATGAAAAGAAAACAGTTGAATTTTATTCAGCTTCGATTCGAACCGAGGTGAATATTTGATGACTCCGCTATCTGCACTCACGAATATTAATTTTATTAATGTACATGGACTGGAGTGCTTTCGTGTTGGAAATATTGAATTTAATTCTAATAATAGTATTAAATTCAATATTTCAACATAAATTTATTATTTTAAACTCAAGCTTTTATTTAACTTGCTTCCTTTGTGTCTTTCCGACTCAACATTTGTAACAAACTTTTGACTTGCATATTTATTTATTATGTATTTATTAATTAACTTAGGTAACTATGGGCGGACTTAATGGCTGTCGGCATTCTCTGTCAGTCACCCGTAGCGCGGTAAACTATTGTGGTAGGTGTAAACTTGCTCTAAGATCTCTAAAATATTTTTTTCAACGCACCTGCAATTCCCCTGGTGTTGCAGTTGTTCATGGGCGGCGGTATACACTCACCCTCCGAACTGCTACTAAGTATTTCTTAACAGAAAAACCTAATAACTGATTTTAGTCCGAACCGGCATTCGAAGCCAGGACCTCATGATCAGATCGCGGCTCCGACCACTAGACCAATGAGGCAGTCCTCCGCTAATATTTTAATTTCAAAAGTGTGTTTGTTGATTGGTGCTTATTTCACGCAGCAACGGGAAAACGGATCGATATGATTTTTTTGCACTGAGATAGTTTATAGGCCGGAAAGTGACTGTTTTTATTCCGGATAGCTCTGGAGCATAATTCTGTAATAATCTCAAAACGGATTTTGATGAAATTTATTATAAAAGTATATTACAGCGCAAGATGTAATAAATCACAGGATACTTTTTAAAGTATGAAAGTAAAGTTAAACCTATATACGTGACACTCATTACTGAGAGGGTTGTAGTTGTAGGGTTTTTTTTTAATTTGTGTTAGCAAACTTCACATCATCATCATCATTACAGCCTACAAAAGTCAACTGCTGAACAGAGGCCTCCCCCATAGATTGTCTTATAGAGGGAATTTTGCCATAATTGCCACGCTTAGCAGGCAGGTCGGCAACAGCAATTTTTATTATATTTGGTTTTTATCAGGAAGATGCTGCTGCCCATCACGTCTTCGAAATATGTTTTTATGACGAAGCTCCGTACTATGTAGTGCCGCTGTGTTTTGCATGGTGTGTTACGAGTATCAATTCTTAATCCTCAGAACTGACAGCACATTTGCGTAATGCGTATAGATTTAGGTTAGATTTGTCGTGCAGTGGCGATGAAATAATATCCACTACTCAATATCATCCCGTTTGTGGTGCAAGAGGCAACAGAGGGAAACGAAACAGAAGATGGGAGATGGGAGCAGCATCTTTCTGGTAACAATTTAAAATAATAAAAAAACTGCTATTGCCAACCCGCCTGCCAAGCGTGGCAACTATGGCAAAGACAATCTATGAGTGAGATCTCTGATAATTTAATTATTACAGCCGTTGCCGCTGTGTAGTACCCTTCCCTCACTATGATGCAATCTATTATAGAGGTTCATGATGATGATTCATGAATCGATTCTCTGCCATTATTCGACCGACAAATTATATAATATTCCCTTAATCGGCACCCGCTCACTTCTTACTTTCTCACTTCACACACACAGCACCTTGAACCTATTTAGCAGGACAGTATGCTGACTAAAGCATCTTCCTCATAACAGCGGTTGCCAACTCACCTGTCAAGCATGGCCACTATGGCAAATATTTGCCATAGTTGTCATGTTTGTCAGGAGGGGCATTCACTGAGGCAGGCTAATTTTCAGCAGGAACCTGGGAGTAATCTTTAGGCGAGTTCTATTCAGCAGTTTATTTTCCTATACATCTGTCATGTTTGTCCGTCTATCCGTGACCGTTTTATGGCTTATTCGGTGAAATCTGAGATAGGTTGAAATAAAATATAGGTGTTACAGGAATAATCACAACAAAACTAAACTAAAACCAACAAATTGTGTACATACACAATTTGTTCTTCCTGCTGGTATTCGAACTTAGGACATTTCACGCGTTTTAATCCACGGACTTAAATCTGTTAGCATGTAGCTTATATGCTTAGTGACTAAGTCAGATCGGAAGTAAGGTAAAATATTATTGGAGGACGTTGGGGGACAAAAGCTATTATTTAATCTGTAAGAAAGTTGATCCAATCTTGTTTCTGACTTCTCTGATATAAAGTGACATACAGCTGGTAGTACAGCAGGCACTCGCTCTACTTTGATCGGTTTTACTTAGATACTGTAACGTAGATACTAAATGATGGTGTAAGAATAAAAATTGTTACAGTGGAGTATTTATGTTTCGAATAACAAAAGCAATCTGTGATTGTAAACAACTGGCCGCCGAACTCCAACATCTTAAGCAAGTATAGCATCATTAAAAACTTCGGGTACGTAGTCAGAAGTGTTGACTGATAATACCAACCCAAACCTACTACAAGTTGACTCATCTCTATTAATGCATCGATTTTATGGTAGTGAAAAATTAATTCGATTCAAAGGCAAAACAAAAGCACATATCTTGTGTGATTTCTATATCCAGCTCTATATTATCAACACCTCCGGCCCATCTCTATACAAATAAGTCAAATTAAAATTAAAAAAACGAAATCAAAGTCTTTTTCCTGCATCGAATTTATAGTAAATTTGAAAAAATCCATTCAAAGCCAAACAAAAGCATATATCTTCATTGAGCGAGTGATTTCTACTGTCCATCTCATATCATCAACAACACACCTCCTGCCCATCTCTCTATATTCACCTTTTATTGCGTCCCTGACAAATTAAGCGCCACAAAAACAAGGGTCTCTTGTTATACAATTAACAGTTGCGGCGACATGTTAGCACTATCAGTGTGAATGAGATTGACAAATAACAGAAAATACTGTTTTTATTTGCTTGCTCCTAAAGTCGTTTTTTGTACATAGCCCCTCCTTTCCCCTATAGATTTTTTCGTTAGAGATCTTTACAGTTGCCATGCTTGGCAACAGCAGTTTATTTTCTAGTTATTATCAAGAAGACGGCTGCCCATTTCCTGGTTTGTTTCCCTCTGTCACCTCTTACGACACCCACGGGACGATATGGGATGGTGGATATTCTTGCACCGCCACTACACAGTTGGTTTTCATCTGTACATACAGATTAATAAATGTACATATAATATAGATAAAAATAATAGAAGACGAGGCAGCCTCAAGGGCATTACGCGCGTATTAAAATTTCAAAGTATTCGATTGATCGCGACACTGAAATTGCTTTAAAACTATTAATGCTTTTTCAATAAAGGTTCGCTGAAAATAAAATGTCTTTCGAAGATTTGCAATGGTTAGAACTCCGCAGTAGGCTTTTCTACTCCATTTTACTCTTAAAGAGAGAAAGCTCTGCCAAGCTCTAGCTGATTCATTATCTTTTATTTTAAGTTTTAATTTATAATAATTAAAAGTAATGAGGTTAGCTTTTTAGCTAAGTTTTTGTATATTTAATTTATATCGCTTAGCGTTTATATGGCTTTCATTAGTTAGTTTAGCTACGTAAATTTTAATATTATTAGTGTAAGATTTAGTTCGGAATGAAAAAGAGGATAATAATAAATAAATTCAATTTTGCAAGAAAAAAGTATATCTTTAATTCTGTTCAAAATATAACACTAATGGTCAAATACTCATTTTTAAGATGTTGTTAAATCCCGTGGTGTCACAGTTACATTGACTTAAAGTGATAGAGACGGCAAGAGACCTAACGCCATGTTAATTGAGCAGCGTTTGAGTATTTAGGCATAAAACCTTTGTTAATTTAATGTTAATAGATTCAATCGCTTTTCGGCTGATTGCCGATCGCATTACTGGATGTCCCGCACCTTTAACTCCCCTCCTTGTCGCCGGTGTGTTTAATTTAGATCCGTAACATAATATGAGATGATATACCGCCAACTATCGGAGGCCACGGGTCTTTCGGTCTTTCATTTTATGACACCGCGGTATAAAAATGTATGTGATAATATAATAATAATATCACAGGCCTCCTCTTATTACTGAGAGGGTTTTAGAGCAAGGAAATGTCCGCCGCGCTGCACTAATGCGTGTTGGCGAACTTCTCATGGCTTAAAAAATATTTATTTTTTATTTCTCAGACATGCAGGTTTTATTGACAAAAATCCATCACCGCCGAGCACGTGGGAAATCAGCACTTAAAATTAACAATTTCGTTGTTGTAATTTTTGTGATTTAGGCACAGAGGCAAAGCTTCTAAGCTGTCAATTTTTTTACATATTTTGGTAGGGTTGGCACAGGAGAATATACTTAAGACATACATAATATTTTTTATAAACTACGTATTCTAAATGTTTTACTTTTATTATTATTTTTCTTCAACAATAATTAATTGTGGCTTTTAATTAAATGGTAAATTCTAAATTTAATGTAAAGTTTTTTTTTTTTTAATAATCTATTAGAAAGCACTCGCATTTCGTAACAAATATAAAATCTTGCACACGTTTCAATATTTCACTACCAATATTTACAATTTTGCTTTCGACGTCAAAATATTCGCGAAATTTTCGCTGAAGCAATTCAAGAAACTCGATAAAATTGTCAGGAAGTATTATTTAAAAACCCAATCGAACACTATCTTTATTAAAATCCTTGTAATGGCTGGCAAAATAATCTTTTCCCATATTTGAAGGTTGTTCAGATCTATTAACGTACAATTTTATTTTCTCATATTTGTGGTGTTCGAGACAACATTTTCTATACAAATATCCCGCCACATAGACTAAACCATTTTTTTTCTGGTAAATCAAATAGATAATCAATTGTTCCTACTGTTAACACAGGGGCAGTAACATTGTCAGGTTGTATACACAATTAATGTTGCCACAATTAGTATTTTAAGGTTTCCCTAAGATATTGGTTATAAATATCTTATTGAAGGCAATACTAAATAGACTACATGTTGGTTCCTGGCAGTTACCACCCGCCTGTCTGAATTTTCCAAAGAAATTTTGGAGACAATCTTTATGGAGACGTCTCGTAAATATAAATTAATTTAATTTCTTCTGCTTTTAATTATTCATGAAGTTTTATTAAAGATTTTATAGACACTTGAAATCTATGTATGAAATTCATGTTATTAGTAACGTCTTTCTGCCTATCACTTCTTATTGATTTTAGTTAGAAAAATGTTAGCATTTCTTCTAAAAACTCCATTTGATAACTATGGCATCGAAAAGCTCTTTTATATTTATTAGGAGATCGCAGTGTACTTGAGTTTAAGAAATCAATCAAATTATTAATTTTAAATATATGGATCTCTTGCTAATAAGATTTAAATCTAAGTAAACCATTATTTACACTTTTTTATATTTCATTTGATACGAATTATTCTTTAAAAGACAAAATTTGACACCTATTATTTTTTACACAACCCTGAGTTTGAGCACTGGCCGAGCCGGTTTAAAGCAGTTTCTCTCTGTACGTGACGAGCCGCCAGTGCTCACGCACACACGCGCCTCAAGCTTGTAGTAGTGTATCTATCATAGCGCGGTTGTATGAAGCTTTGCCTCTTTACGGTACGATTTCTTTACTCATGTGATTTAGGTACAAAATTGTACTAGTTATTCCTTGTTGTCGGCGGGTATCAAGCTTAGGTTGCTCGCGTATTGAGAAATTTACAGTTAGAGCTTAGGCCTTGAGCTACCATGGCTTAATTATATAATGTGTACAATTATAACGTTAATTAAAACTTTATAAAATTACCACATATAAAAACTACAATTAAAAACTACTCACTAACAAATATATTTATAAAAATTGAAGCTGACGAACTATAGTTTGCGCAGCTAGATTAAACTCACAGTTAACAGTTGTTCCGTGGAGAGAATCGGACGAAAACTAAAAACCTTAAACATCATATACGCTACTTTCGCGTGCACAAAAAGGATAACGAAAAATTATTCAAAGCTTTTTTTTATTTTATTGAAACCTTTTAATTTTTGTTTGTTATCTATTTTTACCACATTTTACTTTTTTAATTCTCGGTTCTCTAAACGATTAAATATTCAAAGGGTCTTGTCTTTATAACTGTCCCTTAGTTTTAAAAATTAATTGGCATACAGTTTAATTTAAAGAAGTAGATATTTTATGTTTTATAGCAAAATTAAATTTTCGATAATTATTTTTTTTAAATTAATTAACTAATAGAAATAGACCTGGAGCAATTACGGATTCTACTGGAGCATTTAAGGAGCAATTAATTGGCACTTAGTTTAATTAAAAAAAATAATGTTCTACGCTAACTTCCTTCTAGTGATATGACCATATAATAAATAAATAAATAAAACATAAAACGATCATAACTTTAAAGTGGAAACATGTTATAATTGAGCACCAAATTTTAACATGTCTCCACTTTTGAGGTACATAGAGTTTGATTCCACTATTTTTTTTCAGCAAAAGGGCTATTCTAAGAGATCCCCTATGCGATAAAATCCATAACGAGAATTTCTACAAAAGAGCAAGAGTACCTGACCTAGGTCAGCGCAACAGTAGGCTGAACCAGCCATATAGTTTGAAGAACTGACAACCGATGGAGATGAAAGGTTTTCCAGAGGCAGCCTTGTACTGGCAAACGCAGCGGTGGGTTTCACCATACTAAATTGAGTGTCTACCTGATAAAACATTAAACATGCTAATGGGTGAGGTCGCTCGAGACAATGCGTTGTACGGAGTCAATGTTTAGTGACCTTGTGATGCCACCATGATGATGTTTACCAAACAGATAAGTATATATAGATAGTGCCCACAAAGATTTTTTTAAATATTCCTATGGTATGTTTTCGTAATTCGGCTTTAGCCCAAAACAAAGAGTATATAATCACTTCGTTTTAGCCCAAAGTTCTCTAATGTTCTTATTGTATACAAATGACGGTAGTTCGGTATTACATATTCTGCAACAATGCATCGTGAATTTCGGCAAAGGGAATTTAATGGCGTCGCATTTCAGCGGATTGTGTTTGGAATCAAATTCATTGTACCATCAAATGAGGACCTTTGTTCCTTACCTACGTAAATCATGGCAGGAAAATTCCGCCGTCGGCTTCAGTCATCCGACAACCATTAAATATTAGATAGAGTACGTTTTATCATACGATATTTCTTTCACACTCGATCGATTGGTTTTAACCGCTCACATTAAGAATAGGTACTTACTCAATTCGACTATATCTTCTGTTTTTATCGGGTTTTTATATATATTAACTCGCTTTGTCTGTTCTGTTTGCTCAGTCAGTTCGGGTCGAATTTAGTAATTAATTTTAAAGTAACTTCCCGATGAGCTAGAGAATTGCAATTTTGAACAAAGCTCGGAATCAAATGATAATGTAAGAATATGAAAAAAATGTGGTAGGTATATTAATTTTTTTTTTACATCAATCTTTAATTGTATGTATGCTACGTGATAATGTCGTCAATTTTTAAACCCATTTTAATAATTCTTTGTATTAAGATATAACATGTATGGTCCATATAAAGTTGAAGAAAAAACTACACCCTTAGGGTGGAAAATAGGGGATGAAGTTTTAGTCTACCTATTTAGACAACGTTCGACCTTGTGATATTTCTTAGTCCACCCAAAAGAGTAAGAGAGTCGGCTTTTACGTTTATTAAGATTACTTTTAATGATTTCTTATATTTACGCGAACACTACACATTGAATAAAACTACTTTTACGGATTATATCACGTTTAATAACTTATTTTTATTAATTCCCGACGTTTCGGGTGTTTTACAGCACCCATAGTCACGGGGGACTGAGGTGATTGATGTCCCGATGTCAGAGTTAACCCGGAGTACCTTCAGCTTTTTTAATTATTAATTTTGGTCCGATCTACGCAGAATGAACTTACTGTGTCTTGAAGTCTTGCAGTGGTATGCTTGGGTTTAGTTTTAATTTTATTAATTACAGGATCCCAAGCAGGTGGTAGTACCCAGCTTCCCTCTCTATTGAAATTAGGATGTTTTTTAATTTCAATAGCCTAACGTATCATCCTTGGCAGGAATCGCTGTTCTTTCGCAATAATTTGTGGTTTATCAAATCTAATGTAATGGCGGGGGCCGTCTAGGATATGATCACAACGTTCAGGGAAGTCTGCAGTTTGTGATCATATCCTACATAAGTAAAAGCCGACTTCAAAGAACTTTAAGAACAATAACTTTCATATGATAGCTTATAAACTCGGTTCTTTAATTCTTCTATACACTAAGTTTTAGCACTAGTTTCATAAGCTATTATGAATTAAGTGGAATGATTTGTGAGATATAGGATAAGTAAATAAAAAAAATCAAAACCGGTTCACAGTAAACGAAGATATCGCGTAACATACATAAAAAATACAACCGAAATAAAAACCTCCCCCTTTTTGAAGACGGATAATAAAATAATATCTAATAAATTCATAATTGCTTATCGAAAAATTCATCAACATCATCAATGGGATCAACCTCGGAATGAGAGATATTAAGCTGAATTTTCGTATAATATCAAAATAACTGCCTTTTATCAAGCTCAGAAGGTTATTTGAATGCCATTAGACATGAATATTGACATGAAAATATTTCTTAATTTTGTGTCTGTAGGTCGGTCTGTCCGGACTAATCTTCGGAATTGAAGAACCGATTGTGATGAAACTTTTGGGACAGATAATACAAGAAATAATCTAAGCTATATTTATTCCGAAAAACTTGGAGAATATTTTTTGTAAAATGGAAAAATTGATAATTTAAATGTTCACTGTTGATTATTTAAAAAATCTAAATGGCGCCACATTATAGATACCATCCGAGTCGTGGCGGGATGCTAGTAAACAATAAAATTCATCCACCATCACTTGACAAACAATAGTTGTTCTTTGTGTTGGTTGTGAGAATACGTACTCGAAAATGTTAGGAGTGCTTATGTGATACTGAAGCAAACTTTCTACTAATTCTCCCCGTGTAACGTCGGTTTTAGAAACTCTAGCGTTACATTAGACAACATTGTTAAAACAACAATACAATTTCCTCCACTTTGTCTCTTCTCTGAAGTTTACAATAGTAGCTAATGACTAATATTAAGCAACTTAATAAAAGACGTTTGCCAATTCTTATAAATAAAGTATTTTAATGTTTATTTTTTTATTGAAGTGAAAACTTCTTTAGAATCTTATTGTCAGCTTTCACTTATAGAGTTTCAAATTTCAAATTCTTCGTAATATGAAACTCGATGAAACGAAAAAGCGACACTAAAAGAGACAAACATGTACATCCTTAGGATAAATCCTAAGGATATATATGTGTAATCCTAAGGCTAAAGCCTGCGAGAAAATGAGATTAAATACAGCATACAGTGTTTAGCATTATCTCGGTCTCCTTTTCTAAAATTCTACCGCGTATGAAATGCACACATGTTTTTTTTTTGTTATTCCCCCAAAGAGATCCGCAGAAGAACAAAAGTTACTGTCATCAGTTGTTTTGTTGTTTGTTAGTCTGACTCGAAGAACCGACAATCGATAAAGAAGAAAGGTTCTCTATCGGCCAAACGACAATATCGGAAGTATCAGAAATCGAACGATTTGTGACGTCATGACGCTATCGGCAAAGTTTCTGCGCTTAAGTTGTAAGTATACCTTGCGAGGTGGTGCAAAACGCGCTTACTTTACCTCGCTAAATCTCAATGCTGGAGCTCTTGCGATCTAGAACAACGGCTAACTGCGAATAAAACTTCTTCAGCCAACGCTTGGATACCCCATGAACCGATAATATGCAATTAAATAATACAGTTATTTCTCAAATGTTAATACATTTATTTACATAACATTAAAATATATAATGATTTCTTATATTTACGCGAACACTACACATTGAATAAAACTATGTTTACGGATTTTATCGCGTTTAATTTACTTATTTCTTATTCCCGACGTTTTGGGTGCTTTACAGCAACCCATGATCACGGCCCCCCGTGAGGGATATTGACGTCCCGATGTCATAGTTAGCCCGGCTACCTTCAGTTTATGAATATTAATTTTTTTATCAATAATCAAGTCTACATCGGCGTCAGTTCGACGTCACTCAGCTAACTATAGAGAGTGGCAATGTGCCGGCCATATAGCTCGAACAACCGACAACCGGTGGGGAAGAAAGGTTCTCGAGTGGCAGCCTCGTACCAGCAGGCGAAATGTAGGGCGTCCCCCTACTAGATGGAGTGACGACCTGGTAAGACATGCAAGAAGTCAATGGATGCAGGTGGCTCGGGACCGTGCTTTGTGGTATTCCTTAGGGGAGGCCTATGTTCAGCAGTGGACTTGTGATGGGCTATAATGATGATGATGATGAAGAGGTGGCACGCGTGTCGTACCAACAAATTTATTAGAAACTCATATATCATTCATTTTTAATGAATGTATTATCATTCCTAATTATACAATATAACCCTTCCAAATTTAAAACGATATTTCCACAATTATTTCTTCTGCGGCAGCAATGCGCCGGGAACCAGCTAGTAGTGAATAACGTACATAAATCAACAAATTATAATTAAAAACAATAAAATAAATTTCAGCGATCTGAAAAATAAATTAAATATGTATATATGAGTAAGAAAGAGAGAAGAATATATATATATATATATATATATATATATATATATATATATATATATATATATATATATATATATAAGAAGAAGATAGAATTCTCTAGGACACTTCATCTTTCTCGTAGTTTTGAGAGACCTATTTAGTGATATACCACCCAATATGTTACGATTTGTTTTTATCTCTATCGACATTTTGTATTATACGGCCGCCATTTTGGTTTTTATAAAAACAAACCTTTGCAAAGCTTAGACGAATCGACAGATACCTCATTGATTGAAATCCATTCAGCCGTTGGGAAGCTTCGAGGGTACAAAGAATCCCACATACATACTCAGATACGCGTGAAAAGCATAAACCGGTCTTTGCTATCTGGTAAAAGTAGATCCATAAACTATCATTGTAGTTTCCGGCTTTCCATGATTAAATTATTGATATTACATTTATAACGACATACTTGTAAACCTCGAGGGGGCAGGCAGTGTCCAAAGAGCAGCGAGATACTTGGACGACAATAATGTACGTAATAAACGGTAGCAATGAAAATTGTGATAAATTAAAGTATTTATTACATTTATCTTTCAAATTAATAAAATATAAAAAAATCATGAAGAATTACTAAATTCGGCTGAGCTTACACTTTGCTCTTGATTGAAATATGTTACATTTAGGTTACAAATATGTTTACGAATATTGTGTCCTAACCTTTATATCATTCCAAGGGGAACAAAGTAATGGCTTCGTTACGTTGCTTCCTCTCTTTAATAATAAACAGACCCATACGAATGAATGACTTACATAAAACAAATGGCACCCATAATGTACCACTGATGATATTGCTTTCAAAACTAAATAAGGGCTTTCCATTATAAAGGTGACATACATTTCTATCATTTCTTTTCCCTATTTTATGTTTCACGTATATTTAAACTTCAATCTCAAGAGGATGCTTCTATAGTTTATATTTAGTTTTTCTGTTGAATTAAATTCATAATAAAGAAATACGCCGGAGAACCAAGATTACTGACATAGCCTACCGTGCTTGTAAACTGAAGTGGCAATGGGCTGGTCATGTCTGTCGCAGTAGTGACAATCGGTGGAGTAGACGTTTTATGTCTCTAGACACGTAGACGCAAGTAGTGTGGGATGCCCACTGACCAGATGGAGCAACGATCTGCTCAAGGTGGCTGGTAGAAACTAGATGCGCGTAGCCGAAGATCGCTGCGGCGCCCTTGGGGAGGTGTATGTTCAGCAGCGGACTACCGCGGGCTGATGATGGTGATGGTTTTATTATTTGCCTGCTCAATTACTATATAACACGATATTATCTATATACTAGGTAGAAGGACTCCACCTAAGAGTCCGTCTGGATAGGTACCTTCTTCATACTTATACGCTGCTAAATAGTAGTGTATGCACTTCTGTGATCCGATCTGCAGGGTATAGAGATCCAGTTTTAAAGCTTTTTATAGAATAAGGGTAACAAACGAGCACAGTCTACCTGATGGCCATAGATTTCTACATCTATCTTCGTTTGCGAATTAAAATGCAGATGCGTTGTCAGCCGTGAGGACTAATATAGAATGCCTATTTTCCAGCAAAAGGGTCTCCGGTTCTCACACTCACCATACGAACCACAGCAGCATTGCTGCTATTTTACGCTGGTATTCTGTGAGAGCGTGGTCCTTCCCCCGGTTGAGCCGACCCATTCGTGCTACAACTGTGCTATTAATATAGCTGCAGGATGGCTCTACCACGTATAAAGACTGTGAGGCATTCCGTCTCAGTCCTCAGAGGTGACTATGCATCTATAGCCTTCTTTGTTTGAAGTTGGTTGCGGGTGTCTGTAGGCAGTAGCATACCATCATACTAAATAAAATACATTTTAAGAATACTAAATAAAATACATTTATTTATCAAAAACACTTTTTCATAAATTAGTGGTGAAACAACCCTTGTGAACTCATGTGAGCTTTAAGTTCGTTTATCACTTTAGTTTTTTAAAAATAAAACAATTTATACTCGTACGTTTTGGAACTACGCTGTAGCACAAAAGGGTCGGATCGACCGGGAAAGGACCACACCAAATTACAATCAGGTCGACTGTTCGCTCGTTTTTCACCTTTGCTTATATTTATAAAACCAACTTTCTTAGGTCAATGTTGGCCACGACTAAGATACGAACCCGAGACCCGCAAATCAACAATCTCGACTGCAGGCACATCCACGCGAACAACATAATAATATATTTCTCATACTATACAAAATATTCTAAGCTTTCATGTAGCTTAAAGAGACACCTCAAAATTCATTTATATAGTGTAATACGCTAGAACAGATGGCTTTAGACGGAAACACAATGTGATGGAATAAGGAATGACATGCATCCATCAACTGCTTGCGTGGAAATGAATTATGTATATTTTGTGGAATACAAATGAAACTGGTTCTGATTCAGATGAAAATGATACGGAAATATCACGATGATGTTGTTATAATTTACATTTTTAAAGAAAGATAAAAAAAGACATTTACATAACTTTGAAAATAAAAATTATATTTTAGCATGATTTAGTAAATAAAGCATATTGAAATGAGGAAGATAAAAATAACAAACAAAACAGACTAATAAAAGGCGACACCGGTTGTTTAAAAATTAAATAAATACCAAAAAAAGTGTGAGCAGAAGTATTTTTGTATATCCTACAAATAATTGTTCTCGGTCTCGGTTTTGTGTAAATGCAATTTATGTTTATAAAATGCTTTACGATACAAGAGATTTATTTAAAATAAAAATTATTCTAAACTTTTTACTTTAAGATCAGACAAAAAGTATTTAGCAACAGCCAGACCAGACTTAAAATTAAAAACTCCGAAAATCTACGTAATATCTTCTTTTGTATTTTATATGGCATTTAAATACTTTGTCAACATGAACTGACCTAAAGCTATTTATATTTATTGGCTGTTTTGATGCAAAGCTTGTGGATTTATAGATCCCTAAATATTATGTTTCAGATTATTTTCAGAGTGATTGTGATTCTCTGTCACTACTAAAATTAATAACCAAAAATTTAATTTAAAAATATCATTTTTTATTATTGTTCGGCGCTTCTATATTAATTACGTAAAGACCACTTATTTTGGATGATAAATGATTCAAATGAATTGAGGTTTTTTTTTGCTTGTACTTCTCTTTTCAATAAATGATATTCATAACAAAATAATCCTAGAAAAATAATTGTAAACTAAATTTTATACAATAGTCAACAACTAACAAACTCACTATATTTTTTTTTTCTTTAAATGTGCGAAACGTTGACAAATAATCGTCCGGTATTGTTATTTGCGATCAGGCGGATCGATTTTTTTTTTCGAATTTAATCGTCATAATTAAGACAAATCATCCCTACAATGAGACAAACCCATGTCCAGCAGTAGTCTTCTACAGGTTGATGATGAAGAAACAAACTCTAAAAATAAACTTTAAAAAGAAGTGGAGAGAGGTAGGGAAATAAGTGTAAATGAAATAATGAAAGCCATGAAAAGCATGAAAGCAGGTAAGGCAGCCGGATATGATAGAGTATCACTCGAAATGCTAAGGGCTGGAAAGGGAGTGGTGGCAGGCCTGCTGTACACCTTCTTTAATTTATGTTGGAAACTGAAGCGGGTACCGGAAGACTGGTGCAAAGTCGTTATAGTCCCAATATATAAGGGGAAAGAGTCACAGCAGGACTGTAAAAACTACTGTGGCATTAGCTTGCTTAGCATTGTGGGTAAATTGTATGCTAAGGTGTTAATTGAAAGAGTTATGGAAGAAACTGATGGAAAAATTTGGGATGTGCAAGCTGGATTTAGAAAGGGATTGGGATGTACCAATCAAGTCTTTTCCCTGCGCATGATTGCGGAGAAGTTTTTGGCCAAAAACCAGAAAGTTTTTTGTGCGTTCATGGACTTGGAAAAGTCTTATTATAGAGTGGACAGGAATGTGTAATGGCAAACACTTAACTCATTTGGTTTTGAGCGCTGGTTTGATACAGGCATTAAGATCTCTTTATATGGACTCTAGTGCTTATGTCAGGATCAATGGGGTCTACTCGGACTGGTTTGGCATTCAGAAAGGTGTCAGACAGGGCTGTGTAGCTTCCCCGTGATTGTTTAACCTATTTATGGACAGTTGTTTGCAAACTTTGAAAGTTGAAGAATGTGGGTTGAGAATGGGTGAGTTAACCGTCAAATGCCTTTCGTACGCCGATGATCAAGTCATATTTGCATCGTCGGCGGCTGAGTTGCAAATGATAGTTACTTTAATGAACTGGTCATTAAAAGAAAGGGGTATGAAAGTGAACGCAAGTAAGACGAAAGTGATGGTTTTTGAAAGAGGAGTAAAAACGTTTTGTGAAATAAGAATAGAAGGGGAGATGATTGAGCAAGTGGATGAGTTTGTATATTTGGGATGTTTATTTAGCAGGGACGGTAGATATGATAAGGATATAGAACGACGAGTGAATGCAGGAAATAGAGTGAATGGGGCTCTACATGCTATTATGAAAAGTCAGAATGTTTCAAAAAAGGCACGTATGGCAATTCATAATGCTGTGTTAGTCCCAACTTTAATGTATGGTAGTGAAAGTTGGGTCTGGCAGAAGAAGCATGAGAGTAGAATAAATTCTGTAGAAATGCGGTCATTAAGGAGTATGCTAGGGCTGAATCTGAATGACAGGGTGAGAAATAGTGTGATAAAAGAAAAGTGTGGTTTGCAAGATGACGTTTTGACCAGGATTAGGAAAGGAATGCTTCGGTGGTTTGGTCATGTAGAAAGAATGAACGAGGAAAGAGTGACAAAGCAAATTTATGTTGCAGAAGTGAACGGAAGAGTCGAGAAGGGACGCCCTAGACGAAGGTTTATCGACCAAATTGGCGTTATATTGAAAAAAGGCCAGATTAGGAGTACCCTTAACTGACGAGCGTGTATGCGTAGATATATGGATGTAAAGGAGGCGAGAGAAGTGTGTCAGGATCGTGCCAAACGGAAGTCCGTAGTCTCTGCCTACCGCTCTGGGTGACAGGCGTATGTATATGTATATGTATGTTATGTATGTAATAAACTTTAAGTAAAGTAACTGTAACAAAAAATCATTCAAATCATCAATAAATATCAGATTCACTATAAACAAGATTAAAATTCATTTCTATCGATATTTTCGACTTCGAATAAATCACAATGTTAGATAAAGTTATCTTTCAGTTTTATCTGACTTTTAACGAAATCATAACAAACATTTTTATTTTATGAAGTTTGTTCGTTTAGAAAACTAAACCGGTGAACAAAATTACTTGTATGATTTTAAAACGAAGACTCTGAATCTTTTTTAAAGAAGGAAGACTAACAAACGAACATACAGTTCACCTGATGTTGATGATGTGAAAACTGGATATTGTTGCCCATAGATATTTACATCTATGGATCCTTTTCACTAGCAACGAGGCATGAGTAACAACGCTGTAAAAACAATTTGCATTATGTTTAAGGATAAAATGTAGGTATCCTATGGTCACAATATTCACTTATACCATCAGGCGGACTGTGTGCTTATTTATCAAACGTTAAAAGTTAAAGTTAAAGTTACAACTTATATACGTCTCACTGCTGGGCACTGGCATCCTCTCACGTATGAGAGGGTTTTAGGACAATAAAGTGTCCACCGCGCTGCCCTAATGCGTATTGGCGGACTTCACATATCTTCGAAATATTTTTTTTATTTCTCTGACATGCAGGTTTCCTCACGATGTTTCCCTTCACCGCCGATCACGTAGTTATCAAGCGTACTTTAATAAAAATCCTCAATTAAGTATCAAATCACAGATACAATAAAAAGTCAGAAATTGAAACAGATAGAGCGAGAAGATGTGCAAAAGTTATCAATAAGACAAAAAACTTTTTGCATAACTTTAAAATCTTAAATGAAACAATAAATAACTAAAATACATTTTCAGGCACTCTGGAAGTTAAATTCGTTAAAGTCGTTCTACCACTCTGAAACTCAGTAGGTGCCAGCTAAATGATCCAGGCTCCACTTAACAACTTTGAGAAACATAAAAGAAACTTTCCAAATAACAATAAGTTATTTCTCTTTGTTAATTTAATCTTGCAGTGTCTTTTGAAGTGTTGTATTTCACTAGCGAACTTTATCGAGAACAACTTCGATATATACCTACACTAAGAGAATCTCAGATAATCATCTTACTTCAAGATAATCGATTTTGTGTGTAGATATGAACAAGTACAGAAATATTGAATGACTTGTAGGCACGAGGTTATTGCTTTTTTTTTTCAATCTAAGAAATAAAATTTTTCGTCAAACGCGGTTTCTTTAAGAACTTTATACCATTCCATAATGAGGTTTTTGTTTGCTTGAGAAATAATGGCGAAAGTAACTCGGTAGATATATTTTGTTATTTGCAAGTTACCGTTTTATTTTATTTTTTTATTTACTGGCAACGGCAATTGGTTGACCTGCTGAACTAGCCAGTCCGAAAGGTTAATGATTCGAATCCCACCGCTGTCAAACTTAACTTTTAAACTTAACTTATATTTATATTTATGGAATAATATACCATGTCAGTGACCTAAGAAGATTCATATTCGAGGAGTATGAATAAAGTTTCTTACTTCTCGAGTTTGGCAAGCGTGATGAATTCGGCAAACTAAGTTTATTTATTTATTTTCTACTGTGACTGTCTTGTTGGTATAGTGGTTGTAAACGCGACTGCTGATCATGAGGTCCCGGATTCGAATCCCGGGTCGGGCTAGAAAAATATCAGTTATTGAATTTTTCCATCAATAAATTCTCAGTAGCCCGGCGTCAGGAAGTTGGCGGTGTTTCACCCCCGTGCCTCGGAAAGCACGATAAGCCGTTGGTCCTCCACCTGATCTCACTGCGATCGTATCGGATTACTGTCCCATCGATCTATGAAAGTAAGGGAATAGAGAGTGCACCTGTGCTAACGTTTACACTCGTGCACTATAATCCTGCCCTGCGCAGATGGCTAGTCTCCGTTGAGACTGGCCGCCGTGACCGAAATTCGGTCTGGAGGACATTATTACTACTTTTGCTACTGTTGAACATTGGCCTCCCCATAGAATGCCACAAAGTACGATAATGGACCACTTGCATCCTTCGACTGCCTGCATGTTTCAGAAGGTCGTCACACCATTGTGGGTTGACCAATTGCACATGTCAGTACGAGGCTGCCCCTCGAGAATCTTTCTTCCCCATTGGTTGTCGATTCTTCGAGCTATATGGCCGGTCCGTTGCCACTTCAACTTACCGTTTCGCTGGGCTATGTCAGTTACAGTTTATAACTAATAGCTTATGCTATACTATAAAATTTAAAGCCATGTGGTGGTTGTGTAGGGGTGCTAATTAGCACAATTCGTGGAGTCGGTGTCGTTATAGGCGAGTATAGGAAATTCCAGGAAGATTCTATAGCTTTCGACAGCCGACGATATATTTACACGAGGTATAGCCATATGTTAGATAATACTCTTAACTATTTAAATAAATGAACACTACTTAGTAGACTTTACTTTATAAAATATTCATGGTACGCATTAGAAATAAATACAATATATATTCTAAAATAAATGGTGTATGCAAACCAACAGCATCATAGCCCATCACGATGCAGCATAGGCCGGATTCACTGCAACGTCACCTTCTTTGCTGGTATTAAAAGTATTACAACGACGGATATGTGACGACAACAATTGAGATTAGTTAAAAGACCCAAGCTTGTTTGTACTAGTGGGGGAGTTTAACCGCTTATCAGTAATCTACCCTCACTCTTAACACATGCTAGAGTTAAAATAAAGTTTTAGCACGAATGGGTCGGCTTGACCGGGGAGGACCACGCTCACACAATGTACTAGTGTAAATGAAACCAGTACAAACACTTGTTTAGTAGTAACGTTCAATCCAGGTATATTCGATAGTAGCCTTATTACATATAAAAGTTTTATTTTATACAATATATCTTAGACTTCAACTTCAATCGATTTCTTTTTATCAAAAGTTAATTGTTTTATGTTGTATTTTATTCTATGACTAGCGATCCGCCCCGGTTTCGCACGGATGATTTCTAGATTTCAACAACAGCTTCACCTACCGGGACCAATTGTGAACCTAAGTCATTCAGGGACCCACTCAAACACATAAAAAAATTTCATCAGAAACGGTCGAGCCAGTTTCGAGTTTTAGCGAGACTAACGGACAGTAATTGATTTTTATGTATAGAGATATGAATACTTCTATGTAATATTTAAGGCATCCATCCATCCTTACAGCCTATATAAGTCCACTGCTGAACATAGGCCTCCCCATTGAGTGTCTAATGTGGTAGAATTTATTACGTGGTAGAGCCATGCTGCGGCTACATTAGTAGTATAGTAGTAGCGCGAATGTCAGAGCGCGGTCCCTACCACGCTCTCACAGAATACCGACATAAAATAGCAGCTCAATGCTGCAGTGTTACGTATGGTGATTGTAGAGAACCGGAGACCCTTTTTACTGGAAACCGACATTCCGTCTTAGTACTCACGGCTGACAACGCATCTGCATTTTGATTCGTAATCGAGGATAGATGTAGATGTCTATGAGCCATAGTAACCACTTACCATCAGGTGGACTGTATGATCTTTTGTCACTCTTATCCTATAAAATAAAAATTGCCATAGGTGCTACGCTTGGCAAGCGGGTTCGCAACCGCTGTTTTTTTATTAATTTAAGCTGTTGTCAGGAAGATGCTGCTGCCCACGGGACGATATGGGGTAGTGGATATTCCTACACCGCCACTAAACTGTTAGCCCTAAGGCAATAAACCTGTATTTCCCAAAGTTTCAGATTTCTCCTTCCTGTTCCAATTTAAATGAATGTGTTCACTAACAATGTTTTTGTTTTAACACCAAAATTAAGATGAACCGTCATTCTGTCAATTTAATATTTTCGTCTGGTCTCAGCTTACACCTTCTGCAACAATGACCCCGGTATTTGGGCAGGAGGATTTTAATGGCGTAGTATTTCCATGGTTCCTGTTTGCAGCGAAGTTTATTGTGCCATCAAATAAGATCCTTTGTTCTGTCTTCAACGAAACCTGTCAGGAAAATTACTGCAGTTTCGGTCATTTTATGGACCATTAAAATAAGTAGTACACAATACAAGCTTTTTAAGTGAAATATCAATTATAGTAGACGAATTTCTGTGTAAAAAACATTGTACAATTTTTGAAAATTACGTTTTTTAACTTCCCGGTTTGATGCAAAAGTAGGAAGTTATAGATTTCGGTCCAATTTTGAGAATGCGAGTTTTCATCAGATCTCCACGTTTTGAGATCCTAGGAAGCCGTTCCGACTATTCCCGGCTTGACGTGCGGCCGTGTGTGTGTTTGTGTGCGTGTGTGCGTGCGTGCGTGCGTGCATGCGTGCGTGCGTGCGTGCGTGCGTGCGTGCGTGCGGGTGTGTGTGTGTGCGTGCGTGCGTGCGTGCGGGTGTGTGTGTGTGTGTGTGTGTGTGTGTGTGTGTGTGTGTGTGTGTGTGTGTGTGTGTGTGTATAAATAAAATTGTGTCGTACCATATTTTTAGAACGCATCAATCAGATGCGTTCTAAAGATATGGCAAGCGACACGGCGTTCGAAAGTATTCATGAGACTTAGAGTTGATTAGATTTTCAAGTCAATCGGTCGATCCGTTGCAAAGATTTTCAAAAAATAAAAACCAAAAACACAAAAATTAAATAGATTTTCGAACGTTGCATTCGAAAATAAGCGAGAAGTTCCAGGGATGGCCTGCAGGGTCAACCGTTTTTCAGATTTTTTCTATTGTGATTTTTTCACACGCAACCAATATCTAAGAAGACCACAAAAGGCTCGTCACCTCTGAGGCCTAAGATGGAATGCCTCACAGCCTGTAATTATCCTGGCTCTCTGTACCCTTCAGACCGGTGCAGCAATGCAAGCACTGCAATTTGGCGGTAGAAATAGGTAAGAGTGAGGTCTACTCAAACGGACGCCTAGGCAGGAAAGAAGTACCTAGTAAAGTGTATGATTTTCATACACCGCCACCATTGGGTACGGTTTTAAACTTTACAGGATTTAAAGTTAAGGAAAAAAGCATTTTATTACAAAAAACAATTTTACGCCTACTTTCAATCTAAGTTGAGAAAGAATAAGATAATAATTTATTACTAAGCGATATACTCAATTCGGGCAAACATAGGGTTCCGTACCTCAAAACAATAACGGACAAAACGGAACCTATTGTAGGATTACTTCATTGTCCGTCCGTCTGTCTGTCTGTCAAGATCATTTTTCTCAGGAACCCGTAGAGGTATCAAGTTGATATTAATATCAAATACGTAGGTAGATCCACGTTCCCTTGGAGTTTAAAAGAAACCCAGCTTCTAAGTCAACGCAATAAAAAATACGGACATTTATGCGACATAATATTTTGATACACGCAAAATTTTTGATGCCCCGTGTAGTGGCGGGTAAGAATACCCACTACCCCATATCTTCCCGTGGGTGTCGTAAGAGGCGACAAAGAGAAACTGATACAGAAGATGGGCAGCAGCATCTTTCTGATAAAAGCCAAAAAAACAATAAAAAACTGCGGTTGCCAACCCGCTCGACAAGCGTGGCAACTATGGCAATATACCCCCCATGAGCGACGACAATGAACGGCCCCCAGTCCCCGGCGGCCCCGCTATTCCTGGCTACGGTGGCGACCATAGTAACGGCGGGGCAGGGGGTGCTAAGAATCTCCGGTGGAGGTTCGGTTGCCACCTACGACGACTCGACCTGGCAACATATAACGCACGCACCCTGAGGACTGACGAGAAGATCCTGGAGCTGGAAGAAGAGATAGATAAGTTACGCTGGAATATAATAGGACTATCCGAGGTCCGAAGAGGGGAGGACACGGTAATCCTCGAATCCGGCAACTTATTCTATCACCGAGGGCGACCATCTGTCCCAAGGAGGTGTCGGATTTATCGTCCACAAGTCTCTCGTTAACAACGTTGTAAAGATCGGGAGTGTGTCGACGAGGGTTGCGTACCTTATACCAGAATCACCAAACGGTATTCGCTGAAGGTCATACAGGTTTACGCACCAACCTCGGCACACCCTGATGAGGAGGTGGAGGAATGTATGAGGATATCTCTAGAGCCATGCATTCCTCCAAAACCCACTATACGGTGTTAATGAGACTTCAACGCAAAACTAGGCACAAGAGAGAGCGGTGAGCTGAAAGTAGGGAAATTCGGAATAGGGCAACGGAACCCATACCAGCAGCTGGCCGACTTTATGGAGAAAGAGGACTCTTTATGATGAACTTTCTTCCAAAAGCGGCCCCACAGAAAGTGGACCTGGTCGAGCCCCGACGGTTCGACAAAAAATGAGATTGACTTCATTATGACGACCAGACGACAACTGTTCAGTGATGTCTCAGTGATCGCGAGGGTGAAAACTGGCAGCGATCACCGAATGGTGAGAGGCACACTGAACCTAAACGTTAAGTTGGAGAGGTCACGTCTAATGAAGTCAACGCTCCGTCCCCCTCGTGCTCTAATCCAAAGTCCCGAAAACTTTCAGCTCGAGTTACAAAATCGTTTTCAGTGCCTAGAAATTTGCAATGAAGTGGACGATATGAATGACAAGCTTGTGGAAACTGTCCATGCGGTCGGAGCTAAGTTCTGTAAGACCCGTCGCAGAAGAACACAAAAACTCTCCGATCACACTCTTAATCTCATGGTTGTTAGACGGGAGATGAAGCTGCAGTCTTCAGCAGATTTGACAGCATACAGGCAATTGAACAGACAGATCTCCAAATGCATGCGGCGGGATTTGCGCAACTTCACAGCTCGTATTGAAGAAGCGATCGAGCGAACCAGGGCTCCAAAGTCTTTGCCAGAGATCTGTCTGCCAGAAAGAGCCAACTGTCGAAGCTGAAGACCGATTGTGGCAGCATCGTTTCCGGGACACCGGAGATTTTGAGTGATTGAGAGGTTCTATGGGCAGCTGTACGTCATCGTTGGAGCCACACGCAAGTGTGAGTAACGATCCAAGAGCAAGTCTTATCCAACACTATTCCGATGATATCCCGGACGTCAGTCTGAGCGAGATTAGAATGGCTCTCCAGCACCTTAAAACGGCAGGCCCCAGGCGAGGATGGAATTACAGCGGAGCTTCTGAAAGCGGGTGGAAACCGGTACTTGAAGTCCTTCAGAAGCTATTTAATTCCGTCCTCCATGGTATTACACCGGAGGCGTGGAGCAGAAGTGTGGTGGTCTTGTTCTTCAAGAAAGGCGACAACGCTCTGAAGAACTACAGACCGATTTCTTCTGAGCCGCGTCTACGTGCTGTTTTCGAGAGTCATTACGAATCGTCTCGCATGCAGACTCGACGACTTCCAGCCCCGAACAAGCCGGTTTCGAAAAGGCTTTAGCACCATAGACCACATACATCTTCGGCAAATTGTACAGAAGACCGACGAGTAATCTGCCACTTTGCCTTGGTGTATGGACGAGAGCCTTTGATTCCGTCGAAAGGCGGTGCTGCAGTCCCTTCAGCGGTGCCAAGTGGACTGTCGGTATATCGAGGTGCTGAAGTGTTTGTACAGTAGGGCTACGATGGCTATCCGAGTACAGAACCAGAGTACGAAACGTATCCAACTGCAGAGAGGTGTAAGACAGGGTGACGTAATATCCCCGAAACTCTTCACCGCTGCATTGGAAGACGTTTTCAAGCTACTGGACTGGAAAGGATACGGTATTAACATCAATGGCGAGTACATCACTCACCTTCGATTTGCCGACGATATAGTCCTTATGGCAGAATCGCTGGAGGACCTAAGCACTATGCTCAATGACCTCAATAGTGTCTCCCAACGGATAGGTCTCAAGATGAACATGGACAAAACAAACACTACATGCCGGTAGTTGTTGGGAGCACTAAGCTCGAAGTTGTTGACGAATATGTTTACCTGGGACAAATAGTCCAACTTCGACCGAGAGGTCAATCGACGGATTCAACTCGGCTGGGCAGCGTTCGGGAGATTACGACCCATCTTCTCGTCAGGCATACCTCAAACCCTCAAAACTAAATTGTTTAACCAGTGCGTGTTGCCAGTGATGACTTACGGAATTGAGACGTGGTCCTTCACTGCTGGCCGTATGAGGAAGCTCAAGGTCGCTCAGCGAGCTATGGAGAGGGCTATGCTCGGGGTTTCTCTGTGATAAACTTAGAAATGAGGATATCCGCAGTAGAACCAGAGTAACCGACATAGCCCAAAGGATTAGTAAGCTGAAGTGGCAATGGGCAGGCTATAGCTCGAAGAACCGACAACCGATGGGGAAGAAAGGTTCTCGAGTGGCAGCCTCTGTACCGGCAGGCGAAGTGTAGGCGTCCCCACTAGATGGAGTGACGACCTGGTAAGACATGCAGGAAGTCAATGGATGCAGGTGGCTCGGGACCGTGCTTTGTGGCATTCCGTGGGGGAGGCCTATGTTTAGCAGTGGACTTGTGAAGGGCTGTAATGATGATGATGACACGCAAAAATTTAAATCTATAGGGTACTTCCCGTTGGCCTAGAATCATGAAATTAGGCAAGAAGCAAAGACTCTCAGCACAAGTTAAGGAAAAAGTTCGAAAATCTTTAATTTGTAGTTTTATCAAAAAATATTTTTTGCGATTACAACCCTCCATTTCCACTACAAAATCTCTACATCTGTACCTATAATGCAAAATCGCTACTATGAGATGAAAGATTACTCGATTTTAAGAAAGCGATTTCAAAAATAAAATACGATATTATTGGCCTTGCTGAAATAAAAAGAACGGGATATAATATTATAGAAAAAAAAGCGAACATATTTTCTGCTATTTCGGGGAAACGAAAGGTAAATACAGAGTCGGATTCCTTATAAAAAGGGAATATAAGAAAAATTTTGAGAGCTTCATTGGAATATCCGAACGCATCTGCATTATAAATCTCAATTTCGACAACACAAAACTCACCATTGTACAAGTACACGCGCCAACTATCGATGCAAGCAACCAAGAAATTAGTAAGTTCTACAACCAACTGCAGAATGCGCACTATCAATTTAATAAGCAGAAAATAATATTATGCGATTTTAATGCCCGTGTTGGACAGCGAGTACCAGGTGAAGAAATAATACTGGGCAAATACTGTTACGGAAATAGATATTAAAGAGGTGAAAGCTTACTCCAGTTTTGTTGGGAAAATAAACTATACGTTATAAATATGTTATTCAAAAAGAACAATAAAACTATGTGGACATGTTTCTTGCCAAAGAAAAGAAGAAGTCTAATCGATTATATACTAACGAATAGAAAAGAAAACATCTCAAACTTAGAAATCATATCAAATATAACGTTTCCCAACGACCATCGACTCTTGAGAAGTACACTACAGGTTACACCGATAAAGAAAATTAGAGCAAATTTCAAAAATTATAAAACCAAACTTTTTCATACAAACCTTAAGTATAAATATAAATGAAATTGAATTAGAAGAAAATGAAAATATAGAGCCCTTATACACAAAAATTTAAAAACAAATAATCACCAGTCTAAATTGAATCCGACAGAAGCCAACAACAAAACGGGAGACCATACTTGTTCACATAAAATGTTTTATTGCAAGAAGAAGTGAATTGATTCAGAAGAAATCCCTAACAAAAGAATAAAAAGATGAACGTACATAGCTCTACAAACACATCTACAAGTTAATGAAACGGGAACGCACAGAACGCAGAACAAAAGACATTAAAACTCACCTCGAATCAACAGATAGTGTAAAGAAAGGTCTTGAAAATCTTAACACCACGAAACAATGGATACCCTGTATAAAAGATGATACTAATGACAAGAAAATATTATCAAGATCTGATATAATAGAAAAGGCAACAACATTCTATAAGAATTCATACTCAGTAAAAGATACTACTCCGGAAATCGAAACGACCTCTACCAGGACTCTACAACTCTAACTAGATTCTCTACACTTGAAGTAATAAAGAAAATCTAATCTCTAAAACTCGGCAAAATCAACGGGCCAAATGGAATCCCAAATGAAGCACTAAAAGTGGGAAAAATGATTCTATCACAACACTGCTATGTATTGTGCTAGAATCAAATTATTTAACAAGATTCTAAATGACAGAGCAATACCGAAAGAATGGACACAATCTGACATAATTTTACTCTACAAGAAAGGAGACCCTGCCAATATTGGAAACTACCGACCAATAAGCTTACAACCAAATATGTACAAACTATTTGCTTCATATCTTGAGGATCGCTTAGCAACGTTCACAGAGGAATTTCAACCGCCGGAAGAAGCAGATTTCAGGGAAAACTTCTCAACAACAGATCACATCCACACTTTAAATGTGATTATAGAGAAATATATAGAGCACAATAGACCACTCTACCTGGCATTTATCGAATACGCCAAAGCCTTCGACTCTATATCACACAAGAGCATGTAGAAAGCTTTACATGAGTGCGAAGTACCATCGGAGACTATATATCTTATAAAAGACATCTACTACATAAGCAAAAGTCGTGTAAAGTTAGAGAGATAAGGCCCTGAAATAAAAATTTGTAGAGGCGTCATACAGGGTGGCCCCCTGTCACCTAGAATTTTTATAGCTGTGCTACAAAGTATAATGAAAACTCTGAACTGGGAAAATAAATGAATTAATATAAATGGGAAACTCCTCAGTAATCTTCGATTTGCGGATGACATCATACTCTTTTCTGAAACAGAATCTCAATTACAGAAAATGATTAATGAACTAAACGATGTAAGCAATACGATCGGCCTATAACTAAATGCTACCCAAGACAAAAGTCATGACGAACCACCATATTATACCAATAAGGGTCAATAACAATGTATTAGAATATGTTCAAAGCTATGTTTACCTGGGATAACAAGTATCTTTCTCTAAGACAAGACACGAAGATGAGGTTAAAAGACGAGTTAACATACGAGTAACCTGGAATAAATTCTGGAGCAATAAAGAAACCCTAAAATCAAAACTCCCTATAAATCTCAAGAAAAAAGTAAGGGACTCATGTTTACTATCCTGCCTTACAATAATAACACTAAAAACAAAATACAAGTATGTCAGAGAGCGATCGAAAGGAGTATACTAAACATACAAAGAAAACACAGAAAAAGAAACACAGACATAAGAAAAATACTTAGATTGAATGGTCTAAGGAAAAACAACAAAAATAATAGATGCTTTTTTAACATTCTCAAAAACAAAAATGGAAATGGGCGGGTCATATTGCACGTATGGACAAAGGAAAAAGGAAAAGAGGTAGACCGAGAGAAAAATGGGTTGCAGAAATAATAAGAAAAGCCGGTGATAATTGGATCACAAAGGCAAAGGACACACAGACGTGGAGAAAAATAAAGGATGCCTTCACCTGTTAAGGGGTCCATAATGAATTATGTAATGAATTTAGTAAATTGATCTAAAAAGTGAATTTATTTAATATTTTGAAATTCATATTAAAAAAAATTATTATTTGTTATGCGATTGTAACTTATTATTCAGAATAATAATGAATTGTAATATTTTGTTTTATGCTTGCATAATTGTGTAATAGTAATTTCAAGGTATATTTGATTTTTTTTTTTTCTTGTTTTCATTCATTATGGAAAAAAGAGGCTATATTATTATCATATCAATGTATGGGAGAACATTTTTTCAACTACAAAGTTAAGTTTGTCCTTGAACCCTACTTATCTTTTCGTCATAGTAATATTCGTTGCTTTCCTAGTTTATTAACTTCAGTAGGTAATGTTAATTATTTTGGTGAAAGTATCTGTACAATAACGCCGCAGATGGAGCACACCGATCCTGTAAATGCCAACTCACTCTCACCTTAAAGATACCACTGTTGTAGCTATACATTTTGGGAAGAAACTTAAAACATACTCAAGACTCGATTCCGGTAATGGATGAACTATCTACATACGAGTGTGTACGGAACCCTCAGTGCGCGAGTCAGACTCGCACTTCTCCGGTTTTTTATAGAATAAGGTTAACAAACGAGCACACAGTTGGCGAACGGATCATCTGATGGTAAGCGGATGCTATGGCCCATAGACATCTATATCTATCATCGATTAAATATTAAAATGTAGATGCCTTATCACCTCTGAGGACAAAGATAGAATGCCTGATTACTAGTAAGAAGGGTCTCCGGTTAAACTTCACTCACCATACGAAACACGGTAGCAATTTGACACTCGTATTCTGTAAGAGCGTAGTTCTTCTCTAGTCGAGGCGACCCATTCGTGCTGCAACCATAATATACCTGCAGCGTGGCTCTGCCACGATGAAAACAATGTTTTAGTGGCATGTCCGAACTGAAGAGAACTCACATACATAATTTTAAAAAAATCAAATACAAAATACTTACATGTTTTAAATTAAAAAACTGCTGTTATTGACTGATGATGTATTGAAGATGGCCCAACTTAAGAGTACCCTAAACCGACGAGCATGTATGCATAGATATATGTATGTTGAAAAAAGCGAGAGAGGTGTGGCAGAGTCATGTCAAATGGAAGACCGTAGTCTCTGCCTTCCCCTCTGGGTAACAGACGTGAGAGTTTATGTAATATGTATATGCTTTATTTTTTGTTGCCATTCAGTGGAAATATCCACCATCCCATTTCATCCCATGGGTATGTGATATGTTAAAAGGTGACAATGGGAAATATCAGAAACTTCGCATGGTATTCGACAGATGGCAGTAAAATCATATCGTTACCCCAGACGTGAAATTGCCAGACCGGCGACGGGGGAGCAGCGTCAAACGTGCGAGACATCTAGTCATCAGTCGCAAAACCAAGCAAAACACAAAACGCATGCCAAGCGAAATGATTAAGGCTTGTCACCGCGCCAACGGACCGTAGGTGTGTGAGCAGAACTCTTTATCGCCCTCCGCACCACCCGCACCCAAAGATCACGCGCACTTTCTCGCTACAATATTGTCATTGCGTAGATACGGTATACGTATGCCGTATAATGACACGCTAGAGTCATAGAGTAATAAAGTTACAGAGAGTTCACCAATGCTTTAGTACATTTATTGTAATTCTATCTACATTACCCTTATGTAATATGTTATATTTATTGTATTTTGATTACTTTTTTGTGAAACAATAGCCTTAAAATAATTTTGTTAGCGAAACTTTTGTGATTAAGGACGATAAGTAATTTTGTTTAGAGCCCGTCACTAAAACCTAAATATTGTTGTAGAGTTACCAATGGTTATTCTTTTAGTGTTCATAGAGTGCATCGATTTGTTTATAGATAGCTTATTAAAATTTACTTGGAGAAAAAATATATTTACGATACGATTATCAACTGAGGTAAGATGTAGGTGACTAGGAGCCACAGCATTTACTTCTATAAAAAAGGAGTTTTGATATATCCACATTATAGGTACTCAGGGGCTGAGCACTCGCTGTAAATACCACAGTACGCGAGCAACACGGGTTTGAACCCTGCTGTACCAATGAAATTGTTAATTACAATATTAAGTTCTGATTTACCACGTGCTCTACGGTGAAGAAAAACATCGTGAGGAAACCTGCATGTCTTAGAAATTAATAAAATATTTCGAAGACATCTGCACCAACACGCATTAGGGTAGCGCGGCGGACTTTTCCCAGCCCTAAACCTTCTCAGAAATGAGAGGGGAGCTGTGCCCAGGAGTGGGACGTACACTGTAACTTTTTTTACATTATAGGTAAAGTAAGTTCATTATATTGGAGTGACAAACAAACATTTAGTCCACCTGGTGGTAAGTGGCTACTGCAGACCACGCCTGCAACCAATTTCATACAATAAAGACTACTTATGCTTTGTCACTATCAAGTACAAAGTCGAAATGTATCACTGCCTATAATTATAAAATATAGTCCGTACGGATAAAGAATGGGATTAGAAATGGCGGCTCATCGAGCCCGTACCGTCAACATGCACTGTACCAATAGCGAAAACCCGCTTATAATGGTATATCATTATAACATTATATTATTCGGTTATTTCAAAATTTTCTATTAATGGGAAAATATATAAAAATAATTGTATACCCGAGTAGGTACATTAATTTTAAAATAACATTTATAACTAGCGACCCGCTCTGGCTTCGCCTGGGTGGGATCTATTAATGTGGCGTTATTAAGACTTAAGATAATCATTAAAGACCATTTATTTTATCTTATCAATATTTCTATTTCAATAATGTCTCTAAATTTTTCGGATAAAATTTAGTCAAGGTCACTCCTGGTATTATTCTTTATTTTTCGTGAATTTTTACTTAAATTGGTTCAGCCATTCCGAAGATTAGTTCAGACAGACAGACAAACAAAAATTTAAAAAATGATTACTCATTAGCATGTAAATATGTTATGCAAAAATATTAACAAACAAAATATATGTAATTATGAAGAAAAATCTCAACATGAATTTAACTTACCCAATCTTCGTAAGTGTAAAATGCGAGCAGCTGACAACTTCTGAGATGTCTGCCTTATTGTCGTTCAAACAAAACTTTCAAATAATTTCTCTTCCAGAACATTCGTCTTCCTTAAACTTAAACTATGCAGTCGCTGTGCCGCAGTTGAAGCGTGATTAATGGCGAATTCCCTGTCACGGCAAATGATTTTGTAAACTTCAGATTCGACGTTCAGGATTTGTTATAACGATTGATAATAATTTAATATCCTCATAGGGAATATCTTAACATACCAATAAATTTAAAATGTCTGTATGTAATATCGTACAGTGTAGTGGCGGTGTAAAAATATTAACTACCCCATACCGTCCCATTGGTGTCGTAAGAGGCGGCAGAGGAAATAAAATAGGAGATGGGCAGCAGCATCTTCCTAGTTATAAGTAAAAAATTAAAATAACTGCAGTTGCCAAGCTGTCTACTAAGCGTGGCAACTATGGCAAATATGAGGCAATCTATGGAGGAAGCCTATGTTCAGCAGGAGACTTTATATGCTGTAACGGTATGTAATATCCAAATCACTGCCTTATATTGAGCTGAGAGGGTTATTTTCATGCCATTATAATATCGATAACCTGTTAAAATAAAATATATTTGGTTCTCAGCTGAACAGATTGTAAAAAAACTTCACGAACAGATAGAGAGCAACGCCGGAAGTGATCTACGCTGTTTTATATTTTGGATGTTATCCAAAAATATTGTACATATAAAAATATTGATAAAATTAGCCTTTAAATAGGCCTTTGATTATCTTAACTCTAAATAACGTCACATTAATAGACGAAAGACACAGCCGAAACCAGCTGTAATATAGCAGAAGCTAGTTTAATAAGATAGTAAGATATGCAGGATATTGATGGACGCAGGTAGCTCGGAACAGTGTTTGTGTCATTCCTTATGCGAGGCCTGTGTTCAGTAGTGAAATTATTCAGTAGCGGTTGTAATGACGATGACGATGATGATGATGTAATATAACACGACAGTATTTTTATAGAATTAAGAGAGATAAACGAATCATAGGCACCTATATTTATCCTCAATTATGAAGCCATATCCAGATGTGTTGTCAACTCTCTCTCTCTTTACCGGTTAAATGGGTCTCCAGTGTTTTATTTTATAGAGTAAGGGTGGAAAACGATCACACAGACCACGTTATGGTAAATAGATGCTGTGGTCCATTGACGTCTACATTTATCCTCGGTTAAGAATCAAAATGCAGATGCGTTGTCACCCCTGAAGACTAATATGGAATAACTTGTTTCCAGTAAAAAGGGTCTCGGTTTATCTACACTTACCATCCGAAACAAAGCAACATTAAGCGGCTATTTCACGCTGATATTCTGTGAGAGCGTGTTCCTAGCCGACCCATTCGTGCTACAATATAGTCGCAAAGTGGCTCTACCACGTATAGCAATTCCCTCAGTGTTAATTGGAACGAGTGTTTGTCTTCCACATTGGTGTAAAAAGAAGAATCTTGCATGATATGAATCCTCCTTTTCTATATAAACAAAATCTGCCAAATGCCAGTCGGACTCGCGCATGAAGGGTTCCGTACCATCATAACACACGTTTTTAGTATATTAGCCCTCTTTTTAATTTTTAATATATTTAATTTTTATTATTTGTTCTAGCGGTAACAGAAATATACGTTCTGTGAAAATTTCAACTGTCTACCTATTACGGATCATGAGATACGCCCGCTGACAGACAGATGGACGGACGGAACATGTATTACGATGGTACGAAACCCTTCATGCGCGAGTTTGACTCGCACTTGGCGGGTTATTTGTTTTAATATTCTTACATTGTCATCCGATTCTGAGCTACGATTAATATATAAATTCCACCCGAACAGGCCTACAAATGAAAAGTGATTACAAAAATGTTACTTAAACTAAGAAGCTAACTCTACGCAGGTTACTAATAAAAGTAATTTCTATACTTATGTTACATTAATATATATATATGAAAATACATACATACATACACACTCACGCCTGTCACCCAGAGGGGTAGGCAGAGACTACGGACTTCCATTTGGCACGATCCTGGCACACCTCTCGCCTCCTTTACATCCATATATCTACGCATACACGCACGTCGGTTAAGGGTACCCTAATCTGGCCCATTTTAATATATCGCCAATTTGGTCGATAAACCTTCGTCTAGGGCGTCCCTTTCCGACTCTGCCGTTCACTTCTGCAGCATAAATTTGCTTTGTCACTCTTTCTTCGTTCATTCTTTCTACATGACCAAACCACCGAAGCATTCCTTTCTTAATCCTGGTCACAACGTCATCTTGCAAACCACACTTTTCTCTTATCACACTATTTCTCACCCTGTCATTCAGATTCAGCCCTAGCATACTCCTTAATGACCGCATTTCTACAGCATTTATTCTACTCTCATGCTTCTTCTGCCACACCCAACTTTCACTACCATACATTAAAGTAGGGACTAACACAGCACTATGAATTGCCAAACGTGCCTTTTTTGACACATTTTGACTCCTCACAATAGCGTGTAGAGCCCCATTCACTCTATTTCCTGCGTTCACTCGTCGTTCTATATCCTTATCATATCTACCATCCCTGCTAAATAAACATCCCAAATATACAAACTCATCCACTTGCTCAATCAACTCCCCTTCTATTCTTATTTCACATAACGTTTTACTTTCTTCTCTTTCAAAACCATCACTTTCGTTTTACTTGCGTTCACTTTCATACCCTTTCTTTTAATGACCAGTTCATTAAAGTAACCATCATTGCAACTCGGCCGCCGACGATGCAAATATGACTTGATCATCGGCGTACAAAAGGCATTTGACGGTTAACTCACCCATTCTCAACCCACATTCTTCAACTTTCAAAGTTTGCAAACAACTGTCCATAAATAGGTTAAACAGCCACGGGGAAGCTACACAGCCCTGTCTGACACCTTTTGGATGCCAAACCAGTCCGAGTAGACCCGTTGATCCTGACACAAGCACTAGAGTCCCTATAAAGAGACCTTAATGCCTGTATCAAACCAGCGCTCAAACCAAATGAGTTCAGTGTTTGCCATAACATATTCCTGTCCACTCTGTCATAAGCCTTTTCCAAGTCCATGAACGCACAAAAAACTTTCTGGTTTTTGGCCAAAAACTTCTCCGCAATCATGCGCATGGAAAAGACTTGATCCGTACACCCCATCCCCTTTCTAAATCCAGCTTGCACATCCCAAATTTTTCCATCAGTTTCTTCCATAACTCTTTCAATTAACACCTTAGCATATAGTTTACCCACAATGCTAAGCAAGCTGATACCACGGTAGTTTTTACAGTCCTGCTGTGACCCTTTTCCCTTATATATTGGGACTATAACGGCTTTGCACCAGTCTTCCGGTACCCGCTTCAGTTCCCAACATAAATTAAACAAGGTGTACAGCAGGCCTGCCACCACTCCCTCTCCAGCCCTTAGCATTTCGAGTGATACTCTATCATATCCGCCTGCCTTACCTGCTTTCATGCTTTTCATTGCTTTCATTATTTCATCTATACTTATCTCCCTACCTCTCTCCACTTCTTTCGAAATTTCTATTTCACTTAATTCAGACGACTCTTCACTCATAAACACGCTTTCAAAGTATTCCTTCCATCTCTTTAAACTCGAAGCTTCATCATTCAGCATACAGCCATTCTCGTCTCGTATAGCATTCATTCTAGGCTGTTTCGAATTTCCCCTGGCAGTTCTTACGAGTTTCCAGAACATTTTAATATTTGCCTGGAAGTTATCAGATATCCTTCTATCATTCTTATCCGTTCTTTCTTGCTTTTTCCTTTACTCTCTTATTTATACGTATAAAGTCTGCCTTTTTTCTTTCAATATCATTATTCATACCGCCAGAATTACTAGCTTTGGTTGCCAGTAAATCTAGCCATGCTCTTTTCTTTGCTTCAACTTCCATCCGTATCTCATCATCCCACCACAACGTATTATTTTTCCTTTCATTCGTTCTCTTACTTACACCACATACTTCGGTGGCTGCATCCACCAAAGCTTTCTTAACATTATTCCATACAGTCTTCAGGTCTAAATCATTCATACATATTTCATTCAAACCACTAATATTCTCTCTCAGTCTACATTTATACTTTCTTTCACATCTTCATCTTGTAACTCTCTATTCTTATACGCTGTATATATATGAAAAACCACTGAATAAGCAACAATTTTATACTTTAGTGCTTCCATATTATAATATTAATGTACTTTTCTTCGCGTATCAGTGGAGAATAAAATATTTAACCAGATTTAATGAAAGCAGGTAGCGTGACCTTGTCAAGACGACAATAAAGCCCGACCTCTCCACTTCGGTGTGCAAAAATAATTAATACATTTTTGGCATTTGAGCCCTGATTTTTTATGAATCGAAACAATAGATTATTTTGCTTGAAAGAGCAATGCAGTTCATTAGTAAAGTTCGAGTTTGCATACCTCTCAACAATTTTTTTTATTAGAAGAAGATGAAGGTCTATGGGGCAAACGATTACGCGGCTCACCCGCACCATGGGAATTGCAGGTACTTTTTGGAATACACCCGTTTCTAGAAGGTACCATACGTCAAATAAGTATACTTACAATTTAATGTTTCAATTCATTTTGACAAAAATTGATTGACAGCGGTGGGATTCGAACCCACGCCCTTTCGGACTGGTGCCTAAAACCAGCGCCTTAGACCGCTCGGCCACGCTGCCTCTAACAATCTTAACTCAAATTTTCATATCACTCCTATTATTGAAATTAAAATGTCCTATCTAACTGCAACGTATGCGTTACTCCGTTATTGATTTTGACGAAGCTATGTTAAAGAAATTAGTTACAAATTCTAGTAACTAATGTTTCCCTAAAACATCACCATAACACACTACACAACCTGTTACAAATCTACACCTTGATTTCTATCTCCTTTGTTATATTTATCAAAAACATTTATAATGGTGGTCACTGGGGAATTTCGCATTGTGACACACATATTATAGCTGCTTTTTAAATTATTTGTTTTGGTTGATAGTACATTTAAACCTTGATAGCTATGGAGTTGCACGCTCCCCTTAAATTGTATAGCAGACAAGCAATCAGAGTTCGATCCTAGCTTGCAACAATCAAATAGTAAATTCCAATTGTACGTGCTCGTATACCACGTGATCGCCGGTGAAGGAAAACATCATGACACTACCTGCTTGACTTGGAAATAATACTTCTTTATAGAATAAGGGTGACAAACGAGCACACAGTCCACCTGGTGGTAAGTGGACGCTGTGGTCCATAGACATCTAAATTTATCCTCGATTAATTTATATTAATTACATATCAAATTGCAAATGCGTGGTCACCCCTGAGTACTGAGATAGAATGCTTCGTTTCCAGTAAAAAAGGTTTCCGGTTCTCTACACTCACCATACGAAACACAGCAACATTAAGCAGCTATTTTACGCTGGTATTCTATGAGGGCGTGGTCCTTCCCCGGTCGAGCCGACCCATTCGTGCTACAACCATAATATAGCAGCAGCGTGGCTCTACCACGTAACATTTTTTACCATATTTTGAGAACATGTAACGTCTTGACGTTTTAGCAGCACTATGAATCAAAATAATTTATTTTATGAATCATTGCTCCTCAATTATGTCACAAATAAGATAATATTTTGTTGTATTATTTTAATTAACTAGCTGATACCCGCGACTTCGTCCGCGTTGCTTGATATATTCACAAAGTTTTCGTATATGCGAAGGAAAAAACATAAAAAAGACAAAATTTCTTTGTAAACAATGTTATTCGTTGCTCCGTTTGTAGCTAAAATATATAAATTATCTGTGTTAGTAACGTGAGAGCAAGCGACGTACAGTTGACCGTGTGAAAAACGCAGTATAAAAAGCGTTGTTTCTTAAAACTCTAATAATTTTATATTACATGAAGATATCGCTATATTTTTTAGATAAAGGCCAAGTAACTAAGAAATAAAACTTAGAAAACCTAATTGAAATCTATCCCGTAGTTTTTCCGTGATGCACGCACAACTGCAAAACTCTATCATTTTATTTATTTAGAAGATGTAGCAATGGCAACACTACAGTTGTCTTGCATGGTAGACCCACACTGGAGCGATTATGGCTATAACACGAAGGCGTTGATATGACCAAGTGAGGTCCATGCTCTTACAGAATACCAGCGTGAACACGCAGTATAATGCTGCTATTTTCCTTATGGTGAGCGACGAAAACCAGTGATTCTTTTTACTGGTAACGAGGCATTCTATCTTAGTCTTCAGAAATGACAACGCATCTGCATTTTGGTTCGTGATTGAGGATAAGTTTAGGTACCTGTGGGCATAGCATCATAGCATCTACTTAAAGGCAGGTGGACTGTGTAGGGTACAGTTTGCTATATTAACCAGTCACCAAACAATGGCGCACAATTAGCAAGTTGCAGTTATATAATTTATTTATTTCAGCTTATCAAAAGTCTACTGCTGAACATAATTCTCTCCCATAGACTGCCACATGACTCAAGGCGGATTTTGCTACCGCAATTTTTGCATGGCTTAAGCGCGAAGCGCGTAGGATGTTCTACTAGGACCTAAAAATCAAGATTTCAACGTTTTGTCGCATGAAATCGTATCTAACAATCATATTGTACATATAAATGATATAAAAAGCACATTGTCAGAAAGTTAAATGATTGTTGAACTTATTTTTTTTTAATCGATTAATTGTTATTTTTACATAAAAAGGTAGTTTTAGTGGCTTATTAGTCCGCAGGGAGGGGTAAACACGATAACTTTTGAAAATATAAATTTTTCAATTCAATCTATATTTTAATATCTTCTATCTATCATGTGGGAAGCCATGGAATGTAAATGGCAGATTAATTTTGTTTTGTTTAGTTATAATTAATTTTTTTCGGCTGAGAAATTCCGAAATTTTCGGTGTTTTAAATAGCCTTGTAATAATTTATTTTACTAAATAGACTACCTCACTCACTCACTTCGGGCTCAGCCACCGTCGTGAGTGGATACTGTATCGGTTCTTTGTAGCGCCTCAAAAAGATCGCTGTACAAATACAAAATATTTGAAAGATCAAATTTGATACATACTTGATTATTATTATTATCATAGATTTTTATTACAATATTTAAAAAAATATATTATTAAATAATAGTACTAACGTACTAAAAGTAAGCAGGATTTATATATAAAAAATACAAATACTTAAAACTTAAAAATACTTAAATACGTCTTGGGCTTTATGGAGAGACCTGAATGATGATATGATGATCATATGAGTATTATGAGTCGTGTACATTTGGATTTTTCACTTTTTTTTTAATTCAAGTTTGACATAAAATTATCGGAAAATTGGAAGTATAATAATAAGGTTATTAGTAAAAACTTGTGTATATTTAAACTACTTTAAAAATGTAAACGCTTAAGGCATGCACAATTGGATTTACCAATAGTTTTTTTTATTATTTTGAATTGTTACAACCCGATCATTCAAGTATTGATTCGTCTTACGAACCGGGTCATTCGGGTCGATCATACAAATGGATCATTTCGAGATTCAGTACTCTGTGATCTGTGAGACCTGCTCGATGTTGTCGGTATCGGACTATACTCTTTGGTCGTAGGGACTGTCAATGGTTTGATGCGGAACGTTCAAAAATTTAATTGCAATCATCAACACTTTGCTGCGATCTGGCTCACCCCGCACACGCGCTGCACCCGCCCCGCTACGCCTTGCGTCCGGGCTTCGGCTAGTGTCGTTTCACTGTCTTTTTCTTGCTTCCATTGTTTATACATATAGTATGCAATTATAACTTTTTTAACTTAGTCGAATCCACTTTGTTGCACACGTGCTGACTTTGTGACATCTGGAAGTCACTAGATCACTGCACTAGTTGTATAAGCGGATGCGAGGCGTGCACTAACTTTGCGCGTAGCGAGCGTGGGTGTAAGGTGGGCACAACGCGTGTGCAGGTCCTGTGCGTGGTCGGCGCGGTCATCTGAACATGCCCTAAATATTTGACGCGGTATTTGATCTCGGACCCGTACACTATGTAATTCACAACCAAAACAAAAAAGGTGACAGGTGACAACTGTATTTATTTTGTCTAAATAGTTTAATAAAAACAACTATATATTTTAATCAGTTTACATATAGATTATTAATTACATAACATAATATACAATATTTTATTATATACAATATTAAAAACTATAATAAAAATAAAAAAAATAAAAACTAGTAATTTAATTATCAAACAGTCCTACTCCACGCGGTATCGTGCCAAGAACGCTGGCTGCGTTTCCCCGCTGAATGGCTATACTTAGCCTTTGAGCGAGAAAAGAGCCAGCCCTCTTATCACCAGCAGCAACGACCAGCCGCGGATGGAGTTCCTTTAAGAACTTCACCGCACGTGGACCCCACGGACCGATAGTTTCTACAGCAAATGGCACAAATATGTAGTCATCTCTCAGAGACTCATATTTGCGCCACTTACTCAGTTCAGCTGCCTCTGATGCCACCCCGGCTCTAAACGAGGTACCCCTGAGATGAGAGGCCGCCAAAGTGTCTACGCAAGTAGCATCCCACACTAGGGCTTTACTTCTCTCCCAAGGGACCAATGTCATACCGTCGGGTCTCCTGCCATCGTCTCTAAATATTCCACAAGGCTCTAAAACCGAGGGAACATTTATAGAGACAAGAGCCCTTCGGATGACATCGTTCAAAGAACCGTGCCGTGAAAACCTACCAGCACTTTTCTTACAAGAAAGTCCGTGGAGCCCAAACTTGTCGACGCTGCTACCACAGGGGCACTGATGGGGTTGACAAATCGCCGCTCCTAGTCGAATTCCTACAGCGATGCGCAAGCTTCCCCATCAAGTAATGTGCCGAGATTACTTGATGGTAAAGTGTAACCAGTGACTAGATTCCTTAGTCGAAACAGCTAGAAGGCGTGCCTTATCTTGGTCACTATGGAAATTATGAAACAAATCTTTCTGCACCCTCTGTACCAACGGAATATCCCACTGTTTTTGTTAGTTAACTTCCAGTGGAACATTTTCGCCGGGACAGAGCGTTTGCCATGTCTGCCCTGCCTCCGTAGCAAAGCACAGGTCTACTTTATTATTTAAAATTATGTTACATAAATTACTGACACTATGCACGGAAGCAAGGAATGCAGGCAATGCAACGCTAGAAAGATTTCTCACACCAATACCACCAAATTTTATAGATAAAGTAGCTTGAGTCCAGGCTGTTGTATTTAAAGTTAAATTTAGAATTTTTTCTATTGCTATTTTAAGATTATTATCAATATCTTTTAAAATATCCGAACATTTCCAGACTGGACTCGAGCGGAGTAAGTATGTAAATCTAGGTACAAAGAGACAATATTTTAAGATAGTAAGCGCAATGTGGGGGCTTAATTTATACAATTTATCAACGTGGTTTAAAAACTGATTATTATTTTATTGTAAAATTTTAGTGTACAAGGAAAACGTTTATTATTGACATAAATATAAATAATATAACAGTGGTTTATAATCTGAATTTAGAAATTATAATCTCAAATCAACTAAGAGATATAAAAATATTTCAAGATGGTAACTTATGACAAATGTAACGGAACAATTCGCAACAAAGGATTTCGGAACTTTATATTGCTGTCTGGACACAAAAGTGACAAGCAGGCTTAGTGCCTGTTCAGTCTTTAAAAATTTCTAATCCGCGTGTGATAATCTCAAGACACGGTTGCTAAAGCCGCCATTGGTTGTCCTAGCGACGAAATGCGTCGCTAGATCTCTTCCACTGCAGCGTCGAATTGCAAGACCATCCTGTGACGCACCTACTTAACGATATTTGGACTTTGACTTTTTTATATTTTCAGTGTACTTTTTAAGTTACTTTATTGTGTTTTTAAATTTGTTTTAAGTTATTCTTTTTTGTGATTGTATTTAACTGTTGTGAATGCAGTCCGTGACCCAATCTTGTGATGGCACGTCGAACGCGACCCATACATGTACACAGTGCAACAAGTCATTCAAATCTTTGAAAGGCCTCAACATACACATTATTTCGAGTGCGCCTACTTATGTAGCCAACGATCCAACTCCTTTCCACACATATCTTAGTCGTTTGAAAAATAGTATACCGATAGTTAAAAGAATCCCTCGAGGAGCTCGAATAACCGTTGCTACACATTTGTCACAATTAATCCAGAAATGTTACATAAGCAATTGTACTCAAGACTGGCAGAACCTATTTTTATTTTCATACAGCACACTACATATAATAAAAACTGATGAACTGAATTTATCCTTGACTCAAAAGATTAAAAATAACTGTGCTGTAAGCTCCTCACCTTCTCCGCACCTCTAATCAAATATGATGCCCCTCGTAATCGCAACAAACTCATCGAAAACAAAATCTGTGACGGAGATCTCAAAGGTGCCGCTCGCCTTTTGTTCTCCAACGACGTGCTATCACCAGATACCCCTGACACCCTTCAGGCCTTACGGACAAAACATCCTCCAGCTCCAGTAAACCCATATTTTCTCGACCGACCAACAGCAGGGCAAGCATGCCTTCAAATTCATAAAAAAGATGTTACAGGTGCCATTTTATCTTTTAAACCAGGTTCGGCTGCAGGTTTGGATGGAATCTCACCCCAACATCTGAAAGACTTAACATCGCACTCTGTGGGTGATGCAGGCGAGCAACTTGTAAATTCGACCACCAAATTAATCAACTTTATGTATTCCGGTAATGTCAATCCAGAAATTGTTCCCATTCTTTTCGGCGCTTACCTCATTGCCCTCACCAAAAAGGACGGAGGGGTGAGACCAATTGCTGTTGGATCAACACTACGACGCCTGGCCTCCAAAATTGCTGTTCGACATATTTTACCAAAATTAAATTCGGAATTTGAACCCGTACAGTTAGGCTTCGGTGTAAAAGGAGGGTGTGAGGCAGCCGTCCATGCCCTACGCTCTTTCCTAACTTACGGACATCCTGACGTGTTGCTCAAAATTGATGTCAAAATGCTTTCAATTCAGTAAATTGGGATACCCTGCTGACGGAAATAAAACAACATATACCGAAATATACAATTATCTTTTCTCAGTTACGCTGACCCAACAAAATTGTTATATCGTTCTAATGAACTGTCCTCGGAAGTAGGTTGTCAACAAGGTGATCCCTTGGGCCAGCAATTTTAGTTTGGCTATAAATCCGATAAGCAAAATTTTAATTCTAAATTCAACGTTTGGTATTTGGACGACGGAACTCTAGGAGGTGATATGGATACTGTGTTTTCGGACCTTTTTAATCAAAAATAAATTTGAAGCCATTGGTTTGGAGCTTAATTTTAGCAAATGCAAACTTTTATAAATAACTGCAACTTAAATTTAAATGACGTAAAACAAAAATTTAATATTTTGGCTCCAAATATTAAAATAGTTAACAGTAATTCCTTTACCTTTTAGGTTCTCCAATTTTAATGACTCTATTTCTGAATATATTAATAAATCAATTACTAAATTTCTAAATTCCATTGACCGTCTCCTTGAAATTAGTCCACATTATGCACTTTGCATCTTAAAATTCTGTCTTTTCGTCCCAAAATTTACGTATGTGCTCCGTTGCTGCTCCTTTGGAATCACCCAGATCTCTTGACACAAGTAGACAACTTAATCAAAATTAGTTTAGAATCGATTCTTAATATGCACCTGAACGAGCAATCTTGACCCAAGCATCCCTACCCATCCGTTATGGTGGTTTAGGGATTCGCAAAATTTCAGTGTCTCTTTACCAGCCTTCCTATCTTCTGTCCATAGTTCAGCAAATCTCATAAAATTTAGGGCATCCCTTCAAACTTTGAGATTGCTGGCCTGGAAGAAGCTAGAAACGCTTTCTTAATTGCATGCCCAGGTCAAAATTTTCCTGTTTCTCCAAATTCACAAAGGAGCTGGGATGACATAAACTGCAAATTGACTTATGACAATCTTTTGAGCTGTAATACAGGTTCGGCGCGCGCTAGGCTTTTGGCCGTGGGTACGCATGAGGCCGGCTACTGGCTTCACGCGTACCCTTCGTCAAATACAGGAACATTTCTTGAGCCTGACACGCTCCGAATCGCAACCTGTCTACGGCTTGGGGTTCCGGTCTGCGTTCCTCATAAATGTCCGTGTGGCAGTGACGTCGACAAGCTAGGACATCATGGACTGTCATGCCAAAAAAGTGCAGGCCGCTTCTCGAGACATGCAGCACTTAACGATATCATACGCCGGTCTCTTGCCACCGTCAACGTGCCAAGTCTACTTGAGCCGTCTGGTATTGCAAGAGACGATGGCAAGAGACCGGACGGTATGAGTTTGATTCCATGGAAGATGGGCCAGGTGCTGGTATGGGATGCAACCTGTTCAGACACACTTGCCCCTTCCCATCTACATGGAACCAACAACAGAGCTGGTGCGGCTTGTGAAGTGGCTGAAAAAGCTGAAGCATGCAAATACAGGGGTCTAGACTCCGAATATGTTTTTGTCCCATTCGGTGTCGAGACCCTTGGTCCGTGGGGTCCTAGCGCTATAAGGCTTTTTAAGGAAATAGAAAAAGGTTAGTCGACGTCACAGGAGACCGAAGAGCTGGCAGCTACCTCGGACAAAGAATTAGTATAGCTATTCAAAGGGGGAACGCTGCCAGTATCTTCGGAACCTTGCCTAAAGGGACTATTTTTAATAATATATTTTAGTTATTACAATATACTTTTTTTTTAAGGTTTTTAGTTTTAGGTTCATTATCCTAGTATATATTTATTTTATAAATTGTGTAAGTAACAAAAAATTGGTTAATATCATCTTTACTTTCTTACTTATGTATCATTACCTACATTGTAATTGTTTATCTTCTAAATGATTAATAATAATATTTAAAAAAAATTTAAAAAACAACTATAACATGTGCGTGTGTCAACTGGAAATTTTTATTTCCAGCACCCATGGTCCCACTATGACTATTCAAAAAGAAGCCTTATTACCTTACTACGCCCGCTAGCTTTCCTACAAAGATGGCAATTTTTCTCAGGCAATTACGGCAAAATTAATAATACAAGTGGTATATTTAAAATTTTGTACAAACGTCTTCAATATGAATATAATTTATTGTTGAATTTTTTGAAACCCCTCGACTGATTTCGATAAAATTTAAATGGGACCACCTGGGAAGTATACCCTTTGAAATAAAAAAGAACTTTCCAAATCTGTTCAGGCGTCTTTGAATAATCGGTGAACATATATAAAAAAAGATTCCGACGAATTGAGAAATTCCTCCTTTTATGAAGTAGTTTGAAAATTAGTCGACAGCAATACCAATTCAGGATACTGTCAAGTTATCTATCACATATTTATCTTGTTATATAATTCATTTTCATGAAACATTCATCCAATAGATAAACTGTCAATTCACCATCCAAACGGTACGATTAAGGTAAATCCTCACTGCAACGGGAGAGGCCCAGGTCCAAGAGTGGGCTTTTACAGACTAATGAAAAGAATAAGATGGATCGTATCAAAAAGCAACATCATAGCCTTTCTTAAACACACGGATCGATGAAAAATTATAAGACGGGTCGGATGAAAAAGTCAACATGCCTTTGTCAAACATACGGATCAATTTCGGTGACCTACTTATTTAACGAGTAGTAATTATACACAAAACAAGGATCGCTCAGGAACGTACACAGTAGAGAATCACGTAATGTCACATTTGATGATAATGTAACAACAAGAGGACAAATTCCGAAACAACGACGTATGACGGCACCGCGACTAGACAAGGACGAATTATCCGGACTACTCGCGACCCGGGTAATTTCCCCTGCGGCCACATCTTTGCACGCTCCTCTGAACGAAATATACATTAAGTTAGTTGCGTGGATTTGAGCTGGAGCTACAATGCGAATTAACTATCTAACTAAAATAACTATTGTCAGTAAAACTGTATTTATAGAAAATTATTTAGTTATAGGTAATTTCCTTTAATGGTACAGCTAATTATAAAGTATTTTTATATACAGGGTTACTTTGCAATAACCGGCCAAATTTGCAGAGAAGGTTCAGAATAAGTTATATAGGCAAATGGTGAAGAAAAATTTATTATAAAAAATCTCAATAATTCTGTCCTTTTTATCTTTTATTTAAATTCGAAATGCGTCGTAATGCATTATTTTAACTTATTTTACTGCGCACGCATACATTCGTAAGGGTCGATCGGTAGCATTATTTATTCTGTGTCGGTAGGCAAAAACGTTGTTGCCCATAAATCACATTCAATTTGGGATGGTTTCAAATAAAAGTAGAAGCCTCATTTACTCGTATTTTCAAAAAGTGTAATAACGGTATATAATTATTTATATATTTGAACTTAAGTTTAAATTTAAAAAAAAAGTTTAAGTTTAAATAAAAAAATTTGGCTACTCTTTGAAAAATAACCCTGTATAAAACAGTGTATTAAAATATTTTCTTACCTTTAATATGTTATAATAGAATCGTATTATCACTCCTATGCAGGAAGGTCCTCATGCACAGGAAGTCGATGGACGCAGGAGTTCAAGGCCGTACTTTGTGGCCTTTTTGGTGGAGGTATGTTCAGCAGCTCGTTATAATTACTTCTTTTGTTAAATATAATTTTAATTTAGAAAATTTCAGGAAGAATAATAATATTATAATACAATCTATACTCTATGCAAATGAATAAAATAGAAGTGTCTGTTTGTAATTTCAAAGTAACAGTTTTTACTAAATGCATAATATGAAAGTTTATTACGGTACTAATACTAATAAAAAAAACATTTTTAATATTTGTTTGTTAGTTGACCGATTTTGACGGAACTTTCACTGGCAGATAGCTGATGTTATAAAGAGTACCCTAGGCTACTTAATTTTAGAATAAGAATTAGGCTTCCACGCAAAAAAAAAATGAAATCCCATGAAATTCAATTGTAATAAATTCGACGCGGGCGAAGTCGCAACACGGATCGATCCCAAGGTGATTATTATTTTTTATCCTGGTCATCTTGATCAGAAATAAAGTCATTAAATTATTGTATTGTTATCGGGTCTTTGATACTTGATGCAAATTTTCAAATCAATCGGCCGTCTACAAATTGGTGAAAATTACATTAAAACATTCCGTTAAATAAATAGATACAACGAAGCTAATAAAAACATGTTAATTAATAGTATCTGTGATTACTTTTAATTATATTTAGACATGTAGGAAGTCGATGGATGCAAAAGGTTCAGGACCTCGCTTTAAAATAAAAAGTGAAAGCCAGAATTAAAAAGAATTCGTATTTACATCTTCAGAATTCAGTTCTTTAAAAATTTTATAATTCACTGTCTTAGCATCGACTTTTATTTTGTTCTTTTTAGTTATTTGAAGTCGATTTTTACTTTTTATTAAGTCGAGTTTTTTGATTTTGTACTTTAATCGTTCAAAGCGACATCATGTCCATTAATTAACTAATCGACGCAGAAACCACTAACGTCCATTTCATTTCTTAAACCAATATCCAGTTCCTGTAGGTTCTAGCTTTGTAAACATTTTGCAACTGCTATATTTGTAGTTACTTTTATTTCTGGTACACTCTGATCTTTAGGTTTTAAATTGCAAGTTCTTCATAATTAGCGTTTCTTTCGATCAGATCTACTTTTCATCTAAACTACGATATGGCATAATTATTTAACTCCCTTTATTTCATAATAACTATTATTAATAAACTGTCTTTTAATATTTGTAGAAATATTCATTTATTAAATCATTCTTTTTATTGGGATTAACAAACAGTTTCCACTATATTTATTAATGTTAATTTAGATTAACTAAACAAAAATATACTAAATATAATAGTGCAACCAACACCTTTGGCCACTAATTACAAATTTCATTACAGCCTTTCAAAAACCCATTGCTTAATATAGACCTCCCCCATAGATTACCTCTAAAGGGGGATAATAATACATACCTCCGTGATTGCCTCTTTTGCGAAGCGTGTTGACAACCCGAATACTTTATTATTTTGTTATCAGGAAGTTGCTGCAACCTATTCCCTGTTTCATTTCCCTCTGTCGTCTCTTACGACACCCACGGAAGGATATGAGGCAGTGGATTATCTTACCATGCCACTACACATCTAGCAAAAATGTATACGAATATATGGCCATTTTGATGAGTGACCACAAACTTCTTTTGTTTTTTCATTAAAAATAACTGACAACGCATCTGCATTTAAATTCGCAAACGAAGATAGATGTAGATGTCTATGGGCCACAGCAACCACTTACCATCAGGTGGACTGTTTTCACCCTTATTCTATAAAAAAACAATGATATAATACGTATATCAATAATAATATACTACGAAAGGAACTTCATTCCAACCGAGTGTTCCACGACACTCACGCATGTTTTTTTTTCTATATTTTTTTATTTCCATTAATCAAAGTAATCGCCCAGGCAATTGATGCATCTTTGCCAATGCAGTGGGAGTTTATTGATGCCCTTCTTGAAGAAATCAGCTGGACGGGAGGCAACAAATTCTTCAAAGGCATTTTGCACTGCCTCTCGGGTATTGTATTTTTCCGCCAAAAGTTATCCAAATTCTGGAAATAGTAGAAGTTTGTAGGCGCAAGGTCTGATGAGTACGGCGGATGACGGAGAGCTTCCAACCCCAGCTCTTATAACTTGAGACCGTCTCGAAGCGTACTGCGCTGGCGATCATTGAGTTCGTGGGGCACCCATTTGTCAAGTTTTTACCTTCCAATATGAAGCTAATGGACTAATATTGTTTTGATGCTAACGTCGAAAGCTCTTGCTAATTCAGCCGTAGATTGAGTATCATCAGCTTCCACAATCGCCTTTAATTCGTCATTGGCGACCAAAGTTTTCGGACGACCACGGGATTAATTTTTCAGATCGAAATTTCCAGAACGGAAGCGGGAATACCAATAACAGGTGGTGCGTTGTTGATGTTGCGTGCCGTTTGTGCCGCGTTGCCACATGAGTAAATAATTTACTCATGTGGCGTTGCTGCCACGACGTGACGGTAGGTACTCATATTCCATAATTACTGAATTTTAACGTATCCATGATGAAGAAAAGATTCAAATGCATTGAAAACATAACTTTAATCAATGAGTTTATTACTGGTGGACACCATCTTTACGGATTCTCGTGTTGCCTCGTAAGCACGATGCTGATCATAAGGACCCGGTTCGAATCCCGGGTCGGGCAAAAACAGTAATTGAACTTTTCACCCCATGCCTCGAAAAGCAAGTCAAGCTTGCGACTGATCCGGTTGTGCGACTGATCCCGTCGTGTTGGATTGCCGTCCCATCGGCTATGAGAGTGAGAGAATAGGGAGTGCACCTGTGGTTACGCATACACTCGGGCACTGTAATCCTGTCCAGCACAGATGGCTAGTATCCGTTAAGACGAGTACTGGTACTGGTACTGCGATCGTCAATGTAATTTTTTCTTATTTCTAAGACATGCGGGTGTCCTCACGAGGTTTTCCTTTGCCGCCGAGCACAATTGCAATTAACAATTTCATTGGTGCCGGCGGGGATCGAACCCAGGTTACTCGCATACTGTGGTATTTACAACGAGCGCTTAGCTCCTGAGCTATCACGGCTCTCCCCTGAGCTTAAAACTTGTATTTAAAACAAATTTTATCACAACAACACTACATAATTTAAAATTTAAAATTTAGTACAACCGACTTCAATATTTAGGATAACTCTAAAACTATTGGTCAGATCTTGATCAAATTTAGCTTACAATCATGTATGTTGCACAATTAACAATACAAAACAAATTAGAAATAGCTTGTTAGCGATCACCTCATTCCCAGGGGTTATTATCATCCATAATATCCTTAATATTATAATAACTCTTTTTATACAAACTTAGTTTATTATAGTAAAGATTTTGTTGTAAAAGCGTATTAAATAAAAAAAAAGAATAATTGAAATCGGTTCACGTAGAAAAAAATTATGTGGTAACAAACATAAAAAAGAACATACAGTCGAAATGAGCACCTCCTCCTTTTTGAAGTCGGTAGAAAATACTGGCCAGCCACAAATATTCAAGCTACTAACTTGAGGAATTATTTCGTTCAAACGAGCGTACAAAGACGTGGCCGCAAGGGAAATCTCCCGGCCCACGCTTAACCCACCTAATTCGTCTTTGTCCGGTCGTGATCCCGTCAAAATGCGACATATTAGATTCACAACTCGGCTATGATTTTTATCTCAATACATTTAAAATAAAATTATTTTGTGAGAAATCTTCACGTAATTGAAAATCAAACTTTAAAAAAAATAAAAACCGACTTCAAAAACTGAAATGAAGAAAAATCCACATAATAGCTTCTAAAGACGGTGCCGAGAATTAATATTTATTTTAACCCCCAACGAAAACAGAGATTTGTTACTTATAAGTTTGTAGTGTGTATTTGAGTATATTTGTATCTGTGTAGCTGTGTATATGTTTTTACGTGTATGTGTGTCTGTGTGTCTGTTTATCTGTGTGTCTGTGCATCTGTCTGTGGCATCATAGCTGCTAATCGGATGAACCGATTTTGATTAAGTTTTTTTTTTTTTGATTGAAAGGTGTCTTAATGGAGTGTTCTTAGCTATGTTTCAAAAAAATCTGTTCAGCCGTTTGAAGATCATCAGCTCTTTTGATCTGGGGGTTTTTAAAATCTTTAATTTAAGTTATTAGTTTTTATTAATATTGTTTATTTTTTAATTATTATTATTATTTTTTACCCTTAAATTACCCCATCAAAATTTACACTACCTATTTTTCTACTCCTAGGGTGGAATTTTTCCCCGTCACCACTAATCCCAAAACCACTACTTTCAACACAACTACACTAGGAAAGAAACACGACCGTCGATAATACGGCACGTGTTTCGCCTCTAAACGGGGCATCCTCAGGTGAAGTAGACTCTGCGGTAGTTGACCTTATCATAATAATAAAATTAGTATTTAGTTATTTATGTCGGTTCGTCATGTAGTTTCACGATATACTCTTAGAAGAAATGCCTCCGGCTGCGATTTCATATTCCGACCATTTAGTAAGAAAAGCAAAATCCGGGCACTCAGTTATTAAACAAACAGAAAGTGTTGTTCTATCTTACCAGAACCCGAGTAACCTCAAGGCAATGTAGGCAACTGTCTACCTTATTACACGTGGAGGCCCCGTGATTTAAGAAAAAGTACATTTTAACATGATTTCGTAATTGGAAAAGAAAATAACGTTTTGAAAATTCTAAAGATCTATGTTTGAAGCCCATGTTGCTTAATATTGTGTATTTAAAATACTTGTACAAAAATTGTGCGTGTAATTGTGTACACACATACGAAGTGAAACTTCTTTACGACATATCTTTATTCTTTTATTTTATACTTAACACAAGTAGGTTAAATAATAGTATATTCATGCAGCCGCAGCGGTGAAACGTTAAAAAAAACGTGACATTTTTTTTAATACTGTACTAAATTTCTTCACTACGACGATAAAGAAGTTTCACTTCAAAAACGTTTCTTTGTTTGTCCTGTTGCACTTACGAGTATATACAATTTATCCGATTGAAATCTGACAAGAAAATAAATAGGTATTTATATTCTTGTCAGATTTCAAAGAGTTTTCTTGTCAGATTTCAAAGATTTCAATGATTTCTTATATTTACACGAATACTAGAAATTGAAAAAACTAATTTTACGGATTTTTAGGGTTCCGTACCCGAAGGATAACCAAAGGACCTTATAACTCCGTCCGTCCGTCTGTCTGTCAGCAGGCTGTATCTCATGATCCGTAATAGGTACACAGTTGAAATTTTCACAGAATGTGTATTTCTGTTGCCACTATAATAAGAAATAATAAAAATTAAAATAAATTAAAAAATAAAAGCGGCTCCCCTACTAGAAACGTGTATTACGATGGTACGGAACCCTTCATGCCCGAGTCCGACTCGCACTTGGCCGGTTATTTTTAATCTCCAGTGATCATGAGTGCTGTATAGTATGCGAAACGTCGGGAATAAAAAAAATAAGTAAAATAAACGCAATAAATTCCGTAAATTTAATTTTATTCGATGTATTTGTTTGTTCATTTTCTATTTATCTATTTATCTTATTTTCTATTTATTTTCTATTTATCTATTTCTATTGTTCCTATACCATTAAAGTATTACAGCGCATGCCGAGCACATGTAGTTTAATATAAAAGTGTGTTATTTGTTATTCAAAAGTTCTATTTACTTTAAGCCCCAATGGATTTTATTTTAAATAAAATACTAGCAATGATATTAACATTACTAATATTCCCTTTAACTTGTACGCGGTAGAGCCATGCTGCAGCTATATTATGGATGTACGAGTAGCACGAATGCGAAATACCAGCATAAAATAGCAGCTTAATGCTGCTGTATGTTGAGTGTAGAGAACCGGAGACCTTTTTTACTTGAAACGAGGCATTCCACCTTAGTCCTCAGAGGTGACAACGCATTTGCATTTCGATTCTTATTCGAGGATGGATGTAGATGTCTATGGGCTACCGTATCTACTCATTCTAGAAAAAAACACTATTGGTAAGTTTAAAATGCTTGTGTTAGGAGTGGTTCACGACAGTAGTCGAATGGTGGATTCGAACCCACGACCTGTTGAATTCGCGGTCGGCACCCTGGCCATTAGGCTAACTGTCACTTCCACGAGTTACAAGTAACCCGATCCTGAGTCAAGAATCTATTACAAAATGTAAATATATTAATCAATGTAGCCCAGGTACATAAGCTGCTTAGAGCGTGCCCTAAATTATGTAATCCTTAAGCAACTTACACGATCGTTGCTTTAAGGAATATACATCTTGTAAGTCAATGACCATATTATTTATTATAACAAAATAGCTTACCATAGTGTAGTGGCAGTGAAAGTATATTCATACATACTGTAGTGTAGCCACCACAATAGTATATATTAGTGTTAAGGTAGAATAAGTTCGCATCAGTATAATTAAAGTTATAGAAGCATCAACACGTCTCTAATTCACACAAGACCTTTCCTACATATATCACATGGCGACCCTGCCAGGGCGCTGCTACAATGTGCGCACCGCCGGGCTTATAAGAGAGAAAATTAAAAAAAAATAATGGAAATCATCATGGAAAAATATATTATAACGGAATGGACGCAATACCGGATGTGACGAAAAACAAATAAATATGAATACAAGAAGAGGCCACAATAATAATTGTATAGCAAATAACTAAAATTAAAAATATGATGACCAAAGTTCAAAATTCAGAAACAGATTAATTTTAAAAGGAAGTAACATTTGTACTTTTGCAAGCTTCGTCCAGAAGAATATGAAAATTGAACCACAAAGAAAAAAGAAGAAAATTGGAGGTAACATCGAATCAGCATATTTTTCGTCATTTCTTTTAACATTTCTTAAAAAAGTTTTAATTATTAAAAAAGTTATGTTTTTAAAATTTTATATTAATATAATATGATAAAGTTGAGTTTATTAATCAGATACTTCACGATTTAATTGATACCTTAATATATTTATTAGTGCACCTGCTAAAAAATCATGCAATATTAAAAATTAAGTTACTTTTTAAGCTCTCTTGTATGTGGCACAAGACGATTTTATATTCAATTTTATACAGTTATTGTTTATTGTTATATATTCTTTTATTACTGTGTCCTGCAAAACCGAATGAAATAATATAGTAGATTACATTTTACGTACTTAAATTTACCATAATTTATCATCAATTAATTTTTCGTATGGTTAAAATAATACTAATGATATATTCCGCTGTTATTTTTTTTCTGTAGTAAATTTTATTTAAATGGTAGTATTCAATTTTGAAAAGGGTTTTAAACATTCGCTATTGTTAAAATTTTTTTTCTTCTCTAAAGGCAATGAACCTTAAATTTATATGCTAACCTACATAAAAATTAAAATTGTTCTTTTGAATGTTAAAATAAATTAATGTTTTGTTATATAAACTTGGTAGTAGTTGTAGTAATTTTTCAATAATGTTGTGTATACGAAAACATAAACATCATATTTCTTGCAAAAGTAATTTATAAAAATAAAAAGCTAATGTATTTTTAACTTCTGTATAAATTCAAAAATATTTAAAACTATCACTTTAAGGTACATTTACTACTTGCATTGTACAAGTTATCTTAAAATTAGGTGTTAATCACACTGTGTGTCATAGTTCTATGTAATCCCAAACGTTTCCATATACATACTTTAGTAATTAAAACAAAGGTGTCTCAAATCCTTGCGCTGCTGAGTGGGATTGCAATTTGTATTTTGATCTGTCTCTTGTTATGTGATTATGTTATTGTTACTGAAAATGATTACGTTGCTTTGACTTCTTTGTTCTGTATCTTAATATGAAATGCAATAATTTATTTTGGTTTAATATTGATTAAACTTTTAAATCATAAGATAACAGTTTGAATATCTAACTTACTTATGTGGATTATGAAATAATAACTTCGTTCAAAACGATTTAGAAACTCAATTATATTATGTATACAATTAATTAATTTCAATTTTGTTGTGCCCATATTGTGAGCCTCAATCCTGACTGACAATGATATACCTAAATATTATAGGAGACTGTATAATATAAATTTGTAAAAGATGTGAGTAGATTTATGGCTAAGTTACAATACGAATTATAAATCAAAAATATTAATAGTGTGTAGTTGTGAGAGTAAGGTAAAGAAAATTATCGGAGGTTAGCATATCCACATACAATCAGCCTGATCAGCTGAGAGTTTGGAAACCTAATAACCGATTAATTTTTAAACACTTTTAAATCCGAACAGGATTCGATAAAAACCAGAATGAGTTCTAACTATTGTTATTGAGTGAAATAAGAATTTATCAAGAATTGTATGGAATATTGTCCATTATCTTGATCATGTATGTACATGAGTCGTGTGCGTGAAAGTTATGATACAATTAAATAATAAATTATATGAACTGAAACGCTATTGTAAAGAATTGGATGAAGTGATATTGGTCATTGTCTTGATCATGTATGTACATGAGCCGTGTACGTGAAAGAAATGACACAAATATTGAATAGATATGTAGCTAAAATGCTGTGAAGTAAAATGAAAAATAAATAATTGTTAAACAAGAATGAAGTACATAAATATGAAGTAAAAAGGGAATAAAGAGAAGTATTGAAGTGTGAAAAGAGATATGATAATGAAATGAATACTATGTATTATTAAATGTCGGAACTAGATGACTTGTCTTAATGATTAAGGATAGGAATAAAAAATAACATAAATGTTTGCGAAAATCAAAATATAATAATATTATATTATGTTATGTTACATAATTAAGCCTGATTATGTCAATTACTATAATAATGTGACTACACATTTTACGTGCCAAAGGGTTTAGCTAAACGCCCTCATAAATCTAGACATTATGCCTTAGATTATAGTTTTCATTTAGATATTCTTTAATTATGTTTAGAATAGTTTTTTAGGTTTGATAAAAAATAGATAACTTTTTTTTTTTTTGTCGGTGGAGGTGTAGTAGCCACCACAATAGTATATATTAGTGTTAAGGTAGAATAAGTTCATCAGTATAATTAAAGTTATAGAAGCATCAACACGTCTCCTAATTCCACAAGACCTTTCCTACATATATCACAATACATACATAAACTCTCACGCCTGTTACCCATAGTGGTACGCAGAGTCTACGGGCTTCCATTTGGCATGATCCTGGCACACCTCTCTCCTCCTTTACATCCATATATCTACGCATACACGCTCGTCGGTTAAGGGTACTCCTAATATGGCCTTTTTCAATATAACCAATTTGGTCGATAAACCTTCGTCTAGGGCGTCCTTCCCGACTCTGCCGTTCACTTCTGCAACATAAATTTGCTTTGTCACTCTTTCCTCGTTCATTCTTTCTTCATGACCAAACCACCGAAGCATTCCTTTCTTAATCCTAGTCACAACGTCATCTTGCAAACCACACTTTTCTCTTATCACACTATTTCTCACCCTATCATTCAGATTCAGCCTAGCATACTCCTTAATGACCGCATTTCTACAGCATTTATTCTACTCTCATGCTTCTTCTGCCAGACCCAACTTTCACTACCATACATTAAAGTAGGGACTAACACAGCATTATGAATTGCCAAACGTGCCTTTTTGACACATTTTGACTCTTCATAATAGAGTGTAAAGCTCCATTCACTCTATTTCCTGCGTTCACTCGTCGTTCTATATCCTTATCATCTACCATCCCTGCTAAATAAACATCCCAAATATACAAACTCATCCACTTGCTCAATCAACTTCCTTCTATTCTTATTTCACATAACGTTTTACTTTCTTCTCTTTCAAAACCCATCACTTTCGTCTTACTTGCGTTCACTTTTATACCCCTTTATTTTAATGACCAGTTCATTAAAGTAACCATCAGTTGCAACTCGGCCGCCGATGATGCAAATATGACTTGATTGTCGGCGTACAAAAGGTATTTGACGGTTAACTCACCCTTCTCAACCCACATTCTTCAACTTTCAAAGTTTGCAAACAACTGTCCATAAATAGGTTAAACAGCCACGGGAAGCTACACAGCCCTGTCTGACACCTTTTGGATGCCAAACCAGTCCGAGTAGACCCTGTTGATCCTGACACAAGCACTAGAGTCCCTATAAAGAGACCTTAATGCCTGTATCAAAACAGCGCTCAACCCAAATGAGTTCAGTGTTTGCCATAACACATTCCTGTCCACTCTGTCATAAGCCTTTCCAAGTCCATGAACGCACAAAAACTCTCTATATTTTGGCCAAAACTTCTCCGCAATCATGCGCATGGAAAATACTTGATCCGTACACCCCATCCCTTTCTAAATCCAGCTTGCACATCCCAAATTTTTCCAAAGTATATTCACTAGTCCTTATATTCCCGTTAGTTGTCATATGACAGGCTGAAGCAAACTAATCAGGAGATGGGAGCAGCATCTTCCTAATAACAACTAAAAAATAAACAAGTGCGGTTTCCCAGCCGCCTGCCAAGCGTGGCAGCTATGACAAACATCCTCAATGAACAACGACTACCTGTACAATGACAATGAGTACCTGTAAGCGAAGTGTCTCTGTCACCCTTACGATTGTCACGGGTTGATATGGGGTAGTGGATAACCACGACATACGATGATTACGATAAGAATAATCTTACGCCACTACATGGCGAGACATTCCATATAAAGTTACAAAAGTAGCAAAATATAACCAAACATACGCAAAATTACTTTACTGTTTAGCTACTGCTTTATTCACTGGCCAGTAAACTTGAAACACAGTTAATTCAAACGAGCGTACAAAGTAGTGGCCGCGAGGAAAATTTGCCATTCCCGGACATAACCCGAGAAAATCGTCCTTGTCTGTTTTGGATATCGTTATACAACGTTGCTTAGTTGTATTATTTTACATTTTATGTCCCTTTCTTTAGAATCCGACTTCAACAGCAGGTTTTTTTCCTGTATTATGGAATCATTTTACATACATAAACTGCACATGTTATATTGAATGATTTACGTGGTAGAGCCATGCTGCAGCAATATATGGTTGTAGCACGAATGGGAACGGAGATCCTTTTACTGGAAACGAAGTATTCCGTCTAAGTCCTCAGGGGTGACAATGCATCTGCATTTTGATTCTTAATCGAGGATAGATGTAGATTTCAATGGGCCACAGCATCCACGTACCATCAGGTGGACTGTGTACTCATTTGTCACTCTTATACTATAAAAAAATTAACAAACATATAGACTCAAAAAAAAAATTGTGGGCCTTACAAATCTATTTTATTATATTCTAAGCACTTGTACCGCGCGGGATTCAAAATCACGGCCCTGCAGCATCGTATCCAAACCTTTACTATTCGTATTATGTAATGGAATTTAAATACATATACCTACATAAAGTTATTCAAGAATCGAGCTTACTCTTTTTTAAAAGGTCGGCAACGCAATTGCCATACCCTGGTGTTGCAGTTGATCATGGGCGGCGGTCGACGAGCATACTGCTGACCTCCAGTCCATTAGGTCAGCCGTATGCTCGTTTGTTCCCTCTTCTATAACAGAGAGACGGTAAGATTAAAAGCTCTAAGGCTTACCTTAATGGTCTTCAACTGTGACAACGCATGTAGCCTTCTTACTTTTTTGTTAGTTACTGACGTCCATGGCTCATGAAAGCCACTAACTATTAGATGAAGTGTTGTAACGTTAATAATAAAATTTAAATGTTTAAAAATGTTGTCAGTGTTGCCTACATAATAACAGTGCTTCAGCAATAGTGCTAAGTCGGTGGCCTATTCGTTGCTGAAATCGAATTTTTTATTTAATATCTTTTGTACAGCGCGATACTGTTTTATAACTTTCTATAAAGTTCTATATGTTTAAAGTTCTATCTGTGTAGAAATCTATCTCTTTTCTTTTTATTAATAAGTAGCTGTGTCAGTCAGAGTGGAATTTATTACTATTGGATTTCATTTGTTTATTTTTTTGCGTGGAAGCCTAATTCTTTTTCTAAAATAGAAGTAGCCTAAGTTACTCCTTATAACATCAGATATCTACCAGTGGAAGTCAAAATCAGTCCAGCCATTTTGGAGATTGGCCGGAACACACACACAGAAAAAAAATTGAAAATTGATACTTATTTTATTTATTTGATTAGATAAAAAATATTTAATAATAAAAATATATTATTGGATTATATACTTGAAAGTTTCAGAAGATGTTTGGATATTTGGATGAAAGGAAAGATATAAGTTACCGCAGTAAAATAAACATAAAGACGTTTCTGTTTCACGCGGGCACAGCCGCGGGCTAGTAGAAAATATTCAGATTTATAAAAGCGATTACGTCATTAAGTTGTCTCGACTTTGAGCATCGATCGCTTTAACATTTTGTAATTCAAGAGGTATACTTTTTAGGACTTGTAATAGAATAAGGCGGCAGTTTAAGAAAACTCATTATATTGATAAAATGAACAAAAAATGTTTGTATTAGATAGTTTCAAGAGTACCTCCCGCTCACGATCGCGTGTTCTATCAAAGCCACCAATAACCCAATACCACCATAATAACTACACTAGAAAACACACACGAAGGCCGACAATACTGACAATACGGTACGTGTTTCGCCTCTAAACGAGGCAACATTAGAAGAAACAGATTCTGCGATAGCTAACTGCTAATTATTAGAGGTTGCGATACTGCACGCAATTGGGGGAAGTAGGAAGGTACCTTTAACTAGTTTTTACATCTTAAATATTAATTTACAAGCATTTATTTAACCTTCTTTTTTCTTCGGAAGTCATTCCGATTCAAAATTTGTTCGGACTAATTCCAGCCGCTCAATTTCACCATCGCACATCGCAACAAAACTCGCGATACCATCCATACCATTTGGATGATTGGCGGTCCACCTCTGTGCGATTTAGAAGAAGTTTTCCTCGCACAACTTCCTTGTGGAATCGATTTCCACCAGCGATTTTCCGGACCGATACGACTTAGGACCTTCAAGAAAAGAGCCTACTCCTTTTTAAAAGCCCGGCAACGCATCTGTAATTCCCCTGGTGTTGCAGTTGTTCATGGGCGGCGGTAGTCACTTACCATCAGGTGAGCCGCATACTCGTTTGCCACCTCTCCTATAAAAAAAAGCTTAAATTTGACATACTTATGTCACTTCGATGACAATGCAATAATATGAAACAATGGACCAGATCTGATGATGAACCCGGTTGCTGGTACATGCACCACGTATAAAATATACACATATTTATCTTCCAATACCTGGTGGTATAACCAACTCTTTACACCATACCTAGAATACCCAGCAGGGTCAAAGGTGCGAGACGTCTGGTACTCGATGAATAACAATTTAATAAATACGCCTGACAGACGAACTGTCAGGCGTATTTATTAAGGTAAATCTTCCTAAAACGGAAGAGGCCCATGTCCAGAATTTAACTGTTTTTAGTGTTTTCCATAAAAGACTTTAGCCTAAACTAGATATTATCATTTATCGTGGAGGCAGCTTACATACATATATTTAACAAAGACAAACAAGGTCTGGAACCCGGAACAATAATTTGTGGGCCATATAAAACTTGTTACATGCGGAATTCAACACGCGGTACAACTCAATGCAGTCACTTTTACTGGTTGATGAGGCATTGAATTGAGATAGCTATTCTCCATCTGACACTTACGATACCTACAGATTGAAATGTGGTGATAAATTCTAGTAATTCAAAAATTTGACTCAAGATATCAGTAAACAAGTTACCACATACGAAATGAGGTATTTTACAAGTATTAAAATTTGATCTTTCTTTTGCTAATATCACGCCAATAACTTCAAAGTGCCTTTGACGTCAAAGTCTAGACGAGACTTCTTTTCTTTCTGTAATTTGAATACTAAAATGCGATGGAATTCTGTGTAATTTAAAAATACGATAAGCTTGTCACGTACGTCTTAGAAAATTAAAAAAACTTGTGCACACAAAACTACCGTTTACACGCGGTAGAAGTGAAACGTTCAGAAAAGGAAACCGATTTAATAAGAAACACTGTATACTGTATTCTATCTCATCTCTCGCAGGTTAAATCCTATAGATCTTTTTAGTGCCGCTTTTTCGTTTCATCAAATTTCAAATCACAACGATTCTAAAGAAGTTTTCGCTTCAAAAATAATACGTACGTGTGTGAAAGACGTTCATCTACGAAATGATAGAGTTACGAGTATGTCTGCCAGACCAGCCAGCTATTAAAGAAGTATTAAAATAAAAATGTTTATTTTTAGATTTCATTGACATACAGAACATATTTACATTCATGTTTTGATCTCATCAAGATGAATATAACTTACCACTAAATGTAAATTTCGTACAAATGAGCCTGTAACGTTGATAGCCGCAAGGGCTCGGCTCCAGCGGACCCCGAGATATATGCCCTTATTTGGCCGTACAACTGTCATATTGCGGCGAACAATGACACATGTAACTTGATGCGTTATTATTTGACAATATTAAAAAGCTAAAACAACAAATATGAAAGTTTGCTAATTATTAGTGTTATATCATGGGTCCGTACCGAGTCGTGGTGATTTAGGAATGTCTACTACCCCATTTCATCCCGTGAGTGTCGTAAGACGCGACAGAGGGAAACAAATCAGGAGATGGGCAGCAGCGTCTTCTTAATGACAAAAATAAAAACTGTGGTTGCTACACCGCTTGCCAAGCGTGACAACTATGGCAAATATGGGGAGGCCTACGTTCAGCAGTTGTCTTTAATAGGCTGTAACAGTAACGGTATCATGGGCCCATTATATGCTTATTATAATATATCTATAATATTATCACTTTATATTGTTACATCATATATATAAGGGTAATATCCTTAACCCTTTTGCTACTGTACTACATATATATCATTGCTATTGTCTTACTATTGTGTCTGAAAAACGGACAGTGAAAGTGTTAATAGGATCAGAGAAACCACATAAAATTAATATCATCATCATCATTTTGAGAGACCAGGCACAGGATCAATGGCATTACGTGACTGCCCAGGCACGGGGGTGAAATACCGCCAACTTCCTAACTCCAGGATGCTACTAAGAATTTCTAGACAGAAACCCAATAATATTTCAGCAGTTGCGTTTACGTAATATAATGGTCGTAAACGCAACTGCTGAAATAAAAAGCAATAAACCTATAGGCCATAGTTTTTTTATTATAAATAAGGGTAATAAGACGAGCACACAGTCCATCTAACGGTAATTATGGTTTCTATGGTGAGTCTAGAGAACGAGACCCTTTTACTGAAACGAGACATTCCATCTTAGTACTCAGGGTGACAACGCATCTGCATTTTGATTCTTAAACGAAGATAGACGTAGATGTTTATAACCATAGCGTCCACTTATCATCAGGTGGAGTTTTTTTTTGTCATCTTTATACTATAAAAAATCTATATCTTACTTTTTATTTGCACAGTACAATTATTCATTTATAAACAGTTTACTAGCTTAATTGTTACACGATATGATTACAAAATGAAAAACGTACGAGAGAATTAACTTGAATTTCTAAACAGCAAATTTTACCTCGTGCTCTATCAAGCCTCTAGTATGCCCATTCCGTAGGACGCTACTAAGATCGAATTCCTGATCTCTAGAATGAGCCATATTTACAACAAATACTGTGACCATCACCAAATCCTTGACGTACATTCTTATGGCGGCTGTACACGCTCGTCGAGACACCACGAGATAGGCCGAGTACGAGCGTGTACATGGTGCCCTCGTCGCGTTGCGTCGCGTCTCGCGGCCCTCGTTCGCTCTCGGAAGCGTGTCGGTTTTTTGCGCTCGAGTCAAAGGGTCTCGTGAGTCTCGTGATGAAAATGAGAGCGCGCCTGTACACACTCGTTTGTTTTCTGATAATTATAAAAATTATCAAAAAAATGATTCAATATTGTTAAATACAATATAGGAACTTACATAGTTCTATTACAGTGAATAGAAACCATCCACCATGGCTTATTAATTTTCTTTTATTGGAAATATAAAAAATATAATAAAAATAGCAAAGGCAAAACATAGCAACAGTTTCTTCTGCGTCCATCGCAGTGGGCATCCGAGTTCAAGTGATACAACGAGTGTGTACATGGTGTGCTCTCGTGTCGAACCTCTACGACGAGAGGCACGCGGGCGACGAGACGAGCGTGTACAGCCGCCATAAGACAACCACTAAATTTAAAGAATTTTAGAGATGTAGCTTTTAGTTTTAGCCTATTATGATGGCGCCTGTACACGCTCGTCGAGACACCACGAGACAGGCCGAGTACGAGCGTGTACATGGTGTTCTCGTCGCGTCGCGTCGCGTCTCGCGAGCCTCGTGCGCTCTCGGAAGCGTGTCGGTTTTCTACGCTCGAGTCAAAGGGTCTCGTGAGTCTCGCGATGAAAACGAGAGCGCCCCTGTACACACTCGTTCGTTTAGTTGCCCGCAAACTGCGTTCGCGTGAAGTGGTGCATGCAGCGTACGACAATTATGTGGTCTAATGCGCGTGAGTTTGAGTTTTTGGAAGCCTACCAAAGGGAATCAATATTATGGAATCCAAAGGATGTCAGGTACAAGGACAAGCAATTAGTACATGACGCTTGGTTGCGGATAAGCAACAATTTAGATATCCCCGTTGAAGAATTAAAAAAAAAGCGAGACTCACTGTTGGCTACATACCGGAACCACAGAAGGAAAGTTAGATTATCCTTGCAATCCGGAGCTGGTGCTGGATCTGTTTATAAACCGATTTGGTTTGCGTACGACTTTATGAATTCATTCTTGCACGACGCAGTTGCCAGCAGAAAAACATTAAACACAGATACACAGGTAACCAAATATTTATTTCCATACATCAAACCGTTAATTTAATTAACATTATTTGTTTTTTATTTTTATCATTAGTTTAATAAAATTAAGGTAACTAAATATACTAAATAATTAATTCAATATAAATTTCGATATTTTGTCGATATTTTTAAACCGAGAAATTGGATATCTACTTACAATATTATTAATTATGCATTATTATAACAGTTAAAGAAATAAGTTGTAAATTCATCCCTTATCTGATGGGCATTCAGTGCCGATCTTCTTGGGATTAGTTGTAAGGGTCTGATGGCACATGTGTCTTCAATTTCATTCCTCCAAGAACCTGGGGTAACCAGTACATCATTACTGTCGTAAACATCTGTTGTACCTGGGGGCGTATATATTGAGTGTGAATAACGACTATTTCTTAAGAAATTGTGTAGTAGTACACAAGTCATAGTAATGATAGTGGTTTTTTCTGGGTCAAGTAGCAATGGTTTTCGAAATACCCTAAATCTTGAGGCTAATATCCCAAAAGCATTTTCAACGACCACGCGTGAAGATGAAAGTTTCATATTGAATATACGTTTCGGTGTTCGTTCATTATGACTTCCAGGAAAAGGCTTCATTATATGTGTTGATAATGCAAATGCTCCATCGCCCAAAAACACATATGGAACTTCTCTTGTACTACCTGGAAGTGGTCGTGGCATTGGCAAATTTAGATTATTCGAGCAAATTTTTTGCCAGAGTTGACAATTTTGAAAGACACCACCGTCACTAATTCTGCCCTGACTACCAATTTCTGCAAATATAAAATTGTAATTGGCGTCGACTAAAGCAAGTAGTACAATGCTAAAAGTCCTTTTGTAGTTGTAGAATTCCGAACCACTATGTGCAGGAGATTGCATCACAATATGTTTCCCATCGATAGCTCCAAGGCACCGTGGAAATTTTCTGAACCCTTTTGCTAATTCCATCCATGACTGTGGATCCTGTGGTATCTGTAACATTAATACATGTTTTGTTATTTTCAGAATCTACCAGCACCAGAATCGCCAATTCGAATTGAAAGCGAAAGTATAACTCAAAATGAAAATACAGATCCTAACAGTGATCAATCACAAGTTCAGATTCCTTCGCCATTGCCGAAAATACCACGACGTCGAAAAAATCCTATTGAACTAGAAGAAGCTGGGAAGACAATGAGGGATGCTATGTCCACACTTAATACAGTTCTGAATAAAAAGCAAGTAACAGAAGATGATTACGATCGTTACGGCAAGATTATAGCCAATAAACTCCGTAAATTTTCCGATACAGAAAGTCTACAAATAATGTATGAAATAGATGGGATATTTATTAGGCGAATAAACAATGCTGCTAACGCATCACCCACATACTACGGCCGTCCCCTCGCCATCGCACACATCATACTCAGAACCCACCAGACAAATTCATACCCCTTTATACTACGCGCGCCCTCCATCGTCGTGCTCATCTTACTCCGAAACCACCAGACAAATCCACACACCTTTATACTACGCGCGTCCTTCATCGTCGTGCACATCTTACTCAGAACCTACAACTTTATATACCAATCAATCAAGAGTGCAAATACCATCCCCAGCTACCACTGAGCCTCCTCTCATACATATTATATCAGATCAGGTCTTGACCCCAAGAACAATTTCCAATCAATCTAATGATGATATCATAACTCAGGCATATTATGATGCTTAATTATTGTACAGTAAAATTTAGCAACAATTAAACAGACTAGTATTTTGAATTATTAACATTATTGATTCAAATATTTATATTATTATTATTGATTATATTATTGCAGCCGACCAAAGTAAATATCTGTATCTGATTGTATCTAAAAATATATAAATTTTATGTTATATAAATAAATAAATAAACGGTATAAATAAATATATTTTATATAAATAAATAAATAAACGGTGCGCACACCAACAAACTAAGTTCTTTCTTTTGTGTTCATTTAAATAAAACATTATTGATTTCGTTATGTTTTTCTTTGTACTTACCCTAATTTGATCCTTTAAAACTCCATTTAATGCAATACATACTTCAGGTATAATTTTGGATATAATGGAGCTGGAGACTTTAAACAAAAAATGTAGACTTTCAAAGCTATCTCCGCTGGCCAAGAATCTCAAAGTAATTGCTAGGCGAACTTTGGCTGGTATTGTATCTCTGAAGGTTGTATTCTTCTTTGAAATCCACGGGGAAACTTTTTGCAACAAATATTCAAAGTCTGTTAAAGACATTCTTGTAAAATTGTCAAATTGACCAGAGGGTTCCGCCACTAGCTCAGCCAACTGATTCTCCATGGCACTTCTAGAAATAAACATAATTATAATATAAATAAATATATTATCGTTTATTTTTTTTTAAATTATTAAGTGATTCTACTTCTGGTCGGTAATTACTAATTAATTGTGGGTACTCAGGTACTTACATAAGTAAGTAGTTGGTAATTATAAAAATTATCAAAATGTTAAATAAAATATAGGTACTTACATGGTTCTGTTACGGTGAATAGAAACCATCCACCATCTTCTTCTTCGCCATGGCTTATTAATTTTCTTTTTATGGTAAATGTGTAAAAAATTATAATAACTAATAGCACAAAGGCAAAAAGCCGCAACAGTTTCTTGTAGGTCCATCGCAGCGGGCATCCGGAGTTCGAGTGATACAACGAGTGTGTACATGGTGTGCTCTCGTGTCGAGCCTTTACGCGACGAGAGGCACGCGACGCGACGAGACGAGCGTGTACAGCCGCCATGAAATGTTTCATTGTGTAAGCGATGATTACCTATAAGTGATTGTGCATTATGTCCTAGACACTAAGCTTTAGCAATTAAGATTTTACTGGTGTAACAATCGTTGGTAATCTAATTAAATTAAAAAAAAATTAAATAAAAACAGAAAAACCCAATAACTGATTTCAGCAGTCGCGCTTTTTTCACCACTAGACCAAAAAAGCAATCAAACCTTCAACCCTTAGTTGTTTTTATATAATAAGGGCGACAAACGAGAACACAGTCCACCTGATAGTAAGTAAATGTTGTGGTCCACTAGATCTATAAAGATCATTAACTTACTTATCGGTGCATCGGTTACATCACTCTAGCGGAATGTCATGTCGATGGTGGCGTGTTAGAATTGAGGGTATATCGAGAAACCTCCACTCTTTTGTGCAGTATAAAGTTCACTGTAGGCGTCGTACACGAGAGATTCCGCTTAACTCATTCTACGAGTGAATTTATTCTACGAGTACTAATATAGTGTCGTGGTTCTGTCCGTTGTGGTGCTTCTTCTGGTGCAGGCAAGGAGGATGGTTTTGCCGAGAGGCTGCTCTGTGTTACACTGAAATTGTTAACGTTGCTGTTGGTTTGCATACTTTTATGTTATCATGTAATTACGTCCCTCACGTTACACTGGTGTGATCGTGGCAGGGACGTGTTACGGTGTGGTCGAACTGTAATTGCTCTATACGGAATGTATATTGCATTACGCTGTCTTATTACTGATAATGATTAATTGCGTAAGAAAGAGAGCAAGTTGAACATCCGCTCTCACAGTTTTACTATTCTTAACAATTAACCTTTCCTGATGTATTTCCGATATTTCCTACATACTCATTTACTTATTAGTTACAACGTACGATAAAATTAACGTTTAATAGATGCATGTGATGAGGTGATGAAAAGAAAACATGTGAATATTATTCAGCTTCGATTTGAACCGAGGTGAATATTTGATGACTTCGCTATCTGCACTCACGAATATTAACTTTATTAATGTACGTGACCTTGAGTGCTTTCGTGTTGGAAATATTGAATTTAATTCTAATAATAGCATTTATTATTTTAAACACAAGCTTTTATTTAACTTGCTTCCTTTGTGTCTTTCCGACTCAACATTTGTAACAAACTTTTGAAGCACTTGCATATTTATTTATTATGTATTTATTAATTAACTAAGGTAACTATGGGCGGACTTAATGGCTGACGGCATTCTCTGTCAGTCACCCGTAGCGCGGTAAGCTATTGTGGCAGGTGTAAACTTGCTCTAAGATCTCTAAAATATTTTTTTCAACGCACCTGCAATTCCCCTGGTGTTGCTGTTGTTCATGGGCGGCGGTATACACTCACCCCTCCGAACTGCTACTAAGTATTTTTTAACAGAAAAACCCAATAACTGATTTTAGTCCGATCCGGCATTCGAAGCCAGGACCTCATGATCAGATCGCAGCTACGACCGCTAGACCAATGAGGCAGTCCTCCACTAATATTATAATTTCAAAGTGTGTTTGTTGGTTGGTTCTTCTTTCACGCAGCAACGGGACAACGGATCGACATGATTTTTTTGCACTGAGATAGTTTATAGACCGGAAAGTGACTGTTTTTATTCCGGATAGCTCTGGAGCATAATTCTGTAATAACCTCAAAACGGATTTTGATGAAATTTATTATGAAAGTATATTACAGCGCAAGATGTAATAAATCACAGGATACTTTTTAAAGTAAGAAAGTAAAGTAAAGTAAAGGTGACACTCATTACTGAGGGTTGTAGTTGTAGGGTTTTTTTAAATTTGTGTTTAGCAAACTTCACATCATCATCATCATTACAGCCTACAAAAGTCCACTGCTGAAGAGAGGCCTCCCCCATACATTGTCTTATAGAGGGAATTTTGCCATAGTTGCCACGCTTGGCAGGCAGATCGGCAACCGCAGTTTTTTTTTATATTGGGTTTTTATCAGGAAGATGCTGCTGCCCATCACGTCTTAAATTTTTTTTTATGGCGAAGCTCCTTACTATGTAGTGCCGCTGTGTTTTGCATGGTGTGTTACGAGTATCGATCCTTAATCCTCAGAACTGACAACACATTTGCGTAGTGGCGGATGAAATAATATCCCCTATCCAATATCATCCCGTTTTTGGTGCAAGAGGCAACGGAGGGAAACGAAATAAAAGATGTGCAGCAGCATCTTTCTGATAACAATTTAAAATAAAAAAAACTTCGTTTGCCAAACCGCCTGCCAAGCGTGGCAACTATGGCAAAATTCCCCCTATAAGACAATCTATGAGTGAGATCTCTGTTAATTTAATTATTACAGCCGTTGCCGCTGTGTAGTACCTATCCCTCACTATGATGCCATCTATGATAGAGGTTCATGACGATGAATCGATTCTCTGTCATTATTCGACCAACAAAGTGTCATCTTTGTGTCGACACCCGCTCACTTTACACTTTTTCACTTCATACACACTTCACTATCTCACTTTTCTTACTTTGACTGTACCTTTTGAACCTATTTAGCAGGACAGTATGCTGACTAAAGCATCTTCCTAATATCAGCGGTTGCCAACTCACCTGTCAAGCATGGCAACTATGGCAAATATCTCCCGTGGGGCATTCACTGGGAGAGGTTAATTTTCAGCAGTAACCTGAGAGGAGCGAGAGGGGGGAAGGGGTGGTGGGGGATGTAAAAACGCATATCAATGTTTAAGCGCCACAGCATCCACTTACTATCAGGTGGACTGTGTGTTCATTTATCACCCTTATTATACACTCAGCGGCACGGAATCTTGGCCAAGCGGTTATCTCGCGATAGCAAAAGCTTTAAGTGTTTCTGATGAATGTTTGTTATTGACATACTTGCAAAAAATGTTTACCCTCAAGTTCAAGAGGGTAATTCATTATGTTTAAGTGCACCATGACGAATTCTTTAATTTTTAGTTGAATCGGGTCATTTGAGCGACTAAGTTCACATTTTAAATTTGTGTGTTGTGAAAAGTTTACTGTAAGGTTATTCAATTATTGTGATCTTGTGTCTTAATTCAATAACTAAAGGTGCTTTAAAGCCAATAAAAATGCCATTAACACCAGCACAAGTTGCACAAGCAGTAGCATTAATTGACCAAGGGCTGACACAGCGTGAAGTTGCTATTGTGCTTAACGTACCACGGTCCTCAATGCATTATTCACTGAAACGATACCAGGAGACAGGCCGCTACACCCGCAGGCCAGGCAGTGGGGGCGTAAGGTGCACATCGGCCCGGGACGATCGTTTTATTGTTATGGAGATTTTGAGAAACCGCTACCTGACCGCTGTTGAGATACGCCAGCGGCTCCAAATCGCAAGAAGCGTTAATGTTAGTGAGCGTACGGTGAGAAGACGAATGAAGGAAGTGAATTTAAAAGCTCGTAGACCAGCACGAGGTCCAGAACTTCTCAGACAGCACCGAGTAGCCCGACTTCAGTTCGCAAGAGAACATGTCAATTGGACCCACGAGCAATGGGCTAGAGTGTTGTTCACAGATGAGTGTTGAATAGCTTTACGTGCTCCAGACGGTAGAGAACGAGTGTGGAGAAAAAGAGGAGAGAGGTTTCTACCCATTACCACCACCCAAACTGTGAGTTTCCATGGAGGCTCAATAATGGTATGGGGAGGTGTAAGTTCCGACGCACGTACAGAGTTGGTCATCGTCGATAATCGGCTTACAGCTACTCGATACATTGAGGAAGTTCTTCAGGAGCACGTAATGCCTTATTCGGGATTCATTGGACACGACCAATTCTCCTCGTGCACGATAATGCACGCCCGCACGTCGCACATTGTGTAGAGGAATATCTGGAAGAGGTTGAATACAAAATTACAGTGGCCAGCTCAGCCCGGACTTAAATCCAATTGAGCATGGGGTATGCTCAAAGAAAGATAAAGTCCAGCTCCAAACCGCCACAAACTCTAAATGAGCTCCGAAATGCAGCGCTGGCTGCTTGGGACAGCATACCGCGTTGATGTCAGAAACATCATTCAAAGCATGCCAGATCGAATGCAAGCGGTTATCAGGGCTAGAGGAGGAAACACCTGATATTAAAACTGATAGACAATAAAGAAACAGACTTAATTTTAACTTTGTAGTGTTTTAAAGTGACAATGGAAAGATGTTAATTTTAGTGAAAACATGTTATCTTGAAAAGAAAAATTTCGGTGAAGTAAACATTAAATTTCTACGTTCTAAAACCATTAGAGACACTTATTGAATGCATCTACCCTTAATTTATTGTTAAAAAAACGTTTCAATGCAAATAATCAGCAAATTCACGAGTGGCCAAGTTTCCGTGCCGGTGAACTTTTGATGAGCTGTAAATTACAGCCTTTAAAGATAAGGCTTACTATGATAATTTTTGATTTTAATTAGTTATTTATATTCTTTTTTCGATCTCATGAAGCGTTCATAGATCAGGCTTTGTAATGAGGAACGCATTTTAAAAGATTCCACAGTACAGATGAAAGGAAAACAATCGTTGATATTCAGCACTGATTCGATGTACATATTAGATGCGCCCTGTAAAGCCAGCCCCGCAGTATTCTATGGAATACATTCCGGAGAGTTTGCGCAGGAATTGCATGATTCAATTATTCTTCCCTCCCTTTCCAGACATCCAGACGGTCGGCGAGCCCTCACCTCCTTGCAGACGATATTTCACACATTCGAACTAAACGGTTTGCTTCGACGTTCTTAATGCATACAGTAAACAGTGGTTTAAACGTGGTAGAGCCATGCTGCAGCTATATTAATTGTATAGTTGTAGCACGAATGGGTCGGCTCGACTGGGGAAGGACCACGCCTTCACAGAATACCAGCATAAAATAGCAACTTAATGCTGCTATTTTACGTCGTATGGTGAGTTTAGAGAACCGGAGACCCTTTTTACTGGAAAAGAGGCATTCCATCTTAGTCCTCACGGCTGACAACGCATCTGCTTTTTGATTCGTAATCGAGGATAGATTTAGATGTCTATGGGTCACAGCAACCACTTACCATCAGGTGGACTGTGTGCTCGTTTGTTACCCTTATCCTATAAAAAAAAAAAAAACAGTGGAATAATTTGCGAAGTCAGTCTTTTCGTCTACAATCTTGAGTACTTTTAAAGCAAGAAATAATAGGTTTAGTTACACTAAGACAGTGCGATTTACCCTCTAGGGCTTCAAAACCACATACAAAGTCCCAGAAAATGTTCAAAGTTTGTCAATAAACAAGTTTAAAAGTTTTATTTAAAAAAATTGTTCAAAAAGGGTTATTATAATATCAAGAAATACTTGAATGAAAATAACCCCTGGGAGTGATTTTAATTCATTTAAAAATTGTACAAACAAAATTATTGTAAAGTGAAATATCTTTTAAAAAAAAGTCCCGCTGGGTTTCTTGCTGGTTCTTTCCAGATATTTTCCGAACCAGTGGTAAATAAAAAATGACTTGCAATAAGTATTATGTAATAATCAATATTGAACAAAAAATCATTCTATTATATTTTACAAGGCGAGATTGTAGTCGAGCACTGGCTTATTAATAATACAAAACCATCTGTCTATCGTCTGTCTGGGTATTTTATACCGGGCATAAAAGAAATAGTTAAACCCACGTGAAATATATAGGAACAATACAGCAACTCCTCATTGCATGGTGGAGATGGTTACAGACGGTCTAGGACAGTACTTTGTAATCTTTAGACGAGTTCTATTCAGCAGTACATTTTCCTATACATCTGTAATGTTTAATCGTCTATCCGTGATCGTTTTATGGCTTATTCGGTGAAATCTGAGATAGGTTGAAATAAAATATAGGTTTCACAGGAATAGTAACAACAAAACCAAACTAAAACCAACAATTTGTGTGCATACACAATTTTTTCTTCCTGCTGGTATTCGAACTTAGGACATTCCACGCATTTTAATCCACGGACTTAAATCTGTTAGTACGTAGCTTAGATGCTTAGTGACTAAGTCAGGTCGGAAGTAAGGTAAAATATTATTGGGGGACATTGGGGGACAAAAGCTATTATTTAATCTGTGACAAAAGGGATCCAATCTTGTTCCTGACTTCTCTGACATAAAGTGACATACAGCTGGTAGTACAGCAGGCACTCGCTCTACTTTGATCGGTTTTACTTATATACTGTAACGTAGATTCTAAATGATGGTGTAAGAATAAAAATTGTTACAGTGGAGTATTTATGTTACAAAGAACAAAAGCAATCTGTGATTGTAAACAACTGGCCGCCGAACTCCAGCTTCTCAAGTATTGCACATTACTTGCTTGCAAGTATTGCATCATTAAAAACTTTGGGTACGTAGTAAGAAGCTCAGAAGTGTTTACTGAAAATACCAACCCATATGTTGACTATTCAAATTAGTCAAATTAAAATTTAAAAAACGAAATAAAAGATTTTTTTTCGGATTAATTGGCTCATTTTAATAACCGGCATCGAATTTATAGTAAAGTTGAAAAATTTATTCCATTCAAAGGCAAAACAAAAGTGATTTCTACTATCCAGCTCTAAATCGTCAAGACCTCCGGCCCATCTCTCTATATTCACCTTTTATTGCGTCCCTGACGAATTAATTGCCACATAAACAAGGGTTTATGTCTCTTGTTATACAATTAACAGTTGCGGCGACATGTTAACACTATCAGTGTGAATGAGATTGGCAAATAACAGAAATTACTGTTTTTATTTGCTTGCTCCTAACGTCGTTTTTTTTAATGCTTATTACACAAAAATATAGTCGGTTATTTCTTATACTACTTTCACCAAACTGCAGGGCAGTTTGTTGGCGAATACATCACCCACTTACATTCTATGTACCTACTGTAATTAATAACTTAATCTTGGATTTAAAACTTAAAATAGAATTTAAAAAAAATGTAGAAAAATTAAATTTAAACTTAGCAGTGTTATTTATATACTTAATTATATTTAAACTTATAAATATTTAAACTTGTTAATAACTACACATTTAACTATTAATTCAGACTATTTTTTTTATTTAGACAGTATTAATTATTACACGTATCCAGCAACCACGCTTTCAACTTTCTTTTAATATTTTAATTAAATTAAATGTTTCGTTTGTACATAGCCCCCCCCCTTCTCCCCTATAGATTTTTTCGTTAGGGGGATCTTTGCTATAGTTGCCATGCTTTGCAACAGCAGTTTTTTATTTTCTAGTTATTATCAAGAAGACGCGGCTGCCCATTTCCTGGTTTGTTTCCCTCTGTCGCCTCTTACGACACCCACGGGACGATATGGGATGGTGGATATTCTTGCAACGCCACTACACAGTTGATTTTCGTCTGAACATACAGATTAACAAATATACATATAATATAGATAAAATAAATAGAAGACGAGGCAGCTCAAGGGAATTACGCGCGTATTAAATTTTAAAAGTATTCGATTAACGTCGGCACTGAAACTGCTTTAAAACTATTAATGCTTTTTCAATAAACGTTCGCTGAAAAATAAAATGTATTTCGAAGATTTGCAATCGTTAGAACTCCGCAGTAGGCTTTTCGCTCTTAAGCTCAGCGAAATGGAGTAGCATTTCGCTCTTAAAAGTGAGAGTAAGCCCGTGCCAAGCTCTAGGTAATTCATTATCTTTTATTTTAACTTTTAATTTATAATAATTAAAAATAATGATGTTAGTTTTTAGCTAAGTTTTTGTATATTTAATTTATATCGCTTAGCGTTTATATGTTTTTATAAGTTTGTTTAGCTACTGAAATAATATTGTTAGTGTAAGATTTAGATCGGAATGAAAAAAGAGGACATTATCGCATTGGATTCGACCTATAAGGATAGATGTCTCTAGTAATAAATAAATAAATTTTATTTTGCAAGACAAATGTATATCTTTAATTCTGTCCGATATATATAACACTAATGGCCAAATACTCAAACGATACTCATTTTTAAGATGTTGTTAAAGCTCGTTGTGTTACAGTTACATTGACTTAAAGTGATAGAGACAGCAAGAGACCTAACGCCATAATTTCCCTGGGGCCCCAAAAGGCCGAACCCCGCGGACTTCCTCCGCTCCTCAACAGGCACAACCTCAATGGTTGATGACCTGAATACGGTGTATGCCGCTATTCGGAACATCGACATTGGCGAGATTATACTAGCGCGCAAACTGCGTGCTGCTCAGTCCCTCAGGACCGTCTCCTTGCTCTTGCGGAGCACCACAACCTCTTGTTTCATTGTAAGTTGTTAAATTAATTTAACTTAACTTAAAAACGACAGAGCACTCTGTTCTCCCAAAATCTCACGGTCGTATTAAGCCCAAAGGTTTATCGTGTGCTATTTATTCGCGGATTGTGAAATAACCTCCCCGAGCTCAAGCTTTCTTCGAGATCGCGAAGCCGACCTCCTCCTCCTCCAGGAAAACAATCTCAAAACTAAGGACATCAAAGGCCTTTCCATCCAAAAGTATTCTCTTCTTCGTAACGACAGACCAGACCGCAATGGCGGCGGTACTGATTTTATTACAAGAAGACACTGCATAGCTCCCACATCCCTACCCGCAGCTACCAACATGGAAGTCACGGTAGGCTAGCCATGACCGGACATCAGTCCATCATCATAGCCTCCTGCTACATCCCTAGTGGAACCCTCCCCTCAAAAAGATTTTGAGGCTATCCTCTCATTAGGCAAACCAGTCATTATGTTTGGAGATTTTAACCCAAGCATACTGATTGGACTTGTCTTACTACTACTTAGTGGCAAGAAACTGCTTCATATCACGCAGTTTCGACCTTACCGTTCTCAGTCCTCGGTGTCACTCACTATCCTGACAACACCGACCACGCTCCTGACGTACTAGACTTTGCAATAGCAAAAGAAGTCTCTCAACATCAGGTCAATCGAGACCCTTGACGATCTTGGATCCGACCACCGCCCTGTCCCCTCATTCTTGGCCATCAGCCACCTCTCTCAACCCTCCCACGAAAACCTTCACCAACTGGAAGGGCTTCAAGGAGTCCTACCAAAAGCTATGGACTCACAGGACCCCCATCTCCTCTCGTCGGACTTCGACAGTCCCAAAAATCGACACCGCGGTCGATCTCCACCCTTATAAAATCCTCCCTTAAGGAGAATGAAAGTCGTCCCGGATGCTAATAATAATGGTCTTCCCTACATATTAGCAACCCATGAAAGCCAAGACAGCTGCTTTCCGAGCAGCACCTATCCTACCCTCGACTACAGGCGGCCAATCGTCTTCAACGAGAAGTCCGTTCACGCCTCCGAACTTCGAGACCTCGAAAAGAGTAATCTCATGAGAATATCTCTCTCTCCTCATACAGCGTACTATCAGATGGCGAGAGCCCTCCGCAGACGCTATCACTCACACTCTCCTGTCCCGACGGTACTATTGCCTTCGAGGACGAGGAAAAAGCTGAGTGCTTTGCAGACAGCATCGCCGCCCACCTCACCCAGTTCGCAGCCCACTGACCCTCCCACATCCAGGCAGTGGAGGATGAGGTCGCCGCCAGAACTCACCCCACAGCCTCTGACCCTATCACTATGCCCAATGATGAGATCTCATCCCTCATCAAAGGACTTAAGCCCAAAGGCTCCGGGCGCGGATGGCATCTCCAACCAAGCCCTTAAACATTTTCCTGAGCAGGTGTTAACCCTTTAGCTATTATCTTCAACGCCTGCTTCAACCTCAGCTATTTTCCCACCACGTGGAAAGAGGTAACTGTCATTGGTATCCCCAAGCCAGGAAAGCCTCACAACTTCTCCAGTCATCGTCCCATCAGCCTCCTCAAGGCCATGGGCAAACTTCGAACGAGTCATCCTCACTGCATGAGGCTCCATCTGTTTCCCACAGACGGCGACCTCTTGTTATCCCCACCAATTTGGTTTCCGAGCAAAACATTCTTGTCCCCAACAAGTTCACCGTATTGTGGAATATATTCATCGGCGGTTTCTATCCTCGTCGTCATAAGACCATCGCGGTCTTTTTCGACATAGCAAAGGCATTCGATAGAGTCTGGCACGAAGGCCTTATATACAAACTTTATAAAATAGGTCTCCCTGATCGTCTCGTTCGTCTCGTGGCCTCTTACCTGAAGGATCGTACCTTTCGTTTTAGACACGAATGCACGCTCTCCACTCAACGGCCTATCAAAGCAGGTGTCCCTCAGGGCTCAGTGCTTGCCCCTCTGCTGTATATCCTGTTCACCAACGACATTCCCATCCCGTCGAATGGTGTACAGCTCTCCTCTTCGCAGATGACACTGCCCTTTATTATAAAGGTATCTCGCTACCACATATTCGGAACAAGATCCAACAGTCAGTTAGTGACTTAGGAGCTTGGTTCCAAAAATGGCGTATCGATGTGAACCCGGAGAAGAGCTCCGCCGTTCACTTCGATCATCATAAACGACGCCGCCTCTTTACCATTCCGCCAATCCGTATGCTAGGGACCCCTGTCCCCTGGCATACGACCGCCAAATATTTAGGTGTCACCTTGACACGAGGCTCACCGTCCCATGTCAAAGAGTAACCCGCAACGCGTGTTTCTATCTGAGTAGGCTCAACAGTATGCTGGGCCGACACATTAAGATGTCCCTCCGCAACAAGCGAACCCTTTATAAGGTCTGTATACAACCAGTTATGACTTACGCGGGCCCCATATTTGCCCACGTTAATCTCAATGTCCTTAACGAACTTCAAATAGTTCAAAATTTTTGTTCACGAACGCACCCCACGTCCGTAACGCCGACCTCCATCGAGACTTAGAGCCCCCACAGTCCAACAATTTTAAAAACACTTCTGACAACTTCTTCAAAGCCTCAGAGTCTCACTCTAATCATTTCATTCGTGAGGCAGCTTCCTATGCAGCCCCACTTCCTTCTCGCTATCGAGTCTGCAGACCGAGAACCACCTCGGACCCCAACAGCTTTCGGCCGACCTGAACTGCCTCTGGCGGCCAGGCCAAGCCTCTTCTCTAATGTTTAATATTCCTTAGTTAGCGCGTCTCAGCGGCCACTGCCGCCTGCGCCCCTTTTTCTAAAGGGGTCGCGTCCGTTACGGCAGAAAGGCTCAAAAGCCAATTCCAGTCTCCCAGGTGGTGTTTAGTGGTGCAACTTCTTCAAAGTGAGTCCCACATAACCACGCAGCCGGCTGCGTGGTATGCTATGAGCATTCACCACCTCCCTTCTCCGCTTCCTGAGGGTGCTCTGCATTGGGCGCAAAAAGGTAAGTGAGCAGCGTTTGAGTATTTAGGCTTATGCGTTTGTTAATTTAATGTTAATATATTCAATCGCTTTCGGCTGATTGCCGATCGCATTACCAGATGTCTCGCACCTTTAACTCCGCTCCTTGTCGCCGGTGTGTTTAATTTTGATCCGTAACATATGATGAGATGATATACCGTCAACTATTGGAGGCCACGGGGTCTTTACGTTCTTTCACTTAGTCGCTTTTATGATACCACGGTACAAAATGTATGATCATACAATGATATACATAAACCTAATATTATTAGGAAGATATAACTTTTTATATTTTAATGGTTAATTTTTTCGTCGTAGTGCCACGCTGCATCTATACAGGTTTATTTTTCAAAGAGTAGCCAAATTTTAAACTTAATTTCAAATATATAAATAATGATATACCGTTATTGCAGTTTTGAAAATACGAGTAAATAAGGCTTCTACTTATTTGAAATTATCCCAAATTGAGTTTGATTTTTGGCAACAACTACACGACCGCGCTCCTCTGTGTGCGATTCAATTTACAACGTTTTTGCCGACCGATCGATCCTTACGAATGTGTGCGTGCGTAGTAAAATAGTAGGCGTTACATATTTATGAATGAGAATCAGTTAAAATAATATATTACCACACATTTTGAGAGCCGTGGTAGCTCAGATGGTTAGCGATCGCTGTAAGTTTCACAGTACGCGAGCAACGGGTTCGATCCCGGCACCAATGAAATTGTTAATTGCAATTTTAAGTGCTGATTTACCACGTGCTCGGCGGTGAAGGAAAACATCGTAAGGAAACCTGCATGTGAAATCAAAAAGATTTCGAAGACATGTGAAGTTCGCCAACACGCATTGGGGCAGCGCGGCGGACATTTCCTTGCCTAAAACCCTCTCATAAATGAGAGGAGGCCTGTGCAACAGTGGGACGTATATAGGCTGTAACTTTACTTTACTTTACACATTTTGAATTTGAAAGATAAAAAGGACAGAATGTTTGAGATTTTTTTAAATAAAATTTTTCTTTACCTATTGCTTATTCTGCACCTTCTCTGCAAATTTGGCCGGTTATTGCAAAATAACCCTGTATATGTCTACGGCGTGAATTTGTTAGCTAGACCGGGATAGAATCACGCTCTCACAGAATACCAGCGTAAAACAGCAGAATATCGCTGCCGTGTTTCGTATGGTGAGTGCAGAGAACCGGAGACCCTTTTTCTGGTAACGATGCATTCCATATTAGTCCTCAGGGGTAGCAACGCGTCTGCATTTTGATTCTGAATCGAAGATAAATGTTCCTTGGATTGAATTTTATTATCCAATATTTTCATAACATAAAGAAAAGCTAGACGTCAAGTTAATTTTGACTGTTAGTAGTGTGTTTTGAGACTGGACACAGACAATGCATCTGGTCTGTACGTGGACAATATAATTTCCTCCGCGACCACACTTTGTACACTCTTATAAATAGCTTAAATTTGCCAAGCGGGTATAGTAAAAGGTTTTGTGTCTATTTGAAAATAGAATACTCTATGTTCCATTTAAAAAACTTAAAAATATTCACATTTTTTAAATATAACTAGCTGGTACCCGGCGCGTTGCTGCCACAGAAGAAATAATTGTGAAAATATCGTTTTAAATTTGGAAGAGTTATATTGTTTAATAGGGAATGATAATACATTAATTGAAGTTGAATGATATATAACTTGCAAATAAATTTATCGGTACGATACGCGCGCCATCTACTGTAAGTTAATTGTACTATACCTATAACCTTCGCGCAAGTGCAAGCAATAACTTGGCAAAGTTTTATTGCAATCTGATGAACGGTATGGCAGCACATAAAATACAAACAAACAAACACTAATTTGTATTAAGAAGATAAGGGTGACAAGCGAGCACAGAGTCCGCAGTGGATGCTGTGGCCCATAGACATCTACATCAATCTTTGATTAAGAATCAAAATGCAGATGCGTTATCACCCTTGATGACTGAGATGGAATGCTTCGTTTCTAGTATAAATGGTCTTCAGTTCTCTACACCCTCCATACGAAACATAGCAGCATTTAGCTGCTGTTTCACGCTGGTATTCAGTGAGCGCGTGGTCCTTCCCCGGTCGAGCCAACCTATTCGCACCACAACCACGTACTATAAGCTAGTTAAACATCATCACATATAAACAGTATTGAAAAATTCATTCGAATAACACATTCGTACAGCGATACAGCGCCCGTCGTAATTTGCATAAGCTGGCTTACCTGGGCCAAAGGAAAGCGCTTTATGCTTACGTCTCATGGACTCCATTTATCAAATTGTTTACGTGAGACTACTGCTTTCATTACTTGATGCTACTTGATATATTAACTAGACATGAGAATACATTAATTTAAAATTATTTAAAAAAATACTTTTAATAAAATTATATAATCCGTCTATAAACAAACTAAACGAATAAAATAATTCCACGATCTGAAGTCAGATATATTTTATTGAAGAACTAGCTATTTCCTTCGACTTCGTCCGCGTTGAATTCATTACTTTACGGTATTTTGCGTGGAACCCTAATTCTTTTTTTTTTAAATAAAAGTAGCCTAAGTTACTCCTTATAAAGTCAACTATCTGCCAGTGAAATTTCGTCCAACGTTTCGCCAAACGAAAGTTTTTGAAAAACACGACGTTTTTCAAAAACTTTTGCGGGCGTGTACACAAACTCACCAAAGTTTAATCGTAATCAGATAAATGGTATAGCAACACATAGAAAACGAACAAACAAACAAATGTTTATTTTACTGTAAGAAACCTACTCGGATGCGTACACCAACTCACCAAAGTTTTATCGTAATCGGATGAATTGTATAGCAACACATTGAAGACGAACATATGAACAAATATTCATTTATTTTGAGCTTGAGGTCACTCATCTTACTATAAAAAGGCTATGCTTGGAGATTCTTTGCGTGACAGATTCCGCAACGATGATACCAGAAGTTAAACCAAAGTAGTCGACATAGCCCAAAGGACTAATGAGCTGAAGTAGCAATGGGCCGGACATGTAGCTTAACAAACCCACAACCGATGGTTCTAGAATGATAGCTATTATTTGTTGGCTAGACCGGGATAAAACCACGCTCTCACATAATATCAGCGTAAAACAGCAGAATATCGCTGCCGTGTTTCGTATGGTGAGTGCAGAGAACCGAGACCCTTTTTCTGGTAACGATGCATTCCATATTAGTCCTCAGGGGTAGCGACGCGTCTGCATTTTGATTCTGAATCGAGGATAGATGTTGCTTGGTTTGAATTTTATTTACAGAATATAAGGGAATTGTAGAACAGCTCCCACTATAACTATATGGAGTGATGATAAGACATGCAGGAAGTCGATGGATGCAGATGGTTCCGATTTGTCTATATCAGACATATCGTCTGTTCGGGACAATCTTCCGGATGGCTTAACCGATTGTGATAAAACTTTACGAATAAATAGAGAGCAATGCTATGAGGGATCTATTTTATCAGAAAAACTTAGGCTAATTTTTGGAAAAACGAAAAATTTATAAAATAAATTATCTTTATTTAATTAAATCTAAATAACGTCACATTAATAGATCATATCCAAGCAAAGCTAGTATCGTATAAGGTTGAGTATTACACCGAAAATAAGGCAATTGAATTTCCTTCAATTACTACAATTGTCCGTATTTATGCAAAAGGAACCACACAGCAAACACGCACTTCTGAGATATCAAAGGATTTACAAAAACATGCAGCTCTGTTAGATGAAGTAAAATTACTATTTATTTTATTCAAATTTGTTGATAAATTACTTATTTAAGTATGTGTATATAAATTTTCTAAATACTCTTAAACTTTCTAGATCATTAAGAAAATTTGCGTGTGGTTCCTTTTAACATTTACTAATTGATAGGTATTTTCATACAAAAAGAACCACAACCCAGGATTTACTGATTTAAATGAAACTATGTATTTATGTTATCGTAATAAACCCGTGTAGTGGCGGGTAAAATACCCACTACCCCATATCTTCCCGTGGGTGTCGTAAGAGGCGACAAAGGGAAACTGATACAGAAGATGGGCAGCATCTTTCTGATAAAAGCCAAAAAACAATAAAAAAACTGCGGTTGCCAACCCGCTCGCCAAGCGTGGCAACTATGGCAATATACCCCCCATGAGCGACGACAATGAACGGCCCCCAGTCCCCGGCGGCCCCGCTATTCCTGGCTACGGTGGCGACCATGGTAACGGCGGGGCAGGGGGTGCTAAGAATCTCCGGTGGAGGTTCGGTTGCCACCTACGACGACTCGACCTGGCAACATATAACGCACGCACCCTGAGGACTGACGAGAAGATCCTGGAGCTGGAAGAAGAGATAGATAAGTTACGCTGGAATATAATAGGACTATCCAAGGTCCGAAGAGAGGGGGAGGACACGGTAATCCTCGAATCCGGCAACTTATTCTATCACCGGGAGGGCGACCATCTGTCCCAAGGAGGTGTCGGATTTATCGTCCACAAGTCTCTCGTTAACAACGTTGTAAAGATCGGGAGTGTGTCGACGAAGGTTGCGTACCTTATACTCAGAATCACCAAACGGTATTCGCTGAAGGTCATACAGGTTTACGCACCAACCTCGGCACACCCCGATGAGGAGGTGGAGGAAATGTAAGAGGATATCTCTAGAGCCATGCATTCCTCCAAAACCCACTATACGGTGTTAATGGGAGACTTGGAATAGGGCAACGGAATCCAAAGGGCCAGCAGCTGGCCGACTTCATGGAGAAAGAGGGACTATTTATGATGAACTCTTTCTTCCAAAAGCGGCCCCACAGAAAGTGGACCTGGTCGAGCCCCGACGGTTCGACAAAATGAGATTGACTTCATTATGACGACCAGACGACAACTGTTCAGTGATGTCTCAGTGATCGCGAGGGTGAAAACTGGCAGCGATCACCGAATGGTGAGGCACACTGAACTAAACGTTAAGTTGGAGGTCACGTCTAATGAAGTCAACGCTCCGTCCTTTCGTGCTCTAATCCAAAGTCCCGAAAACTTTCAGCTCGAGTTACAAAATCGTTTTCAGTGCCTAGAAGTTTGCAATGAAGTGGACGATATGAATGACAAGCTTGTGGAAACTGTCCATGCGGTCGGAGCAAGTTCTGTAAGACCCGTCGCAGAAGAACACAAAACTCTCCGATCACTCTTAATCTCATGGTTGTTAGACGGGAGATGAAGCTGCAGTCTTCATTAGATTTGACAGCATACAGGCAACTGAACAGACAGATCTCCAAATGCATGCGGCGGGACTTGCGCAACTTCAATACAGCTCGTATTGAAGAAGCGATCGAGCGGAACCAGGGCTCCAAAGTCTTTGCCAGAGATCTGTCTGCCAGAAAGAGCCAACTGTCGAAGCTGAAGACCGATTGTGGCAGCATCGTTTCCGGACAGAGATTTTGAGTGAGATTGAGAGGTTCTATGGGCAGCTGTACACGTCATCGTTGAAGCCACGCGCAAGTGTGAGTAACGATCCAAGAGCAAGTCTTATCCGACACTATTCCGATGATATCCCGGACGTCAGTCTGAGCGAGATTAGAATGGCTCCAGCACCTTAAAACGGCAAGGCCCCAGGCGAGGATGGAATTACAGCGAGCTTCTGAAAGCGGGTGGAAAACCGGTACTTGAAGTCCTTCAGAAGCTCTTTAATTCCGTCCTCCATGGTGGCATTACACCGGAGGCGTGGAGCAGAAGTGCGGTGGTCTTGTTCTTCAAGAAAGGCGACAACGCCTCTTGAAGAACTACAGACCGATTTCCTTCTGAGCCGCGTCTACGTGCTGTTTACGAGAGTCATTACGAATCGTCTCGCATGCAGACTCGACGACTTCCAGCCTCCCGAACAAGCCGATTTCCGAAAAGGCTTTGCACCATAGACCACATACATACCCTTCGGCAAATTGTACAGAAGACCGACGAGTACAATCTGCCACTTTTCCTGGCGTATGTGGACTATGAGAAAGCCTTTGATTCCGTCGAAATTTGGGCGGTGCTGCAGTCCCTTCAGCGGTGCCAGTGGACTGTCGGTATATCGAGGTGCTGAAGTGTTTGTACAGTTGGGCTACGATGGCTATCCGAGTACAGAACCAGAGTACGAAACCTATCCAACTGCAGAGAGGTGTAAGACAGGGTGACGTAATATCCCCGAAACTCTTCACCGCTGCATTGGAAGACGTTTTCAAGCTTCTGGACTGGAAAGGATACGGTATTAACATCAATGGATAGTACATCACTCACCTTCGATTTGCCGACGATATAGTCCTTATGGCAGAATCGCTGGAGGACCTAAGTACTATGCTCAATGACCTCATTAGTGTCTCCCAACGGATAGGTCTTAAAATGAACATGGACAAAACAAAGATCATGTTTAATGTCCATGTCACACATATGCAGGTAGTTGTTGGGAGCACTAAGCTCGAAGTTGTTGACGAATATGTTTACCTGGAACAAATAGTCCGACTAGGTAAGTAGGTCCATCTTTGACCGAGACTTCAATCGACGGATTCGACTCGGCTGGGCAGCGGTCGGGAGATTACGACACATCTTCTCGTCAGGCATACCTCAAACCCTCAAAACTAAATTGTTTAACCAGTGCGTGTTGCCAGTGATGACATACGGAACTGAGAGGTGGTCCTTCACTGCTGGCCGTATGAGGAAGCTCAAGGTCGCTCAGCGAGCTATGGAGAGGCTATGCTCGGTGTTTCTCTGCGTGATAAACTTAGAAATGAGGATATCCGCAGTAGAACCAGAGTAACCGACATAGCCCAAAGGATTAGTAAGCTGAAGTGGCAATGGCCGGCCAAATAGCTCGAAGAACCGACAACCGATGGGGAAGAAAGGTTCTCGAGTGGCAGCCTGTACCGGCAGGCGAGTGTAGGGCGTCCCCACTAGATGGAGTGACGACCTGGTAAGACATGCAGGAAGTCAATGGATGCAGGTGGCTCGGGACCGTGCTTTGTGGCATTCCGTGGGGAGGCCTATGTTCAGCAGTGGACTTGTGAAGGGCTGTAATGATGATGATGATGATGAATAAAGCTTTAATTCACAAAAAAATATAAAATAGTATATATAGAGAGCGTTTAATCGATGTTATCATCAAATTGATTTCAAAATCCACCGTGTCTAGTCCATCTATGTCGTCTTCTATTGCATTATCACAAATGAGACCATTATAAAAACACTGTGCATCTTGTGGAATGAGATGTAATATGGACTGAGTATCGGCTGATACTGGCTTCCTGATGGCCACAGAAGAACTAAATATTCCGTCAAGATTATAGCTGGTCTGCCACGAACAGGTGCTCTACCTATATTTACTTCTACAGAACTAACAAGGAAATCTGTTTTAAAATAAATTGAGTTTGGTAAGTTTTCCACATTGAAACGGCAATAAAGAAATATCCGAGACTATACACTCCCGATTATTATGGGCAGGTTATGAAAATTGCAAGAAAAAGAACCGCTTACAGTTGCAGTTGTGGCGAAATCTGATTTTCTGGGAACTTCTAGGTTGAAAAAGTTATTATTAACAGAAAACGTGGTATTAATAAAGAATGTATTATTGGCTACAAACTTGGAAATATACCTGAAAAGAGTATATTTCCCAAGTTTGTAAGACACTAAACATTATTTGAATCAAACAATAATGGATGCTTTTATTTTTTAAAGGCGGCATCATGTTCAATGGCAACGCCATTGAACATGATGCCGCCATTAAAAAGAAGGAGTTACCAAGAAAGTACTAGAAGTGGCCGGATTATTCTTAAATTGTGACAGTAATATAAGTTACTTTCATGACGTAACAAACACACCAAAACATAGGACAAAACATTTTGGACATGTTTTAAAAGTTAATAAAGGTATATTCCCAAGTTTGTAACCAATTAATACATTCTTTATTAATACCACGTTTTCTGTTAATAATAATTTTTCAACCTTAGAAGTTCCCAGAAAATCAGATTTCGCCATAACTGCAACTGTAAGCGGGTTCTTTTTCTTGCAATTTTCATAACCTGCACATAATAATCGGGAGTGTATAGTCTGGGATATTTCTTTATTGCTGTTTCAATGTGGGAAAAATCTCTGTCATCGGGTAGGTAACTATGTCCAGGTATCAAAAATTTTGTGTTATTTTTTCAAGGTGGGATTAGAATGCGAAAATGCTTTTAACATTAATACTATCTTTATGTTACGATTCTGTCCTCTACATGAATCGCTCCATAAAATTAATTCCTCGACATCTTCAGAAATATGCTCGCTTAAGTATTTTAATAGACAAGAACCGACTTCTGGCACCTTACCAGCCATTCTTTCTATTCAGGCAAAGCACTCACTCAAGTTAGTCTTTGTAGAATAAATTCCTGTATTGTACAACAAAAGCTGTCGTTTATAGTAAATAATTCCGGTAGGGATCTTAGGCATTGTCAATGTTTTTGGAGATCAAACGAGACATTCTATTTCACATTGAGTAGCCAGAATAAAGTCAGACTTCATTTTATTTTGAGCCTCTTCCCATTTTTGGCAATGTTCTTCGCGTTCTGTATCTATGGCTGTTTTCGCCTCAGCAGTTTTGCAACGAGTTAATTTAACTTGTAACGTGTCACACTCGTTACAAGTATCTTTAAGAGGAGCTCCATAAGATTGAAATATTAATAAAATAACTTTGTATACATTGCCTTACTGACCTTCTTATCTTCTATATGTTCACAGTATAAATCGTACATCTTGTCTAAAGTCATGTCTGGCATAAGATATTCCATCTCGCGCTCAGTTCTTCTAATTATTCAAATTCTAAAGAAATTAACAAAAACAATAGAACTTTCTTCGCGGTGAAAAAAAACGGTCGCCACGCATTGCCTTGAAGACGCCCAGATTGTATTCGGACGGAAAGATAGACGCCGGCAAATTATTCCACCCTTTGCTGTACGCATTACAAAAGTCGAAGCAAACCGTTTGGTTCTAATGCGTCGAATATCGACGACAAAGGGTGAAGACCCGCCAACCGCCTGGTCGTCCGATGGTGGAAAGGAGAGGAGGAATTAAAGCATATAATTCCTGCGCACACTCACCGAAATGCATCCTATAGAATACCAAGAGGCTGGCTACTCTGCGCCTGTGCTCGAGGCTGTCAAGGTTGGTTTCAACCAAATCAAGGTCACCAATGAGCCTCTTAGCACGTTTGTCCAATGAGTCCAACGCTGCCAGGTGGCATTTTACAGCACCAGCCCATATGTGACAGCAGTACTCCATGAACGACCGGACTTGCGCTTTACAAGGTAAGAAACTGCCCCAGCGTGAAGTACTGCCGCACCCTGCAAGAACACCAAGGTTCCTTGCAGCTGCTTTTCGATGATCAACACCGATTTTGACAGATTTTGACGTTTTACTTTAAAACTTCGAGTTATTGCACTTTGAGTCATATATGCAATGGAATAAAGTAAATATTTCGTTGTTTATAGATGAGAGGCATGTAACAAATCACGTCATTTGGTACCTTTGAGCGATGATGGGTTTCAAAACGTTATATGCATAATGGATTCACATACTAATGGTTCTAATGTTTTACAACATTTATTTATACATGATAGAACCGAATGTTTGTGGTTCCATTTTGCAAAAAATTAGCAATTTAATTATGAATTTATTTTACGCATAAAGATACCACAGAAACTTGGTTCTTCCATTTGGTGTATAAAAATAATTGATAATAATAGAAATATGTAATGTATAATGGTACCAAGTATGTGTGGATCTGTTTTGTATAAAATGACATGGTAGCAATATCGTTTATTTGTTTGAACAATCGAGTCCCGTTGTGCTGTGGTTTGGTTATGCTTAATATGTAATGTTTATTGTTGCTGTTGGTTCTGTTCTGCTTTTAGTATACCTTGTTTCAAAGGAAAATCATGTGGTTCTTTTTGTAATAGAATTTAGACCAATTTTAAATTAGTATTCTTCAAAAAGTAAAAACGAAAATTGTCGTGTGGTTCCATTTTGCATAAAATCGGACAATTTCTACTCTTAAATGAATCTACATGGCAGGTAAATCTAGAAGGCTGGCAGATTCTAGACAGGTCCAATCTATTGAGGAGACTCAGCAGTCTATTTTAAGGCCAGTGATGATATTATGTAGTTCTAAGAGAAATTCAGTTATTATCTAGCCTTGAAGCAGTTGTAGTTATAATAACAAGTACCTTATCAATAATTTAAAAATATTATTCAACGGCAGCGTGGCCGAGCGGTCTAAGGCGCTGGTTTTAGGCACCAGTCCGAAAGGGCGTGGGTTCGAATCCCACCGCTGTCAAAGTTTTATTTTTATTTACTATCGAATTATCGAATATCATATATTTATAATTTTAATTCATCTCTTTTTTATAACGAAACAGAGAGAAATATATACGTGCTAGAGCCACACTGTAAAGTGTAATGGCTGCAGAACGAATAGATCGACTCGACCGGGAAAGGATCACGCTCGCACAGAACACCAGCGTGAAATACTGCATCTTAATACTGCTGAATTTCGTATGGTGAGTGGCGGGAACCGGGAACTTTTCTAGTCACGAGAATTCTATCTTAGTGCTGGTAACAACGCATCTGTATTTTTGATCCTTATATGAGGATAGATGAATATTGGCCACAGCATCCACTTTAGGTGGTCTGTGCACTAGTTTGTCCCTCTAAATATTATAGATAAGACCGAATTTGATTGACCACGTGGTGCACCTGGTGATGAGGAAACATAATAATGTAATGATGTGCAAGTCAGAGAAATTTCAATCATTTCGAAGACATGTATAGTCCTCCGATTGACTGAAAGTTGACGACCCCGTAGCGCAGTGGCTAAGAGTTTGATCTCAGTGTTATGGGCCGCGGGTTCGAACCCCGCACGGAGCAAGTGTTTGTATGGCCTACAAATAATTTTCCAGGATCTGGATGTTTATGTGTGATTGATGTATGTGAATCCCATCCATAAAGCAAAAGAAAACCCTAGTGCGGAGGTAACGTTTATAAAAAAAATCGCACTGAAGTACGGCGGAAACTCTTTCCAGTTTTAATGACCCCTCTCAGAAATGAGACTGGGCCTGTACTCAACTGTGGGACTTATTTTGAATAACTATATACTGTGCAATTGATAGTAATTGGCTACTGTAGCCAATGGAAGTCTGCAACCAACTTAGAACAAAGAAATCTACGGGTGCTAAAGACTAAGTTGGAATACCTCATAACGTGTCCAAACCGGTAAACGATATTGAAACAACTGCTTAGCAGAAAAGTTAAAAGGATGGTCTAGTTGGCTCTTTTCTGCCAAGGATTCCGTTTGGTCAAGAAAAGGCCTTAACACATTATAAAGTACTGTAATTAACTTTATTTTTTTATATAATATGGGTGACAAACGAGAACACAGTCCACCTGATGGTAAGTGGATGCCGTGGCCCATAGATATCTACATTCCTCGATTAAGAATCAAAATGCCGATGCGTTGTCAGCCCCTGAGTACTAGGATTGAATGCCTCGTTTTCAGTAAAAAGGGTCACCGGTGTTCTACATTCACCATACGAAGCACAGTAGCATTAAGATTAAGCTGCTATTTTACGCTGGTATTCTGTGAGAGCGTGGTCCTTGGTTTAGGCAAACGTAGTGCGGGACGCCCCTTGGCTAGATGGAGCGACGATCTGCGCAAGGCGGCTGGCAGCAACTGGATCCATGTAGCCGAAGATCGAGCTAAGTGGCGCACCTTGGGAGAGACCTATGTCCAGCAGTGGATGATGATGATGATGATGATGATGTGGTCCTTCCCCGCTTGAGCTGACCCATTCGTGCTACAACCATAATAATATGGCTACTGCATGGCTCTCCCACGTAATATAACTTTGAATAAAAAACTTGAACATTTGATTCAAAATGTCGAGTGAACTTAGACATATACACACAGTGTCTCCGAGCGTCTACAAACACAACACGAATATTGGTACAATGACATCTTTTATTTTAATTCCATCAATGTACCAACAATTTGCCGCATCAACCTACGTAGTTTTGTTGTCACCTATCCAACCGCCATTCGAATGTAAACCTTTTTACCTTGTAATACGAACTATAAACGATTCTGCAAGCAATATTTCATTTCTTACGGTTCAAGTTGATTATTTGACCAGTCCTAAGCAAACGTGCGGCACTTTCTCGAGTCATATATAACATGTTTCCAATAAAAAAGTTGTTTGGAATACGTAATGGAGTTTCTTGTTTTTCTTTTCAGGAGGGTGTAGAAGTCTCGTACGTGCAATAACCATTTTTTCGTGCAGACTATATTAACATCTATGAATATATTTTTAAAGGTTAAAGTCGAGTGGAACACTAAACGAGTATTTTCAAATGAATTCTAAGCGAGTGCGTTCAATAAAATTGAAATATATAAAATGTGGTTCTTATCAGAATAAAGCATAGGTAAGCAACGTGGTAAAATTGAATGGAGTACAAAATACGTTCAACTTTAATATTTTTGCATCGTCTCAGGTTTTGTGAGTTTAGTTATAAAAATATACTATTATAATGATACCAGTTATGATGGCGCGAGGGATATCATTAAAGATATAATTTATAATTATTTTTAATTATTATTTAAAAACTCAAATGCCTAAAATATCCCAATGCTAGAATAGATCTTTCATAACTGTGAGTTAATAGAGGGAGTGAAGTCCGCCACACTACTTCCTTGGTTTTTTCTTGATAAGACAGTAACTGTCTAACTACACATGGATAGTTCGCGAACGAAAGATACAAATGAACTAATCCACTTGCTATACATATATCTATCTCATATACGCCCGTTCATAAAATGTATCAGTGTATCACCGAATCATTTCGTCGGCATCAGCACTCGGTGTTCGTAGCAAAAATTCACTATCAGAGATTCTCACTCTCTGTGCCGTACATTATCTGTAATGTAACATCAATTTTATTTAGATCATTGGCAAAGATATTCCATCAAATATATAATATTGTCACGACCGAATAATTAGGTAATCAATAAATTTCTCGTATTATCGCGTTATACTACGCAATAGTATTTACCATCAGTTCAATTCTGCTGTATTTTAATTCAGTAATAAAGAAATTAATTCTTTAGCTTATGACATCTACGCGGACAACAGCGCACTGTTAAGATTTTCATCAGTGAGACGATATTAAATAATAAAACATTGCATTCACATTTTGTTCAGGCGCGTTTAAAAGCTTAAGTTGTTTATTTCTTGCTCTTATGCCTCGGCCACACACATCGCGATAGAATTATCGCGATAAAACTTCGCCTTCGACCTAGCGCGAAGGTGCCTGGCCCCACTGCGCGTTGTAAAGATTATCGCGATAAACACAAAATGGACGCCCCGGTCGCTCTGTATTATATGGCAGCGAATAATTATTTTTTATTATTGTGTCAGTTTTTAAAAAATAAGAAAAAAGGCAAGGACGGACAACATCGCGATAGAACGAATATTCGCGTTATCGCGCGTTATTTTCATTCCTGGGGCAACGTATACGCTATTAGAACAAATTCCCAGTACCTATATATACAAGGTCTCTCTATTACCAAGTTTAAATATGTTATTAAACAAAAAGGTCATTAGAATATATATGAACACACGGTTGAAAATAACCCCTGGGAATAAGGTTGTCGCTTCCAAGCTGTTTCTTAAATAAGTTTTGTAAATAATGTGTACAACCTGTGTTTTCTTGTATATACTTTGTAATATACTTTGAAAAAAACAGTCCCACTGGGAGACTTGCTGATTGTTCCCAGGACAGACGGTTTTCCCAACCAGTGATAAAAGTAAAAACTAGACTTTCAATAAGAATTACTTGTAATCTATCCTAATATATAAAAATATGTATTACACGTACTGTTTTTGGTATTAGATGGAGTAAAAATCTATATTTTTGTAGGACATTGTATTTACGTATCACCTATCTGTTACGGTAGCACATGCGGATAAATCATTTCGGGAGCGCTTTTTCTGCTTAACAAAAAACAAAATTTAAGGCTAGCTGAGAAGTATAGCCTAATGCTAGATAGCCTATACTATTCCTCATGAATCTGGCTATAATATACAAAAAGAATTTTTCAAATCGGTTTTGTAGTTCCAGAGAATAGGGTGTTTAAACAAAAACAAAAATAACTCTTTTGCTTCATCATATTAGTATAGATAAAACGACCGTGACAGACAAACAAACATCGAGGTGAATCCATAAGTGTACCGTTTTGATAAAGGTACAGAACGGAACACATATACAATGATGTGAGAAAGATGTGTACCGAATACGTAAATATACGTATATATACACATAAATACAATTGAAGTGTCTGTTTGTAATATCAAAATAACAGCTTTTTACTAAAGACAAATGAAAGTATGTACGGTACTAATAATTAAAACAAAAATTATCTGTATGTCTGTCTGTCAGTTTGTTCCGGTTAATCTCCGAAATGGCTGAACCGATTTTTACGGGACTCCCACTGGCAGATAGCTGCTGTTATAAGGAGTAACTTAGGGTACTTTTATTTAAGAAAAACAATTAGGGTTTAAAAAAAAAACCTATGAAATCCAATCGTAATTATATCCACGCGAACGAAGTCGCAGGGAACAACTAGTAATATACATATAATACATATAAATGTAGTAACGGAACAACCTAATTATTAACGTAAAGTATATAAAATAAGTAAATAGCTATATCATTTTGATAAAATATAATTTTGTACCTATTGAACAAACAGACAACCAAAATATCTTTGCAACAATTCCGTTAAGATGTAGACGATATGAAATTGCAGAAATAATTCTCTCGGGTGAAATATTTGCGGAGTTTCACGTTATATTCGTTCTTACTGTGTTTTGTTATGCAGTTTAAGTTCTATAAACAAACATATTAAATTGTGAAGCAAATATTATTTGCTTAGCGGGTAACTACCCGTTAATGTGTTAATAAGACGAAGTATCTGCTCAAGTAGATTCATCATCATCATCACCATTAGATCCACTGCTGGAAATTAATATAAAACTGTTAATATGAATTATATGTACAATTTTCGTTAATTAATAATATGTACAATTTTTTTAATGAAAAATTAATTTTATTTCATTGAAAAATATACAATACTTATTAAAAACTAAATAAAAAAAACTAAAACTAATAACTTGAGTTATCATACAGTCCTAATAATATAGTCCCCCGCGGTATAGTGCCAATAACACTGTCTGCGTGTCCTTGCTGAATGGCTATGCTTAGCCTTTGAGCGAGGAAAAACCAGCCCTCTAATCACCAGCAGCGACGACCAGTCGCGGATAGAGTTCCTTTAGGAACTTTACCGCACGTGGACCCCACGGACCAATAGTCTCTACAGCAAATGGCAATAATATGTAGTCATCTCTCAGAGACTCATAGTTCTGCCACTTACTTATTTCAAATGCTTCTGATGCCGCCCTGGCTCTAAACGAGGTACCCGAGAGATGAGAGGCTACCAAAGTGTCTACGCAAGTAGCATCCCACACTAGGGCTGTACCTCTCTCCCAAGGTATCAATGTCATACCGTCGAATCTCTTGCCATCGTCTCTAAATATTCCACAACGCTCTAAAACCGAGGGAATATTTATAGAGACAAGTGCTCTTCAGGTGACATCGTTCAAAGAACCGTGCCGTGAAAACCTACCAGTGAGTCGACTGACTAGTCGGATTCCTACGGCGATGCGCAAGCTTTCCTCATCAAGTAATGTGCTAATATTATTTGATGGTAAAGCGTGTAACCAGTGACTAGATTCCTTAGTCGAAACAGCTAGAAGACGGGCCCGATATCGGTCACTATGGAAATTATGAAACAAATCTTTGTGCACAATCCGTACCAACGAAATATCCCACTGTTTTTGTTGGTTAACTTCCAGTGGAACATTTTCGCCGGGACAGAGCGTTTGCCATGTCTGCCCCGCTTCCGCAGTAAAGCACAGGTCTACTTTATTATTTAAAATTATGTTACATAAGTCACTGACACCGCACGGAAGCAAGGAAAACCCATTCATGCTACAACTATAATATACCTGCAGCATGGCTCTACAACGTTAAAAATGTACCATTGTTAATTAAAAATATGTACCTTTTTTATTCGCTTCGCAGGGTTGATTTCTGGATCTCAATAACAACGCCACCTACCGGGTCCAATTGTGAATTTAAACTATTCTCTAATCAACTTAATCATACACACAAAATTTCATCAAACTCGGACCAGCCGTTTAGGAGGAGTTCAGTCACATACACATAACAGAAGAATTATATAATATATAATATGCATGTATTATAATGTAAACCTTTCATTTAAATTATTCTGTCCATTAATGAAAACCGTATCAAAATCCGTTGCGTAGTTTAAAAGATGTAAGCGTTCAGACGGCGGGAAGCGACTTTGTTTTATATTATGTAGAGATAGAGATATGCTGTTGCTTATGTCCCGTTCAAATTTTTGTCTGTTACCTCTTATGACACCTACGGGATGATAATATTACGAGATAGTGGATTCTCTTACGCCGACATTACATGGCGTAAATGTATTTCCTAAATACACATTAATATCACTCTTTATGGATAATATATCCCCAGTTGTAAAACTCGTCGCACATTCAAACACAAACTGGATTGTCATCCTATTATTCGATTTTGATTGCTCTTACATGCGTTGAAAGATAACGCCGACAAGGATTCAAGGTTGTGAATTACAAATTAGTTTTCTTTGAGGGTTTCTTCTGAATATTTCAAAAACATTTTATTTCTTTATTTACCTTGATCCTTGCTTCAGCTATATTATGGTTGTAGCACGAATGGGTCTTCTCGACCGGGAAAAGACCACGTTCTCACAAAATACCAAAAAAAATTGCAGCTATTGTTTCGTGTGAAGAGTGTAGAGAACCCGAGACCGTTTTTACTGGAAACGAGGCAATCTATCTTAGACCTCGGAAGTGATAACGTATTTACATTTTGATTCTCATTCGAGGATAGATGAGGATGTCTATGAGCCACAGCATCCATTTAATACAGCACCTGATGTTATCAGGTGGATTGTCTGCTTGTTGGTGACCCTTGTTGTTGTTCTTTAAAAAACGATGACAAAATCCGATAAGACATTATGCTATGGAAATTATTGAAATAAACTAATTTAAGAAGATTCCCGTTTAAGTTAAAAATCAAGTTAGGAGCAAATAATATATATGATTACGTCATGATTATCCCCTACAAGGGAAAGTAAGTCTTTAATATAGACTAGAAATAAAAATAGGCCGAGAATTGAGCCTTGAGGAACACTCATTAGTACAGGTAGCCCATAAGAACTTTTACCAGTGATTTTAACTTTCTGCGTTATATTACTTAAGTATGAAATAATAAGTTTAAGCACTACGTTCTTGACATATTGTGCTGTAGCTTCCTGATCAATGTATCATGGTGAACACAGTCGAAGGCCTTGGAAAGTTCACAAAATATGCAGCAGCTGATTCAGTTGGCCCATGATCTTGTTTGTTGAAAATTGCAATATGGGTGTTGCGGTGCAGCAGTTAGAGCTTACAAGTCGGTGACGAATACGTACCATTGCTACGCACATTACACCAGGCGGATCGGCAACCGCAGTTTTTTATTATTTTTGAGTTCTTATCAGGAAGATGCTGCTGCCAATCTGTTTTAGTTTCCCTCTGACACATTTTAAGTCACCCTTGGGATAATATGAAGAGGGGGAGGATTCTCTTACGCCTCCACTACACGGCGAATAATTTTATTAATTAGTCATGTTTTATTTCTGTCAATAATGAATTGTTATTTTTTAGCGTTCTATTTTTCTAATTTTAAACTGTTCTTTTTCCATTTTCATGTCAAAATTAGCAAGGAAAAACATAAAAGGTCACTTCGGTGTCGCTTTTAGAACATTGTCCATCGTCAGCACTGGCTACATCGCGTGGAGGTGAGCTTAGTATTTGCCTCATTCTTTATTTCTTCGGTTATTGTCCCTCACGACACTGCAGTGCGCAGTTGATCAATAAAGTCCTTCACATGTCCACAGCTGAACATAGGCCACCACCAAGTCTTCCAATGAATTATAACACGGTCCCAAGGCACCTGCATCTACAGGGGGGCCCCAACACTTCACTTACCGGCTACGAGGCTGCCACTAGAGAACCTTTCTTCCCATTGGTCGTCTGTAATTCGAAATAATGGTCAGCCGATTGCCACTTCAACTTAATAATCTATTTGGCTGGGCCTGTTACTCTAGTTCTATTGCGGATATCATTTAGTTCGTAGTTAATACCTCCTAATTATTCGAAAATTGGTCTAAAATCGGTAAGGAACACACTATTATCATATGAAATATAAAACATGTTTTTGTTTAAATATATAATAAATAATCGTTAATAATACTTTTAATCTTAATCTACTTGAATGTCATTAAATGTAATGTCATAATGTTTACTTTATTAGCTCTCACAAGTTTAAATTTAGCGTAAAATAGCAGCTTAATGCTGCTGTGTTTCGTATGGTGAGTGTAGAGAACCGGAGACCCTTTTTACTGGAAAAGAGGCATTCTATCTTAGTCCTCACGGCTGACTGTATTTAAATTCGCAAACGAAGATAGATGTAGATGTCTATGTGCCACAGCAACCACTTACCATCAGGTGGACTGTGTGCTCGTTTGTCACGCTTATTCCATAAAAAAAAATTGCCTTATAATATAAAAAAGTTTTCCTCCAACACTGGCATCCATTTTATGCGATCCGCCATTTTCCGTGGTTAGTGAGGCACAGACAACATCAAACAGCTATCTTACCTCGTTGTAAATATAATACTGTTTGAAATATAACCATTTAGATTTGTGAGAGCCTGATGTTAGTACTAGGAAAGGTCTGTATGACTAATCACCAGTCTCTCGTCCCTTAATGTAAAATTTAATATTAAACCTTCAACTTTAGGTACACTTCGTATGACAGCAAATTTTTTCGAAAGCGAAATGTTTGCAATTTACATAAAAGCAAAAACAATTTTGATCATAAATCCTAGCACAGAAATATCTTTAAAACATTAATAGTAATTAAATGTTTATCGGAATATAACACGACCGCGTCCAGCTTAAAATCCACGGTGAATAAATAAGAACGAAATATTGGCTAATAATTAAAATGCAGAGTGCACGCACGATTATTCTGCGGTCCAAGTCATGAGAAGTCGATTAGAAGACCGAAATACCGAGCGATTAGCCATTCGAAATGTCATATTGATTAACTCTTTATCGGTTTTTCTTTGAAAGGATGTCTTTGCGAGTACAAAATAAAATCTCTTCTCTACATAGTATAAAACAAAGTCGCTTCCCACCGTCTATACGCTTAGATCTTTTAAACTACGCAACGGATTTTGATGCGATTTTCATCAATAGACAGAATGATTCAAGAGAAAGGTTTATAATATTATGTACTCGTATAATAGATGCATATTGTATATTATATAATTCTTTTGTTCGTGTATATGTGACTGAATTCCTCCTAAACGGGGCGACCGATTTTGATGAAATTTTGTGTGTGTGATTAAGTTGATTAGAGAATGGTTTATATTCACAAATTGACCTGGTAGTTGGCGTTACTGTCGAGATCCAGAAATCAACCGTGCAAAGCCGGGGCGGATCACTAGTTTATTATAAAGCTGAGTGAGATCTAGATAAAACAATGAATATCGTTGATTATTATTTGTGAGTCAATTGTATCGTTGATTATTTGTGAGTCAATTCCATGCATTTTAAATACGTACTTCTACTTGGTCTTTTAATATTCGTGCAGGAGTGATAAAACTTACCAACTTCCGTCTTTCCGTCCGATTAGAATGTAGGTATTAAGACAAGAATAAATAGGCTTTTTGTTGCACTAAGACAGTGTAATTTACAGGTACAGGTAAGATTGTGGTCAAGCACTGACTTAAAGTAAGTAAAAAAATGAACTTTATTGGTAACTTCATTGTTATCAACATGTAATAAGAACTATGTCAATTCGAAAATGTCAACCAGGCCGAATTACAGTTACAGTGGCCAGTCTCAACGGAAACGAGCCATTTCTACAGAACAGAATTATCGTGATGTGTGTAGCACAAGTGCTCTCTCCATTCACTCACTCTAATCTGATGGTACAGCTTTTCGATACGATCGGAAAATATGAGGCGCAGGACCAATGGTTTTACGTACTATCTAAGGCCCGTGGGTGAGACCCGCCAACTTCCTGACTTTGAGCTGCTACTGCAAATTCTTTGACAGAAAAAGCCAATAATTGATTTTTTGCTTGACCCGAAATTCGTACCCAGGACCATATGATCAGTAGTCGTGTTTTCGGCCACTTTATTCAGCAGTTACGACCAACGAGACAAGCACACCTCAGAAACTAACCCCTTGAGTCGAAAATTGGGCGTTTAAACGTTTGTGTTTGCGTAGCGTATATTATAACAATTTTCAAACTTCTGCGCAACATATTTTCCAAATAAATAACACCTTTGTCCGATAGACAAGTAACGAGAATATTTATTTATTTAATTTTATTTATTTATTCTTACAAAATTATTGTCATTTAATAATATCATACGACCGTATTCGTGACTTCGATCATGTTTGATCGGTTCGCGTTGCAACTTTTTTTTATGTGGCAACTTGGCATCTTCGCAACTTATTCACTGACATACATACGTGTTGTAACAAAATAGAACAATGTTTTTGGAACTAGGTGTAAGTGTCCAAATATGATTTAATATCGCCTCTCGCTTATTACTTGGGCCAGCACTAATCGAGTCGAAGCTTTTAATCCGTGAAATACGACGGCCGAATGAGACTTCGTGGTCGTTAGCAATTTATCGAGTACTACCTGAACATCAGCGAGCTTATGATATTAGATTTCTACGCTATTATGTGTTTGTTTATTTTTTACTTTACACTAAATTCAAAACGACAGTAGTGGAGTGTAATATCCCACACGAAATACATTTTTTATAGAATAAGTGTGACAAACGAGCACAGTCTTCGTGATGGTAAGCCCATTGACGTCTAGATTTATCCTCAAGGATAAATGTATCCTTGAGGATAATTGTAGACGTCTATGATCCTCAGGACTGAGATGGAATGCCTCGTTTTCAGTAAAAAGTGTGTCCGGTTCTCTACATTCAGCATACGAAACACAGCAGCATTAAACTGCTATTTTACGCTGGTATTCTGTGAGAGCGTGGTTCTACCCCGGTATAATATAGCTGCAGCGTGGCTCTACCAGCTCTACCACGTAAAAAAATATTTATTAGTTTACCGTTACAACCTATTAAAGTCCATTGCTAAACAAAGGCTTCCTCCCTAGATTGCCACAAAGGGCCATAGTTGCCACGCTTGGCAAGCTGGTTAACAACCGCAGTTTTTTTATTTTTAGTCATTATTAGGAAGATGCTGCTGCCCATCTCCTGATTTGTTTCCCTCTGTCGCCTCTTACGACACTCACGGAACGATATGGGGTAATGAATATTCTTACACCGCCACTACACGAGTAAAAATACTTATTAGAGTTAAGTAAAATAGAATAATCTAGGTAAAGACAAAGGCAAAGACACAGCAACACGTCTATTCATTGACACCTTCCCTACTCCTCTATAACTCTCAGAAATGAGAAGACGCCTGTGCAGACGCAGTGCTGGCATTGCTGTTTGGCGGTAGAAATATGTAAGAGGGTGTTTCCTATCCACACGCACTCCTAGCCAGATAAAGAATCCTACCACCTACCACTACCACCTAGGAATATAAGTAAATAAGTGAAATTAAATTAACGGCAACCGCCATGTCCCTGAACTACCACAGTTTGAATACTCTAATAAAATATGTTTGAGAAGACGCTCTGAAAATTGTTTAGCTTTAGTTGATTTCTCAAATGTTTTACGTGCCTTGATTTAACTGTGACAGTACTAGTTGTAACAACTAACTAGTATTATTCTGTTACAATAACCTATGACGAAATAACTGAAGTTCATAAATATTACGTCATTTTTATTTTATTTTATTTTATTTGGAAGACCAACAGCTAATATGATCAGTAAGCCAATTAACGGTCCTCACTAGTAGATAAATTATCTATTCTTATTAAATTATCATGATTTACCTATGCGAATAAAATTGAACAAACAGAAATATGATTGGAAACACATAATATATAAATAACTTGTAATGAAAAGGATACAAGGAAGTACGGAGTAAGAATAAAATAATAATTAAACTTTTTTTTAAATGTATAATATTTTCTCCTAATATAATGTTTTCTCCTGTATCGTAGGGGTAGTTTAAATACATAAATTTCACAACGAAAAACATCCAGACCCGGAACAATTATTTGTAGACCATACAAATACTTGTTCCGTGCAGGATTCGAACCCGCGGCCCTTAGCGCAGCAACTCATTGCTAAGCCACTGCACCACGGAGCTGTCGTTTATTTTTTAAAGAATAAAAATTAAACTATAGTTTAAAAAACACGCTAAAGATAAAATTATTTAATTTTATCCTGGTGATCCTGATCAGTATACTGTAATAAAGCCATTAAATTATAGTCGTCGGTCCTTAATACAAGTGCAAATTTTCAAGTCAATCGGCTGTCTACAGGTTGGTGAAAATTACATTAAAAGATTCTGTTACATAGATAGAATAAATAGATAAATACACACGAAGATAATAAAAGCGTGCTAATAACTCCCACTTAATGGTTTCTGATGTCGTTGCTAAGATGCTTAGGCATAGGGTATATCCAATAAATATTATAACTTTTAACAAAAAGTAGGTAAAACAAATTTCAAATAGCTGAACAAGATGTTATTTATTTGCTACCCTTAGGGGTGGAATTTTATCTCCAAATTTATATGGGACCACCCTTGAAGTATAACCTATTTAATAAAAAAAGAATCATTAAAGGGGTTTACAATCTGCGAAGATATCGCGTAACATATATACAAAAAAACACACTCGAATTGAGCACTTCCTCCTTTTTGAAGTTGGTTAAAAAAGCCCCAACCTCAGCAACTATCATGTACAAATGATTTTGTTTTAGTTCTTTAAAGTCGACATTTACTTTATATAAAAAGTTTAATTTTTTCACCCACATTATTTTAAAATGCCACGAAAATATTATGGCTTCCGATAGATCACATGAGTAGATAAAAGAAACTACGTCGATAGATGACGGTATAACCATCTTGTTTACGTCAGACATATATAGGCAATGAACAGCAGCGTCAAAGCGAGGCGTCTGGTATTACGGTTATTAATTCGCCTGTTTTGCATAGAGTATACAGGGTTATTTACCAAAGAGTTACCAAATTTTAAACTTAAGTTCAAATACATAAATAATGATATACCGTTATTGCAGTTTTTGAAAATACGAGTAAATAAGGCTTCTACTTTTATTTGAAATTATCCCAAATTGAATGTGATTTATGGGCAACAACGTTTTTGCCTACCGATCGACCCTTACGAATGTGTGCGTGCGCAGAAAAATCAGTTAAAATAATGCATTACCACGCATTTTGAATTTAAAAGATAAAAGAACAGAATCATTGAGATTTTTTAAATTAATTTTTTTTCGCTATTTGCCTATATTACTTATTCTGAACCTTCTTAAAAAATAAAAACTCTGCAAATTTGGCCGGTTATTGCAAAATAACCCTGTATAAGCTTGCGTGCATCCTAATCTATCATTTGCTAAGTACCTTATACGAGGTGGATTGAAAAGTACTCGGCCTAACCAAGAAAATAAACACATACTAAATCAGTAATATTTTTATTTTCTACATAATCACCATCAAGTTCAATACACTTTGCCACCTCCTTCCAAGCATTTAGACCGTTGAAAAAATGATTCTTCCTTAGAGTCAAAATATGCGTCTACAGCTGCTTTGACCTCGTCGTTTGTCGAAAATCTTTGACCTCCCAAGTGCTTTTTAGGTTAGGGAACAGAAAGAAGTCTGATGGTGCCAGATCAGGTGAATACGGCGGATGCGGTAACAGTTCAAAGCCACAGTTGTGAATTTCAGCCATTGACTGTACTGACGTGTGAACACGGGCGTTATCTTGATGAAACAGGACTTTTCTTCTGAGCATTCCTCGACGTTTTTCTTTTATTTCCTCTCGTAAACGACGTAGTAAGGTGCAGTAGTAATCAGGTTTATAGTCTGACCCTTTCAAGATAATCAATCATAATCACACCTTTCGAGTCCCAGAATACTGAAGCCATCACCTTATTTGCCGACAAAATCGACTTAGCCTTTTTAGGGGGTGGTGAACCAGGTCTTCTCCACTGTTTTGATTGTTGTTTTGTTTCCGGTGTACAGTAATGAACCCATGTTTCGTCCATAGTAACAAAACGATTCAAAAATCATCTGCATCGGCTTCAAATAACTCCAAACAGTCGCATGAAATAGTCAATCGCGTCCTTTTTTGTTCAACTGAAAGCAGTCGCGGAACCCACCTCGCAGACACCTTGTGGAAACCCAACTCGTTGACAATGATGTTTTGAGTTCGTTCATAAGAGATGCCTATAATCTCGGCTATCTCTCTAATTTTTAATCTGCGGTCTCCCATTATTAAATCAAGTACTTTTTTAATATTTTCGTCAGTAGTTGACGTCGAAGGCCTTCCAGAGCGGGGTTCATCTTTCACTCTCTACCACGCTTAAATTCTGCTATCCATTTTTTGACGGATGAATATGACAGAGCACAATCGCCTAATGTACTGACCATGTCATCATGGATGGCTTTTGATGATAGCCCCTTCTTATGGAGTAACTTAATGACGGCACGCTGCTCGATTTGCTCCATTCGCGGAAATTATGTCCGATTACTTTGTTAATAAATTTATAAAATCACAACTAATTATCGCACACGTTTCGAACTTCACACAATGAACTAGTCTGAACTGAACTAAATAATGTGGGTAGATTTGATTTTTAGAATTGAATGGATCTGTGTTAGGCCGAGTACTTTTCAATCCACCCTCGTAGCAGTCGAGGCATACGATGAAGCCACATTCCCGCAAGTCCAGTGGAAGTTGAAGAGTTGTTTCGCACACATCGCACATTTCACGAACGCCCTGAACTACACGCTTCCATGCTAGTCTTATCTGCCAACAAATAAATATAATTTTTTATTAAAAAAAATCCAACTTCAGTTATCTTAGAATCTGGTTGAAAATTATATTGGATCTCTAGAAACATATACTCTATTGGCAAACAATCTCGATGATATCTTGTTTTATGTATTTACATTACAAAATGTACAAAATTTGTCAATAAACAAGTTTAAATGTTTTGTTAAGAAAAATTGTACAAAAAGGGTTATTATAATATCAAAGAATACATAGATGAAAATAACCTCTAGGAATGAGGGGATCGCCACCATGCTGGTTCTATTAAAATTCATTAAAAAATTGTACAAACAAAATTATTGTAAAGTGAAATATGTTTAAAAAAATAAGCCTCGCTGGATTTCTTGCTGGTTTTTCCCAGGACAGAGGTATTTTCCGAAACAGTGAAATAAAAAAATTACTTTCAATAAGTATTATGTAATAAATTATAATATTGAATAAAAATTGTTATATTCTATTCTATTCAAAAAAACACTGAAAATGGTTTAAAATTTATATAGACATTTACTTCCTTAAACTCGTACCTTCATTAAGATGGTTGGAGTCCGCTTCTTTCTCTTGTTGTAGCAAGAGAAAGAATATATAAATCGATATCAATATCTTCGTCTTGTACCTTTGACACTGCTACCCGTCAGCGGTCTGGGTAAATTACGTCTGGCCCAAACGAGATGGTTACAACGCCATCTATCGGAAGCCATGAGATTTCTTGCGGCATTTTCAATAGTCGCCTCTCACAACCCACGAGACGAAACGGCGTGACAGATTCGAAGTATAGGGAATAAAAATAATTTAATGAGATTTGAACGAAATAAATATCTGAAATAAAATGAACCTTTAAGATAATAAATATAGAATCAGGTGTTACTTTGAGGAAATACATTATATTAAAGATGTAACAAATTAATTAGCTAAGATCCGCGAAAATAGATTCATCAAAATCGGTTCACAATTGACGAAGATATCGCGAAACATACATACAAAAAGAACATAAGAGTACAGTCGATTTGAGAACTAAAAATGCTAAAAATTAGTTTTATTTCATTCGATAAACAAAGTAACGCTTGACACGCTGATAACACGCGGTAGAAACGCTGCACTGCAGCTATATTCTGATTTCAGCACGATTGGGTCGGCACGACTAGGAAGGGCCACGCTCTCACATAATACCAGCGTAAAATAGCAGATTGATGCTTCTGTGCTTCGTATGATGAGTGTAGAGAAACAGTGACCTTTTCACTGGTAATGAGGCGTTCTTAGTCCTCAGGGGTGATAACGCATCTACATTTTGATTATTAATTGATGATAGATGTAGATGTCTATGGGCCACATCATCCATTTACCATCAGGTGGACTGTGTGCTGATTTGTCATCATTATTCTAAAATAACTAAAATTAAAATTTTAAAACCCTAAAACAAAAAGTGCTCATGATCTTCAAATGGCTGAACAGATTTTCTTGAAACATAGCTAAGAACACTCTCGATTAGGACACCTTTCAAACGAAAAAACTTAATCAAAATCTGTTCATCCGTTCAGGAGCTATGATGCCGCAGACAGACACACAGATGGGGTTAAAAACGCTTAGTGACACAAACACCTAGTACTTTCTTAAAGAAAGTTTAGATAATTTCATAAGTATAGTTCCTTCTCTACACAGTAACATCCTAATGACAATCATATTACGTAAGTTATAACATAGGGCTTATTTAAAAAACATTACAAAGCGACAATATACTTGTACTTAACGCTAATCGCTTAAAGTGAAAACGTTACGACCGCACATTGATACTTATGTATACTTTGCATCTTATGCTTGGTTAGGGTAACCATGGAATTATAGTTATGACGACAATCTCTTAAAATGAATAATGCCATTATTAACAAAGAGAAACAAAAATGCATCCATTCATTTATACGCGGTAGAGCAATGCTGCAGCTATATTGCTATTCTGCGAGGTAGAGCTATTCTGCGAGGATTTGTGGTTTATCAAATCAGATATAATGGCGAAAACGAACTTAAACATGTTCAAAAAGTTAAAGTTAAGTCTATAATCATCCCACTGCTGGGCACAGGCCTCCTCTCATTTCTGAGAGGATTTTAGGGCAAGGAAATGTTCGCCGCGCTGCCCCAATGCGTGTTGGCGAACTTCACATGTCTTCGAAATATTTTCTTTTTTCTTATTTCTCAGACATGCAGGTTTCCTCACGAAACATGTAAACATGTTTACAGACTGCAGATTTCCCGAAACGTCGAGAATTAAAATAAGTAAAAATAAATTAACTTTTTTTTATAGAAGAGGGGGCAAACGTGCATGTGGTTCACCTGATGGTAAGTGACTACCGCCGCCCATGAGCAACTGTAACACCAGGGGAATTGAGGGTGCGTTGCCGGCCTATTAGAAAGGAGTAAGCTCTTTTCTTGAACGTGCCTAAGTCGTATCGGTCCGGAAAATTCGCCGGTGGTAAACAATTCCACAGAGAGGTTGTACGGAGGAAGAAAACTCCTAGCAAAATCCGTAAAATTAGTTTTATGTGTAGTATTCATGTTATATAATATATCATATAATGAGGATGAATGATTATAAGAAATCATTCATCCTCTTCTTCTTTTTCTTTATCAGCCCGTATAAGTCCACTGCTGGACATGAGCTTCTTCCATTGAAGTGAGTCAGCGGTCTCGGTATTTTACGTCAACTGTAAACGTTTACAACACCACCGTCTTTCGTATGCCATACAAACTCACTGGCAAGTCATGTCATCTGGATGCTTGACGGTCCACTATTATGCGATTTACTATAATTATATGTATTGGGTTTTCTGCTTGGCACGACTACTTTGTTGAATCGTTTACCACCGGCGATTTTTCTGGACCGTTAAAACTTCCCTTTTAAAAGGCCGGCAACGCACCTGCAATTCCCCTGGTGTTGTAGTTGGTCATGGGCGGCGGTCGACACTTACCATGGTGAGCCGCATGCTCGTTTGCCGGCTCTTCTATAAAAAATGTCCCGTGCCTCCTTTTGCGACACCCATGGGACAAAATGGCGTGACAGATTCGAAGTATAGGGAATAAAAAATAATTTGATGAGATTTGAACGAAATAAATATCTGAAAAAATGAACCTTTAAGATAATAAATATAGAATCAGGTGTTACTTTGAGGAAATACATTATATTAAAGATGTAAAAATTAATTAGCTAAGATCCGCGAAAATAAATTCATCAAAATCGGTTCACAATTGACGAAGATATTGCGTAACATACATATCTACAAAAAAGAGCATACGAATACAGTTGATTTGAGAACCTTTTCCTTTTTCAAAGTCGGCTAAAACTTACTTTTATTTAATTCGATAAACGAAAGTGAACGCACACTCTTCTTGACATGCTTATAGTAGGTACATAGAGCCACGCTGCAGCTATAATATTCTGGTTTCAGCACGATTGTCGGGGAAGGACCAGGCTCTCACAGAATACCAGCGTAAAATAGCAGCTTGATGCTTCTGTGCTTCGTATGGTGAGTGTAGAGAAACAATGACCTTTTTCACTGGTAATGAGGCATTCTTAGTTCTCAGGGTGACAACGCATCTACATTTTGATTATTAATTGATGATAGATGTAGATGTCTATGGGCCACCTCATCTATTTACCATCAGGTGGACTGTGTGCTGATTTGTCATACTTTTAAAAAAAACGCTTAGTAACGCCACAGAATAGATAATAGTACAAGAACGCATACACCCAGTACTTCCTCGAAAAAGTGTTCCTTCTCTACACAGTAACAACCTAATGATAATCATATTACGTAAGTTATAACGTAGGGCTTATTTAAAAAACATTACAAAGCGACAATATACTCGTATTTAACGCTAATCGCTTAAAGTGAAAACGTTACGACCGCACATTGATACTTATGTATACTTTGCATCTTATGCTTGGTTAGGGTAACCATGGAATTATAGTTATGACGACAATCTCTTAAAATGAATAATGCCATTATTAACAAAGATAAACAAAAATCCATCCATCCATTTATACGCGGTAGAGCCATGCTGCAGCTATATTCGTAGTATAGTTGTGTCACGAATGAGTCGGCTCGACCGGGGAAGGACCACGCTCTCACGGAATACCAGCGTAAAATAGCAGCTTAATGCTGCTGTGTTTCGTATGATGACAGTAGAGAACCGGAGACCCCTTTAGTGAAACGAGTCTTTCCATCTTAGTCCTCACGGGTGACAACGCATCTGCGTTTGGACTCGTAATCGAGGATAGGTGTAGATGTTTATGGACCACAGCAACTACTTACCATCACGTGGACTGTGTTCGCTTATCACCTTTATCCTATATAAAAAAATCCATCCAACCATTACAGCCTATAAAAGTCTACTGCTGAACATAGGCCTCCCTCATAGATTGCCTCATAGGGGAGATTTTACCATAGTTGCCACTGCTTGGCAGGTGGGTTGGCAACCCTAACATGTCATTATTACAAAAGAGAAACCGGTGAATACGGATTAACAACAAAGATGTTAACAGAGTAATCTACTAAAATAAAACTATTTTTTACAAATTTTATCAAATTAGACTTATTTTTACTTATTTTAATTCTAGACGTTTCGGATGCACTACAGCACCCAGACAGGGCTGAAGTGTTTGACGTCCCGATGTCAGAGTTAGTCCGGGCTACCTTTAACTTTTAATATTAAATTTTTTGAATATTCAATTTTTTAAAGCCTTGCAGTTTTTTTCTTGTTATATTACTAATTATAGGATCCCAAGCAAATGACAGCACTCAGCTATCTTCTCTATTGAAATTTGATGTTTTAATAGCCTCCCGAATCATCCTTGATAGGAATCGGTGTTTTTTCTGCGAGGATTTGTGGTTTATCAAATCTGATATAATGGCGAAAACGAACTTAAACATGTTTAAAAAGTTAAAGTTAAGTCTATATTCGTCCCACTGCCGGGCACAGGCTTCCTCTCATTTCTGATAGGGTTTTAGGGTAAGGAAATGTCCGCCGCGTTGCCCCAATTCGTGTTGGCGAACTTCACATGTCTTCGAAATATTTTTTTTCTTATTTCTCAGACATGCAGGTTTCCTCACGAAACATGTAAACATGTTTACAGACTGCAGATTTACCAAAACGTCGGGAATTAAAATAAGTAAAAATAAATTAACTTTTTTTTATAGAAGAGGGGGCAAACGTGCATGCGGCTCACCTGATGGTAAGTGACTACCGCCGCCCATGAAGAACTGTAACACCAGGAGAATTGAGGGTGCATTGCCGGCCTATTAGAAAGGAGTAAGCTCTTTTCTTGAAGGTCCCTAAGTTGTATCGGTCCGGAAAATTCGCCGGTGGTAAACAATTCCACAGAGAGGTTGTACGGAGGAAGAAAACTCCTAGCAAAATCCGTAAAATTAGTTTTATGTAGTATTCATGTTATACATGTATAATATATCATATAATGAGGATGAATGATTATAAGAAATCATTCATCCTCTTCTTTTCTATATCAGCCCGTATAAGTCCACTGCTGGACATGAGCTTCTTCCATTGAAGTGAGTCAGCGGTCTCGGTATTTTACGTCAACTGTAAACGTTTACAACACCACCGTCTTTCGTATGCCATACAAACTTACTGGCAAGTCATGTCATCTGGATGCTTGACGGTCCACTATTATGCGATTTACTATAATTATATGTATTGGAGTTTTCTGCTTGGCACGACTACTTTGTTGAATCGTTTACCACCGGCGATTTTTCTGGACCGTTAAAACTTCCCTTTTAAAAGGCCGGCAATGCACCTGCAATTCCCCTGGTGTTGTAGTTGGTCATGGGCGGCGGTCGACACTTACCATGGTGAGCCGCATGCTCGTTTGCCGGCTCTTCTATAAAAAAAATGTCCCGTGCCTCCTTTTTGCGACACCCATGGGACAAAATGGATGGATTCTCTTATACCACCGCCACACAATCGTCCTTATTAAAAAATATACATATGTCAATGGCGGCGTAATAGAATTATCATGTGGATATCAACATCTTCCCATAAAGACTGAAAATAATTAAAAAAACTTTCGGTTACCACAACCCACCTGCCAAGCAACTGGCAAAATCACACGGTTCAGCAGTCAACACTTGATAGGCTGTAATTATGATGAATAGCGCAATATTTAGTCGGCAGAATTATTAAACCTAATAAATATAATTTATAATATAAACTACAAATATTATCCGGCATAATTATGGTCACCGCACGCACGCAAGCGAATGGTTTGCAAAAGTGAAAGCTTCACGGATGCTGTTTCTTCCGAAACAGCACATTGCGCCAGTAACGACACTGGACACACGGCACTATGGTGAGTACTTCAATATATTTTTAAATTTTATTTTTCTAAGATAACTGTAGACGGAGTAAAAACTTTAATAAATATAAAATGATAAAAAACAAATAAAGTTTTATAGCATTTAGATACCAATACACTAACAAACTTTATTACTGCATTTGAAATGCATACCCAATTTAGATTCGAGCTTTAGAATAATCTTTATTGAATGGAATAGAAAGTTATCTTAGCTTTTGTATTTTTAAATTTTCGACCACAGATAACCAAATTCAACTACTTAGGTATTTATATCGAATTTGTTTCATGCAGTTTTACGTAATGTTTTTTTTTTTTTATTTCAAAAATATATCTAATTGTATTCTAATATAAGTACTCACAACCTCACAGCTACGTTATTTGAAGTTTAGTCTCAGGCGAAGTTATATTTACAATTATTCAAGTTGTATATGTCACAGTCAAAACTCATAACCGGTCAAAACTACTTTTAACTGCAAAAATCCGGCAAAAATGGTTTTGACCGATACCCTTAGACAAAAACAGTTTTGACTGATTTTTATAGTCAAAAGTGGTTCTGACCAACGTTCTTAGTCAAAAGTAATTTTGCCTCATTTAAGGTTCAGACTATCGGTGAAAACTCGCAGTATCAGTGACAGTAGGTTAAGGTGCGGCTGGGGTGCCCCTGGCTACATTACAACAATATAAAATGTAATATTGAAAGAATAATTGAACTTTTTTAATTTAAAAAAATCAAAAAGTATAAGTCAAAAGTAGTTTTGACTAACATTCTTTGTCAAAACCACTTTTAACCGATATAATTTGGTCATAATTTCTATTACCCAATATTTTTGCAGTTAAAATTGGTTTTGACCAACGTCCTTAGTCAAAACTAGTTTTGACTGCAAAAATTAGTTAAAAGTGATATTGACCAATGTCCATAGTCAAAACTACTTTTGCCTGATTTTTGCAGTCAAAAGTGGTTTTGACCGGTTATGAGTTTTGACTGCAACATATACACTATTATAATGTATAATCCATTGAGTTATATGTACTACGTACTAGAAAAGCTATTCCAAACAAAAAAATGTGCGCTACTCTGTCTTCGCGCATGCGCGGTAGATAGTAAAATATTACGATATTATTACCTATTTATTCACTTGAACAACAAAAAATTTTACTTACTTGACTACTGAATTATTATTTACGTAAGGTTTAAACTTTAATTTGAAATCTCGTATTATTATCGCCGCTCCATAGTGCATGAATATTGAAGCCACAGTAAATGACACTAAAGTAGGGTGTACGGATTGCAGTACTGTTCAGTTGAACATAGTGAATGTTCGGAATGCGAAATCTAGTGCGTAGTACATAAATATCAATGGTATAATCTACCTAACAAGCGACTATTTCTCGATCGGCAGTGTATACTTTTACCAATACTCCAAACGATCGTTAATTAAAGTTTTTTAATTTTAGAAAATCAAATGCGTATATAAAATATGATGAGACATTTTGTTATTATCTTTTAGTATATATAACTTTATTATCTGTAGCATTTTTTTTTCAAATATGATCATATTATAGCTATTTACCGACAAATTTTTATTGTTTTAAAAAAGGATCCTTAATATACATAATTTTATAGTTCTTTTGAGAACGCATTTGGCTAAATATAAGTCATTCTACTTGAGAACCTATTTTCCTTATCGGTTGTCGGTTCAGCTTATTGATCCGACGGGACGGTCAATACTTTGGTTCTACTGCAGATGTCTTCCTTACAGATAATCCAAGAGAAACTACTCTCTGAGTCTCTTACTGCAGGACTAGCATGGACAGGAGACAATTTTATCCCCGGAGAAAGGAGAAAATGTTTATCCCGTCGCTTAGTTTTATCCACCCTTCGAGCATGGGCACACCGGTGGATATAATATCTACAGTAGATAAAATGGGAGATAGACTTAGATAGATTTTTTGTATGAATATAAACGTAAACCCACGTCCAATGAACTAGGATAAAATTGTCCCTTTCAAATGTCAAAATAGCATAATTTTTTATCTTTCATTTCGCTCCATGCTACGGACGGGGGATATATGTCTACTCGTTATGTCAAACGGGGATATACTTCTCCTCGTTGTCGTGCTTTGGCATAAGGATAAGATAATTTTATCTCTTGTCAGTGGATATAATCGGGGGATAAATTTTTTGTCCCCAGCCCATGCTAGCCGGGCTGAGTGACTTTGATTTTCCTCATACGGCTATCAGTGAAAGACCACGTCTCGCTAGCCGTAGATCATCAGTATACATACTGGCTGTACACTGTTGTTTTAAGGTTTAGGTCTTTTGAGGTTCTGCCAATCGTACCCTATAGTAGGTACCGAAAATTTGTGATGAGATACAACGTCATGGTACCAGGTGTCTGGTATATCGGATACTTGGGATTACAGGCGTGATCATTGCTGCAAGTCTAATTCTAGATGATAGGATTCCTTTTCTGCAAAATGGGTAGGTGTCATCCCTTTAACTATTTCCGCCTCCCAGCAGCTAAGCGTGTACTGCGTGCTTCGGTCTGAAGGGTAAAGAGAACCAGTGTAATTACAGGCTTAGTCTTAATTGAGGTAAGACGTAGTCTTTGGGCCACAGCGTTCACTTAACATCACGTGGATTGTGCTCGTTTGTCAACTTTATTCTATAACAAGTGGTAAAATTAAAAATTTTGTACAACCGGCTTCAATATAAATTATGAAGGATAGCTCAAAAACTACTGGTCATACCTTGATCTTATGGAACCACATGAGAAGCACCAGCTTTCAAATAAAAAAAGAATCATCGAAATCGGTTCACCGAGAAAAACGTTATGAGGTAAAAAAAAACACACATAAAAAACATACAGTCGAATTGAGTACCTCCTCCTTTTTGAAGTCGGATGAAAAAAGGTACCATCGGTTGAACATGTCTATACCATTAGGTGAACTGTGTGCTCGCTTGTCTCCCTTCCTTGCATTTAAAAAACTTCAATATTATTTTTCAATTTAAAAAAATAACATCCATAAGTTCAATTACGCAATACTAGGAAAAATTTAGGTTGTATGTTACTTTTTCACGAAATAGTATGTATTTTAAGAGCTACGCCACGCCAATGTTTGATCATATTATGTTGCATGCGTATTTGAACAATACTCTGTGACATTTTTGCTTACTGACATCTTGTATAAGCTGAATTTCACTGGCCTCTATATATGGACTGGCTATACACCGTGACATAATGAGGCGATTTGATTTTTGCCATTTTGGCGCTGACAGCAGAAGTGAACGTCCACGGAACTAATAATAGAGATAAGGCAGTGTGAAAAAATATATCGATAAAAATTCTATACCCATGCCTACCCGTAACGTCCATTCTATTTATGTATCGTATTAATATAATGCCATACAATAAATAAATGTATCAATTAATACCTAGGCTTTAGACTCAAGCTTTATACCTCATACAAAACCAAGATCAACGCTGCGTTGATCTATCTACGTTTTTATTCGTAACTACAGAACGGATTATGTTCCGGGTTTCAAGAACGGATTATGACTGATTTGCACCTACTAAAACCCCATGATGTTTCACCTTCACCACACATTGGCAGGGCCACGGAAACGCTTTCAAGCACATCCGCGGCCCCACCAGCGCGGACCCCTCCTTAGTTGAGGACTTCCCTCCCCGACTTCCTGAGCCCAATATGTGGAGGCCATGGAGCCAAGAAAAAACGAGCACTCGGAAGCACCAAGTGGTACAGTCGCGCCAAAGTTGCGGAGGATAGTCGAGTGGAGCATTACCATACCAACAATCCTCTTCCCTTGCGACTCCACCTCGGCTGCAGCGATATAGAGAAAGGATTCTCCTCTAGCCGCAGCTTATTAACACATATCCAAGTGCTCGATAAGCCCACTCAGAGTGGCCACCTTGGGCCAGCCCGTCACTTCGGGCCAGCCACGTGAGTCTCCCTACGTTTACCATCGGTTACCAAGTCACGGCTACTAAACCCCCCCCCCCCGTCCCCCCGCCACGACAAGGCAGGAACCCGTTCAGGGAGGAGTTACTTCTCACCAAAACTCACACAAATTCACTAAGGACATTAATAATTTTGCAGTTCCAATATAAATTTATTCCCTTGATACAATAAATTGGTCATAATAATTATATAGATTTAACAAACTTACGTCTTGTAAACACAAGTTCATCATCAGGCGACCTTTCTACACTTGGCTATGGCCCTTGAGTCTGGGGGAAAATAAGGAGAGAAGAAATAAAAAACATTCGAAATAATAATCTAATACTTTTATACTTACTGGTACTGCTACTACCAGAAAATATTGTGAGTATTTCTTTTCACTTTTTCAAAGTGGTGCGTTTGTCATGTCCCATAAAACAGTCGTCTGTGAAATATTTACAACAAAGATAATCATTTTGTTTCGGACGCCAATTCACAATTTTTGTGCTTTTTAGCCATAATTTTAGTCTAGGTTCAGTTGGAAACCTGTTAATTAATAAACATTTGATAATTATCTGTTGTCGGCGACTTTGATTGTGAACAGATATGGGTAGAAAAGAACATCGATAAATATTATAGACAGAACAACTCGACAACCCTATTGAATTTTATTGTTTATCAAAACTCAGTAATATAAAGACAAACATATTGGTAATTACGATATTAAGACTATAATAGTAACAAATTTTTAAGTACCTATATTATCAAATAGTTTTAATTTGCTGAATATTAGCTGCAAATTCACATACTTGTGGAATGTTATCCCACTTTCCTTTTGGTAACGAGTTTTACATATTACGCACACTCATTACTACTAAAAATAATTCTTATTATGTAACTAAAATCAAACATAATCAAACCACATAAAATACTTTCATTTTTTAGTTTAAAAATGCAAAGTACAGAGATACGATTTAAATAACACAACAGACTTTGGCATATTACGTCAATTTTAGTTCCCGGTACGGATAATGAGGGCGCTTCAAATCGGCATAAACATTTTGTATGGCATAGCCAGTCCAGCGTACTTGTATAATGTATAGAGGTCAGTGGCTGAATTAAATAACGCTGAAGGAGTCGCTGTTTAATCAATTTTTGTTATATATATGTGTGTATATTATATAGGTTTTTCGAAAACGTCTGTAACTATTTGGGAGGAATTTTGCATTTCGATAATGTTTTATTTTCAAATTTATCTAGATTGGTTTCATGCGTCGACGTCAAGCAAAGCTCGAGCAGAGGTCAAACAATAGAGTTGTGTACACGTGGGTCTAGGTTTAAACGGAGTCCATATTTTTAGAAAAGTTGACGCCTCCATATTATATTTTCCGAGTCAGTTAAATACTCTAAGAGAGTTGAGCAGCCCATTTCATCCCGGAAATGCCACAAAATGGCTTCCAATAGATAGCGGTATTCCATCTTATGTGCTATGTAATTGTACTTACTTATGTATTTGTTATTAACCTATAATAAAATGAGCGCTAATCCCACCGACAAACTGTTGCACAGTTTGTTGGGCTTAAAAAAATTATGTACTTTGTCTTTTCCAAATAAATATTGTTTTTTATTTATCTCGCTAACGCCAAGCTTAAAATGCCCAGACCATAAAGATGCTGACGTCTGGTGTTTTATAAAGGTACTCTGGTATTATTATTGCTATCAAATCCGCTCTACAACGGGAACCAAATTGTATTGTTTATTTAATGTAGAGTGGGAGTTTAAATAATAAAATAAACTAACGCCCTCTAGTTTACTTTTAAGTGAGTTAAAATAATAGATTATAATAATGTCCTCCAGATCGAATATCGGCTATGGCTCCCACTCTCAAGGGAGACTAGCCATTTGCGCAGGACAAGATTATAGTGCCCGAACATATGAGCAAGCACAGGTGCACTCTCATAGTCCGAAGGGACGATAATCCGACACGACTGGAGAGAGATCGGGTGCAGGACTAACGACTTTACGTGCTCTCCAAGGCACACAGCAAGGATTGAAACACCGTCAATTTCTTGACTCCTGATATTTGTCTGACCCGGGAATCGTACCCGGACCTCATATTCAGCATTCAACCACCAGACCAGGCAGATTATAGGTAGTTAGTGTATGAATTTTTAATTTGTATGTGTGTGTCCGCCGATTGCTTTTTTTAGTAAAAATGTGTTTTATTATAAATTTAAAACATAGGCCTCACAATTACCTTAATAATCTAACTTTTGCCTGTGAAATAAAAAAATCCACTATCACTCTGAAACGAGACGAGGTACCTACAGTGGGGTGTTTAAAAGCTATTTACTAACTTAATATTTTTGTGTCGATTCTGTTCTTTAAAACGGATGAAACACCTCTGCACATCCTAACTGATTGTGGACCCTTAATGCGCAAATGTAACACTCATCTGGGAAACTTTGTACCTACTCCGCCCAGAAGAAGTGAAATTACCCACAGTAAAGCAACTCCTCCTCCTCCAATTCATTAAAGATATAGAACTTGACTTAGCAGTGCTTAGCATGTTCTTCAATTCGTTGAAGATATAGGACTCGGCAGTGAACTATAGCCATAGCAACGATCACAATAGATCTTATAGGACGCAGTGATACTGGTCTTAATAGACCATAGCTGCTCGCACAAATAATAAAATAATAACGAGAGTAAAATAATGATGAGAACATCGTGAAAGCCGAAACAGATAAGCAAACAAAATATTTGGGCCTGGCCGACCGACATATGGGGTTGTCGGCCGACCGAAGTTATTCCTGTAGTCGTTTCTGCGAACGAACTAATCTTGGTCAGCATCTCAGGTCATCTGAGGTGACTGGGACTTTGTGACGGACCGCTCTGGGCTCAAATGCAGAAGACAGGCTCCTCGGTACCACCCGCATCGTCCGCCGGATTCTTTCCCTATCCCCAAAACCCTCGGCAGTTTGGTTTTCCCTGCCAAGCGCTTTCATGTGGTTGGGTTTTATTAATTTATTTTACACTATTTTACGTATGGTATTATGTTTAACATACAGTTTATTTTATATTATTAATCATTTTTATATATATTTATACAGCCCAACCCCAATACTATTTAAATATCCCGCAATAATAATTATAAATTAATATTTTCCAGGGTGCGGCTCAAAGCGACCATGCAAACCTGAGTAAGAAGGAGCTCGTGAATAGAATAAAGACGCGGCTGGCCACTGTCGATCCAAAAAAGGCTAAAGAAGTTGGGGGCGTATTCCTATTCAATGTTATTAAAGGGACTTCTGTATACAGCTGGAGTAAGTGATACTGTTTTTTTTACAAGCGATCCACCCTGGCTTTGCTTAGTATGATCTATTAATATGGCGTTATTTAGATTTTTTAATAAATTTTTCCATTGCTCGAAAAAAAAATCTCCAAGTTTTTTGGATAAAATATAGCCTAGATCACTCCAGACATTGCTCTCGATCCGTTCATCACAATAGATTCAGCCATTCTGAAAAGTAGCCCAGACAGAGAGACAGACAGAAAAAAATGAAATAGAATACTCATGTTTTCATGCAAACAATCCCTTCAGCTCAATAAAAGGCAGTTATTTCGATTTTACAGACAGACACTTCAATTTAATTTTTACGTATAGATGTCACAGATTACCAGTTCTTCACAGTCCACAGTTGGACTTGGAACTCCACATTGTGGGACATATTTAACGTAATTACCAGACCCAGCTGTTTCGCATATTTGACGCTGCTCCCTGTCACCTTTTTTTGTTTTAGTGACGCTTGGCATACATATAATGTGGCAATGAAAGCGAAACCATTACCTTATTTCGTTCCGTGAGTATCCTAAGAGACGACTACGTGGTAGAGCCATGCTGCAGCTATATTAATTGTATAGTTGTAGCACGAATGGGTCGGCTCGACCGGGGAAGGACCACGCTCTCACAGAATACCAGCGTGAAATAGCAGCTTAATGCCGCTGTGTTTCGTATGGTGAGTGTAGAGAACCGGAGACCCTTTTTACTGGAAACGAGGCATTACATCTTAGTCCTCACGGGTGACAACGCATCTGCATTTTTATTCGTAATCGAAGATAGATGTAGCTGTCTATGGGCCACAGTAACCACTTACCATCAGGTGGACTGTGTGCACGTTTGTCACCTTTATCCTATAAAAAAAATGCCAGAACAATCTTCCAGCTTCCAACAAACTACGGTATAATAGACTAAACTGGTAATCCGCATGCCAAGGGTGATAAAATATTGTGAGAGAAGCTCATCAGGAGCTGTGGTCTGTTTACTAATGGAAATATAGAGGTAGAGTTCGAAGTATTCTTCTTACGAAATGTATTTATAAGTATTCTCAGATTTAAACAAGAGTCTTTTTTAATAAAGTAGTCCCGTAACGGGAATTTAGCAGCAAATGTCAAATTCGCAGACAGTAGTGCCGCGGCTAAAGCTGAACGCACATTTGTCAGCACCGTACGCGCTGCACGCTACGCACACGCGCGTACAAATGTGCGTTCAGCTTAAGGGTCTTCTTTCGTAAAAGTGACTCTTCTTAACATTTTCACTGTCCTATTTTCAGACACAATAGTAAGACAATAGCAATGAACTATATGTAGTACACGGGACACCGAATGAGTTAAACCATAGCTTAAGCCCGAAACTATCAATAAACCACGTTTTGTTAAAAGACAGAATTGAGTTTAAAATAGTTCGTTCCGTCACAGCCTGTTAAAGTTCACTGTTGAACATAGGCCTCCCCCACAGATTGCCTCATAGGGGGGACATTTGCTACAGTCGACACGCTTGACAAGCGGATTAGCAACCGCAGTTTTTTTATTTTTAGGAAGACACTGCTTCCCATCTCCTGATTTGTTACCCTCTGTCGCCTCTTACGACACCCACAGGACGATATGGGGTAGTGGATATTCTCAACGCTACGACACGGTAAACTTTAAAATAACACTTACTTTAAATTGGGCGTGATAATTTTCACCGATGCGATACAGCGCAAAGTAAATTTAATTTTAAATGTTTAATTTCTTAATCTATCTTCGTTAAAAAAAATCTCTTCTTCTTCTTCAGCTCCTACAAGTCTACTGCTCGACATGATTCTCATCCGTTATTAGATTAACATTATATTTTTATAGTTATTAGGAAGATTAACATTAATCGTCAAACTTGGCAGGTGATATACGTCTCGCACTGGCTAGTGCCCGTGACTGGTGTGAGCAAGGGCGTCGCTTAAAACCAGCGTTGCCAACATGTGAAATTTCCCAAATTGCGGGCAATTTAAAGTTGGTTGGGGTTTTATGGGGATTGTTACTTATGAATATCGAATGACTCCCTTTTTTAATTATCTTCATTGCACCACATTTAATTTTCGGGTTTATTTTCGGGTTAACTTTTGTGTATCATTTAATGCTTTTCTTTATTTTTTAATTTTAAAGCAGAGAACCGCATGCATATAAATGCATATACTGTGGTACTTTTTAATGGCAACAAGGGAAGAAATTAAAAATACTCCATGGATTAAAATGCTTGTAACAAAAATATGGAAAATGTGAAAAAAAAATCGGTAAAAAAGAAAAAAAATTTTAGTTAAAAAATTAATCTTATAAAATTAGTTCAAAATTGTTTCATTTCTTAAAATAAAATTGAGCGGAATTTGTGGGGAATCTGTTGAAGTTTTGTCCTTAAATTGGGGTGTTTGACATTGATTTTCGGGGAATTTGACAAATTGTTATTGGCAACGCTGCTTAAAGCATTGTTTTAAGCAGCGTTGCCAATACAACTCAAATGTAACCAGTCTTATTCATTGTAAAGTCAAGAGCTCGTGGAGCTTTGCACATTGAAATTTGTACCGTTCTTATTACAATTGCCGTGGAGGTAAGACTCGCAATAGAAGGGTAAAGCTTAAGTTCCTCTTGTATCCCATTGTATGTTCCCATTCTCTATATATGAACTTGCCCCCCTCTAGACTATCGGCTGGCGACGCCCTTGGGTGTGGGTATTTTACGTAAAACGAGACAATTATACCGCCTCTAAATCTGAATATCCTCTATAAAAGTTATACGTCCTACTGCTGGGCACAGGCCTCCTCTCATTTCTGAGAGGGTTTTAGGGCAAGGAAATGTCCGCCGCGCTGCCCCAATGCGTGTTGGCAAACTTCACATATCTTCGAAATATTTTCTTTTTCTTATTTCTCAGACATGCAGGTTTCCTCACGATGTTTTCCTTCACCGCCGAGCACGTGGTAAATCAGCACATTAAATTGCAATTAACAATTTCATTGGTGCTAGCGGGGATCGAACCCGGGTTGCTCGCATAGTGTGAAATTTACAGCGAGCGCTAACCATCTGAGCTACCACGGCTCTATTTATATAAATATAGAATCTCTATATGAATATCTCAATATCCTCTATATAATATATAATATCAGTATATCTCTCGGAAAGTCTCCGAAAATCAATATATTATAATGATTTTTTGTTATATCTAATTTATTTCTCTTTTGCATTCTAGCCCTGGATCTGAACAATGTCACCGTATATGAAGGTGAACCTGAGGATGACCCGGACACCACGTTCACGCTTAACGAGCACTACTTCAAGCAGCTCGTGAGCGGCAGAGAAGACCCGAGGGTCATAATGCAGGCCGGCCGGTGCTCCGTCACCGGCGACATCATGCGGGCGATGAAACTTGAACCTTATATTAAGCTACAAAATATCTGAATTTCGGATGTGTGTTAGTTGGATTTAAAATGTTTTATCTTTTGTAGTGTGTTGTTAAGAGTACAATATCAGTTGTTAAAGATGTTGTTAAAAATTAATTAGTTACGATCCGCGTAATAAAATAAAATAATGTGGTTTATTTAGTTTGAAAAACACCACGCTCAATCGCATACGTAATTGTTTACGCAATTGAGGGAAGCTAGAATCGATCACTAATAAAAACTATAGATACACAATCAGTGACAAAAAATGTCCTTACCAAATGAGCGCCCTCTCGAACATTTGGGTGCGCTTTTAATTTGTACGTAGCTTTGTGAATACAACTTTAGGCAATGCAGTTAAGGTGGAATTTACATTAATGTATATTTATTTCAACTAGAATTACGTCAAAACAATTGGCGAAAGTTTTTAGAGAACTTTTGCATGGGATTGTGTATCTAGTTTTTTATTAGTGATCGATGTTAACTAGTTAATAAAGTAATGTCTGATTCTATTAATTATTATCAGTCATTTCGTGTATTGCATATATATCTTCTTTTTAATGTGTAGATTGAGAATTTAAAAGTAGGTACAAGATACCATATCATAGTGAAATGATTAACCGTTATACTCTAAAAATTCCCTCAACTCAGATTTTCCAGATTATGCAGAACATAGAGGTGAAGTAAGTCTTTTAGAGAAGCATAGAATATAGTTTATTAACTAATCACTAATGTTCATTGTTTTATATATAATTCTGATCAAGTCTGCTGTACAAACGCCAGGAGTTTTCACCTTTATATTAATTAAAAAGTTTACACCAAACATAATATATAATATGCGGGTAGTGTAAAGCACTCCTAAACCTCGAATAAGTTTTTACAGTTAAAGGTAGATACAAATTGTAACGTAAGCGTAGTTTTAAACATTTTTAGAAATCCGTACTGGATCATTGAACTGTATTAGAGACTTATTATTGTGATGTATATTATCATATCGTAGTCTGATCATAGAATTAGTCAGACCATGATCGTTTGACCTTATGTTACCTTAACTTACTTATATGTTAAACTATGAAGGTGTGAACGGTATGATCGGTAAAATACTCAGTCGGCCAAGCGTGACGATTCAGACAAATGATGGCCACAGTTGTATGTTCAACAGTGGAATTTGATGGCTGTAGTAGTAAAGAAGAAAAACAGAAGGTCAAAGACTCAATTAGCAAATAATTTGGCCACCAAACCAAACATGCAGTTTAATATATACGTTTACAGGATATGTGGTATCACTCCTTTTCTGTCTGGGAGTTCAGGGTTGGTAGAACCTTATTTCTGTCGCCAAGTAATAATACTTCCATTCGAATTGGATTCCAGTCGGAAAGGTAACAGAACCAGCCCTAACTACAAGCAATGGGGCATTAAAACTAGTTCTAAGGTGACAACGCGACTGGGGCCTTTTTTTTAATACTGTGCAAAGTTTTTTATTAGGGTTGAAGTAACCACTTACCGTCACTAGGAATATTAGCTTGTTTTTCTTTATTAAGTGAATATTTAGAATGTAATAATAAATTATGTAGTTATATATATTTTTATTTTTATTTTTGCCAAGCAATTAATTTCTTAATTTTTTTTGAAGGTGCTTTTCCCGTTTAAGTGTTACAATGAGTGCCAAGCAACGTAATATAGCAGTTTAATGCTGTTGTGTTTCGTGTGGTGAGTGTAGAGAACCGGAGACCCTGTTTAATGATAATGAGGCATTCTATCTTAGTCCTCAGACTTACATTTTGAATTTCAATCGAGGATTAAAACAGATGTCTATTGGTCTACAGCATCTACTTAATATCAGGTGGACTGTGTGCTCGTCTGTCACCCTTATTCTATTGAAAACACAGCCACTATTTTTCATTCTATTTCATCAGGAGTAGTATTACATACACGGAATAGGCTGTGGCGGGTGGAAGGAAAAAGGGAGATCTCCCGCCGGGCAAGGTGTTCTGCCCGGGGAGCGGCCAACACTCCTAGTGGTAATTCGGAGCTATTGTATATATACTGTTTTTAATTCGGAACTTTGATAGTGCGATTTAGGCTTCGATGTATTTAGCTTGTGGCGCGACGACAGCGCCGCCACAAGGCCATGGTGCGCTCATGGAATCTCCAGCATTGCCACAGCTCGGCGAAGGATGACGCCAATTCTAAAAACAGTTATCACTTAATATCTTCAGGTGGGTTTTCTGCTACTTTGTCGAGTGGTTGGCTCTATGATTCGCTTTTATTTTAAAGCATTACCTCTGCACTAGGTTTTTACCACTCCTGTATCGTGGGGGTAGTTTATACATATACATATATCTCGCAAGGACAAACATCCAGAGGATGATACCGAAAGGTGGCGGAATATGAGGACTTGGATATTACGCCCGCGGTCATATTAAACTTTATTTTCTACAACGTTCCCCCTCAAATAAATTTGACAGAATGAGGGCTTACATTTAAAACGACAATTCAACCGTAAAATCTACTACTCCATATCATACCGTGGGTGTCGTAAGAGACGACAGAGGAAAGCCTTATTATAAGTACATGCCGGAAGCCGTGCTCGAAATGATCGCGCCAGGCTCTACAGGGACCAGGCCACCATCACAAACAGGACCATTCTTGCGAATAAGCCTGATATTGTGCTGATGGACCGGGCACAGTCAAGATATTTTTGGTCAACATTACCATTCCGTACGACGAGAACCTCGTGAAAGCCGAAACAGATAAGCGAAGAAAATATCTGGACCTGGCTCACGAGGTGACCGACATGTGGGATGGACTGCCGACCGAAATTATACCTGTAGTCGTTTCTGCGAACGGGTTAATCCCAGTCAGCCTCTCGAGTCATCTGAGGCTACTGGGACTCTGTGACGGACCGCTGCAAGCTCAAATGCAGAAGGCGGTGCTCCTAGATACCGCCGGTTTCATTCCCTTTCCCCTAACCCTCGGCCATTTGGTCTCCCCTGCCGAGGGCTTCCATCTAGTTGGGTTTTAGTTATTTATGTAATTTTTATGTATTTATTTTATTTTATTGCTGTTTATGTATTTTATCATTTTCATTTACAATTATATATTTATACAGCCCAACCAGATGAGAAAACCATATAGATACCCCACATAATAATATTTAATTGCATAAAACATGGTACATTTTAGATCTTATAACATAGTGTGAACATGCATGTTTCACCGATTTATCGGTATGCAAATATTACGTCGACATGCAATTGAATAATTAAAATTATAAAATTATAAAATTACAATAACATTTCATATCAAAATTTAATAAAACGGTATAATGTCAATAAATTTAGGGTGTAAAAAAGAGAAAAAAATAAAAAAAATATACAGGCATGTTCATGTCATAATGCATAATGTCAAACTAGTATAATGTCAACCTTACAAATTCTAATTTATTTGTCAATTTAACTTTTTAACTTATAAGTACCTATATTTTATTCTATTAGCACAAGTACAAGTCTCTGAAAGATTACTATAGTTATATTTTTGCCATTTAATGTAGATATATTGGTACGTGAGATCTACGCACGGTAAAGTTTCTTGGGACTGTATCTTCGGTTGATCGTCGCTTCGACATGCTAGTACGAGACAAGAATGCTTGTTTTTTTTTCCTGCCCAAAGGCTAAGGATACACAGTCAGCGTTTTTTACACTATACCACAAGGAGAAGAGTTGTATGATAATTTTAGTTTTTTTAATTAAATACTAAATAATATTTTAAATATAGTTTTAATTGGGTGACAACCCTAAAAAATATTAAAATGAAAGTATTTCATGTACGCACAAATGCGAGATTATGTAATAAGGAATTGGATTTCGAACTAAGCTAACACCAAGCAATTTATCTTCAACGGTTTTGTTATAGCTAAAACGAATGAAAGAAGGTTAGATACCTAAAAATAATTAACATACAACCAGTTGTAAAGCTCGCTTCGATCCGTAAGCTGCGCTGACTGGTTTGCGATTACGGTACTGCGGGTTCATCGGCTAGGCGGTCAAGCACCTCGGCCCTGACATTACTGGAGATAGAGCCTGCTATTAAAACTTTAAAAAAAACAAGATAGTTGTGACCTATTAAGGGGAAGGCGGTGAACTGTTAACATCTGTAAATTATAATTAGAAGTTACTAAACTACTAAATAACTTACCTTTTTTCTTTTGGTAATCTGATTTGGGAATGCCGCAATTGACTACAATTGTTACGATGTTTTTTTTTATAGAAGAGGGGGCAAACGAGCATGCGGCTCATCTGATGGTAAGTGACCGGCCTTTTAGAAAGGAGTAAGCTCTTTTATTGAAGGTCCCTAAGTCGTATCGGTCCGGAAAAATCTCCGGTGGTAAACAATTCCACAGAGAAGTTGTACGAGGAAGAAAACTCCTAGTAAAACGCACAGTGGTGGACCGCCAAGCATCCAGATGATGAGGATGGTATCGTGAATTTTGACGCGATATGCGTTCGTGAAATTTGGCGGCTGGAATTAATCCGAACAATTCCTCAGAGCACTCCCCGTGGTAGATTCGATAGAAAATGCAAAGGGATGCAACATCCCTACGCAGCGCCAGTGAATCGAGCCGATCAGAAAGAACTCGGTCGTCGACGATTCGAACCGCTCTGCGCTGGATGCGGTCAAGTGGAAGGAGCTGGCACTGGGGTGCTCAGGGTCAGAGAAGAGAACAGTATTCCATGTGAGGCCGAATTTGCGCTTTGTAAAGTTGCAAGCGATGTGCCGGCATGAAATACTGTCTCGCTCTGCTGAGCACGCCAAGCTTTTTAGAGGCCAATTTGGCCTTCCCTTCCAAGTGACCACGAAACTGCACGCTATTCGATATGTCGACGCCGAGGATTCCGATGCTAGCTCTTTCAAGGGGTTCTTTTGTCTAAATGCATAATTATGTAATTGTAATATATAAATATTAATGTAGGATGCAGGAGTAATGTTCGTATTTTATTCGCTGCCATACAGTTCAGCAGATTGTGGTAAAACTTTGTCAACTTATTGCGTGCATTTGCTCGAAGATTATAGGCATATTAGTACAATTAACTTATAATATGTAGAAAATAATATGGACAAAACAAAGATCACGTGTAACGTCCATGTCACACCTATGCCGGTACTAGTTGGGAGCACTAAGCTCGAAGTTGTTGACGCGTATGTTTACCTGGGACAAATAGTGCGACTAGGTAAGTCCAACTTCGACCAAGAGGTCAATCGACGGATTCAACTCGGCTGGGCAGCGTTCGGGAATCACGACACATCTTCTCGGCAGTTATACCTCAAAACTTGAAGACGAGATTGTACAACCAGTGCGTGTTGCCAGTGATTACTTATGGATCTGAGACGTGGTCTTTCACTGCTGGCCGTATGAGGAAGCTCAAGATCGCTCAGCGAGCTATGTAGTGGGCTATGCTCGGTGTTTCTCTGCGTGATAAACTTAGAAATGAGGATATCCGCAGTAGAACCAGAGTAACCGACATAGTCCAACGGATTAGTAAGCTGAAGTGGCAACGTGCCGGCCATATAGCTCGAAGAACCGACAACTGATGTGGATAAAAGGTTCTCGAATAGCAGCCTCTTATCGGTAGGCGAAGTGTAGGGCGACCCCCCACTAAATGGAGAGACGACCTGGCAATACATGCAGGGGTCGATGGATGCAGGTGGCTCAGGACCGTTCTTTGGGGAGGCCTATGTTCAGCAGTAGACTTGTGAAAGGCTGTAATGGTGATGATGATGATGATGATGATGATGTAGCGCGCGTATTGTACCAACAAATTTATTTGAAAGTTATATAACATTTAGTTTCAATGAATGTATTATCATTCCTAATTAATAAAACTTCCCACATTTAAAACGATATTAACACAATTATTTCTTCTGCGACAGCAACGCGCCGGGTATCAGCCAGTCAAACATAAAAAAGTAACAAAAAAGACCAACTTCAAAAAGAAAAAAAATATATAATTTCCACATAGGATCTGAATTCGGTGCTAAGATATAGTGTATTAGAAGGATTAAAGCCTTGACTTCAGAGGCCTTTAATGTGATTATTATTTATTCATTGAAGTTCTTTAAGTTGGCTTTTACTTTTCGGTGGAAAATGAATTATTAACAGTTTTCGTGGACTAAGGAATATTACAAGCTCAAGGTATCGACTAAAATGTCTAAATTGCTTCCTACATTATTAGCTACATTCATTATTTTTTCACCTTTAGGGATGAAAGTTTTTCTTCAAATTTATATGAGACAATCCCTGAAGTATAATCTATTTAATAAAAGAAAAATCATTACAAGTGCTAAAATTAAAAATTTTGTACAACCGACTTCAATATAAATAAAATGAGAACATCATCAATGTATTGGAAGTCAATTAAATACGCATTGTGAAGGACAACTCAAAAACTACTGGTCAGATCTTGATCAAATTTATATGGGACTACATGAGAAGTACCAGCTTTCAAATAAAAAAAGAACCATTAAAATCTGTTCAACTAGAAAAAAAGTGCATCAAGATAACACACATAAAACAAAAATACAGTCGAATTGATAACCTCCTCCTTTATTGAAGCCGGTTGAAAATGGGTACGGGCGTAAAAGAATTTATTACTTATTTCTTCCCGAGGGTGTCGCAAGAGGCGACTGTGAGAAAGGCTAGAAAAAAAGACTTCCCACAGATTGTGGCTTACCATCTCTTTTACGCTAGACCGGCTACAAACAGCAGCCTCAAAGGTCATCGTCAATCCGTCTGCCAACGCAAAACTCCCTACAACTTTTTACGTGGTAGAGCCACGCTGCAGCAATATTATGGTTGTAGCACGAATGGGTCGGCTCGACCGGGGTAGGACCACGCTCTCATAGAATACCAGCGTAAAATAGCAGCTCAATGCTGCTATGTTTCGTATGGTGAGTGTAGAGAACCGGGGCCCTTTTTACTGAAAACGAGGCATTCCATTTTAGTCGTCAGGGGTGACAACGCATCTGTATTTCGATACTTAATCTCGAATAAATGTAGATGTCTATGGGCCACAGCACTGTGTGCTCGTTTGTCACTCTTATTCTATAAAAAAAAACTCTAGAGGTCCAATTCCGGCAGCAGAAATAGAAACAGAAACTTTTTTATTTAATATAGATTATAAATAATACTTATTGAAAGTCACTCTTATGCTTAAATTACTACTGGTTTCGGAAAATACCTGTCCTGGGAAGAACCAGCAAGAAACCCAGCGGGACTATTTTTTTTAAAAGAACAGTTTTTTTATAGGAAATGGGGCAAACGAGCGTGCGGCTCACCTGATGGTAAGTGTAAGTGACTACCGCAGCCCATGTACAACTGCAACACCAGGGGAATTTCAGAAGCGTTGCCTTCCTTTTAAAAAGGAGTAGGCTCTTTTCTTGAAGGTCCCTAAGTCGTATCGGTACGGAAAAATCGCTGGTGGTAATCGACTTCACAAGGAAGTCATGCGAGGAAGAAAACTTCTTCTAAATCGCACAGTAGTGGACCGCCAATCATCCAGATGGTATGGATGGTATCGCGAGATTTGTCGCGATGTGCAATGGTGAAATTGAGTGGCTGGAATTAGTCCGAACAATTCCTCAGAGCACTCCCCGTGGTAGATGCAATAAAATACGCAAAGAGATGCAACATCTCTTCGCAGCGCCAGTGAATCGAGCCAATCGGAAAGGACTCGGTCGTCGACGATTCGAGCCACTCTGCGCTGGATGCGGTCAAGTGGAAGAAGCTGACACTGGGGAGTCCCAGCCCAGAGATGGGAACAGTATTCCATACTGTCCCGCTCTGCTGAGCACGCCAAGCTTTTTAGAGGCCAATTTGGCCTTCTCTTCCAAGTGACCACGAAATTGCACGTCACTCGATATGTCGACGCCGAGGATTCCGATACTGGCTGAGGCAACAAGGGGAGTGTCTTGAAACTGAGGAAATACGACAAAGGGGTTCTTTTTAGGGGTAAACGCGCAAACTTGTGTCTTGTGAGGATTAAACTGGACTAGATTTAGTCGCCCCCAATCCGAGACTTTGTTCAGCAAAGACTCGACTTCAGACACAAGTTTGTTCCGGTACTCGGCGACGTTTTCCCGAGAAATATTGGCACGGCCGGTGCATAGAGCATCACCAGTACTATCATCCGCATAGCAATGAATGTTACCGGTTTGCAACAAATCATTGATATGCAGAAGAAACAGCGTTGGTGATAGCACGCAGCCTTGTGGAACACCAGCGTTAATAGGCTTGTAATCGGAGCATGTACCGTCTACTACGACCTTGATACTTCGATCAGCCAGAAAACTGGTGATCCAATTGCACAATTTCTCGGGAAACCCATAGGAAGGAAGCTTCGAAAGAAGTGCTTTGTGCCAGACCCGTTCGAAGGCCTTCGTTATGTCCAAACTAACGGCCAATACCAATGGCCCTTGGACAGTTTACAAACATTAAAGTTACACAATAATTAACAACACAAAATAAATTAGAAATAGCATGGTAGCGATCACCTCATTCCCATGGGTTATTATCATCCATAAATTCCTTAATATTATAATAACCCTTTTATACAATCTTTCTTTAAAGTTTTTAAACTTGGCGAAAATCATATTTTGTATATTTTCTAGGATTTTATTGTAAAAGCGTAAACCCCCAAGAATGAATTCTCTGTGGAGTCGAGTAACTGGTACTACAGTGGTAATTTTTATAATAAAAGAATATGCACAGTTATTAGGTACTTATGTCTTAGTCAAATGAACATAGGCCTCTCCGCATAGATTGCCTGGGGGACATTTCCCATAGTTGCCACGCTTGGCAGGTGCAGTTTTCTTAATTTTAGTTATTATTCGGAAAACGCTGCTGCCCATCTCCTGATTTGTTTCCTCTGTCGCCTCTTACGGCACCCACGTGATGATATGGGGTAGTGGACATTCTTACACCGCCACTACACGATATATTAGATACTTATTGAAAAGTAAATAATGAAATCGCAAGTATTATGAATTATTTATTATTAATTGCAAGTGGTTTGTCGCGATATAATTGCATTAGCACCGGATGCGAACAGAAACTAATGACACATTTGAAAGATCGCATAATTGCAAGAGAACGGCTCCTTAACAGGAGGGCTAAGGACGACTGCAAAAGCCCTTGGATTTTTAATTTATTTTTATTTAATGCAGTACATATATGTGAAAAATATCTCTTTATTTATATTGCAATTGCTTTCGTGCTATAACTATCCAGCCGCTAAGTTTTACCATCACAGTTTGCGACATTGTATTGAGAATTTCAATACAATCCACACCATCTGAATGTTTGGCGGTCCACCAACGAACGTTTATCTAGGAACTTCCCACCCCACACGACCACATAGTGAAATTTTCAAGCACTTTTGCTATAAACAACTTCATTGGAGTCGGTGGGGTCGAAGTTACATCGAGCGCTTACTTACCTTGCCTGGAAACGCAACATAGTTAACTTCGTGTAACGAAAGTTTAGTGGTATAGGAATATCCACTACCCCATATTGTCCCGTGGGTATCGTAAGAAGCGACAGAGGGAAACAAAACAGGATATGGGCAGCAGCGTCTTCCTAATAACCACTAAAAATAAAAAAATGCGGTTGCCAACTCGCTCTTATGATGGAGGCCTATCTTCATCAGTGGACTTTGATAGCCTTTTTTAATAGGATGAGGGTGACAAACAGTCTATCTGATGGTAACTGGTTGCTGCAGCCCATAAACATCTACATCTAAGCTCGACTATGAATCAAAATGCAGATACGTTGTCACCCGTGAGGACTAAGATGAAATGCCTAAGATATATCCGATATATCCGATAAGATTTTCCCGTAAAAAGAGCCTCCGGTTCTCTACACTCACCATACGAAACACAGCAGCATTAAGCTGCTATTTTACGCTGGTATTCTGTGAAAAAGCCTGAAATGATGAATGTAAGTTTAGTTAACAAGTTTATATATAACAATATTTACAATGATAGGCAACTATATCCCAATAATTATTTATATAAATGCTTCTCGTTATCCCCTTTAAATCGTTAAAGTTCTTGACATGGGCCTATCCCGTTGTAGGGAAAATTTAAATGCTATGGGAACCTAATTGAGCAAAGCGAAATCTCCTGCACAACAGTAATTCATTCCAAACTAAAACATGCATTGTTGTACTCTATTATTACTTGAAGTCACAAGCCTTCTGGCATTTGGGAGAAGCTTTAGGGAGGCACGAGTCCGTCCCGCTGTTCCTATGCGTGTTGACGAACTTGACAGTTCCTCAAAGTGTTTTATTCTCAGACGTGTAGGTTTCCTCACGGTGACTTCTTTCATTAATAAGCACGTAAAAAAATTACTATAATTACTAATTGCGAAGCATTTCATCTCAGTCCTTAAGTCATTTAACGTATGTATACCTTCTTTGTTTAAAAAGAGTTGTAGGTTAAATATCCTGTTATCTCTCGTTCAAAGGTTTTGAAATTATGAGCCAAGATCCGCGTTAAAATATCACTACACGTAAACTAAGCAGTTAGCTATCGCATAGTCTTCTCTCCTGATGATGCCTGGTTTAGAGGCGAAACACGTGTCGTATGATATATTTCCTAGTGAAGCCGTTCTGGTGATAGTGGTATTGTAGGTATTGGTTTTGGGCTTAGTAGAAATTATAGTGCACTCAATGATCTACAACTTTTTGTGCCACCAGGGCGGCGCCACTTAAAAATGAGGTGTAATATTAGACAGATTTCATAGCGGGGAACTTAATTTGTTCGAAATATACTATTAGTTATATTAATTTGATTAAAAATAAATAAACTAAACCACAGATATTAATAAAAGTAGAAAAATTAAAAAAAGAGTTAAAAATGTGCAAAAAGTTAAAAAGCAAACCACTAAGACATTGTTTTGTGTATTAATATAATACCCCAGAAACTTATAGAGTTTTATATAAAACTATCTTCTGAGTTAAATGACATTGTGTAACAAAAAGTTCACCTCAGTGTCAACTAGCGACATCTGGTGAGCAGAAGATTATTAGCCCTCATTGAGGGAGGAGTCGAGGTGCTCTTCAAACTAGGTAAGATTACCTAGCATTTTATTTTTTACACGGATCTTAACTTATTCGTCTTTTATATAACGGATTTCTGAAAAGTACCTTTATCTAATTTGTCACGCCTGTATTATATAAATAACAATGTTATTATTTAACGGCTCGATGGCGCAGTGGTTAATCATTTGGCTGGATCTAGAACCGGGAGGTGTTTCACTATGTACATTTTAATTAAATATGTAAAAGTCCTCTACAATACAGAAACAATTAAAGTTCACATTAAAATTTTCAATTTAAATGTATAGTTTTAAAAATATGTTCAATAATAAAAACAAATCTACTTAGAAGACTTAGGAATATGTATGCACACCTAAGATGGACACATACATTGCCCTGGTACTGGTACTAAGTATAGCGTATTAATATACAAACGATATGTTTTGAACGCGACTGTACCGGTAAAACAAGCTACAGTAACATCTTGTGCTGGGTTGTTTTCATTATTTACATTCAATTCCCATCTGCGTTACGGCAGAACCATACATATAGATCAAGAGGCGCGCGCTCGCATAAAGACGGACAGCGAACAACGACATTGTTACTAAATATTCGAAAATATCAGTGTAATAACGTAACGAAATGGCGGGAAAATTGACAGTTTTTGTTTTTCTTTCTATTATCGCACTAAGCCATGGTAAGTTTTTTTTTTTAAATTTTAACTACCAAAATTATATAGTGTTACAGTTTTAACAAAATGTAAAAAGTAAATTTTTTTATTCTACAGATACAATAAATAAATAAAAGCAAAGCGCGTCGCACTACTGAAATGCATCATTGTCATGATAGAATTGTCACCAGTCAGCATCTCTTTATTATAAAATTATAATATATTACATTCTAGGACTTCCCGCCGAATGAACTATTGTTCCCTAGTTCTACAGTCTGATTTAATTAAAGAAACTGTTTTAATTAAAGGTATCCGATTATAAACAGTCACGAAATAGTAATGATACCTTTTACCAAATCATAACATTTAACCAAAAAGATCAGCCAGTCGCAAATAATTCAAAGTTCCCTTTGTGACAAAGAAAAATTATTTTCGTAATGTTTTTCTGAATGCTATTTGAACGGTTACAGTATTTTCATACAGTTTACGATGTCAAAGATAATATTATGTACTAAAAAGTTACACTGTTTAATAATAAAACAACCACCGATTAAAAATATAGTAACCAATGGTTAAAGAAATTGTCTCACAAGAAACACATTATTTCACTTACAAATTAATAGTAAAAGCTTATGCAGATAAAGGTTTGTTGTTGGTAGATAAAAATAGACCGTCGATCAACAGGTCGCTGGACTTGATATTGAATTGCATTACGTGCTTTTACGGCAATTACACGATCACAGCCAACAAAGAAGATAGACAAAACTAAGAACATTTCAACTTCAAGTGATGCCGAAAGTCAGAACCATACCACTTGTAAAGTGCGTAGTGTTCTGTCTATCTGTTGTTAGACATGTCACCAAATTTTTACTACAATTTTAAAAGAAATTTTCTCTAAGATGGGAACCAATTTACTAATTTATTTTTAATCATTTATTCATTCGTTAAAACCCATCACAAGTCCACATATTTAAATAAAAAGTAGCCGTACTAATATAAACTGTGCCACGGCTACCTCGTAGAGGATCATTTTGAACGCAGTTTTTTTTTTTTATAATGTTGAGTTGTTTTCAAAAAGTTACTGCAGCCGTTCTGTTTCAGTTTCCCGCGCCTCTTACGCTACCCACAGGATAATATAGATAGTGGATTCTCTTAAGCCACCAATACACGACAAAAACGTAAACGTAACTTAGTAGATTGTATGCTTTATGATTTAGAAACCATCCTATATCCGCGAGTCCGCGACTAATCGCTGCTGCTGGTGACAACAAAGTAGATTTATTTCAAATGTGTACAACTATTTAAACAGGGATTTAAAGAGTGAAATTGTATGTAATGTTATAATTAAGTGAAATATAATTATCTCCTCGACGTAATATGTTTCGCACCTGCCAACAAGTCTTTGGCACCCAGGCTTGACTGGCAGTGAATGCCACATGGCATTAAGTCCTCCCTATGTCCCTTTAACTTTACGGTGTTACATTTAAGCTTTTAAATAAAAATATAATATAACTTGGTTTGTCAAAAATATTTTTTTTAAATCTACTACTGTTTCGAAATTAGGTTCCTCTAACCGGAGAAGAAATCGCAAAATAAACTCCGCCATTTATAATCTTCTTCTTCCCTTAGGTATATAAAGTCCTTCATTGCCCCCACGATAATTATGTATTATAAATTATTTTATACATTTTCTAAATATAGATAAATTTAGGGTTGCCACCCGTACTATAAGATATAGTATCGTACTATATTTCTATCAATTGTACTATATATTATAGAAAAATAATATAATACGAAAAATACTATATTTTTTCCCCCAATTCAACTGTCGCGCTTATTTATATTAACTGTGACTACAAGTCTGGAACAAGAACAAGTAAGTTTTACGGAAAGATTTTTTTCCATCATGAATGTTAAATGGAAAGAAGAAAGAAATAGATAATAAATTTAATTAAAAATGAATTGTTAATTTATTTTAAAATGAATAAGTTGCTCAGATTCCTATAATTATTTTAAAGCTTGATGGCCAAAGCGAAGAGCAATAACAAATATATATGCAAAATGCATAAAGATTAAAAATAAATGTGTACTTTTTTTCCTGAATTTTCCAAAAGTACTATATTTTTGCATCTTTTTTGGGAAAAATACTATATTTGTTCAAAAAAAGGTGGCACCCCTAGATATATTCCAAATTAAATACAAAGAATATCCCAAGAAAGATTTTATAACTAGCTTTTAATATTATTAAAGCTTAGCGATTTATTATAATAAAATCAAATAGGCACGCAAATATTTATTATCAATTATATTTAATAATAGGTGAACCTCAATCCAGTTATGAGGCCAGCAGGAACAAGGTACCGGGTAAGCTTAATGATGATTTATAAAGGGTTTCTGGTAAAACAATTAATCACAGACATTTAATCAAGCTTGGTTTTATACGATTTATTTAACATAGGTAGTATTAATATATTACATAAATTATTTTAAAATAAAATCACTGTTAGGACTTTAATAAAACTTGAACTCAGTGGGATGATGATATAATATCCCAAAAATAACTAGGCTTAAGTTATTTTCAAAAACGATATTAGAATTCGTTATACATATTTAAAAACGATATTAAAAATATTATATGGGTGTGCAAGCTACTATACCGATAGAGTCAGCTCAGTCGTTCTTTTTTTTCCTTTTTTACGTTTTTTTTTTAGCGTGCAGTTTATTCTCGGCCAGTATAGCACACAGCAAATTTCGAAAAAAATGAATTTGCAGTGGTAAACGGTAACAAACACTATATGCTAGGCCGAGAAAAACAACAAGAGATATAATTTATTATATATACAATACATACACAAAATATCCGTAATAAAAGCAAATGGGAGATAAACAAAAAGTTCGTAATAATCAGATGGAATATTCTTGAGATAAAGTTCACATAATAGTCGTTCAAAAGAGTTCTTGTTAGTAGCTTACTTGATACCACGTAGATAAAAGTATTGATTGCACACTAAAAGAGGAATTAAAGAAACCACTGCACGTCGTGGAATAAGAATTTCAAAACAATTTTGGGAACTGGGAACTCGCTCACGAGTAGAATAAATACATTGATAGTTATTCATAGGAGAATTTTGATAATTTAAAATCGAACATTGTACTAGTAAAATTGTAATTTGATTGTAAGCTACCCCTTTGACAAACAGAACGCAATTTATATTGAGTTTAGAACGGTACTGGAAAACGGTCATACTTACGTAAGCCGAAAATTATTCTAATGCAATTGTAGAAATTGTTTAGAAGGCTCTCGAACATAATAACTAGATTTTGGGATAGATTAGCGTAACTACTAATTGTGAGTTCGGGTTTTTTGTATGGGGAAGTCTATAGATTCCATTTGAATAACAACTTTATCAGATTTTCTCGAAGCAATAAAACGATTATGTTATTATTTACTCTTCAAATAAAAAGTTCGCTAACTTAAAATCGTACATAATACAAACATATATAAACTGAGATTATTTTACAATACAACAAGTTAATCAGTTATCTACTCTTTAGTAGTATAATAAACGTAATTAAACAATTTTTGCGTACTTAATAAAAATATTTTAAGCTTTTTGATATTGATATTGATACCTTTATTTAATTCTATAAAGAAGCGAAAGCATTATTACACTTATTTTAAAGACATAATCCCTATTTTCGTAATATTTGGGTTCTATTTTAAATAGTGGAATTAGGAACTTCTGGTAACAAATATATTTAAAAAAAACTAAACAACACACATTGATTACAAGCTATAATGATCCTACTAAGTCATAGTTATAAAATCATGAAATTTAATTATTCAAACGTCCGGTAGATCAAGCTAATATAATTATAACTTTTAACAAAAAGTAAAAACCGACTTCAAATTGCTAAAATTGAATTTTTTCTCCAAATATATGGGACCACTTAAAGTATAACCTATTTGGTAAAAAAAGAATCATCAAAGAATCAAAATTGATTCACAAGGAGCGAAGATATCGCGTAACATACATATAAAAAAACATACACTCGAATTGAGAACCTCCTCCTTTTTGATGTCGGTTAAAGAGCGTGTTAAAAAGGGTTATTATGATAGGTACACTGTAGACTAAACTGAATACTGTGGAATAAAATGGAATCCCACAGAACCTGTAATTATAGACATAGACATAGACATAGACATGCATTTATTCAGCAACTTACACTCATACAGTTTTGATACAGAAAATAAAATGGTACATAAAAACATCATAGATAAAAGTAAATAAGAAAAAAACAGACATAAAATGATCCGATTGCATGAGTGATATGATGCTGAAAAGGGCACTGACTCAACATAATGCTATCGCAGAATTGCGGTAGCGTTGGTTTTCAGCAATGCCCTGCAATTATACAGATTCCCTTACCCTTTAAACCGGACCATGGGCTTGCTACATATTCATTTATCTATGCATGGGAGTGGGAACACTTCTGGTGACAGAAATAGGCATAATAGTAGCCATACCTGGTAAATATGTATAATATAAAAATATTCATCTATTGTAAACTGTGACCGTCAGGAAATTATTCAACAAAAACACACATAAAAATTATTTTAACAACAAATATAGTGCATTTAATGAGGAGACTTCCGAGATAATTCTTAAAAACGAAGCTTGATTAAATCTAACGACATCGTCATATAAAAATATTTTTTATCTAAATATACCTATTCACTACTCCATCGGTTCATTATTACATAAATTATATTATTACACTTTATCGATGTATATAAAGTGTAATAATATAGTTTATGTTCATTATGTCCATTATTACATAAATCATTTATGTCATTACGCTAGTAAAGTGGGTTGGGGAAAAAGTTTCTTCGTATTTTGTTTGTATAAAATTGAAGAAAAATCTCTTTGGTTGTACTGTTTGTATCTGGCTGGTTTTAATATTAATACATATAGGACCTTAATAAAAAGAAAAATAAAAAGTAAAAAAAACACATTCCCGCCATTTTTCAATTGTTTTTTGTCCGCCAAAATGAGTGAATCTAACGAAGAAATTCGATAGATTCTGAAGTTATATTCCAAAAAAGTGAAAAATGCGGCTCAAGGCGCGAAAAAAGTTGGTTCAAGTGTTTTCAGTCCGGGAATTTTGATGTCAAAGATGCAGCTCGCTCTGGTCGCCCTCATACGTATAAAGTTGATGCCATTTTTGAAGAAGTGCAGCAAGGTCGGCATATTAGTAGTAACGACATAGCCGAGGAATCGAGGATTGATCACAAAACAGTTTTGACCCATTTGAAAAAGTCTGGCTATACAAAAAAGCTCGATATTTGGGTACCACACGAGCTCACTTAAAGAAACCTAATGAATCGTGTACTCATTTGCGATTTACTATTGAAACGTAATGAAACCGAACCATTTTAGAAATTATTGATCACTGGTGATGAAAAGTGAATCACTTACGACAAGAACGTGTGAAAAAGATCATGGTCAAAGGGTAGTCAAGTTCCACAGACTGTAGCGAAACCCGGATTAACACGCAAATAAGATGATGCTATGTGTATGGTGGGATTGGTAGACATCGTTTATTATGAGCTTTTACGGCCGTGCAAAACCATCGATTCGGATCTCTACTGCCAACAATTAATGAGAGTCAAGCAAGAAATTGAGAAAAACGGCCGGAATTGATCAACAGGAAAGGAGTGGTCTTTCATCATGATAACGCCAGACCACACATTTTTGGCCACTTCGTAAAAATTGAGATAGCTTGGTTGGGAAGTGTTAGTGCATCCACCATATAGTCTCTTCAGAATTCTTTGGGTAGTGTTAGGTTAACATCAAGAGAGGACTGTCAAAACTACTTGTCACATTTTTTTGATCACAAATCCCAAGATTTCTACAGCAAGAGGATTATGTCACTGCATACAAGATGGCAACAAGTTATCGAACAAAATGGCAAAATGGTAATTAAACTTTTAAAAAAATTGTCTTGTATTTGTATAAAATATAATGAAACTTTTCCCCGACCTGTCAATGTTTCATTCACTTCAAATGTAGAGAACATTTCAACCGAACATTCCTGCTCGTTACAAAATGTCAGATTATCAATAACATGTCAATAACAAACTAAAAAAATATCGAAATAAAAACGCGTTCACATATTATTTTCTTTTACAAATTTACAATTCCGACATTTATCTAGACGTTTAGCTCAGTTTTTATAATAATTATAAGCGTTATAGTTTTTAATGTGTTTATAGTTTTACTTAAATTATCAGTTAACTTAAGTTTTTACGATAACATAAAAAATATGAGTAACCAAGAAGTTAAATGATGATTACATGGTCTGTGGTCAAGGTTGAGCTAAGACAGTACTTAATTTTTGCCTCAACTAAATTATGTAGAATCAAATTAAAGTTTTATAATTAAGGAAATTGTTTTTAATGCGCAATGAAAACACTTTGAAAAAAACAAAAGAATTAACAAACTTCATTATTAGACGCATTGACTTCCTTATGAAGCGGAATTTTTAACACTCGTAAAGATTTAAAAAAAACTATAGACAAATTAAGGGGTTAATAAGAGGCGCCTGAATAATTATAAGAATTGTTCAATATTTAATATAAAAAGTATTCATCTTCTATTTATTTCATCATTTATTAAAAAATATTATTGTCTAAGATTTTTCGAATTGTTTTTATTTTCGCTTTAACAAATTTAAGCAATACAAAACTTTGTTCTTAAACTTACAAAGAAGTTTTTTTTAATAAACAACAGTAAAAAAATCTAGATAATCTGTATTTCTTATATCGCTGATATTTCAATCGTTAGATAAAAGCTATTCGTCAAATATATTATAACCTAACTGAATATAAAACAATTGAAATACTATTTTATTCATACAACCGTAATTTTTCATTTTATGTTGTATTTTATCCTATGAATAAATTTTATCTGAGAATTGAAAAATCGCATTTAATGTATTATTTTGTAGTAGGTACTTATAAAGTAGATCATGACATTCCGCCCGACAATGGAAATTATACAAGGCTTATCATCTTACATCTCACATTTCTAACCACCACCGCCATCTCACCCCATCACTAACTCCCCATTCAACAATTCACCAACAGGTATTGGATTTAGCCAAATACTGGACTATTTATTAGGAGGCTACGGACAAGGGTACTATCCGGATCGTTACCAGGGCAATTACCCAGGCGGTGGCCACCATGGACAGTATCCAGGTTACCAGCCGGGTTTGATCGGGCCACCGGGCGCGCATCCAGGGTGCCCGCTCTGCGACTCTTCGGTCTACAGCTACTGTTCTTACAAACAGGCGCATGATGCTTGTTGTTGCGAGCATTCCGGTTGTAAGTTTACGTATCTTCAATTACTCATCATTATAGATCATCACACGTCTACTGCTAAACATAGGCCTCCCCCAAAGAATGCCAAAGCACGGTCCTTAGCCACCTGCATCCATTGACTCCCTGCATCTTCTTTTATAGAAAAATAAAAGAAACAAGTGGTATAATTAAAAATTTTGTACAGCTGACTTCAATATAAATTATTAAGGATAACTCAAAAACTATTGGTAACACCTTGATCAAATGTATATGGGATCACATGAGAACGCACCAAATAAAAAAGATAAAAGCTCTCAAATAAAAAAGAATCATCGAAATCGGTTCACCTAGAAAAAAAGTTATGAGGTAACACACATAATAAAACATACAGTTGAATTGAGAACATCCTCCTTTTTTTGAAGTCTGTTGAAAATGGATTTAAAGCCCCATCTAAATTAAAAGTTAAAAGTTAAAATTACAGCCTATATCGTCCCACTGCTGAGCACAGGCCTCCCTCATTTCTGAGAGGGTTTTAGGGCAAGGAATTGCCCGCCGCGCTGCCCCAATGCGTGTTGGCGAACTTCACATGTCTTCGAAATATATTTTTTAATTTCTCAGACATGCAGGTTTCCTCACGATGTTTTCCTTCACCGCCGAGCACGTGGTAAATTAGCACTTAAAATTGCAATTAACAATTTTATTGGTGCCGGCGGGTATCGAACCTGGTTTAAACGCGTACTGTGAATTTTATAGCGAGTGCTAACCATCTGAGCTACCGCGGCTCTTCTACCACGGCCCCATCTAAATTAAATTTTATTTAACTATTATAAGCTAGTGTTTCATTACTATTCCACTTGATGGTAAGGGGTGATGTAGCCGAAGATATAAAAGCGCACTGGCTTAACCTAACAAAAGCCTATTCACTCCTGCATTAAAGTCACCCACTAAGTAATCGGATGAAAACACAGATGCTGGTAAAATATTTTCCTTCTTTGCTGTACGCATTACGGACGACGAAGCAAACTGTTTGATTCGAATGCGTGGTATGTAAACAACAAAGAAGATAGGGAGTAGAGTCCAGCAGAGTGTCTGATGGTCTGATGATGAAAGGGAGAGGGAAGAATTAAGTCATGCAATTCCTGCACGCACTCCCCGAAACAGACGAAGAACTGAAGTGACACTATAGAGTGAGAACGGAGAGGAAGCAGTAACCAGTGTAGAAAAAATCAAGTAAACAACAGTTTCATCAAAATTCGTGATTTATTATTATAAAATTTGTACAATTATTCACTAATGTTCATTTTGAAAAGAAGTCTCTCTCATTTATGTAAACTATCGACAGCTCTGTACATGTATGTAAATAAAGGATAGGTCTGTGCATGATAAACGCTTTAAATTATCGAGAGTAGGGAAGCCCAGACTTCAAATTGTTACATGTTGGCGGGCAAGATACTATTCCTTCAACTTCAAATTACCGAGGGGTCCAATTAATATTGATTTTATTCAATTTATCGAGTATTTTTCAAGGGACCGGGAAAAAATTTTCAAATTATCGACAGATTCAAATTAACGAGCGTCAAATTATCGAAAGCCGACTCTATTGTTCAATGAATTTCGTAAGATATTCTGCCATGGGAAATGCTTTTAGTTTGTGTTTCTTTGTAAAGATTTAAAGTAGTAACCAACAGTAATAGAGGTCCATTTAAATAAAAAAACATTTTTGGAGAACTACATAATACCAATAAATCTACACAAACAGACCTATTTCCTCTATTACATTGAGGAGATCATAATTTCAAAAATAGTTTCGAATTTTAATATCCTGTACGGAATTATTTTGGAACTTTTTTTGGTAAATTGTTTCGAAACTTAGTTTCGGATATAGCGGAAGGGATTGAGGGAGGTCATCCCCCAAAAGATGACCTTTTAAATTTACTGGTGGATATAGATCATATAACAAAGATAAAGACCATGTCAAGTAGGAGTAGAAATACAAAGCCTTAAGTGGAACTTTTCAGCCGAAGGGATTGAGGGATCCCCTAAAAGATGACCTTTTAAATTTACTGGTGGAGAGGTTTCAACTGTCTACCTATTACGGATCATGAGATACAGCCCACTGACAGACAGAAGGACAGACAGCGGAGGCTTAGTAATAGGGTCCCGTTGGTTACCCTTTGGCTTACCCTAAAAAAGTTATTCATTAACATTCTGAAATACCCCCAAAGGTGTCCTAGAGTGCACAGTCTAAGACGGCCTTAAGTGATACTAAATTATATCCTGTGCTTAACAATAAAATACACCAGGACATCATCATCATCATTGTTTTTTTTTAGATTTGCCATACAATTGCCACAGCACCAACTGCAATTTTGTTTACGCGAACTCCTGTGAAGAGTACCACCTCATAACCAACTGCTGTTGTGTCGACGTACAGAAGAGCGCAGTGGACAACGTCATTGTATAATCGACTCTATTGTAAGTGGCATAAGTACTAAGTTATTCTGAAAAATGCGTAAGTTTAAGTTATAAGTTGAAAAATAAATAAAATTGTATATGATTTTCTTTTATTTAACCCAATTTAATTTTGAAAAAAAAATTACAAATGTAAGTTGGCGATAAAAATTAAAAACTGATGTAGATTGTAGCCAAACGTGTTTTCTATAATTGGCAACCCTAACATCATCTTATTTTACTCTACTCTGTAAGCTTTTCCTATTATATCGACTTAGATCACCCCCACACTAGTATAATAATATTCTCCCGTATCATGGAAGCGTTTTACATACCTTCATACGTTGCATTCAAACCCGGTCCGTCAAAATTATTTGTTAATATAATTACCTATACAAAAGGTTTCTTTTATACAAAATTAGAATGACAAAGGAACTTGCTGTAAGGACACCTGACAGTAAGTGACTACTACCACGGCTCTTAAACGTGGTAGAGCCATGCTGCAGCTACATTAATTGTATAGTGGTAGCACGAATGGGTCAGCTAGACCGGGGAAGGGCCACGCTCTCACAGAATACCAGCGTAAAATAGCAGCTTAATGCTACTGTGTTTCGTATGGTGAGTGTAAAGAACCGGAGACCCTTTTTACCGAAAACGAGGCATTCCATCTTAGTACTCACGGCTGACAACGCATCTGCATTTTGATTTGCAAACGAAGACAGATGTGGATGGTTATGGGCCACAACCACTTACCATCAGGTGGACTGTGTGCTCGCTCGTCACCTTTATCCTATAAAAAAAATACTGCAACCCATGGGCCTCTGCAACCAACTTCAAATAAAGAAGGTTATATATGCAATGTCACCTCTGAGTACTAACATGGAATGCCTCACAACCTGTAATAATAATGGCTCATATACCATTCAGACCGAAACACAGCAGTGAACTGCTTTAATTAGTATATATTGCTTAAATAGGTAGAGGGTGTTACTACCTAGACCAGGGTTTCCCAACCTTTTTTTGACCAGGGACCACTTTGATTTTTTTGAAGTTAGCAGGGACCACAAGGTGAAAGAAAAACTGTGTTAATCTCACAAAAAATTATAATCACAACATTTAACATAATTATATAATAAACTGAAAAGAAGCATTCATTAACAGTATTATTTGTGTATTTATTGTAAAAGCTAGTAGCTACTTCTGAACGTGACGCGCGGTATTACACTGCCCGCGTGACGAGAAATTAATGTGTTATTTAAAACAAATAGGTAGGTAACATATTTAAATCTTTCGCGGACCATATTTAAGCTCTTGCGGGCCACTGGTGAACCGCGGACCACTGGTTGGAAACCACTGACCTAGACGGACACCTGCCACTTAGCAGTCTCGTTTCGTGCTGAATTCGAATCCGCGGTCCCCCAACGATGTAACACATCCTCTCAGCCCTGGACAACTGACTCTAAGGGCCGTATTAATAAACGTTACTCAGCTCAAGTACACGCACTTGAGTACAATCTTGAGGTTATGATCTTATTAATAAACATATCTCAAGATGCGGTTTAGGTTTACAATATCAGCTGAGTGCCACACTGATTAATAAACGAAACTCGACTCTCAAGTGTGTATACTTAAGTGCAAGTCACAGAATAGTATTCCTAAGTACAGCGTTTTGAGATACTGTATTTATGTGTTTATTAATTAGCAACGATCTTGAGATGCTGATTTCGTAATGAGGGCGTATCAAATGATTACGCACTTGAGTTCGTCGTTGAGTAACGTTTATTAATACGGGCCTAAGTATCTTAGTGCATAATAATATGCTGTTATAATTTATCACTGAAATTTCAGGAAGTTTGCAGTCTGTGAACATTATATTCAGGATAGCCTTTTCTTTCATGGTTTGTGAAGTTATTGAAAATATCCTAATTCCTAATTCCTATTACCGTAGTTTATTATAGGTATATATACTATAGGTATTCATCGTTTTATTTTCTTCTGTAGCGTCTTACAACACCCACGTGATATATAGGTTAATGGATTAGGTATCTTTCGCGCTACGTTAATGGATTAGGTATATTTCGCGCTACGTCACGACCACTATCGGCTTAGGACTATTATATAATTTATATCAAAAAAATTTTGTGAAAGATTGCTATCAAGAGAAGACTAAGAAAGCTCAATCGATTGTTGTGCACAGATCTTTCCTAAGTTGGCAGGATACTCGCCTGTCCCCGCTTGGGACTGGCGGATTGTTGATCGCTCGCACATTAAATATCTCCCCTTGTTGCCATTTTAGAAAATTATTTTTATTTTTATTAACAAAAGTCAATAATTACTTTCAACTACGCATTAATTTATTTGTTTTTACATACAGTGTTTTAATCACTCACTATCCTGTAAACAGACTTGAGCCGGTTATGTGTTTACACTTTAAGTATTTAATTTAACGCATGCAGAATAATCCCACCAGAGTTAACAGAGTTAAGATTTTACAACCTATGCTTTGTTTGCAAAGACGCTAAAAGCAAACGTGACGTGTTCGAGCCGTCCAACTTTGGTACACTATGTTAGTCGCTGCAAAGCTTATTAAGCGCTTGAGGCGTTTTAAGTTCGTTAAATGTCCTGAACTTCGAATATTAAATTTATGATGTTAGAACTTATATACAATGAACGTATATTATTACACTGTCTAAACGTCTTCATGTTGTGGTCATAACAATTTCACGTGCTTTAAAAATATTTTGGAACATCTTTTCTGAAATGTAGACACATTATAATTTGTTTTTCGATTTTTTACTCCGAATCAGAACAGACAACACTTAGTTTCTTAAAGTAATACGAGGAACCAGAGCAAAGAGTATAATCACTATGTTTTAAATCAGAGATTCATCCGCTTGTCAGGACTACACTGTACTGAAATTGTAAATTGCATAGAAATTTTAAATACTACACTTACACACCTAATCGATGATAAATAAAAGAAACCTGCATGTTCGGACAAAAAATATTCCAAAAACATGTGACGTCCGCCGACGCACTGTGGCACGGCGGTGGTCCTTTCCCTACTCGTAATAGTTTTATCAATTACTAACACACACTTTATACATGGTAGAGCCATACTGCAGCTTTTTATGGATAATTGCAGAGGCTAAAGAAGGACCACGCTCTCACAGAATACCAGCGTGAAAAAGCAGCTCGATGCTACTGTTTCGTATGGCGAGTACAGAGAACCGGAGACCTTTTTACTGGAAACGAGGCATTCCATCTTAGATGGATGTAGATGTCTACGGGCTACATCATCCACTTATCATCAGGTGAACTGTGTGCTCGTTTGTCACCTTCTATAAAAAAAAAAGTTATCATCACGATGATTTCCTTCACCGCCAAAAATGTAGTAAATCAGGACTTACAATTGCAAATAATTTTAATGGCACCGTCGGCAATCTAACTCGGTTTACTTGAGATATAAGGCTTAACGCTTGAATACGAAATGATACTGTTAAACTTTATATTTCACTCAATAATGTCCGAACAAGAGCCGTGGTAGCTCAGATGGTTAGCCCTCGCTATAAATTGCACAGTACGAGAGAAACCCGGGTTCGATCCCCGCCGGCACCAATGAAATTGTCAATTGCAATTTTAAGTGCTGATTTACCACTTGCTCAGCGGTGAAGGAAAACATCGTGAGGAAACCTGCATGTCTGAGAAATAAGGAAAAAAATTTTTCGAAAACATGTGAAGTTCGCCAACACGCATTGGGGCAGCGCGGCGGACACTTCCTTGCCCTAAAACCCTTTCAGAAATGAGAGGAGGCCTGTGCCCAGCAGTGGGACGTATATAGGCTGTAACTTTAACTTTAATGTCCGAACGGTCTGAGAATCTGTCCGACATCTTGAGTATGGGTTTTACGAGTAGCACGATCTGCATCTGCAGCATTATATTAAAATCGATCTCTTCGACTACATGCTCTCGCTTCTCACAAACAGGCACTTAATAAAAACAACCATTGCAATAATATTTGGTTTGGCCGGGAATGAAAAGGGGAGATCTCTCGCCGGGCAGGATATTCATACTTTTATTATACCGGGGAGCGGCCAACGCTCCGATTGGTAGTTTGGACCTATTCTATATAATATTATACTGCTTTACTTCGGAACTTTGATAGCGCGATTTAGGCTTCCATGTGTTTCGCTTGTGGTGCGACGACAGCGCCGCCACAAAGCCCTTCACTATACATCAGTTAAGAATATTAGTAGGATACCGACGTTATAGTCCAAGCACGAACTCTTTCATTACAAATTAGCAAACGGTATGCTTCGTCTTTTATGTGTACAGCAAGGGAGTGCAATAATTTGCCGACGTCTGTCTTTCCATCCGATAACAATCTGGGTATCTTCAAGGCAAGAGTGGATAGCCTTTTCATTTTTGGCTCTAACAGCCAGAGACTGCACCATACCACCACCAGCTACGTCACAGAAACGTCTAGAAAAACAGTGACTGCATCTAGGTACTTTAAATTTACGATTGCTAGAACTGGCAATTAACGATGGATATTTAATTTTCATACAATTAATTGCAATTTTAAGTGGTATCGGGAGGTCTGCAGTTTGTGAACATGTTCAAGATCGTCCCCGCCATTACATTAGATTTGATAGACCACAAATCCTCGCAAAAGAACACCGGTTCTTACCAAGGATGATTCGCGAGGCTATAGAAATTAAAAATACATCCTAATTTCAATAGAGAAGATGGATGGGTGCTGCCATCTGCTTGGGATCCTATAATTAATAAAATTAAATCCAAACCCAAGTATACCACTGCAAGACTTCAAGATACTGTAAGCTCATTCTGCGTAGATCGGACCAGTCCCCCCCCCCCCTCGTGACCATGGGTGCTGTAAAGCACCCGAAACGTCGGGAATTAAAAAGTTTAATTAAACGCGATACAATCCGTAAAAATTATTTTCATTTAACATTTTAATGTATAGAAATAAAACAGTGTACGACGATTTAAAAAATATATTTAGGTAGTCTTCGTGAGCTGCAGACTTTGCCGCTCACAGCTATTGATTGAGAATACAAGTTATAATAGTTGTAAAGCTAAAGCATACCAACATAAATATACCAACGTTCGTTACGTTGGTATATTTTCGGTGGTTGGAGGAAGATTCTGCTACACTGTACGAAAGATACAGGTTTCATTACGAAAAAATTGCCCTGAAATTAATCCATAGACAATACGAAAAATGACAAAACAAGTCTTACGAGTCAGAAAAAAATCGCGCCAAAAACATTGTTCCCTTATAGTAAGAACGTAACAATAATGATTCTTCCTTTAATAGAATTAGTTGTGTCATTAATCTCACACATTTACTTTTTACGAATTTGCACAACATCTGCTATGCTGCTATTTTTGCCTTGTAGACTAGAGACAATGAATTATAGGTTTTTGAGAGCTCTTTATCTCAGTAGATTACTAGTTACTAAAGAATTTCTTGTTTGTACCCGACGGCAAGTGATTAAATACTTTTTGCCCGACGGTCCAGAAAAAAAGTACTACGTGACCAAAACCATAGACTTAGAATATACTAGCGTATAGACCAACATAGTGTGCAAGGGAGAAGAAAATTCCTTATGGCAAAAATGCAAGATAGAAAAGGATACCAAATCTCATGACTCTGTAACCGATTTTGAATGACAGGTCGGCACAATTCGGCACGCAAGAAATAGCTCCGAGATATTTTGTAATTTTTTAAAGTATAATAGTGGTTATTTTTAGTAAGTAACTTTTTTCCAAAATTGTTAATTGTTCCGTGAGTGACTGTGCTGTTAATAATAGGAGTAATCCTGATAATTTCACATATCACAGGTAAATTCTCAAGACGTCGTCAATGTTATGACGCGTTTATTTTTGGTTAAAATTTATGTTACATACTGTTTAAAATATAGAATATATTCAATTATTTTGTTAATTTTGATATTTTGCAAAGAAAAAAGTCACGTTGTTGATAATTTGCATGAATTTGGTAAATATATTTTTATACAAAATATTTTACATGTACATAGGGTTGACTCAACTATATTTAAATTAACGTCGATATTTATCTTGAATGTTTATAATGGATCGATAGACTTACTCACACAACAAGAAAATAAATCTTCGGCTTGCGTTCTAAAATGTAATTTTATTTTGCCGTTTGTCAAACAGATTCCCTCCGGTTCTATAATTAGAAAAAATGGTTAAGGATGGACGGGTTGGTTGGAATCCAAAGAAGAACTCAACAATTTGCAGCAAATATTTTCTTGAGAAGTATAAAAGAAAAAATAGAATAAAAACAATTTTATTAAAAGGAGTCATTTATACATTATTTGTACCAGTAAGTATAATATTGTTATAATACATAATAAGAAATAGATAAAAATAGAGACAGATTTTTATACATTATAAAACTGTAGTACATTAAAGATAAAAAGTCTTGAAATTATTCTCTTTAAGCCATTATGAATCCAACTATGTATGTATTTATTAACCAAAATAAATGTATAAATTTGCTTAACCAACTGCACAGCCTCACGGTCACACTAGTACAATATTCATAGCATCATGCTATTTTCCCCAAGGGGTTGAGCGGAGCTTCGGAACTTCGGATTATATTCCCAAATCATAACGATAAAACTTTTAGCGTAGTTAGGTATAGATATTTAGTAATGCTCCTCAAGCGCTACTAGACGACCGCGCATGAGACGTGATAGTATAAATTCCATAGTATTTGATACTCACAACGGTCGATGCCCGATTCATGCTTGATGGCCGACGACATTGTCGCGAGAGCTTAAATAGCGTGGTTCATCCCCTACAGCGTTAGTCGTAGAGAGGAATTCGTGGTTAAATAATAGCTGCAGATCAATAGATCTGCGAAATTAAGATACACTTACCGCGGTCAGTCCATGAATGAGTGACCATTTTCTTAACATACCGAAATTGAGAGAATAGAGAGTGCATCTGTATCCTCAGACACTTGGTGCACTTTACTCTATTAAGGTCATTATGTTTTAAAATTCATGCAGGTAAAATGATAATTAGTTTATTATTACTTTATACTTTTCAGGGACAGATGAAAGAATATAAACATGAAGCATGATGAAGCCTCATAAACATATTGGCCTTTAAGCAGAGCAATCTTGTTTAACTGATTCCTACAAGTTTCCTTCCTTAAATTATTAAGTTTACATTCATACTTAAGTCGAATGTTAAAATAAACTTCTATAATCTATTTAATTATTAATTATTAAATGTTTGTAATTATCACAAGTAATACTTATATGAAAAATAAAGCAGCCATTATGTACTCCGTGTCCCCGTTTTTGTTTCCCCATCAAAACATTTTATAAAATATATAAAATATAAATAGGTATATACTTAGTTAAGTATCTACCTATTTATATTAAGAATATGTTAAAAAATAAATTCCGGGGAAACTGCCCACGGCAGTAAATATTTTTCTCCAAAGATCATAGCTTGAAAATACAACATTCTGATCTGATTATTGGGGAGTTTTTTTAAGTTTTTCGGTAAAGTCACCTGGGATTTTATACATTTGAATTAAAATCCAACAAAAGGCAGGTAAGTTCAGCTTATTCCCAGGAACATATTATATGAATATTTTTGAATTATTTTAGAACTATCATGGTAAAATTCAGTTAATTTTTGAAGTTATTCAACTTCATGCACTAAACAATTTTTATAATCTTTTTACCGCTTCCTTAACAATCATGTTCGATAGTCCTTGTAAGTAAAATATACATCACTAGCTAACGCACACAATGACAAATCAAAATTGTTCACGCGTTTTCGGGCTGTCAGGTGGTCTATACGCCAGTATATTCTAAGTCTATGGTTAAAATGTACGTCTAGCGACATCTGTTCGCCTTGATTAAAAGTATAATTGTCGACTAGTGTGTTTCCGAATGTAAAAAGTCTATGGCAAACCTCTATGCTGTCAATCGTTCTATATTCCAGTGTCAGAACATGCGTAAGTATCATATTAGTCTGTGGTCAGAACAGAACTCGTCCGTCGCCATTTTGTCAGAAATGTCTGGTTGAGTTGTTTATATCGCCGATTTTAATGAATTTTTGTGCAAATAATAATAAAGTTTTAAACGTAAGAAAAATGGATCCCAGGAAATTTTGTGGCATAACACGTAAGTTAAATTAACTGCATCCTAGTAAAAAACATCCCTAAACTCTGTTCGTGTTTTGGAACACGATGCGCTAACGGTAAATTCATTCGAGACATATATATGGAAGTCTGTCACTGTGGGGGGGGGGGTGTCAAGGGGGCTTATCTCAAGCGCTCCCATGCATCGAAATATATCACTAATTAATACCTGAAACGATACTTAAATTACACTAAATTCTTACGTTTTTTTATGTTGCATCTGTCAAAATGCGTAAAAGGAAGTGCTAGGCCGCCATTTTGTTGACACTAACAGTGACAGATATACTCGACTTCGCGTCATAAGCGTCATTCCATTGCTTCCGAGTTTACGTGAATGTGCTCCTTATCGTTATTATCTGCCTCCTGTTTTTCGACGACTTCGCTACCCCTCTGGAAACCGATTGCTTGCTATTTTACGACGACTTCGCTACGCATTTGGACACGAGCCGGGCCATCCACGAGCTCAGGGTTTAAAGGAGCTGCGACTAATCGACGGTTCCAGGCCACGATTTCTTCGCAGATGACGGACCCTTTGTCGATCGACGATTAAATTCGGAACAGATTATTAAAATGTGGAGTTTGGCAAAAGTGATAATTGATGGCGGAACATTATGAAATATTAAAGATCCATTTTTGGAAATGGTGGAAGTGATAAAATATGTTTACTTATTAAAGTAATTATAAAAGTTAACATTTAGGTGTTTTATTTGGTGCAAGAGCGAGCGAAGCAAGCTCGGGCCTTGGGGCATCCCGACTCGGACAGGTTAGGTTAGAAGAGGATGGCGGGATCGAGTGAGCGAGCGAACAGACCCCTCTATCCCCTTCGTGGTTATTTTTTTATGAACCACCCAGAAATAGGAGCCCCGCTTAGCGGGGCTCCGTCGTCTACACTTTTGGTGTTGCTTCAGTGTTGGAGGGACACCTCCCTCCCTGCCTGTTAAGGCAATTTTTCTCAGAAATCATTCAATAAATTTTTTAATCTTTAACATTTAATATAAAAAATACGCACCTCCGGCGAGGGAAAAGGTGGGGGGCGAATCTACCCCTCCCCCACGATTCCAGAAACTGACTCTGAATCTGATTCATAAGTAATGGAAAATGAAGTCGCATATCTACAAGAAACGGAACTGGAAGATACAGAGGAGATATTCGAAGATATCGATGAAATGTTTGAACTGGCGTCAGGATCTGAAAAAAAAGATATTCTTAAAGCAAAACGAGCAAAGGTTTAAAAGCGATCAAAATTATTATGGACTTAAGATTCTATTGAATACGAGAACCAGTATATAACATTTTTAGGTTGTGAAGATCTGCCAGAAGAAATTTTATAATTGGAGATGCCGATGAACTTTTTTAAGCTACTATTTCTGACAGAGGCGTTAAACCTCATTCACGAACAAAGTAATATTGTATGCGGAACAAATTCAGCCCGAAAAAGCACAATCTGTTACTAGAGATGATATCAATATAAACATAACTGCGTTTAGTTTACGATTATATTACGTTTATTTAATAAAATCTTTTTATTGATATTATTAATTAATCCGAAGTTCTAAAAACAGTACACTAACATAAAAATAAATGGCTTAGTTGCCTTAATATGTGGTACAAATTCTATAACAGAACAACAAACAAAGTATGCGGTACAAAATCTGCCGTCCACCTTTATAGGCACTGTAATTTATATATCTGTACTACAACTACAGGCTGGTGCAACTTCCATAGTAAAAATTATATATACGAAACGGGGGCAAATTTTAATGGCAGTTATCTCTTCTTTTTTACTTTTCGTAATATGTCTATCGATGACATTGTCAAATCAAATTTCAAATCAAATCAAACGGTTACATTTATATTTATTTTAATAATTAAATTTTGCTATGGGAGTCGTTGTTCATTTACAGGATTGTTAAAAATCAAATATGCATTATAAAACTTGCCAATTAGATGGTGTAAGAAGCGAAAAAAATAATAACAAGAAAAGGCTATTCATAACAATAATTTCCTTAGATGATGAAAGGTGTGTGGTGATTTCAACTTTAATTGTAATATGATATTTAACGCGAATACATTTTTAGACCTTTATTTGTAGTAATGTCCTCCAAACGGAACTTCGGTCACGGATCCTAATATCACCGTAGACTACCCATCTACGTAGGACAGGTTTTTATAGTGTACGATTTTGTGCACAAATACAAACACACTAATCCGAAACTAGCTATACTTAGAAACTATATTATCAATTCTGACTGCTTACATTCTATTTGTTCAATAAAAATGTGATTTTAATTTAATGGGTGAAATTATTTTGGAATGAAGATCTGGCAGATGTACCAATTGAAAAGCTTCATATGTCAAAACATATTTGTGGCAAACATTGCAAATCCAAGGTTTTAATATCCTTCAAAATTACATTTTGGTAAGGATTCGATTATATAACTAAACTCGAAGTTATTTGTAAATACCTGATTATAAATATTTACAGTTTTTTTTAGATTCATCTACAAAATTAGCTATAATGAGCACTAATTTTGAAAGCGACTATTAGTAAACGAACTCTGCGAGTAGTATGTACCTCAGTGAAGAAGCCAGCGTAGCGAATAGTAGCGATTTGTACATAGTATTTGTTACACTTAAAAACAAATTAATCCAGTGTTAAAAAAAACAATATCTTTACCCTTTTTTTTAAAGTAACAATAAAAACAAGCATCCGGACGCAGACTATTTATTTTACATCATAGATACACTTGTTCAGTGCGGGAACTAACCTTCGGTCCTACAGTACCGCAGGCAAACGCTGTCACTGCGCTACGGAGTCATTTATTTTTTACTTAATTAATTACAAAATTAAATTGCGTTGTTTATTATGTTTTTATACATATTTTTGTACCTAATAATTGTAGAGATATAATTACAAATTGCTGTGAGTAAAATACATTAATTTCTTATCTTCATCGGCATTTTTACTCAATCCCCACATAAAATTTTTATTTCTCATAAATTCTTCAGTAAAAATATCGATAAACATTATATCGATAAAATTATTCGAGGTCAGACTATAATATGTAATGCTGTAAATCTATTATATTTCGCCTATGTTGTCAGCACTGTTTGTCAAAAATTAAATGTCATGTCTTGATGTTGGTAGAGTAGCTTGGCGACCTTTCATACATTTACTTTTACCAGGCCTGTCTCACTCATAGATAAATAGATATGTAGCAAGGTCTCACTCCGTGCTTTAGGCATGAAAATATACCTACGCTGCGCGGCCCCATACAAGGGGCTAATTCCGTGTGGTTGTAAAACGCGCGCTCGAGCTGACGCACCTAGTATTTTTCTCTTGTAAGTATTCAGGCACTTTTGATATTTATTTTTGAGTTTTTATATGGCCTCTCAAAAAGCCAAAAGGTACTGCATAGCATGCGGGTGCTTAAATAACAATAGGAATGTCGACTTTTCATTCTTTACTGTTCCTAAGGATACCGAAATTTATTATTTATGGGTAGATCTAGATAATAAGGTACCTAGTTACTGACGCCATAGTTACAGATTTATTATTTGATTAGCGACCCGACCACAGCTTCCCAGTTTTCGATTTTTTCGCGTATAATGCCAATGACCTTAAAAATGTTCAGTGTAAGTAGACCTCCCAGTACTGGTGACTGCCTACTAATGCAAGATCAGCATATACTGGTAGTTAGTTTAACACTTGGTCGATAAAAGAAAGAGATTGAAAATAACAGCACTTATCATTGCCACTCTTTCATTAATAATGAAGTCGCGTGGCGCATATTTGTAAATAGCAAAAAATGTGAAACAGACAGTGACGGCTCCGTGGCGCAGTCGCTTAGTAATGATTTGCAGCGATAAGGGCCGCGGGTTCGAATCCCGGACGGAACAAGTATTTGTATGGCCTACAAATATTAAGACGCATTATTAAGGATAACTCCAAAACTACCGGTCAGATTTTGATCTTTATATGGTATGTATAAATTATAAGCACCAGCTTTCAAATAAAAATAGAATTATCAAAATCGATTCACCTAGAAAAAAAAGTCTGAGGTAACACACAAAAAAATAGTCGATTTGCGTACCTCCTCCTTTTTTGGAATTTGGTTAAAAATGGTAAGTAGGTAAATTATCTGAGTTTCAAAGACGTTCACGTTGTTATAATCTTAATTTTCCTCGATGTTGCATATTAACCTTCCTCACATAATAAATACTAAACAATATTTTTATTACCAGCAAATTCACGGCTCCGTGGCACAGTGGCTTAGCAATGAGTTGCAACGCTGGGGCCGCGGGTTCGAATCCCGCACGGAACAAGTATTTGTATGGCCTACAAATAATTGGTCCGGGTCGAGATGTTTGTTCTTGTGCAATTTATGTTCGTTAACTGCCTCCACGATACAGGAGAAAATCCTAGTGTGGGGGTAACGTTTTTATTTTTAAAAAAATAAAAAAAATACTAATACATTGCATAACACCTCGGTGTATTCTACTATATACCAACTAATATCAAAGGATTCAATTTGTTTTCTCACAACACCTAACCCTACAGTAGGGGCGGCCTTAAGAAAGGCGCGTAACGGGTAAGTGATACAGACACTCGTACGCGGACGAAGGTCGCTTCCGAGGCGTGCAAAGTATTAGGAACATTAGCGACGTTGTAACTAGGTTTAAACTCGCAAGTTTGCTATCAGAGAGTGATCCTTCTGTTCTCGTACTATTATTTTTATTCTGTGCTTTTACTGAGGAAGTCCGCCTTTTAAACGTAGTGATTATATTCTCGTTGACAACTACCTTCTACACGTCACTACTGGAGAGAAGGAACTTATATTGAAAAAGTAGCTTCCCTTTGACTTCTAACATATTCGAAGAAGTAAAAAGATTTTTGAACTTTTTCAATAAAAACAGTGAACTTAAGCAAAATGATCCAAATTTTGACAGACTTCAAAAAATTAGACCATTGTTTGACATTCTGAGAAGTCAATTAATAAAAATCCCCAAAGAAAAGTATCTGGCCATCGATGAACAAAAATGATACCCACTAAGCCAAAAACATCTGGTATGCGGTAGTATAATTCAAAAAAGTCTCATAAGTGGGGGTATCTGAATTTTGTATTAAGCGGAGCTTCTGGATTCAGGTATGATTTTGATTTATTTACGGGAAAACATAGAATAGATTTGCCAGAAAACTGCCCTGAGCTTGGCGCGACCGGCGAAGTGGTCACTAGATTGATAGATACAGTGCCAAACAATTTGAACCATAAACTTTGTATAGATGACTGGTACACAAGTCTACCCCTTATGTCATTTTTGCATAAGAATGGGGTTCTACCATTAGGAACTAATCAGGTGAACAGGGCAAAGATATCAATTTGCCAAGCACGAAAAAGCTTTTAAACGTGGCAGAGGTTACTCTATGGAAAAATGCACCGAAGTCGAAGATGTGAAGCTCTGTGTCACTACGTGGGTGGGTAACAAAGTTGTCAATCTGTGCTCTTCATGTGTTGGAAAGAATCCCGAGCAGGGGCGTAGCTACCGCCGTATCAGCCGTATCAATGATACGGGGCCCCTGGGATACAGGGGCCCCGAAAGTGTATATAAGCAAAAATTCTAAGTACTTCTATGGGACAGGAAAGGCTATCAGGCTTATCGCTATTGTATATAGAGGCAGAAAATTTAGAAAAACTGAAATCGTCTTCAGCTATGAGTGATATGATATCTATACTAATATAATAAAGCAGAAGAGTTTTTTTTTTGTTTGTTTGAACACGCTAATCTCTGGAACTAACATATTGGCTATCTAGCATTAGGCTACACCTCACAGCTAGCCTTAAAAATTGATTTTTGTTAAGCAAGTCAGAAGAAAAAGCGCCGTCGAGCAGCTTTATCCGCGTACGCTGGCGTAATGGAATGGTTAGTAATACGTGAATACAATGTTCTACAAAAGTATAGACCGTTCTTCAATCTTTAAAAAAGGCCGCGGCACCATATGCCTATCTCTTATACGTAAGCCACAATAAGGTATTTTGTAACAAAAAATTATTGAAAATTAAAAAGGTGATTTATGAGTGTTATTAATAAGCATGATATATTAATCCTTACGAACGAAAGTTACTACATCATCAAGAAAATTCTATGGAGATAAGCTTTGCTCCTTATAGCATATTATTTGGACGCGTAGTATAAGAAAGAATGAAAAATTAAAATAATTCAACATTTGGCTCGGTGTGCGAACGACGCATAAGCCTAGCCGACCGATGAGAACTGAGAGATACTAGCAGTGAACACCGGTGCGCGAAGTGTCATAACATATAGGCGTAAAGCCCTCCGCATATGCTCACACTCTCACTCATGCACGATACTACGCTGATTGGCACTAATATTGGTCGACACGTATGCGTCCGCATTTGCGGAAACGAGTCGTGCATCAGTTCGTCAATGCCAACCAAGGAAGATGGACGCGATAGATTTGAGTTTGGTATTAGTTTATATCTACTCGCACAACACGCGCGTGTACTCTCATGTGCATGCCTGCGTCATACTACTCTATAGGTTTTATACGCTATACTATGCAAGCATGTGCGGCGGTGCTAAGCGAGGTGTCCACGTGCCATTACATTTACCACGTGCTCGGCGGTGAAGGAAAACATCGTGAGGAAATCTGTATATCTGAGAAATAAAAAAATATTTCGAAGACACGTGAAGTCCGCCAACACGCATTGGGGCAGCGCGGCGGATACTTCCTTGCCCTAAAACTCTTTCATAAAAGAGAGGACGGCTGTGGCCCGTCCCGTATTAGGTAAGGTCCAAAAGTTTCTGGTCTACCCACATTAGATTAATCAAAAATAAAAAATAAATTATATAATTATTTCATTTTGTTACAGTGATATATATAGCCTAATCTAAATCCTAACCTAAAAAAATCTAATCTAAAGAATCAGACTGTCGATAAAAAAATTCGAAATGCAAAATAACTCGTCAATGCGTCAATAGTAAATGCGAAATAAAATCGAGTATCATTCATCATCATGAACATTTGGGTATGAATAAGCTCAGTGCTAGGTGGGTCCCAAAACTTCCTTCCGCTATTCAAAAACAAGAACGAGTGAAGTGCTGTACTCAGTTTTTATCTCTTTGTGAAGGCCGACAGAAAGAAGTTTTGGATTCAATTGTTACGGGTGATAAAAACCATGGTTTTTTATCATGAATCTCTGTCAAAAAAGGAATCGATGGAGTGGCGTCGTCCGAGCTCAACGCGGACAAAAAAGCAAAGGTGACTCAATCTCAGAAAAAGATTATGGCTACAATCTTTTTGGATTCCGAAGGAATTTTACTGGTGGATTTTAAAGAATGCAACACAACAGTAACAGGCGATTACTATGCTTCTTTGCTACATCAATTGCGAGATGCTATTAAAGAAAAACAACGCGAGAAATTGTCGCGAGGAGGGTTGTTGCTTCATAACAATGCTCCGGTTCACACATTGGGTGTGCCATTAAGGAATGCGGTTTCATTGAGCTCGACCATCAACCACATAGCCCCGACTTGGCCCCCTATTATATTATTTATTCTTAAAATTGAAATCCAGAAATCCAAAATCAGAAAAAAAATAACAATGATCATGAGGTGAAGTCAGCAGTTTTGTCACATTTTGAGGGAAAAAATGCAGACTATTTTTTTAAGGGTAAAGAAAAGTTAGTAAAGCGCTGTGAAAAGTGTATTGAAATAAAGGTAGATTATATCTAGAAATAATTATAGTGGTTTGAGATTTATCCTTCATTTTATAGTTCAGGCCAGAAACTTTTGGAAATATTATAGGCTGTAACTTTAAGCGAGGTGGCATGTCGCGCGGCTCAGACGCGTGATATACGCGGGTGAAACCGCGGGTCACAGCTAGTAATAAATAAATTCCCCGAACAAAAGGCAAGAAAAGTGTATACATATGTGATTTGAATGGTTTGGCTAGTTTAGTTCCTAGGAGTATTAATTGTAAGTAATAACTTATAATCAATATATACACTCACCGGCACGGAAACTTGGCCACTCGTGAATTTGCTGATTATTTGCACTGAAACGTTTTTTTAACAGTAAATTAAGGGTAGATGCATTCAATAAGTGTCTCTAATGGTTTTAGAACGTAGAAATTTAATGTTTACTTCACCGAGATTTTTCTTTTCAAGATAACATGTTTTCACTAAAATACTACAAAACACTAACAAAATAAAAACACTACAAAGTTAAAATTAAGTCTGTTTCTTTATTGTCTATCAGTTTTAATATCGGGTGTTTCCTCCTCTAGCCCTGATAACCGCTTGCATTCGATCTGGCATGCTTTGAATGATGTTTCTGACATCAACTTGCGGTATGCTGTCCCAAGCGGCCAGCTGCATTTCGGAGCTCATTTAGAGTTTGTGGCGGTTCGAGCTGGACTTTATCTTTCTTTTGAGCATACCCCATACATGCTCAATTGGATTTAAGTCCGGCTACGAGCTGGCCACTGTAATTTTGTATTCCAACCACTTCCAGATATTCCTCTACACAATGTGCGACGTGCGGGCGTGCATTATCGTGCATGAGGAGGAATTGGTCGTGTCCAATGAATCCTGAATAAGGCATTACGTGCTCCTGAAGAACTTCCTCGATGTATCGAGTAGCTGTAAGCCGATTATCGACGATGACCAACTCTGTACGTGCGTCGGAACTTACACCTCCCCATACCATTATTGAGCCTCCATGGAAACTCACAGTTTGAGTGGTGGTAATGGGTAGAAACCTCTCTCCTCTTTTTCTCCACACTCGTTCTCGACCGTCTGGAGCACGTAAAGCTATTCGACACTCATCTGTGAACAACACTCTAGCCCATTGCTCGTGGGTCCAATTGACATGTTCTCTTGCGAACTGAAGTCGGGCTACTCGGTGCTGTCTGAGAAGTTCTGGACCTCACATAACGCCTCTTGCGATTTGGCGACAGCGGTCAGGTAGCGGTTTCTCAAAATCTCCATAACAATAAAACGATCGTCCCGGGCCGATGTGCACCTTACGCCCCCACTGCCTGGCCTGCGGGTGTAGCGGCCTGTCTCCTGGTATCGTTTCAGTGAATACTGCATTGAGGACCGTGGTACGTTAAGCACAATAGCAACTTCACGCTGTGTCAGCCCTTGGTCAATTAATGCTACTGCTTGTGCAACTTGTGCTGGTGTTAATGGCATTTTTATTGGCTTTAAAGCACCTTTAGTTATTGAATTAAGACACAAGATCACAATAATTGAATAACCTTACAGTAAACTTTTCACAACACACAAATTTACAATGTGAACTTAGTCGCTCAAATGACCCGATTCAACTAAAAATTAAAGAATTCGTCATGGTGCACTTAAACATATTGAATTACCCTCTTGAACTTGAGGGTAAACATTTTTTGACATACTTGCATAACAAACATTCATCAGAAACACTTAAAGCTTTTGCTATCGCGAGATAACCGCTTGGCCAAGATTCCGTGCCGCTGAGAAATCTTTACTCTTCATTTGGGCCCCCCAATAAATTTTGATACAGGGCCCGTCTAAGGCACGCTACGCCACTGATCCTGAGTCAACCGTTAAGAGATATTCAAAAGAAAAAAAGGCTAGAATCGATGTTACTCGCCCAAAAGCGGAAAAATTTACAATAAATATATGGGAGGGGTGGATATTTTGGATTCCATGCTCGGATTTTATAGAATCCAAATAAGAAGTAAGAAATGGTATCACCGCATTTTCTCACATGCTCGATTTAGTATGTGTGGTGAACAGCTGGTTGTTATTTCAACGACGAAATAAACAAAAAGGCATTGAAATCTATATGCCACTTCTTGATTTCAAATTATTCAAAGACGTGCTGAGAGAGACGACAGGTGTTTTCACACCAACCCCGCGTGGAAGAAAGAGACCCGTTTTGGACCAAAACATCGAAAACGTAAAAAAACCAAAAAGACGGCGCATAGATCTGCCACCACGAGAAGTGGCTGAAGATGGGATTGGACATTAGCCTAGTTGGGAAAATAATGGGCAGCGTTGTAAAAACTGCGGACAAGTCTCACATATGCTGCAGTTAATGTGATTGCTACTTTTGCTTAACAAAGACCGAAATTGTTTTAAGAGTTGTCATGTTTTCACAAATGAATAAACCTTTTACTGTACAATCGATGTTTGATTATAAATCCTCATTCTTATCCTAACCTAATTTATATAATATACAGTACATACTGAACACCTGAAAACTATTTATATATTTATTTGTTAAACCCATTAACGGCTCTCTTACTATACCTGCATGTTGTTCCAAATATGGAACAAGGGGTTTTACTCAAATTTTATACGATTTCCATCTATTTTTATTTCTTTTCAATTATTTTTCTAGGATATTTTCTGGGGTAAGACATATCATAAATTAATTTGAGCTAATTACAAAAATACATGCAGTAGGCAGTCTTAAACAGATCATGTAGTCCTAAATTCACATCTGGAAGGCCATTCGATGCTCCTCTTGGCTTTTCAGACTTTTTTGCCATGCACAACCATACTGTGGAATTTACTGTCTCAAGCGGTTTTCCGGACCGATACAACTTAGGGACCTTCAATTCCCTTGTTGCAGATATCTATGGCCGACGGTGATCACTTGCCATCAGATGAGCCGTATGCTTGTTTGCCTCCATTTAAATAAAAAAATTGAGGATGTATAAAAGTCCGCCAACACGCACTGATGCAGCGCGGGAACAAGAAATGATATCACAGGCAAACATTTTATATGTCTAAAAGACAGATTCGTGAAATATTTTAATTCAAAATGTTAGTGTATTGAAAGATTTCTTAAATTAGTGGTGCGAAAATAATACTAAAATTGTTTATAAAAGAAGTTATAATACAAGCCTAATTATCATTAAGTTGAGATAAGTTTAACAGTGGGAACTTATGTTTAAGAGAATGTCATTGAGTAAACATAATGTGGTGCATTTACATACTAAAGACGCTGATTTGAGATATTCAATTTCATAAATTCTGCCAGTTTTATTTACTTTGTTTATTTCATATAGATATATTTTATTACTATTAGTAATGAATAATCTCCATATTGTAATAGGTATTATTTAAGGAAAGTGTCTATTCATATGACAATCGAACAAAATTTTTTTCATATTTATACGATTATCGTATGATTTATTTATTTTTATTCGTCACCATACGTTGGGCCACAGGCTAACCGCGTACATTATAATGATATAATCGTTAACCATAAATAAACTAAAAAATAATAATGAAAGAATTGAACTTTTTAGTTTTAAAAATTATCAGACGAATAAGTATTTTTTATTTATACAATTATTGTATAAATAATTATTTTTTAATCATACGATTATCGTCTACTAAGCCTTATTTAAGAGTTCAATATCTCATGCCAGCTTCAGTGGACTAAGTCCTTTTGGCATAAATGGTTGATACAAGATACATATTATTATAATATGATACATACAAGGCTGCCCATAAACAAACGTTAATTTTTCTTGAACAATCTGCAGAAGCTATGAAAACTTAGTTACAGTTACAAATTGATAGAAAATTAACTGACAGAAAGAACTAACATGTTATAAAGATATAAAACTATTTCATTGGCCCTCATTTGAAACAATGCAGAAACCTTTGTGTGCAAATGTTTTTGGAAACACCCTCAGACCAAATTTGTAAAAAAAAATCTTTGCATAACCTTTTCGACGAGTTAATAATACTTCACTTACAAATTAAGCGTATATCACACAGAGAAATAAAAACTGGTATCACTATTGTTAAAGAATTCACACACTACGGGCACAGTGAATGTTTCATTTTTACGCAGCGTATGTACAGCTGACAAAGATCGGGCGGGTGCGAAGCCGGGCCGCGGCTTCACTCAACGCATCCGATAGTGATTCTTCTCCTTAACTTGGCACAACTCGCCCTTAAATTCGATTTCCAGCTCAAAATCAAGGTCACGGTTGTTACGCTCATTCTGTTTCATGGAGAAGGTGCCCATAATTTCCTCGCCTTTTTTGACCTGTAAAATTCAAGTTACATTGTATGTATGTATGTAATATTAATACAAAATAAAATTCAGTCTTCAAACCTAAAACCAAGTGGACCTGGATATCACCTGATGGCAAATATAAAAACGAAATCGATTTCATAATAACTAATAAACCAACGTTTTTCCAAGATTCACACATGATTCAAAATTTTAATTTTAATACGAACCACCGCATGGTACGCTGCCGTTTAAAAAAGCATCCAACAAAAAGAAGTAGAAATAAAATTAAAAATAAATTGACATTAGAACAACACAGAAAAAATAGATCCTTCGTTCATCAACACACTGAAAGAAATAGTAAAGTCGGATGGAAGTGTCACAGAAAAATATGATTACATGGACAAACAACTATCAAAATTGAGGAAAGTAAATGTAACTAAAGATGTGAAGTTTAGTGAGAAGACAATAGAGCTCCTTGAAGAAAGAAAAGCACTAATGACAGACAAATCAAAAACTGAAGAAAACCGTAACATAATATCTAGACTGAGCGAACAGATTCGAGAAAATATAAGAAAGGATAAGAAATTAAGAATAATGAAAAAACTAGAAGATGAAATCCAAAGAACAGGGGGAACAAGAAAAGCTTTCAAGGAATTAAGAGAATATGGAATGGAATGGATACCAAAACTAAAAAGCAACATATCCAAACAAGTAACAAATTGTAGAAGAATCCAGAGCCTTGCCACAGACTACTATCGAACTCTTTACTCGAACAATGACACCGATCGAGAAAAGAATGCCAATAACGATCCTAATACGAGTTATAAAAAAGTCCCATCAATACTCTTGCAGGAAGTACAGAAAGCCATCATGTCACAGAAGCTAGAAAAAGCTTCAGGACCTGAGACAATATAACAAATGAGCTAATCAGAGGCACCGAAGAAGAAATAAGCCCTATCCTAACCAAGTTATTCAATGATATTATAACAACAGGCACCATCACGAAACAATGGAATGAATCACATATCATTCTCCTAAATAAGAAAGGGAATAAAGATGATATCGGCAACTACAGACCAATTAGCCTAATATCAAATGTGTACGAAGTATTCGCAAAAGTAATTCTAGAAAGAATAACAAGAGTCTTAGACGAAAACCAACCGATCAAACAGGCAGGATTTAGAAAGAACTACAGTACTATAGACCACATCTACACAATCAAACAAGTCTTGGAAAATACAATGAATACCAGAAGACATTGTATATCTGCTTCATAGACTACTCCAAAGCATTTAACAGCCTAAAACACAAATTTATCTGGCTGAGTCTAAAAGAACAAGGAGTGGACAATATCTATATAGAAATAATCAAGTCCATCTACAAAAAAAGCAAAAGCAGTATTAAATTAGAGTTAAAAGGAGACCCCTTTCCAATAAACAGAGGCGTGAGACAAGGAGACCCACATTTAGAACATTAGACTGGGATAATTATGGTATTATAATCAATGGAAGCAGCCTCAATCATTTGAGATTTGCAGATGATATTGTCCTGTTAGAAGAAGATCCTAAGAAACTAGTTTAGATATAAATGCAGATAAACAAAACTAATGACTAACTCAACAGAAAGCAACATAGAGGTCTACGGAACCAAGTTTTGAATATGTGAAAGAATATGTTTACCTAGGACAAATTATATCTGCTGAAGACTCCATGTCCAAGGAAATAAACAAAAGAATAGCCTGCGGTTAGAGGAAATACTGGTCCTTGAAAGAAATAATGAAGAACAAAGATCTAGGCATACATATCAAGAGAAAGACTTTCAACACTTGTATTCTCCCCTGCATGACATACGGCTGCGAGACATGGACATTAACAGATAAACAGAGAAAAACTTGCTAAAACAGAAAGAGCAATGGAAAAAAGCATGTTGGGAATCAGGCTTAGTGACAGAATCCGAAATGTGGAAATAAGAAGGAAGACAAAAGTAACAGATATAATAACTCGTATAGACCATCTAAAATGGAGTTGGACAGGACATATGCTATGTTGCAAAATAAATAAATGGAGCAAACAAGTAACAAACCGTCTAACCCTAGGACCATACTATACCAGAATTGCAGAAGACCGAGCTCAATGGAGAGCTGGAGTAGGCCTATGCCAAGAGGCACGCCGAATTGCGAGATATACTATAAGAAATAAAATTCATAAAATCAAAAATGTTAAACTGCATGTAGTTCGGAATAAAAGGGCTTTATTATTTATGTATGTAATATAAGAACGGTTGTAGCTCAGATGGTTAGCGCTCACTGTAAATTTCACAGTACGCGAGCAACCCGGGTTCGATCCCCGCCGGCACCAATGAAATTGTTAAGTGCCGATTTACCACGTGCTTGGTGGTGAAGGAAAATATCGTGAGGAAACCTGCATGTCTGAAAAATAAGAAAAAATATTTCGGGGCAGCGCGGTGGTCATATCCTTGCCCTAAAACCCTCTCAGAAATGAGAGGAGGCCTGTGCCCAGCAGTGAGACGTATATAGGCTGTAACTTTTATGTAATATAAAGAAATATTTGCTTATTTAGCTATGGCATTGAAATCCATCATCAAAACATTTTACACTTACATTTTATTTATATAAATCAACAAGTACAAGCACCCAGAATAGGAAAAATTATTATTAAGATACACAAATGGTTAGCTAACGATATGCTAGCGTTAAGAAATCGCCAATACAATACTTCCAATATTTTATTTACTTTTAATTCACTGCATTACAAGGGATTACTTACACTTAAAAGATAATTTATTACTTGTGATTGTTGCCACTTAGTAAAACTTCATTTTTGTGATTTGGTTTAGCACATAACCCTAACACTACTTTTATCACTAACATTTAATTTTATTTATTATTAACTATAAAAACCGACCGGTTTCAATATACAGCAGCAGTGTATATAATTAAATAGACGCAAAACGAGTTGTATAGGTAGTTATTAAATTAAAGTTAATATTAGTGATTTGTTTCACTAATATTAACTTTAGATCCATTGACATTGAGACATAATGTGTCAATCTAAGTCCCAAAAATCAAGAGATTACATTGATATGATTTCAATATCATACAAAACTCAAATGGTATAATTAAACTCAAGAAATTTAACTTACTGTCATATACTCGTCAAAGTAAAAGACAGTCTGCTTCCAATGTGTGTAGGGCGCTTCGGGAGCAGTGCTGAAACCGAGTCTCTTGTGCGACTTAGTGAACTCCACATTGAAAAATGTCACCAAAGCTTGTATGAAGTCATTGCGGCGGACCTGTGAATAGCCATTTAGATTTGTTTATTGAAATATTAAGAAACAAGTAAACATAGGCCTCTCAAATAGATTTACTCATAGTAAAATAATTTATATATAAATAATTTATATAAATAAGTAAAATAATAATATTTGCCATAGTTGCCACACTTGCCGACTAGGTAGGCAACCAAGATTTATATTTAAATTTTGCACTGTAATCAGGAAGATGCCCATCTCGTGTTTCATTCAGTTACCCACATGGGATGTAACTGAATGAAATGAGATGATATGGGATAGTGGCCATCCATTTATTTCATTTAATTTTTTTCATTTGATGAATTTATCAGTGACGGATGATCCGAGCAAGGGTCGTCTTCAATTGACACTTGGTGTTGTCATCATTAGTGGTGACAGTCATCATGCAAGTAGTTGTTAGAGAATGAAAGATGCTCTTAAACTATGTAAGACACATCATTATTTTACATGTTATCTCCAGCATTTAACTATGGAAAAAGAGGAAAGATTAATTGCAGAGAAATCTTTAAAAATACCTTTCGGGCTCTTTCACTTTTTGAGGAACTTAATCATGGAATGATGATGAATATAAAACATCTGGGATAAGGTGAGATGCAATGAGGGACACAGGGACCAACACAAATAGTAAGTATTAAGGTAGGATAGCTCAACTGGGATAGCAGATAAATACTATACATACAACAGTTAAAATTTAGAATCATTTGTATTATGTAAATCACAATAAAGGCTACAATAATAGAATAGAATAGAATAATTTTTTATTCAATATAGATTACATGTGTAATTCTTATTGAAAGTCATTTTTTACTTTACCACTGGTTCGAAAAAAAAACCTCTGTCCTGGGAAGAACCAGCAAGAAACCCAGCGGGACTTTTTTTTAAAGTAAATTTTGCATTAATGGTTGTACAAACTATTTAAGTACAAAATTTATTTTAGAAACTGCTTGGTAGCGACCACCTCATTCCCAGGGGTTATTATCAATCATGTATTCATTTATACTATAATAACCCTTTTTATACAGTTTCAGCTTAACAAAACATTTAAACTTGGTAATAGAGAGAGCCTGTACACTTTCCGGGACCTTGTTGTACTAGCGTATACATTGCCCCAAGAATGAATTACTGACTCTGTGGAGTCGATAAACTGGTATCACTAGCTTGTGTTTGTTCCTAGTGTTTACAGAATGTATATCACTTTTTTTACTAAAACTACCTTTGTTTTTGTGAACATACATTAAATTTTCGTAAATATACTGAGAGGCCAAAGTTATTACATTTATTTCTTTAAATTTATCTCTAAGAGACTCACTCGGTTTTAGGTTGTAAATAGCTCTAATGGCCCTCTTCTGTAAAACAAAAATAGTTTCTGAATCAGCCGCATTTCCCCATAGCAAAATCCCATAAGACATTAAGCTATGGAAATAACTGAAATAAACTAGTCCAGCTGTCTCGACACTAGTGAGACCTCTAATCTTTTTTACAGCATAGGCTGCAGAACTCAGTCTGCTTGCTAGTTTGGATATATGGGGGCGATTTGACACTTGACAAAGAGCATAGACCACCGAAGAATAAAACTACCATAGAAGTATAATAATGTGACACTAGTCTTTGACATGGTCTTACGTCCTTGTCGCACTTACACAAAATTCTGTATGCTATCCAGCTTTCACAGTAATATTGCATACGTTTTACACATTTTAAGTTATAATAGTTTTTTTTTCTCGAAAACGGTGCATTACCTTTTAATGCAAGTGGTATTATTATAATCGGGGATCAAACCTCTACCAAATAAAACACCTTACTCCCCCAAATTCCTGCCAAACGATTCTAAATCCAACCCCATACAATATTCTATACTATGTTTAATAGCCAAAAAAAGAAACTCCAAGGGTAGTTAATGACATAAAGCTGTTATAGCATTTAAATGTTAAGAAGAAGCTACAAAATGCCTACCTGAAGATGGAACTTGGATTCAAAGTTGAGATCTTCTTTCTTAACAGTATATAAATCAATTTCCTTCAGCAAACACGAATTTGTTACCACCTGTAAAAATAAAGAAATTTGAAAAATAAAAAATAAAGAAATCAGATTAGACAGAGAAGTGTTGAATTTTTCAGGAACAGAATCAGAATCATTTATTTCGTGGATCATAGGTATTACATAGATGTTAGATACATAACTATGTAATCAAATTCAACTATGTCCTACCCTGTGGGCATTCAAAGTACAATATTTTTGTAAATCAATAAGTACCTAAAAAAAATAACTGTATGAAGTGCGATTGCAACATAAACAAAACATTAGTGGAGAAAAAAAGTTAAGCATGTCGGAAACCTAATTATGTCATAAATATATTGAATAATGACTATGCTTTTTATGTACATTTTAAAAAAATGACCAAGCAATATTTCAAACACAAATAAACAGCGACACATTTAATTTTTTCCAGTGATAATGAAATATTATGCCATATCGCAACAGTGTAAGCGCATCCCTCACCTCATTTCCCCCCATGGGTGTCAGAAATGCCAGATAGATCTTATGGCTTCCAATAGATAGTGGTATAACCATTTCTTTACACAAGGTGTAAAATACCCAGGCCAGGGTCGGGAAGCAGAGTCAAGAGTGCGAGATTGTCGTTCATCCACCAAGCATGACAATTAAGGCAAATCCCTCCTAAATCCTGGGAAAAGTATGTATCATGCCAAGCAGTATATTTTAAAGCGTGTAGTGGGTATATTGTCTTGAGGGTGTCATAAGACAGAGGGAAACTGAAACAGGAGATGGGCAGCAGCATCTTCCTAATAACAATGCGAAAGAATAAAAAAATCCACCATCCAATTGACAATCTACCTACCAAGTGTGGCAACTATACCAAAATCCTCCCCATAAGGCGATCTATGAGGCAGGCTTATGTTCAGCAGTGGACTTTTATAGGCTGTAGTGAAAGGATGAAGTACATATTTTATGAGCTTAGGAAGAAGAACTAAATATTGTCCTTATCCAATCCCAATAGTTGTTAAAGTATTGGCTTTAAATTCATAAATACACCACAGTCTAACTACTACTAACAGTCGGTCATCGAAGGCGTCTAGACAGAGCAATCATACGGTGCGAGATGAGACGAGGGCTGAGCACTAAGGGCTAAGGGCCGCTCGGGAAGTGTCCGCTAGGGTTGTCCCGTCACACAAATAAATTAAAATGGTTCACACTATATGTGCGGTAAAAAACTGTGGGTCATCCTCATTTAAAGCTAAGGAATTAGTTTCATCAGTTTCCACATACACATTAATTTGTTTAAACGTGAAATATAATAAAATCAGTTTTCTATTTTTTTATTACTTTCCGTTCTGACAACCCTATCAATTTATTGTTTATGTCGGCTGTTCGGACAACTTCAAATGCGATGATTGACTGTATGTTCTTCTTAGGCTGTGAATACACCAACCAATGCTTACATGCTTACTATACCAACTAGTATAGCAAGCATGAACAAAACATACATAACACTAATTCTCACAAAATTCTTAATCAAACTTCTAAAGTTGCATTTTGTATTCACACATTCAATATGCACAATTAACTGATCTTTTCAATTATCCACAGCAAAAATAATTAAAATGTCACCTGTTTAGCATCAACAACATCAACTAGAGGTTCCGAGATGGCGACCTTCCTAATGGAAGACATGTCGAAACCATATACATCATCCCACCAGTTGATCTTCTCATCCTTATACTGACGGTCTTCAATGCCACATATGAACAATGTGCATCTGTTGATTAAGGAACAGAACATCATCATCATCATCATCACCATCATTACAGTTCTTCACAAGTCTACTGCTCAAGTCCTCCCCCAAGTAACCCCACAAAACATAGCCTCGAGCCTTCATCCATCAACTTTCTGCATGTCTTACCAGATTATCACCTCAACTATCTCTATAAATCACTTACTGGTATGAGGCTATCACTCAACAACCTTTTTTCTTCATCGGTTGACAGGCTTTTGTTATATAGCCAGCATATGCAACTTCAGCAAAAACCTGACCAGTAAGCTAAACACAACATATCATAGTAAAATTAATAGCCTCTACATACCCACTGATGGGTACGCATTTCCCCCCACACATAAGAAGGTTAAAAAAAGGAATATATTATAGTGCAGATGCAAACATGAGGCACTAACTCAATGCAAACTAACCTTAGTTAATGCAAAACTTATGGTAATAAGTTTACGATAGGCAGTATGCCTATCTATGTCTCTTACAACTGGCACTGGCAGGGCGACATTTAAAAAATCACAACCGATCTCAAAAACTATACTTTTTTTTTTAATGTTAACTTTGGCTGGAGCTCCAGTCACAAGGTAATGCAGTTGCTTAGACAAATTAACTATTAAGCTAAATAGTAGCAATCAAACGACAATGAAGTTTTTACCTGTCCGGGAAGAGCATGCCATCAGGCTTGAGCCACTTGTCCCGAGCATAAAGCACAGTATCCAACATACTCTCATAGAACAAACAATAACCCATCCACTCAGATATGATAATGTCTACTTTGTCCACAGGCAACTCAACTTCTTCTACCTAGAACAAAATGTAAAAAACCAAGTTAGAATAATTACTATAATAAGATGTCCACCTGATTGTAAGTGGATGCCGCCATCCATAGAAACTAGAAACTACTGCCTGAAGACTAAGATGGAATGCCTCATTACCAATAAAAAGGGTCTCTGGTTCTCTGCACTAATTATAGTAAACACAGCTTTCTTATTTTCTTTTCTATGGTTTTCTCCTATATCATAGAGATTTACACACTTTTTTTTCAGAATCCAGTTCACCTGGTGGTAAGTGGATGCTGTGGCCCATAGGCATCTACATCTATCCTCAAATAAGAATCAAAATGCAGATGCTTTATCACCCATGAGGATTAAGATGGAATGCCCCGTTTCCAGTAAAAAGGGTTTCCGGTTCTCTACACTCACCAAAACTCAGCAGCATTATGCTGCTATTTTACGCTGGTATTCTGTGAGAGCTGTGGGTCGGCTCAACCAGAGAAGGACCACTTTCCCAGTCGAGCCGACCCATTCATGTTACAACTACAATATAGTTGTAGCATGACTCTACCACGTATAAAGTAAATTAAATATATTACAATAAATTAAATACAAAACATAAATTTGCATACGGACAAACATCCAGACTGAGAACAATTACTTATAGGCCATACGTACACTTCAATGGAACCATTAAAAAAAAAGAAGAAAAAGAATCCTTACCTTTCCTTTAACAATTTCAATGATGTCGTCAAGTCTATTAGCTTCAACAATTTTCCTAGCGTAATCCACAATATTAGAGCACTCAACAGCTATCACTTTAGCAGCACCTGCCTTCGCTGCAAACATTGACAGGATGCCTGTCCCACAGCCTATGTCTAAGACTGTCTGAAAAAAGTAAGAAAATGTAATAATTATTTTTCTAAGATATTAATAACATTAATATATTTATTTACTCTCACAATTTAGGTTTAACAAAGGTACAGTGTAGACAATGTTTTTAAGACTATGAGCAGAAAGTCTGGTGTTTATTACTAGGTGGAAGCTTATTTTATGAATCATAAGATGCGGGTTAAGAACGCACAGCAAATGACTATGCTATAGGTTAGCATGTCTGGAATGAACCATACTCTTTTTCAGTTTAATATTTGTTTAATTTTTGGAGCTTTTGTTTATTTAATTGTAATTTCACTTGAGTGTTATATATATATAGTGATATTAAAGAGTGTATTTACTATGCTCTTTAATATTTAATTACTTGTGTCGTCATAAATAGTCTGTAAACAGTCAACTAGCTGACAAAAAAAGGATTACAATAGTTACCATGCTTAACAGATAGATTAGTGAATACAGTACTAGACTTTACTCTCTATCACGAATTCATATATTTTAGATCACTGTCTTTTCAGCCACTTAAAGAACACCCATAGAAAAATATATTCTTTTATGATCTTACCATAGTGGAAATAGGTAAGGCAAAATTACTTCAGCAATATCTAGCCTTTACATGTTTTACAATACATGCAAACAACAGTGATAGTTTTTGTTAACTAATATCATTATCCAAAAGATGATCTCTCCATCTCATTTATGACTTATATAGCCTGACTAGCAAAAGGGAGCAGCGGCAATAGTGTGAGATGCCTGTTACTGCAATTACCAATTCGCTTGCCTTGTTTGCTTGGTGACGATTGAGGCTAATGTTCCGTACATTGGGAGAGGCCCACGTCCAGCAGTGACCTATCCTATCTAGAGGCTGATAATGAAGAATGTTACTTGATTAAATAAGTTAAACTTACTTTTCCTTTAAATAAGTGCTTATTATGATACATGGCGTTTCGGTAGGTAAGGGTGCGGACTTCATCTTTGAGCATCTCCTCGTGGATACCGAAATGGGCGTAAGAGTCAAAATAGTAGTCTCTCGACGTCATCTCCTCCGCGGCGACATTTTTATCTGGTCCTAGAACATTTTAACCTCCAAATCAGAAACAATACCCGACTAACAATGGAGCACATTTTCTACACCAACGCCGGCGTCATCTAAAGATATATCGAAATACTCACCATTTTCGATCACTGGTGTGGTTGCTGCTGAAGCTCCTTCTTGTGCAACATCCATACTTTCCATTTTAAACTAATACGAATGGAAAGCAAAGCTAAAACTTAATAAATTTCGTTTATAACCTGTAACTCGTTTACTGTACGCCAATCGATCCGTCACGAAGAACGACGAAATACGAGTAATAAACTTAAATTTACAGGCCTATTACTTTATATATTATGCCTAATGCTAATTCTAGGAGATTATGGTAGAAAATATCACAATTTACAATGGGTAAACCCTAAATTTATGAAAACGCTCGCTAAGAAGAACGAGCTTTTCTTCAAAATGGTTTGAAAAGACAGATTAAAAAGCGCGGCTTATAGCTTACACTTAAACAAACGTATATAGTCTGTGGACGGAAAACAGCAAAAATATATTTTTTGATGTTTTTTAAAAGATTATAAGTAAAAAAAATATTATATTACTTTTTCAAAATAATTAACCTATATATTATAACAATATTTCTGTACATTGAATATTTTACCCAAATATTATATGGAAACCTTGTTAACCTTGTCTGTCTGTCTGTCTGTTTAAACGCCTGTAACACAATTACCTGTGAACAGATTTGAATCGGATTTTCATTATAGTGTTACAAATAGATCAAACCGTATAGAAGCTAGGCAGTAGCTCTAATTGCCTGGATACGTATTATAATGTAGAATTCTCTGGTAAAAATAAGGTGAAGCTTTCATTTTTAATGTTATTTACTGATAGTAATTCCTTATCTTTATATACTACCTACAAAAAGACCGTTTGTGTCTTTCTTTTCTTTACGTCTGTCTTCATACTTGCTGCAGATCTTTTCAATGTTACATGCGGAGTGAGTAAAAATGCCGATTACAATGAGAAATGGCAGCGTTCTTTCACATACACAGCAAGTGTACTGAGTACTATAACGTCGTCCAAAATCCCTTAGCTTCTTCGATGAGGTCGCAGGTGTCGTAGATCGATTGCTCGTAGTTGCTTCCCGAAGTAGAGTTCACTATCGTGTAAATTATAGAAATACTAGCTGTTACCCGCGGCTTCGCCCGCATGGTCACTGGGAAATGAACTATCCATTGCTTTTTGAATTGAAAGAAAACTGAGTTTTATAGATTTGTCAGAGATGCAGCCATTATAAGGAAACTGAGCAAAATTGATTCGTCAGCCTATTTAAATGTTTTGAAACGCAGCGTATAGGAAAGCATGAAAATTGCCTGTTTATTCCAAATGGAAATGGGATATTTTTTTAATTAAAGGAAACTGAGCATAATTATCCGTCAGGGATGCAGACTTTTGAAAAGAAACTGAGCTAAATTGATTCGTCAGAGATGCAGTTTTCTGAATTGAAAAGAAAACTGAGCCAAATAAAAGATCCGTCAGAGATGCAGCCTTTTGAGTTGAAAGGAAACTGAGCTTAATAGGTCCGTCAGAGGTGCAGCATTTGGAATTGAAAAGAAACTGAGCTAAATAGGAAATTTTGAATTGAAAAGGAAGATCTGTGGGAATTCTGATTAATTGATTGTGGAATTTTGGAAAAAAACTAACTGAACACTATTTTAAGACGCTACTGTAAACAATGTTATATGTTTTCCATTCGGGGAAAGAATGTGGAGATTCTGGGCATTTGACACACGCGAACATGCGACCATGAGAGAAGCACGGTTTTCTAAGTTGACCCCGCTACCTGTAACGTTTGCCCTTGCGCTTTATTAATTGTCATTGCAAAACTGAGCTTAATAGGGAACTGCAACCTTTTGAATTGAAAAGGAAGATCTGTGGGAATTATAGGGATCCGTGGTATAATAACATTTTCACCTTTTCCTACGCCTGTCAAAATTATAGCACCGATTATGTTCCGTCCAAGATGTGTCACACGCAGCCTTGTCCCGTTACATAACCGAGGAGCATCTAAATTTCGCATTAGCATGACTGGGACGCCTAATTTTAATTGAAGCTTATGTGAGGGCAAACCTGACAACTCTAGAGAATTTAGAAACTCTACGGGATATGAAGTGCTCTGTTCTGTGTCCATAACTGTGTCTACTGACAAATACTCTGTTATTTCTCCTGCTACTTCGCTTAATATATCTGAATTTATTTTGTTAACGCTCTCATTTTTTGGTGCAAGAATCGCCCTTTCACATAACCATTTGTCTTCATGCATGTTGTTCGTTAAATCTGAATAAACGCTCGCAATTAATTCGGAATGACTCTGTACTAAATTACAAAAATCTCTCGTCAATTTAACGCAGCCCTCAGCATCCGTTTCCAACCGCCCATCGCCAATTTTTAATAATGTGTAAGCATAGTTTCCTGCATTGATATCATTATACAAATGCACTCTCATATTCGTAGTTAAACTGAATTTTGTCACCTTGTTCCATAAAATAGACGACTTGAGGCATGCTTTAATTTCATCTGCAGGTGTGCCCTTTTGAATGACAGGTAAAGTTTGGCGAAAGTCACCAGCCAGTAAAACCACCATTCCTCCCATTACATCGGTATTGCTGCGCAAATCCTGGAGCGTTCGATTTAGTGCTTCTACAGCTTTTTTATGCGACATACTTTCGTCCCACACTAAAAGTTTGCATTATCGTAGCATTATACCTCGTGCACTATTTTTACTAAAGTTGCAGATCGGCGATTCTTCCTGGGCTAGATTTAGAGGGAGTTTTAAAACAGAATGTGCAGTGCAGCCCCCGCTTAGCAGCGTGGCGGCTATACCGGAGGAAGCTACGGCCACAGCAATGTTTTTATCTTTCCGTACTTGCGCTAATAATAAATTTACCAAAAATGTTTTCCCAGTTCCTCCAGGGGCATCTAAAAAGAAAAGTGCACCATTTCCAGATTCAATTTGTCCTAGTACTTTGTCAAAAACTCGTTTTTGTTCGGGAAGTAAGCGGGGTACAAATTCGGCTACTTGCTGCTGCAAAGCTGGTATATCGTAGTTTGTTTCACGTATAATTTCATCACTTAGTTCATTTTCGGTTGTTCGCTGACGGCCAGTGATTATCGTTTTCTAAAAGATGCAGAGCTTCACATGCTTCTCTATAAGTTGCGCATTCCTGACCGTCGACAGTTTTAAGGTCTTTATATCCTGTAGGACCCCGAACATGGTGCAGCAGCAATCGTAAACAGAAACAATCAAAATTAATTACATGGACGGTATACACACGACCAAGGGCATCTGATGACTTTACACAGGGCCAATTTGCAACAGGCGCGCCTTGAATACGGCGTTTCCACTCCTTCCTAGATGTGTTCCAAGTATAATAGCGGGGGACTTCAGAATATAACAACGTTTTTGCAAAGGGGTCGGTTTGACAAAGTTGAAAGAAGGCTGTTAGTGTAGTTTTTGGCGGTGATGCAATTCTTTCTTGGAAATTTCTTTCGGTGAAATATACACGCTCTCCATTTTCTAAGTGCACAGCAAGGTGAGTAACTGTTGGGTGCCTTTCGTGTAAAGGGAAGCCAAGGAGACGCCACGCTGCCTCGTTACTGCTGACATAACGCCTTGCTTGAAAGGTCTGTACTTCATTAACGGGATTTGCCTCACCTTCACTCCTGAGATTAAATATTGCTTGGTCGCTTCCTTTATTTATGTACTTACAGATATACTGATACAGAAGATGGGCAGCAGCATCTTTCTGATAAAAGCCAAAAAACAATAAAAAACTGCGGTTGCCAACCCGCTCGCCAAGCGTGGCAACTATGGCAATACCCCCCCATGAGCGACGACACAAAGAAACGGCCCCCAGTCCCCGGCGGCCCCGCTATTCCTGGCTACGGTGGCGACCATGGTAACGGCGGGGCAGGGGGTGCTAAGAATCTCCGGTGGAGGTTCGGTTGCCACCTACGACACGGCAACATATAACGCACGCACCCTGAGGACTGACGAGAAGATCCTGGAGCTGGAAGAAGAGATAGATAAGTTACGCTGGAATATAATAGGACTATCCGAGGTCCGAAGAGAGGGGGAGGACACGGTAATCCTCGAATCCGGCAACTTATTCTATCACCGGGAGGGCGACCATCTGTCCCAAGGAGGTGTCGGATTTATCGTCCACAAATCTCTCGTTAACAACGTTGTAAAGATTGGGAGTGTGTCGACGAGGGTTGCTTACCTTATACTCAGAATCACCAAACGGTATTCGCTGAAGGTCATACAGGTTTACGCACCAACCTCGGCACACCCCGATGAGGCGGTGGAGGAAATGTATGAGGATACCTCTAGAGCCATGCATTCCTCCAAAACCCACTATACGGTGTTAATGGGAGACTTCAACGCAAAACTAGGCACAAGAGAGAGCGGTGAGCTGAAAGTAGGGAAATTCGGAATAGGGCAACGGAACCCAAGGGGCCAGCAGCTGGCCGACTTTATGGAGAAAGAGGGACTCTTTATGATGAACTCTTTCTTCCAAAAGCGGTCCCACAGAAAGTGGACCTGGTCGAGCCCCGACGGTTCGACAAAAAATGAGATTGACTTCATTATGACGACCAGACGACAACTGTTCAGTGATGTCTCAGTGATTGCGAGGGTGAAAACTGGCAGCGATCACCGAATGGTGAGAGACACACTGAACCTAAACGTAAAGTTGGAGAGGTCACGTCTAATGAAGTCAACGCTCCGTCCCCCTCGTGCTCTAATCCAAAGTCCCGAAAACTTTCAGCTCGAGTTACAAAATCGTTTTCAGTGCCTAGAATTTTGCAATGAAGTGGACGATATGAATGACAAGCTTGTGGAAACTGTCCATGCGGTCGGAGCTAAGTTCTGTAAGACCCGTCGCAGAAGAACACAAAACTCTCCGATCACACTCTTAATCTCATGGTTGTTAGACGGGAGATGAAGCTGCAGTCTTCAGCAGATTTGACAGCATACAGGCAACTGAACAGACAGATCTCCAAATGCATGCGGCGGGACTTGCGCAACTTCAATACAGCTCGTATTGAAGAAGCGATCGAGCGGAACCAGGGCTCCAAAGTCTTTGCCAGAGATCTGTCTGCCAGAAAGAGCCAACTGTCGAAGCTGAAGACCGATTGTGGCAGCATCGTTTCCGGGACACCTGAGATTTTGAGTGAGATTGAGAGGTTCTATGGGCAGCTGGACACGTCATCGTTGGAGCCACGCGCAAGTGTGAGTAACGATCCAAGAGCAAGTCTTATCCGACACTATTCCGATGATATCCCGGACGTCAGTCTGAGCGAGATTAGAATGGCTCTCCAGTACCTTAAAAACGGCAAGGCCCCAGGCGAGGATGGAATTACAGCGGAGCTTCTGAAAGCGGGTGGAAAACCGGTACTGGAAGTCTTTCAGAAGCTCTTTAATTCCGTCCTCCATGGTGGCATTACACCGGAGGCGTGGAGCAGAAGTGCGGTGGTCTTGTTCTTCAAGAAAGGCGACAACGCTCTCTTGAAGAACTACAGACCGATTTCCCTTCTGAGCCGCGTCTACGTGCTGTTTTCGAGAGTCATTACGAATCGTCTCGCATGCAGACTCGACGACTTCCAGCCTCCCGAACAAGCCGGTTTCCGAAAAGGCTTTAGCACCATAGACCACATACATACCCTTCGGCAAATTGTACAGAAGACCGACGAGTACAATCTGCCACTTTGCCTTGCGTATGTGGACTATGAGAAAACCTTTGATTCCGTCGAAATTTGGGAGGTGCTGCAGTCTCTTCAGCGGTGCCAAGTGGACTGTCGGTATATCGAGGTGCTGAAGTGTTTGTACAGTAGGGCTACGATGGCTATCCGAGTACAGAACCAGAGTACGAAACCTATCCAACTGCAGAGAGGTGTAAGACAGGGTGACGTAATATCCCCGAAACTCTTCACCGCTGCATTGGAAGACGTTTTCAAGCTACTGGACTGGAAAGGATACGGTATTAACATCAATGGCGAGTACATCACTCACCTTCGATTTGCCGACGATATAGTCCTTATGGCAGAATCGCTGGAGGACCTAAGCACTATGCTCAATGACCTCAATAGTGTCTCCCAACGGATAGGTCTCAAGATGAACATGGACAAAACAAAAATCATGTTTAATGTCCATGTCACACCTATGCCGGTAGTTGTTGGGAGCACTAAGCTCGAAGTTGTTGACGAATATGTTTACCTGGGACAAATAGTCCGACTAGGTAAGTCCAACTTCGACCGAGAGGTCAATCGACGGATTCAACTCGGCTGGGCAGCGTTCGGGAGATTACGACCCATCTTCTCGTCAGGCATACCTCAAAACCTCAAAACTAAATTGTACAACCAGTGCGTGTTGCCAGTGATGACATACGGAACTGAGACGTGGTCCTTCACTGCTGGCCGTATGAGGAAGCTCAAGGTCGCTCAGCGAGCTATGGAGAGGGCTATGCTCGGGGTTTCTCTGCGTGATAAACTTAGAAATGAGGATATCCGCAGTAGGACCAGAGTAACCGACATATCCCAAAGGATTAGTAAACTGAAGTGGCAATGGGCCGGCCATATAGCTCGAAGAACCGACAACCGATGGGGAAGAAAGGTTCTCGAGTGGCAGCCTCGTACCGGCAGGCGAAGTGTAGGGCGTTCCCCCACTAGATGGAGTGACGACCTGGTAAGACATGCAGGAAGTCAATGGATGCAGGTGGCTCTGGACCGTGCTTTGTGGCGTTCCGTGGGGGAGGCCTATGTTCAGCAGTGGACTTGTGAAGGGCTGTAATGATGATGATTATGATGATGAGATATACTTGATTGCGCGGACAGAGCTACATGCTTCTACATTAATGTGGGCATTAAACATTTTACATAGAATGGGCGAATACGGGACAATTCAGCCGTTATCTAACGTTTCGAACGCTCCAGAGCGAGATTTGATTGTAACTTTCCTGCCACCATCTTCGGGAGCTCTGCGTCTGTATAAAGGGTAGCCATTGTCATTGTACACTGTTTCTTTTAATAGCTGTTTAGGGAATTTCTTTGTACATTTTCCTTCTTTCATACATGGCGATATTGAATTTCGTGCTCCACATGGACCGTGAATCATATTTCGGACAATGGTATCATACAATTCTTTATCTTGCTCAGGATCCGGAATCTCGGCGCTTATTATGTCGTCTATTTGGCTGGGCCGCAACTTCTCTTTAAGCCATATTAGAATGTGGGCATGTGGTAATCCTCTTTTTTGCCATTCAATTAAATACATGAAGCACTGCACCTCTCCGAAAATTTTCCCTTTGTTAATTACATACATTAATTTTTGTACTTTTAATCTAAATACTCTAGCAACTAAATCGTGTCTGTCAGTACTTTTTTGGCCCGGCATTAGCTCCTCGGTTATTTCTTTCCATGTGGGATTGCAAGTAAAAGTAACAAAAAGATCAGGTCTTCCGTAAGTTCGTACATAGGCGAATGCGTCTTGTGCGGGGACCAACGATCAATCAACGGATCATAATTGAATGCTGCGTCATTAAAAACCGACCAATTGTTTCTTTGAAAATTTTGTCGATGTTCAGCTTGGAGCTGTGCATTTGCATCTCTTCGCGCCTGTGTCTGTTCTGGTGTTTCAGATGCCCTTATAGTAGATTGACGTTCAGTTTCAGTTTCATCAGGTGTTTCCGCGGCTCTTAAGGCGGCCTGACGTTCCGCTTGTTCGAATAGCCTTTGCTGACTTTGACCAGGTGTTTCAGTAGCTCTTAAAGTAGTTTGACGCTCTGCCTGTTCAAGACGCCTTCGCTGACTTTGAGAAGGTGTTTCAGAAGCTCTTAAAGTAGCTTGACGCTCTGCCTGTTCAAGACGCCTTTGCTGACGTTGAGAAGGTGTCTCAGATGCTCTAAAAGCAGCCTGACGCTGTGCTTGTTCTTGCCTTCTCAGTTCAGCATCTTCTAAAGATTCTAGCGATCGAGCTAATCTTTTCGCTTGTCTTTGAGAAGATACTCTTGAAAGGCTGGACTTACGTTTGCGAGGCATTATGAAGTAAGAAAAAAACCTATTTATAAAAACGTTAAAATACCTAAAGGAATTAAATTTCCTTTTAAATATTTTTAAAAGCAAATCCAATATATCTAAAAGGAATAAATATTCCTTTTAAATATTTTTTAAAATCAAAACAACAAAACCAAGTCAAGACACAACACGAATCCGAAAACGATAGCCAAAAAAAATCGAATCAACTTAAACCAAATCACAAAACAAATCGCAGAAAACCGAAATCGAAAGCAGTAGTCAATATAAATATAACCAACGAAAAAAGAAGTAAGTGTATAGGTACCGTATACACTATCTATACTATTAATATTCCTTTGAAATATTGTGAAACAACCTAAAACAACGAAAACCAATTCACGATTCTAAATAAACAAAATCCAAAATCAAAGCCAGAGTCTAAATATGTATAAAGGAATACCAACCAAATCAACAAAACCGATCCAAGAAAATACACAAATCCGAAAATGAAAGCCAATATAAATCCATTCAACCTTAACCAAAATTACAAAGCAAATAACAAACAACCGAAATCGAAAGCAGGTAGTCGAATAAGCTACGAAATAGAAACAATTTAAGCGTATAGGTACCGTATGCACTATAAGTTGACGCGCGGCTCAACGGCGGGAGTTAAGTACATGTCAGGAAACATTTCGTTACCGCGTTTTAAAAACCTAGTAACGACATCTGGCGGAATCAATTTAAACTATGTATACGTTAGTTAATAAGAACTCTCAAAAAATATTTTTCTTATCATTTTGTACTATTTTTCTTATTGTAATACCGATTCATTCATAACCACATATAAGAACTGTATTCATTTCCGTTCAATAAATATTACTAAGGCTTATTAATAAGGCTTACTAAGAACTGTTTCTACCATTGTTAAGTAATAGTTAAGGGTGAAAGCGTGACAGGTGGTGATAGTATTTCTGATCCATACTTATAATCATGTCTGTAACTGCGTGGAAAAATACAGATCCATACATTTTTTATCTTAATTTTGGTAAAAAGACATAATAATCCAGATATTCTGACCTTCTGTGTTCGTCCATCGTACCGTCGTCCGTCTTGTAGAATTACGGTGGCGCCACCTAGCTGAATTTAATTTTGCAACATATTCGATTTTCTCACGGGAATGATATGTTTTTCCGCTGAAAAAAGTAGCCTATGTCATTCTACAGCCACCGAACTATCCCCATACAAAAAATCATGCCATGCCGACGCTCTGTTGAGACGTGAAAGAAGGACAAACTTGTGCAACATATTCGATTTTCCCACGGGAATGAGATGTTTTTCTGCGGAAAAAAGTAGCCTATGTCATTCTACAGCCACCGAACTATCCCCATACAAAAAATCATGCCATGCCGACGCTCTGTTGCGACGTGAAAGAAGGACAAACAAACAAACAAACACACTTTCGCATTTATAATATTAGTATGGATAAGTATGGATACTGGTCCCAATTATTTTGATACTTAACACTTTGGCCAGATTATTTTCCAGGATTTGATTGAACCTTTCAACTATTCCATCTGAATAAGGATGAGTTGGTGTTGTGCGAGTTTTATGTATGCCGAGGGGCGGGGGTTAGTCTACTCCTAATTCTCAAATTTTTACATTATCAGTAGGACTAGATTAACACCTATTCTGCTCTCCTGTCCGGCGAGCAGTTTGGCGAATGGTTCTGGGGGAGAACGCAGGTCATGTTGATCCCCAGGGCAAGTATGAAGAGTTCTTCCTTCACGTGGTTGCCGCCTGTTATTTTTTTTTTCTTTTATCATAAAAACGTTACCCCCACACTAGGATTTTCTCCTGTATCGTGGAGGCAGTTTACAAACACAAATTGCACAAGGACAAACATCCAGACCCGGAACAAATATTTGTAGGCCATACAAATACTTGTTTCGTGCGGGATTCGAACCCGCGGCCCTCAGCGCAGCAACTCATTGTTAAGCCACTGCGCCACGCAGCCGTCGAAGGTTGGTCTGGTTCAACAGGAAACAGACAGAACAAACACTCAGACTTTTAGCCTCACCAACACCCTGTAACCCTACGCCTCAACCTGGGACGAGCCGAGAAGTGGAGGGCACGTCTGCAGCCGAACCACAGTCGGAAACGAACCAGGGAGGGGAAAAGAAAAAGTTCACTAGGCCTTATAAGCTTAGTGGGGCAGCACGGAAGAGGTACCGAAGGCTGATAGCAGCTGAGATAGGAGCCGAAGAGGCCCTCTCTCTCTCTCTGCCAGAAGCCCTGGGATGAAATTCCTCTGCCCAAACCTCCCCCAGTTCTGAAGGCGAAAAAACGCAGTCGGTCTGAGGAGGAGTCCCCCAAAGACCAGATCAGGAAATCTGTGAAGCTGGCAACGGGCGAGAAGAAGCTCGGCTTCAGTACCATACCTGGCTCCGCGCGTGTAGGAATTCGCAATTCGAATCGTATGAGCGTGGAGCATATGCGGCTGGTCCACTGGGCACTAACGCAGGCTATTGCTAAGACGGCCTGTGGAGCGCAGCCGGGCGGGAATGGGACCAAAATTTTAGGGTTTCACCCACAAGGACGAGGAGAATGGGTTCCTAGTAACCTTTTCTCTGGACGACCCATCGATGGAAGCTCTCAGAGCGGTAGGCGGCAGAGTCGTCCTTGGCTTTAAAATGATAACTTTTAAGGTCAGGGGAGGCTCAGACGCGGCAATGGTGCCTGAACCGCCCCAACTCCAATCTCCCCAGCCCTCCACCTCGAGGGGTGAGACTGGAACGACATCAGCGAGAGTGACTGTGACCCAAGGCGCTGATCTCGCCTCGGTCTGAGGACCTCCGCTGGTGTCGGCCAGGGGTAAGGGGAAGGGAGGTGGGAGGGATAAACCAAAAGGTACGACGGGGGTCAAGAGCGCCGGTAAAGGACGTCTTTGTCCTAAGCAGGCGAAAACGACCCTGCCCCCCCCCCCCACGCCTATAAATGGCTAACCCCAAGGGTAAGACGAGAGTCCTCCAGGCAAATCTTCACCATGCAGCAGCTGCTTCTGCCGTGGTGGAGGTTTGCTTCGCAGAGGACAACATCGACCTCGCCCTCATACAAGAGCCTTGGGTGGCCAACGGTCAAGTTTGTCGACTGCCGGTAAGATCTTAGTCAATACTAAAGGCAGTAGACCCAGAGCTTTTATAATCTGCAATAAAAATATTGAACTTTTAGCTGTTCCAGAGTTTTGCAATGACGACCTGGTTACAGCCTTTATAATCTTAAGGGATGCACAGGGGCCAGAGTAATCATTTGCTCAGCCTATCTTCCCGGAGAGAACCCAGATCCTGCCATCGAGTTAGAGCGAGTGGCGGAGTTCGCCCGTAAGCACAACGCCGAACTTGTGGCGGGATGTGATGCTAATGCTCAACACACAGCATGGGGAAGCACAAACATCAACGAAAGAGGTGAGTTACTTTTTGACTTTCTCATATCCAATCGCCTGGTAAGCCTAAACTTAGGGTGTACCTTTGTAACGCGTGCTAGGTAGGAAGTTTTAGATATAACCTTTGCTACAATAACTTATCCAGACGGATTACTGATTGGCATGTTAGTACAAGTAAAAACTCGATGTCTGATCAAAGACACATTAAGTTTGTGATTAGAGCATCACCAACTTATGAAACTGTTGCTTTTTGGGGATCCAAAAGCGACCTCCTGGGATGCATATAGAGATAGCCTAAGGGAGGAATTTGGAAACGTTTTCTAAAAGCATAAAAACGATTGAAGGTCTGGAGTTAGCAGCGGAGACGGTAACCGTAGGTATCCGTGAAGCCTTCGAAGACAGTTGTCCCGTCAAAAACAAAATCTCAACACGAAAAGTTCCTTGGTGGAACACTAAGCTAAAGCAGCTTAGGGAAAAGACCTTGAAACTATTCAATAGGCTAAAAAATAACAAAGAATGGGATATTTATATTACACCTCTAACCGATTATAATAAAGAAATTAGGAAAGCTAAGAGAGCAAGTTGAGTCTTTGCCTCGCAGTACAAGACTACACAAAATGCCATCGAAAGCTAAACTTAATCAGATCGGGCTTCTTAAAAAGCCTGATGGTCACATCACTAATAGTGAAACGGAAACACTAGAGCTACTAATTAACCCATTTCCCAGGGTCACATATGATTCTGGCCTCGAACTCTTTCAGAGCCCTACGAAGGCCTTGTAATGAGGACTGGTGTAGGGCTACAAAGATAATAAGGCCAAACCTGGTGCAGTGGGCTGTTGACTCCTTTAAACCATATAAGACAAGTGGGGAGGATGGAATAATGCCCATCCATCTACAGAGGGGTATCGATATCCTTCTTCCGTATCTGGTGAAAATCTTTAGAGCAAGTTTTTCATGGGAATATATTCCAGAACGATGGACAATTGTCAAAGTTCTATTTATACCTGAGGCTGGTAGAAAGGACTACGCTTTACCAAAGTCCTTTAGACCTATAAGCCTTTCTTCCTTTCTTCTTAAGACATTGGAAAAGGTTATAGATAGATATATTAAGGATGTAACTCTAGCTACGAGACCTATACACTACAACCAGCATGCTTACCTCAGAGGCAAATCTACGGAAACAGCCCTGATCAGTGTTATTGACAGGGTCGAAAAAGCGCTGGAGGATAAAGAAATAGCTCTTTGTGCCTTTCTAGACATTGAGGGCGCCTTCGACAGTAGCCCAACATCACTGCTGGTTGGGGCCTGACATCTAAAAATGTTGACCGACAACCATCAGGTGAGTGAAGTCGATGCTCTCAAACAGAAAGGCAAAAATAGAGCTGTTTCAAACTTCGATTGAGATTGCAATTACAAGAGGCTGTCCACAAGGTGGTGTTTTGTCACCCCTCCTTTGAACTCTTGCGGTTGACCAATTATTGTACAAGGTGGCAGACCTTCGCATTGACACACTGGGTTATGCTGATGACCTTGTGATCATTGCGAGGGGCTTTTGCCAAAGTACTTTATCATTAATCATTCAAAGAGCCCTAAACACCATAAACAACCGGTGCAGGGATAACAGTTTATCAGTTAATGCTGATAAAACTGTTATAATACCCTTAACCAAAAAGAGACGATTGGACCAATTAGTCACATCAAAACTTAATGGTAAAGAAGTACCATTCTCCACTGAAGTTAAGTACCTACTTGGGCGTAACAATCGACCAAAAACTGACGTGGAACTCTCACCTTAGCTTAGCTCTTAATGCACTTCTAGGCCTAACACCCCTTGATCTTTACTTAGACAAGGAGGCGAAAGCTAGTTTGTATAGGATTAACGCTTAGGGCGGTTTGAGCTTGATTTCCTGTAGATTGATATCCATGCTCGACTCAATCAAAGAAACGGCGGTCTTATGCATGATCTCAGTTATCATGCGTCGATTATATAATTTTAACAAAAATTATACAGTGGAAGTACCCTCCAGAGAAGACTGGCTGAATGAACAGGTCATCTGTGAGGTCGGTAGCCTTATATGGTATACCGATGGGTCAAAAATGGGCCTCAACGTAGACTTTGGAATTTATGGGGAACGCCCTAAACTTAGTATGAATTTGGGTAGATTCACCTCTATCTTCCAGGCAGAAATTTTCGCCATACTTCAGTGTACGGAAATCAATCTGCAAAAATACTACGTTAACCTTACAATCTATATTAACTCTGATAGTCAAGCAGCACTGCTAGCGCTGAGATCAAACTTGGTGAACTCGAAGCTAGTTGGAGACAGCGTGAACCGTCTAAACGCTCTGGGAGGAAACAACAAGGTCGTTTTAAGATGGGTTCCGGGTCACGCGGGTATTGTAGGCAATGAAACTGCCGACAAGCTCGCACGGGAGGGCTCAAAGAGTACACAATTTGGACCCGAGCCATTTTGTGGAATCTCAAAAAGCCTCGCCCGATTGACCCTGGAAACTCTTTACCACAATAAATCACTTAAGATCTGGTCTGATACACCAGGCTTAAAACATTCTAAAACCTTAATCCGGGCTTTCGATCGTAAATTCGCTTCGGAAGCCCTGGGATTAGGTAAAAATAAATTGCACATTCTGGTAAGAGCCCTGACTGGACACTGTTGTCTTAAAAAGCACATGTCCATCCTGGGACTAAGCAACTCAAGGATGTGCCGGTTTTGCTCCCTAGAGGAGGAAACGCCTTTACACATCCTGACAAATTGCGGACCCTTAATGCGCAAACACAGCACTCATCTGGGAAACCATGTACTTCACCCAGAAGAAGTGAAATTACTCACAGCTAAGCAACTCCTTCTATTCATTGAGGACGTAGGGCTTAGCAGTGAACTGTAGACATAGCAGCGATCACAATAGATCTTTTAGGTCGCAGTGATACTGCTCTCTAAACCTGCATAGCTGCTCGTACATTATATATATATATATATATATATATATATATATATATATATATATATATGTGTGCCGAGAAGACACATCTCTTGAAAGAGAGCTGATTCGAAATTCTTCCTTTGTCGGAGTATATTTCTAAAAGTACGCCATATTGATAGATCACTTCTTGAACCAACTTCCTTGCACTGTCTGAGCTTCTTGATTAGTTCTCGCAAAGGCTTCGGGCCTAGGATTAATGAAAAGAAATGGAGTGGCCATTTCTTTTCATTCCTCTTTCCCATAGTGCTACAGTCTTCTTGACAAAATGTTTTGACATTGTTATGACCTTTTCCACTTCAATGATTCGTTACAAAGACGAATTACTGAAGTTGTTCAATCCATCTTGCCACCTGCCCTTCGAAACTTTTAAATTAAAAGTAAGTCCAAGTGCGGCAGGGTCAGCCATTTCCAATGAGGGTTTTATGAAAGGTCTTTACAACAGCTAGCAATTCCCCACACAGTGTGACACAGTAGTTTCTTTCCTGCTTGAGAGCGTCTAAAGTATGCCTTTGTACTTGTGATAGCACACGCTCATTCCTGTATTACTTACTAGTGCTTGTGGCTATATTGACGATTTACACAACCATTTCTTGAGATCGTTGAAAGAACTTTCACAATCTCTCTCTTTCACAAAACAAAAATCACATCCCAAACGAACGCCTGTTTGCCTCTCATAAACCGGTGTTGAGGTTTGGGTTTGGCTATGCCTGAAAAGACTTACGCCTGGTATATGAGCATAAGCAAAAATATTATCTGACTTCAGTTTTGTTCTTTTGCGTAGGCCAAGCTTGTACAGCTCTGATTTTCTCGGGTTACGTTTGTACGCTTTCTTCGTAAATAATATGTCCACTTTTTCTTTACATTTTTATTAACTCAGTTTTATGTTTGCTTCTCGTAAATGAGTAAATACTTTTTCCAGGCTTCCCAAATATTCTTCAAGATTAAGACCCACTTACAACCTCTGTACTAAACGCTGTCTTCTCTTTGTCTTCTGGGCTAATCTCGACTGCCATTGCCCGCCTTTCAAAACAACCATCGAAACCACTTAATTCCACTGAACACGTCAGGTGTGCCATTAATTCGTGATAGAAGAAGCTATCCTCAGTCTTTCTTAGTGACATTGTTCAGCATTCGGTTGTCTACGCAGAATCTAGTGGTGCCATCCTTTTTCTTTTATAAAACCACTGGTTATGATTAGGGACTTATATTCAAAGCCCTTTTTTCGGCCATATCCTTTAATATCTCTGCGACTTCAGCCTCCTTAGTCCATAGAATCCGGGAGGTGTTTGCCTTATAGGTCTGGAATTACCAGTATCTAGTTTCTGTCTTGACATTGACCGCTCCGGGCTCAAATGCAGAATGCGAACCCTCGGCCGTTTGGTCCCCCCTGCAGAGGGTTTCTATCTGGTTGGGATTTTATTTATTTATATATTTTACTATATTTAATATATATTTATCATTTTATTTTATATATTTATTCAGGTGAGAATTCTCTAGAAATACCCCAAATAATAATAATAATAATGAACGCTTCATTTATTTATTATTCTATTACTTTTTTTTGAAGCGAACTTCTTCATTCCTGGTGTTCAAAATTCTAACGTTTGGTTCAAAATTCTAACAAATTAGTTACCAATAAAGTTCTGGCCATAATCCTTTTTGGATGATGTTCCACGTCCTCTGCAATGACAAATGACACACAAAGCGTACTTAAAGTTAAGTGGGAATTTTGCCATTACTACATTATCAGATCTTAGTGCAAGTATAATATTTGCAAGGGCTGGATCACTCAGAAACTCTTCTTAATCAAGAAATTGAAGTACTCCTCGATCAACACCTACACCGCACCGCTGATTCCTCAAGAAATCCAGTGCCAAAACCCAGACGGTGTTTGTGACGGTGTACAGGGACTAGCTGGCCTATTACCGTTCGTAGCAGATATGGAGATTGCTGCTTCCACGATTTAGTTGGTTTTAAGAATTCCGGTCTCACAATCGAGCGCAATGCTCCTCCCTGCCCTCTCTGCCCACCCACAAAAAAATGTAAAGCTATAGCAGTAATACATAAGTCGTTTTCTTCAAAAAATGTTTATTTCTTACAGTTAACAATAACATTACAAAGTTATAACAACTAGTTTTAGATCATTTTATATGGAATTGTAACGAAATTTTTATTAATCCAAGTGCATTTTATAAGTTGGATCTCCTGTTACTCGTTAACTTGTTAAGCCTATTTAGCTGTGATAGTTTTCCTTTTAACTTCATTATATATACTACCTTCATTATATATGCTATCGTGCATACTTTTCACATTTCAAAAAACAGGGGTTCATTGGTAGAGAGGAGGGGGGGGGACGTATGAATCTAATTAAAAATACCCCTGAATCGAAAAAATGTAATTCAATACCCCCAATATTATTGAAATAGGTACCTACCTATCCAACAATACCCCACGCGATGGGACAGACTGGTAAAAAATAAAATCATCCTCCCTTTACCTGTATGGGAGGCACCCAAAATAAAAATGTTTTTCAAGATTTTATTTCACACTTTTGTAGGCGTGATTAATACCTATAACTATGTCAAATTGCAGATTTGTAGCACCTAGGGTCTGAGGGTCTGAGTAAAACCGCGGACGGACGGACATGTCGAAACTATAAGGGTTCCTTGTTGTTTAACTACGGAACCCTAAAAGGGCAAAACAATCCTAAAATATTATCGGAACGAATCTTAGAAATAAACTATTATTACCACGTTTTTATTACTTAAGTCACTTTCTTGTTTGTTTGTCTGTCTATCTGTCGTTCCGGGTGGAATATTGCAACTCAAATTTCGAGCACTTCCCGATTAGCTAGAGACTTGAAATTTTGAACATAGCTCAGAATCGGATGACAATGTAGGAAAATGCATGCCAAAAAAGGTGGTATATAATTATTAGTTAGTACAAAATTTTAAAAAAAATCACTTGTTTTTACACTTTATTCGTGTGGGAGTTATTTTTATTATAATATTGTATAGTTCTTACGTTTCCTCAGTTTTTTTTTTAATACGCTGCAGCTATAATATATTATAATGGTTGCAGCATGATTAAATCGGCTCTACCGAGGAAGGTCTCTCATAATGCGTACAACAAAGAAGTGGAATTATTTGTCTGCGTCTGATTACGATGTGGATGTCTTTAAGCCAAGAATGATTAGGCTTTTGTAGCGTTATGATAGAGCGATTTACCATCTAGGGCTTTATTACCAGGTCGGATTGTAGTCAAGCTCTAGCTTAACTCAAAAAAACATTTTCCTTCTTCTACTTTCAATTTCTCATAGTAAAATGGGCACAGGCCTCCTCTCATTTCTGAGCGGGTTTAGGGCAAGGAAGTGTCCGCCGCGCTGCCCCAATGCGTGTTGGCGAATTTCACATGTCTTCGAAATATTATTTTTCTTATTTCTCAAACATACAGGTTTTCTCACGATATTTTCTTTCACCGCCAAGCACGTGGTAAATCAGCACTTAAAATTAATATCTATTAATAATTTATTTGGTGCCGGCGGCAATCGAACCCGGGTTGCTCGCGTACTGTGAAATTTACAGCGAGCGCTAACCATCTGAGCTACCACGGCTCTTTTCAAACGACTTCAAAAAAGGAGGAGGTTCTGAATTCGTCGGAATCTTTTTTTTATGTATGCTCACCGATTACTCAAAGACGCCTGAACCGATTTGGAAAATTCTTTTTTTGTTTCAAATGGTATACTTCCCAGGTAGTTCTATTTAAATTTTATATAGTGTTCCGAGTGAAATCACTGATCCTATCACATCCGTACTGAAGCTAGGTTTAAATGCAGTGTCGAAGACTTCATTGAAAATCAATCATTTTGTTTCTTTTAGGTACTCTGCTTTTTCGAAGCGTACTTTATTTAATTTTAATTTCTTTAATTTGGATCTCGCTTTAAATTTTGTTAATTAGATTAATATTCTAAATTCTATGGAATGTTGGCTTAGGTAAAGCCAGTGAAAGTTTAAATAAATTTTTAAATTTTTACATATAGTGTACTCGGTCACGTTTTGTACGGGAAAGATTTTTAATGCAATACTTACAATAAAATGGAATCCTGGCCGTATGAGGAAGCACAAGATCGCTCAGCGAGCTAAGAGAGGGCTATGCTCGGGGTTTCTCTGTGTGATAAACTTAGAAATGAGGATATCCGCAGTAGAACCAGAGTAACCGACATAGCCCAACGGATTAGTAAGCTGAAGTAGCAATGGTCCGGCCATATAGCTCGAAGAACAGACAACCGATGGGGAAGAAAGGTTCACGAGTGGCAGCCTCGTACTGTTAGGTGAAGTGTGGGCCCCCCACTAGTCGATGTCGTAGGATAATGTGCAGTCGAAGTCGATGGATGCAGGTGGCTATGACTATGGTATAATGGTAGTATATATATAGGTATATAGGTAGTAATGACTATGATAATGACTTACAATAAACGCGAACAGAATCAAATAATAAATTGCTAAATGGCGCTAGCCTTCTATATTATCGATTAGTTCATCTTTAGGTTACACAAGTGCTTCATTTTAACATGCTGTCACCACGTGTTTCCATAACTGCACTAATGCTGAATGCTAGTGTGTGCATATTTATGTACAGTATTCGTATTCATAGAACAATCCAATTTATTGCAAAACACTAGATAAGTAGTTACAAATCTACGTAGTTTAGTGCGAGCAGTACAACCGTTACTAAAGGACGCTTTTAGTCAATGGTTTTTTAGCGCGTTTGTCAACAACATTTTATAAATGTAATTAAGTAATCAGTGGACAATCATTTAATTAAGACAATTTGTTTTTTATGCCGTATCATTCACGTTTGATTTAATTGTTAATGAAACAATGTTAATTGTTATTTTAACTTCTCTTCGGTAGAAACAAAGTTTTACGCGCGCAAGTGTTACCCATGTTACCTATATATTTTTATTTAATTTATTTTTATACCATTACTTTTTTTTTCAAAGTGCCAGTTTTCTTAACAGAGAGATCTAGTTATCATCTATAAATAGATTTTTGCAAAGGTTTGTTTATAATTATTAATTATTGTTCCTACTATGGCGGCGTGAAAGAACCCATTAGGTAACCGATATAATCCCGTGGGAGTCGTAAGAGGCAACTGAGGGAAATTAAATATACAGCAGCATCTTACTGATAACAGAAGAACTTTAAATTAATAAAAAAATGCGGTTGCCAACCAGCCTTCCAAGCGTGGCAACTTTGGCATACATGGAGGATATTTACTAAAGTTATGAGCAATATGTGGGGGCGGCCTGTGTTCAGCAGTGAACTGTTGAAACACTGTAATGAATTAATGACAAACAGTAAGTATATCATAGAGTATATCGAACAATTGAATAGAATTTCATATACATAAATCTCATATTCACAAATACCTAAGCAATTTTGTATTTGAAAACGTAAACATTAATCATAGCTAAGAAAGGTGAGTGGTTTAAAAGCGCAATATAAAAAATAGTGCAACATATTGCTTGTTTTAACTTATACAAATGTTAATTAAGTTACAGCCTATATACGTTTTACTGCTGGAAACAGGTCTCCTCTCATTTATGGGGGAGTTATTGAGCAATTATTCCACCTCGCTGCTCTAATGCGCGTTGGCGGACTTCACATGTGTTCGAAATATTTTTATTCCTCAGACATGTAGGTTTCCCCACGATGTTTTGCTTCACCCCCGAGCATGTGGTAAATCAGCAGTTAAAATTACAGTTAACTATTTCGTTGGTGCCGGCGGGATCGAGTCTGGGTTGCTGGAGCGCTTAATGAAACCCATGGACACCTGAATACCAACTACGGACAAAGGATGTTACAGATACGTTGTCAGGGGCCATTCATTAATTACGTAAGGGTCCCGAGGGGGTTAAAGAAATCTCTACATGCCCTTATTTTCGGGAGGAGGGGGATTAAAACCCATTCTTACGTAATATTTTGTCGTAAGTTCGTTAAGTCGAAATTTAATATTAGAAATCTAGTTCCATTTCGGATGCCGAATGGTACCTATTCTTCATTGTATAATGTACACTTCAATTTAAGTCTTATTTTACTAATTTTTATTGCTTATTAAAATTTTAAAGTCTTAAATGTGTTAATTTTTATCAATTTTAAATTTTATAAATAATAATTATAGTACATTCTTCCCGACGACGATTGATGATGTGAATTGATCTAGCTTTTACTATGTAAATTTTCTTTAAGAATAATTTAAAACTAGTCGATAATTATTTTAAAAATATTATTCGTTTGTAGATTGTTTAACTGATTTATATTTGCTCACTTTAAGATTATTTAAAAACTCACTTTTAATTATATTAATTATATTCCAAAGACTAGATACTATCTCAACTAGTTGTCTGATAATAATATAATGGTAATCTATATTTGATAGCAATAAAAGAGTATAACCTAAATTATCTGTTAAAAAATAAAAATGTTTGATATACGTCAAACTGAGTTTTAGTTGTGTATGTATTATAGTATTCTATGGTTTTAGTTATAATCTAGGGTTTTTAGTGTAACTGATCCTTTTCTAACAACATTTTATTATTCTGAAAAACGTGATAGAATCTTACTTAAGAACAGGGAGGCGGATTCGAGAAATCTATGTAAGTAACCTTACGTAATTGATGAATGGACCTCTGAAGATTTCCACATTATTTAAATTCAGACTTCAGAAATTATTACAAATTACGTGGAAATAATTTTCGTTGTTCGTTGAAGTCGATTTTTACATTTTTTGAAGTCGTCAAAGTTAACTTACAGCCCATATACATCTCACGGCTGGTTATAGGACTCCTCTCATTTCTAAGAAGATTTTAAGGCAAGGGAATGTCCGCTATGCTGCTCCAATGCATGTTGGCGGACTTCATATGTCTTCGAAGCTATGTTTTTGTTTTCCTAATATGTCTATATGCAGAATTCCGCACGATGTGTTCCTTTAGAGTTGAGCATGTGCCAAATCAGCACTTAAAGTAATGAACTAATTCATTGGTGACGGCGGGAATCGTAACCGTTGATCGCGTACTTAAAAAACAGCATGCGCCCACTTACTGATGATGTTGTGACGATGATGACTATTATTTACTTAAATAATAGTCATCATCACCACAGCCCTTCACAAGTCCACTGCTGAACATAGGCCTCTCCCAAGGAATGCCACAAAGCACGGTCCTGAGCCACCTGCATCCATCGACTTCCTGCATGTCTTACCAGGTCGTCACTCCATCTAGTGGGGGGCCGCCCTACACTTCGTCCGCCGGTACGAGGCCGCCACTCGAGAACCTTTTTTCCCCATCGGTTGTCGTTTCTTCGAGCTATATGGCCGGCCCATTGCCACTTCAGCTTACTAATCCGTTGGGCTATGTCGGTCACTCTAGTTCTACTGCAAATATCCTCATTTCTAAGTTTATCACGCAGAGAAATCCCGAGCATAGGGCTCTCCATAGCTCGCTGAGCGACCTTGAGATTCCTCATACGGCCAGCAGTGGAGGACCACGTCTTAAATCCAAAGTCATCGTCTAATTAAAGTATAATAATCAATAATCAAACATATCTTACATGAATCGACATAGCAACATAAGATTATGAATTATGACAAAGGGAGCCCAGCAATTTTCAGCCTCGTTATCATACATAGCTATGGATATAGACACATTTTATATCGATATCTTATCGAGATTCCTGCGTTATCGATACTTATTGAAAAGATAATCGCAATCGCAAGGCACGCAGCAGTATTCTAATTTGAGTGGTTGAGTACAGGCGCGTCAAGCGTCAAATTGAAACGAAGTTTTGCGCGCGTATTAAGTGATTTTTTATTTAATTTATCTTTTATAATTTTACATTTTTATAAAGTGCCAGTGTTATAAACAACTAACGGAGAGATTTAATTATCATCTGCTTATACGTTTTTATAAGGGTATGTTAATATTATTTATTGTTACATAAAAAATACATTTTTGGATATGAAACTACAATTTATTCCTTTATATATTTATTTCTTTATTTTAAAGCAAATGAAAACGAAAACGATATTTTTTTTGCAAATGCGACAAAGCTTGGTTAGCCAAAGCTCAGATTTATACTCGTAAAATGCAAAGTCAGTAAACAAAAAGGTCGATGATACTACATAAAATCTTGGGTTGAATCCGAGATGTGAGTTCGTATTACGTTTACTTTTAAGCCACTTGCATTCTTTGTTTCTTAAGTTATATTTTTATATACCACCTATAATAAAAATGGTTGTTAAGTAACTAATGACTAAATTCTCAAACGCTACTCAATTTTAAGATGTCGTTAAGTCTCGTGATGTCACAGTCACTTTGACTTAAAGTGATAGAGACAGCACGAGACGTACGGTATCTTAAAATTGAGTACCTAGCGTTTGAGTATTTGGGCAGTAAGTAATTAATTAATTGAAAATATGATTTAATTACTAAAATAAATTGATAAAAGGAAAACTATCAATTAATTCCTCACTGAGAGCAAAATTATCAGCCATACTATAAAAGCGTTGAGAATATTATTAAATAAATTTTGAGTCTCTCGCATCTAATCCTACGTCATCTTCGGAGTATTTCAACATAATTCATTTTAACTAGGTTCTCTTAAATTGTTTTTCGTGTTGCGGCTTAATATGAAACTCCTACGCTTTACAGACGGCTCCGTAGCGCAGTGGCTTACCAATGAGTTGCAGCGTTAAGGGTCGCGGGTCCGAATCCCGCACGGAATAATTATTTGTAGGCGATACAAATACACGGAACAAGTGTTTGTATGGCCTACAAACAGTTGTTCCGGGTTTAGATGTGTCTTTGGGAATGTTCTCACGATACAGGAGCAATTCCTAGTGTGGAGGAAAAAAATTTTTAAGTAAAAAAGAAAAAAAAACGTCTAAAATATGGTAAAAGGCATAGATATAAAAAATATTTTTTTATAATTTTTTATATTTCTATGGGTAAAAGGCGTAACATCCGTGCAAAACGAAGAGAAGTAAAAGAACGTTATCATAAAATCGCATACATATTAAGTGTACGTACCTACTTATTAAGTGAAAGGTAAGAAAAACACGTCGGGAATGTTAAGCGCGATAAAATCCGGTATTTTATTATTGGTTGGCGCATTGACTATAAGGCTTATGCCCAGATATTGGTTTAAAAAGCTGATATAGATGCATCATCATTATTATTATAGCTCATCACAAGTCCAATGCTGAACATTGTCTCCCAAGAAATGCCACAAAACACACTGAGCCAACTATATCCAACGATGCAGGTAGACATGCAAGTAGGATGAAGGAAGCTATCGACTTCCTGTATCTCTTAACAGGTCGTCAAGCCATCTAGTGAGGAGCTTTCCTTTACTCCATTAACCGAGAACCTTTTCTTCCCCATCTGTTTTCGGTTTTGAAGCTAAATAGTAGGTACCTATATAGTCGACCCATTGCCACTTCAGCTCACAGATCCGATGAGCTTCGTTGATTACTCTTCGTTGAAAAACTCCGAGCGTAGCTCTTGGAACATGTTTTGTGGAGTTCCATAGAGACGGCCTATGTTCAACATTAGGCTATAAGGATTATAATACAAGAATTTATTAATGAAAAATTTTGAATTTTTTTTTTGTGTTTATTTATAAAATTGTTCTTTCTTTTGTTTTTTATTTTCTTTTGACATTTACTAAAATTATACAATTATGATTTGATGATTGACTTCAAAATTGGTAATAGTTTGACCACGGAATCCGTGAGTTTGACATTGGAGTTATTATTTAATTATGTTACTTAATAATATTATTGTTATTCGGACAATTTAGTTCCATTTAAATATTTGTAGGTATATCAATTAATGGTAGATCATATCGGACACAATTAGCAATTGTTAACATATTTCACTTGTGATCAACAAATAAAGGTATTATTATTAAGAGCTGTGGGACTGTAATGATGATGACAAAGCGTAACCACTGAGGCAAGTCCCGTTATTTTACGCGAAACTTGTGTCCAGAAGTAAACAGTGTACAGGCTGATAATAAACTTACACATCAAAGTAACATTCAGGCAAAATTGGTCTCTTAATAAAATGTGTGACCTAATTTTTTACGTTTCTTTAAACCTCAATTGTGCTCCTTAGACCAAGCCCGTGTCACTTACACGGGCCTGTTGCCATCTTCATTGTTTATAGGATTCGCTTGAACCGGTAATGACTAATATTAAAAAATTAATTGCTATCTATTTTTTATAGAATAAGGCTGACAAACGAACACGCAATCCACTTGATCGTAAATGGATACTGTAGCTAAGGTTGCCACCTTTTTTTGTACAAATATAGTACTTTTCCCAAATAAGATGCAAAAATGTAGTACTTTTGGGAAATTCAGCAAAAAAGTACACATTATTTTTAATCTTTAAGGATATTTCCATATATATTTGTTATTGCTCTTCACTTTGGCCTTTAAAATAATTATAGGAATCTGAGCAATTTAGATTGATATTAAAATAAACTAACAATTCATTTTTAATTTAACAATATACATGCTCTATTTCTTTCTTCTTTCCATTTTACATTCATGACGGAATTTTTTTTCTGTAAAACTTACTTGTTTCAGACTTTTAGTCACAGTTAATATGAAAAAAGCGCGACAGTTGAATTAGGGATAAAAATATAGTATTTTTCTTACTATATTATTTTTCTATAATATATACAGTACAATTGACTGAAATATAGTACGATATAGTACGGGTGACAACCCTAACTGTAGCCTATAGACATCTGTCCTTGGTTAAAAACCAAAGTGCAGATGCATTGTCACCCATGAGAACTAAGATGGAATGCTTCGTGTCCAGTACAAAAGGTGTCCGGTTCTCTACACTGATCATGCGAAACACAGGCTATTTCACGCTGGGAAACGTGGTCCGTCCCCGGTCGAGCCGATCCCTTCGCGTTACAACCATTATGTAGTAGCAACATAGCTCTACCACTTCGATCACTAATAAGTTTTTTATTAGTGATCGATGCTCTACCACTATTATAATTTGAAAGCCACTATAGTTACAGGTTGTGAAGCATTTCATCTAAGTCTTTAGAACTTAGAAGTGACAACGCATCTGTGGCTTTCTTTGTTTGAAGTTGTCTATGAACTGTGCATGTGTGCATAGACTGCAGTAGCCACTTACCATCAGGTGGACTGTGAATTCGTTAATCACTTCATATTTATAAAAAAATACAGAAGCGAAGTGATGAATTGGAGTTAAAAAATTATAATTTAAAATTAAAAATTTTGTACAGTCGACTTCAATATAAATTATTAAGAATAACTCAAAAACTATTGGTCAGACATTGATAAAATGAAGAAAGAAGCAAGAAGCACCAGCTTTCAAATAAAAAAAGAATAATCGAAATCGGTTCACCCAGAAAAAACTTAAGAGGTAACACACATTAAAAAAAACATACAGTCGAATTGAGTACCGTCTCCTTTTTGAAGTCGGTAGAAAAAGGGCTTAGTTTCGGGATTAAAAAGATATTTTGCACACATCGAACGTGAAGCGGATGTATAGTGCTCTATTGTCACCAAATCAAAAAATCGCGATCTACTCAACTTAAATCACTTCCGCCAGCTTTATATTGCACTTATATAATAAAAAAAGTACACCAATAGCAAGAGGAGATTTCAATTAATACTTCTGACGTAGAGATGAGATTATTTATTTCGATTAGGTATTATTAAAAAAAAAGTTAATTGATAATAATTCACTTGGACGTCAGTTGGTCGGTATGGATGTGAACAAGATATCTTGTGTATTTTTTTAATCGCGATTTTAAAATGGTATCATTCATTGATTTTTTGTTAAATATTGTTTAACATTTTTCGAAAAAACTCTTAAAAATTGACTTAGGCAAAGCTAGCTAAAAAGCTCTTCAAGGCACGAGTTAATCACGAGCCAATAATTTTAAGCTAAGCAGTGCATTTTACTAACTTCGGCTACATCACTATACACCAGGTGATACATCATTTTATTTTTATTTATTTTATTTTCTATATTATAACAGTTACTGACTATAATAGCACTGGCATAAAATAGAAAAAAAAAACAAAAAAGTTAATATACTCAACCAAATCTAAGAAATACCTTTTGACGTTTCACATTAATCATTTTCTATAACTTTGTACAAGCGTACTCACAAATTTAAAATAATTTAAAATAACCTTTTACATAAATCCCAAAAATTATGAATTATTATATATTTCATTACAATACTTAGAGTTCTTTATTGCTAATTTAAGTTCGAATCTTTCAAAAAGCAAAATATAAAAACTAACCAGAGTCAACTTTTTTGCCTGACGTTCTTTCAATGATATGATATGTACCTTACCGCGTAGTGTTTGGACGATTAAATTTCATTGTTATGCGAATAATCGGCAAAAATATTCAAATAATCGGTAAAAATATTCAAATAATCAAATCTTTAATTTTTATGTTTATTATTTGTTTATTTAATTTTTTTTTAAATTGCTTAAATTATATGAATAATGAATAAAACAAGTTTATTTTTTTATAATTTCCTACTTTATCAGCGTAAATTTGTGAAGGAAAAAAACTCATATCCAAGACCGCGCTGAATAAATACTACGTAAAAAGCTTACTATGCGTACTTATGTGATTTTGTGTTTGTCTTCTTATTTTGTGACTCGGCTATAACTTTTTGGACTGATTCTTCTATATACGTTGACTTTGGCAAGTTATATACGGGACTCTTGACTAAGCAAGTGATCATAATGTCATAATGTTGGAAAAATGTCAAAAAGAGGACGTAGTTGTGGTAGTCGCACTTTGAACAGTCAGTTTCGTATATAACATGCGATGCACGACGACGGTGTACAACTTGTTTTATTGGTTACGATAACCTACATGCTTCTGTAACAGATGTAACATTTACTTTACAATGTATCGTTTATCAATAAACATAAACTACCTACATAATATATGCGTAAACCATTATGTCGACTTATATATTTACATGAGCAGTAAACGACCACAGAATAAATAATAGTACTACGCGTGACATTTACTGTAAATTTTTATCACTGTCTAATCGGAAGGTAAACCGTGTAGTGGAAATCTATGGGAGATGCCAATGTTCAGCTGAGGACTTTTGATAGGCTGGTGTGAACTACCATGGCTCACGGGCTCGCATGTTGTCTTCGAATTTTTTTAATTTCTCATACATGTCCACGGGACAAAACAGAGTGCGTCTCGCGGCTGGGCACTGTCTCACTGCCTCCTCTAATTTCTGAGAGGGTTTTAGGACAAGGAAATGTCCACCGCGCTGCCCTAATGCGTGTTAACGAACTTCACGTCTTCAAATATTTTTTCTTATTTCTCAGACATGCAAGTTTCCTCACGATGTTTTCTTTTGCCGCCGAACATGTGGTACATCGACACTTAAAATTGCAATTGACAAATCTATTAGTGCCGACGGGGATAAAACCCGAGCTGCTCGTACTGTGAAATTTACGGCGCGTGCTTATCACCTTAGCTACCACGGCTTAGTAGCTAGATGTAGTAAACTAAAGGAAAAATAAATATAAATTATTATAACACTTAGTATAGTTTGAAGTCGTAGTGGATCAATGTTCTATTTTTTAGAAATTCACATGATTAAAGAATTTTGCGGATTGCAAATTCGTAGTGTTGTCGATAATGTGATTTTTTTACGTGGTAGAGCCATGCTGCAGCTATATTAGTAGTATAGTTGTAGTACGAATGGGTCGGCTCGACCGGGGAAGGACCACGCTCTCACAGAATACCAGCGTAAAATAGCAGTGTAGAGAACCGGAGACCCTTTTTCGGAGTCCTCACAGGTGACAACACATCTGCATTTTGATTCTTTATTGAAAATACATGTAGATGTCTATGGGTCACAGCAACTTCTTACCATGAGGTGGACTGTGTGCTCGTTTGTCACCCTATCCTATAAAAAAAAAACACCATTGGACTATTGTCGTGAACCACTTCTAACACAAGCATATTAAGCTTACTTGGCGTTATATATAAAATGAAAAAAAAAGGTAAACTTAAAAATTTTGTACAACCGACTTCAATATAAATAATATGAGAATCATCCATGTCGCCGAAGTCATTTAAATAAATACGCATCAAAAACTACTAGTCAGATCTTGATTAAATATATATGGTACCACATAAGAAGCACCAGTTTTCAAATAAAAAATAATCATCAAAATCGGTTTACCTAGAAAAAAGCTCTAAAGTAACACACATAAAAAAATAGAGTCGATTTGACAACCTCTTCCTATTTTTGAAGTCGGTTGAAAACATGACTTCTAGTGGACAATATCAAGTGGTGTGTCTTCTTCTACAGGCATATTGCTTCCGTGTAATAGTTCGAGCACTTACTTCGTTATTGATGAATGACCCGCAGACGATAGCTACGCATTTACCAATGAATTGCGATAAATACTTTATCCGGGTAACGTCCTCGTGACCTACATCGATTATAGCAACATCTATTAGGATTCAATAGTTTTTTATCTCTGGTGTTTGTCACAAAAATAACGCATCTAATTTCCGTTCAATTTATTGGACGCGACCTTGTTAAAATGGAGATATATTATACGGAAGCGATATTAAAAAACAATGATGTTCAAGATCAAGTTAAGATCAACGTTGCCTTTATATATATTATACACTAATGATGATGGTTACTGATCAGAGTGTCATCATTTCGCTATTGGTTGAAAAAGGATGCGATTATGAATATCGCAAATAGCAGTAAAATGTAATAAAATCGATTTTACGACTTGGTATGATAGGCAAAGTTGGAAAAACAGTAATACCACAGATAAAAAAAAAAAATTCAAATAAAAAAGTATCATCGAAATCAGTTCACCTAGAAAAAAGTTATGAGGTAAGACACATAAAAAAACATGTAGTCGAATTGAGTACCTTCTCCTTTTTGAAGTCGGTAGAAAATGTAGATTTGTTGACCAATACGGATAGATAAACTCAGTTCAGACTACGCTATACATCATTTCATCATAATTAGCAATGCTCTGGACTAATTATGAAAATAAAAGAAACTTACAATATTTGTGATAGATTTTTTTTATAGGATAAGGGTGACAATCGAGCATACAGTCCACCTGATGGTAAGTGGTTGCTGCGGCCCATAGATATCTACATCTATCCTCGATTACAAATCAAAATGCAGATGCGTTGTCACCCGTGAGGACAAAGATGGAATGCCTCATTTCCAGTAAAAAGGGTCTCCGGTCCTCTACACTCACCATACGAAACACAGCAGCGTTAAGCTAATAATAGCTTGAAACAAAAATAGTCATCTTTAATAATATTATTGGAAGAGTTAGTCAAATTAATAAGCAAACAATGTATTATTTGGTTGTTAATCGTTAGTGTTTCCGATTGTTATTAACTCAAACAAAAACATTTGTGCTTAATTGACGCTATTTAGTTATAAAACGATACTTAAAATGTATTGCCAGTTATTTGTTATTTATTACTTGTCATTAGTTATTTATATTTTCTTATTGTTATGATCTAACAGCTATCGTAATTGTATTGGTTCAAAGACTTTTATGTATGTATAATGCCAGACGGACTCTGCGCCCTTAATAATAGGTCTTTACCTATGAAATTGCCGTTCGGCAGTACTGGCCATTTCAAATCAAAATATTTTTTGTACTCAGTACTATTATTTATTCTGTGGTCTGGGTTAGTGTCATCCTTTTATCTATTTCTGACGCCAAATAGCAGTGTTTGCACTGCTATGTTCCGGTCTGAAGGGTATAAAGAGTTGAATAAAACTATGTTTGCCGATTTTATCGCGTTTAATTTACTTATTTTTAATTCCCAACGTTTCGGATGCTTTACAGCAACCCATGTTCACGGGGGGACTGAGATATTTGACGTCCCGATGTCATAGAATTCATAAATATCTAACGCTTACTATTTTACTACGCACGCACAGATTCGTAGGGGTCACGCACAGATTCGTAGGGTTTAGGTACGCGTGTTGTTGCCCATAAATCACATTCAATTTGGAATAATTTCAAATCAAATAAGAAGCCTTATTTACTCGTATTTTCAAAAACTGTAATAACGGTATATCAGTATTTATATGTTGGAACTTAAATATTAAATTTGGATACTATTTGAAGAATAACTTGTATGGTAAATTGATGTAAGTATTATAGACCGATAGCAAAAAAAGTCATATTTTCAAGACATCAAGCAAATAAAACTTTTAATTATTACGTATTAGTGTCCACATCCACATGGCATAAAATATATTTAAAATTATTTTTCTAAAGTAGCATGCATGTCTGATAATATACCGTTAATTATGTACTTTGAAAACTATCATTTGAGACTGAAGAAACTTGTTTCGTATAGTAATAATTATTAAACAAGGAGTCAAACGAATCGTCTTGAAGAATAAGCAATTCTACAATAAATGTTTTCTTGGTGGTAGGACTCTTTTCTGTCTAGGTTTCCGTCTGAGTACCAACTTCTTACCCATTTCTGCCACCAAATAACAGTACTTGAACTGCTGTGTTCCGGTCTGAAGGGTATAGAGAGCCAATGTAATTAATATAATTGACAGGATGTGTGTGTGTCTGTAGCATTGCATCTTAGCCTCTGAGGTGACAACGCATCCGTAGCCTTCCTTGTTTGAGGACTGCACTAGCCACTTACCTCACGTGGACTGTAAATTTCGTTTGTCACCTCAGTTTTAATTTAATAAAGTAGCAAATTAATTTTTGCCAAGTCAGGAAACGAGCCAATGATATAAAATATAAGAGATGAACTCAACTATCATCATCACTACAGTCCTTCACTTGTCCTCTGCTGAACATATGCCTCCCCAAGGAAGTGTGACCGTGCTAAGTCGCGACTTAGCACGGTCCTGAGTCACCTGAGCCTCCATCGACTTCCTGCGTATCTTACCAGATCGTCATTCCATACATTGGGGTCGCCCACACTTCGCTTACCGGTTCGAGGTTGCTACTCGAGAAGCTTTTTCCCCATCGGTTGTCGGTTCTTCGAGCTATATGGCCGGCTCATTACCACTTCAGCTTACTAATCCGTTGGGCTATGTGAATCTGATTCTACTGCGGATATCTTAATCCTATTTCTAAGTATATAACGCAGAGAAACCCCGAGCATAGCTCTCTATAGCTCGCTGAGCGACCTTGAACTTCCTCACTATCTCTTCTACTAAATCTCAACTATTTATTTTACGCGGTAGAGCCATGCTGCAGCTATATTAGTAGTATAGTTGAAGCACGAATGGGTCGGCTCGACCGGGAAGGACCATGCTTTCTCAGAAAACCGAATAATAATATGATTCCAATAACTCGCTACTCTTTGGACTCTACCTTACCCCTCAGGGATCACAGGCATGTCGCTATGTACATATTATCAATAATTTATTTATGAAAAGCCGTAAATAAGTTTTGAAAACTACACCACACTGTAATACTTTATGGGTTTTATGGTTAATTAGCCTTTATTTTCATATATATTTACGACATCTACATATTATGTTCATTGAATGGATTTTAAATTTTAACATCTTGAAACTATTTTTGAAACACTGTAAGTACAAAAGATATTTTTGTCTTGTTCCCAACATTTTAAATGCGGTCCAGCTAAAATACGAGTAGAAACTCCAGCTGACTCACTTCTTGTCTCCAGTGTCTCAGCTTCTAGATTTCTTTACCGTAATGAGGAATAGGTTGAATGAAGAGCAACAGTTTTTTTTAAATTACCGTACGGTAAAGTCATAATGATGTCCTCCAGACCGAATTTCGGTCACGGCGGCCAGACTCAACAGAGACTAGGCATCTGCACAGGACAGGATTACAGTGCTCGAGTGTATGCGCAAGCACAGGTGCACTCTATTTCCTCACTCTCATAGTCAGATGGAACGGTTATCCGACACAAATATAGGGAGATCAGGCGCATGACAAACGACTTTACGTGCATTTCGAGGCACAGGGTGAAACATCGCCAAATTCCTGACTCTGGCTGCACTAGACCAACAGGCCGTCGGTGATGCTATACCAAGTAAATGAAGATAAAGAGCGTGCCGGAAATCCTGCTTAGAAGAGAGTATATGATCGCGGAAGAAATTGACTAGATGATGGTACTAAGCCGATAGAATCCCAGGCAGAAATAAAACTCTACCACATTTTTCATATACGGCGTTTATACCTCTTATTAAGTTTTTAACCGACTTCAAAAAGGAGGAGGTACTCAATTCGACTGTATGTTTTTTTATGTGTGTTACCTCATAACTTTTTTCTAGGTGAACCGATTTTGATGATTCTTTTATTATTTGAAAGCTGGTGCTTCTCGTGTGGTCCCATATAAATTGACCAGTAGTTTTTAAGTTATCCTTAATAATTTATATTGAAGTAGGTTGTACAATTTTTTTAATTTTACCACTTGTCTAATTAAGAGTTCACAATGAATAATTTAATTTTAATCAGACAATGGACAGACAAGACATATGAGGCACAGTCTAGTCTTATCAATAAACCTTTCGTTCATTATTTTTAAAAGTATTTAATAATTCTAAAACAAAAATCATGCTAGAGTGTCGTGGAACACTCGGTTAGAACCAAGTTCCTTTCGTAGTATATTATTATTGATAAACGTATTATATTATTGATTAACAAATACAAATAAATGAATTACTAGCGTCTATTAAAATGAAGCGTCATTTAAAATAAAATGATATTTCTTTCATGGCAAGATAAGAAAAAGTGCGAGGGAGATGGATATTATTCCATCTCGCTTCCTTATAGCCGCCAAGGCACAGAATAAATAATAGTACTACGTAGCCAAGGCCGTCTACACTACGTCAGAAGGGGTCGTGACGGAAAAATCTTACACTTTTTCTCTAATAGCCCCCATCCGCCAAATTCGTACCGTCCGATAAGGAACTTCGTTCCAATAAAATAAAACTTGCTAAGTATATATGTTTGATAAAATTCGTTTCTTATAGTATGAGTATCATTTATTTTTAAAGACTTAGCATATATTGTCAATGTGGTAACGAATACGTAAGTACCTACGTAAAACTACTTGGAACACGTTACATATTGTACCTACATGTCATTTTATATTATCAAAGGAATATTAATTTATTACAATATTGATTAGAATTTCACGGAACGCTTATTTTAGTCTGTAAGCAAAACAGCGGGAATTTTGATATATCGCTTCATCAATCACACATCACAATATTTTTACATTTAAATATTTTTGACATGTGACTGAATCATGAATTTCTTCGAAAGATACGCTGAAGATATGTCAGAGCCGTGTTTGATGTAAAATTACATGCTGTGCAGTATCGAATTGAAAAAAAATAAACTCCACGCAAATAATTTAAATGTATCTTACATTCCCAACATAATGTAGGAAAGCAAAATGGTAATTTAGCAATTATGGCCTTTATTCTGATGACACATGAATTAAAATAGCCTATACATTTATATAAAAATGCACCAGGGTGCATTAGCGCATACAAAATTTTTCGAATGCTGTGTAACGCGACGGTCAATAACACTATATTCGTTGAATATCAAAGTTAATTTCATTACAAAGAATATAATGTTACGGTACGCGAATCCCGGAGCGAACGTTCTGCTAAGTTTTTAATTTTTGTTATCACAAAATTATCAGCCAGCACTTTCAATAATATGATGTGTATTATGTAAATGAATTTGTTTTATTTTTAAATTTTTCTACAGATATTTTGGCAACTAACAAATTTATAGGTACATGGTATTTTCGAAGTTTGAACATATTACATTCATGACAAACTTTTATGAACTAGTATTTTGAGAATAAGAGTGACAGACAAGCATACAGTCCACCTGATAGTAAGTGGATGCTGTGGCCCATCCTCGTAATCCTACATCTTTCCTCGTAAGAATCAAAATATAGATATACGTTGTCTACCCTGAGGACTAAGAGATTAAGAACGTCAAATGAGTTTTGCTCAAAATTTGATTTGCATTGATTTTTAGAGTTTTTTTTTTTCAGTTCAAGTTATATTTTAATGAAAACCTAATCTATAAAAATCAAGGCATATAATAAAACAATAAAACATAAATAGGATAGTAGGCGAAGTGTAGGGTGGGTGGCACTCCACTAGATGGAGTGACTACCTGGTAAGACATGCAGGAAGTCGATGGATACAGGTGGCTCAGGACCGTTCTTTGCTTCTTTGTGTCATTCCTTGGGGGAAACCTGTCTTCGACAGTGGACTTGTGAAGGGTTGTAATAAATGAATGAATGAATGAAATATAAATACATACTGCGCGGAAATTGATAAATCTGTGTGGGCATGTTGCATCCCAGCTCAACTTAGTCACATTAGTATCGTATCGTATTGTTTTGTAAACAATGGCGCCATAATATACTGCAGTATACTCACAATGAGTTTTATAATAATTACCATTTAACACAATATGCTGATTACATAAATAATATTGTTATTTACTTTCATACTTAGGAATTTTAATTGTTACTAAAATGACATTTTTTTACAAATGAAATTAACATTGAATGAAACTAATTTTACGGATTTTATCGCCTTTCATTTAAATTATTTTACTTACTTTTAATTACTGCTTTTTGCTGTAAAGCACCCGAAAAATACGAAGTTAAATTACACAGTATGAAGTTAAATTAAATGAAATCTTTATTTTTGACGTAAGAAATAAAACTTTCGTTAGTCAAACGCATGGACGTATAATTTTTTTTATACGTGCCTAAACATATTTTTTAATCTACTACCGTTTCATAAAGAAGGTTCCCCAATCCGGAGAAGAAACAGCGAGGAAATTTCGCCGGTATTTTTTGTAAGTAGTAATTTACGTATGGCGTTATTCGTATCATAGAGGTGGTTTACATACATAAATTGCACAAAAACACACATTTAGACCCAGAACAAATATTTGGAGGCCATACAAAACCTTGTTCGCATAGCCGCAACCAAACGCTTAGCCACTGCGCTACCGAGGCGTCGAAATCATCATCATTTATGATAAACTAGCTGTTGCCCGCGACTTCGCCCGCGTGTAATTTATTACGATTGGATTTTATGGGTTTTAATTTTTTTTCGCGGAACCATCATTCTTTTTCTAAAATAAAAGTAGCCTAAGCCCTAAGATACTCCTTATAACATCAGCTATCTGCCAGTGAAAATCCCGTCCCAATCGGTCCAGCCATTTCGAAGATTAGCCAGAACAAACAGACAGACAGACAAAAAATTTAAAATTGTGTTTTTGTCTTAAGTACCGTGTATACTTTCATATGCGTTTAGTAAAAATCTGTTACATTGACATTACAAACAGACACTTAAATTTTATTTATTTCTAGTCTGCATAGATATTGAATATAGACCTTTAAATTAAACAAAGTGCTGCGTAGTAGATTTGAAGTGATTCCAAAACTATGCTCAACTTATTGTAAGAACGCGCACCACTCACGCACACGTATCCACCTGAAATCACTTGCAACCAAAAACACGATTTTAGGTGCATGTAAGTGCCTGTCAACTATAGTAATCGCCTATGAGGCATCTATGGGGAGGCCAATTTATAGCGATGGACTTTTGATAGACTGTCACGAAAGATGGAATGGTTTTAGGTACGCTATGAATAAATATCAATACATTATCGATAGTTTAAATATTAATATCAAAGCAAAACATTCCATTACATCAGGAAACATATAGACTTTAAAATCGTTACGAAGCCTTTCGAGGACAACTGCCCTTTAGTTATGTTCCGGTGTTGCAACTAAGTACTCTAATCTAAAGTCTCGAACATGTTATGCCGGGAAAAGTCACTGGCTGTGCCTACGTAGTACAACTTATAATTTATTTTTATTATTTGCCGTGGCTTGTAATAGAGCAGCTATATTTCCGGTAAAGTACGAATAGTCGGCTCGACCGGGGAAGGACCACGTCCTCACAGAATACCAACGTAAAATAGCAGCTTAACACTGCTGTGTTTCGTATGGTGAGTGTAACCGGAGACCCTTTTACTGGAAACGAGGCATTTCATCTTAGTCCTCACGGGTGACAACGCATCTGCATTTTGATTATTTATAGAGGACTAGCTGTTCCCGCGACTTCGCCCGCGTTCAATTTAGGATTTTAATTTTTTGCGCGGAACCTAATTCTTTTACTAAAATTAAAGTAGCCTAAGTTACTCCTTATAACATCAGCTATCTGCCACCGAAAGTCCTGTTAAAATCCGTCCAGCTATTTCGGAGATTAGCTGAAACAAACAGACAGGCAGACAGACAAAATTAAAAAAATTGTATATACTTTCATATTCCGTATTATACTTTCATATGTTTAGTAAAAAGCTGTTATTTTGATATTACAAACAGACACTTCAATTTTATTTATTTGTATAGATAGATGTAGATGGGTGGGTCACAGCGACCACTTACCATCAGGTGGACTGTGTGCTCGTTTGTCACCCTATCCTATAAAAAAACGTAGTACTATTATTTATTCTGTGCTGTGGCTTGTTAACGTTGAAAATTTTAGCTGCAAATATAATTTTATTCATAATCATCGTCATCATTAGAGCCCTTCACAAGTCCTATGCTAAACATAGGACTCCCAAAGGAATGCCACAAAACAAATTTCTGAGGCACCTGCATCTATCGACTTCCTTTATCCGTGGGCACCACCCACACTTCGCTTACCGGTACAGTTACCACTGAGACCTTTCCCTCCCCATCGGATGTCGGATCTTCGAGCAGGAGAGACAAGGCCGTTGCCACTCCAGCTTAGTTGGTCCGTTGGGCTATATCAGTTAGTCTGGTCCTACTTCAGAAATGCTCATTACAAAGACTATCACGCAGAGAAGCTCACAAAGCAACCTTGAGTTTGCTCACACTGCCAACAGTGAAAGACCACGTCTCTAGCTGCTTGTGCCTTGTGTACTCTTGTTTTCAAGTTTTGAGGAATAAGTGACGAGAAAATGAGTCGTAATCTCCCTAACGCTCGAATAATTTTGTTCGATTAAGTATTTGTATGACCTACAAATAATTATTGTTCCGGATCTGGAATCGGTTTGTCCTTGTGGAATTTATGTTTGTAAACTCTTTCCACGATGCAGAAGAAAATCCTAGTTTTTTTGAAAAATTAAATTTATTAAAAGAAAGGGGAATAAAAGTAAACGCAAGTAAGACGAAAGTGATGGTTTTTAAAAGAGAAGAAAAATTACAACAAACTCATCCACTTGCTACATAAATTATTATTTGTTTAGTATTAATTTAGTATGTATGCACATCTTTACCGTGTAGTGGCGGTGTAAGAATATCCACCACCCCATATCGTCCCGTGGGTGTCGTAAGAGGCGTCAGAGGGAAACAAATCAGGAGATGGGCAGCAGCATCTTCCTAATAACGACTAAAAATAAAAAACTGCGGTTGCCAACCCGCTTGATAAGCGTGGAACTATGACAAATATGAGGCAATCTATGGGGGAGGCCTATGTGGACTTTAATAGGCTGTAACAGTAACGGTAAATTTTAATTTTCACACACTCCTCCGTGCGCGCAATATGCATAGAAAGTATTAAAAAGCTTTCCCTTCACAATTTACAATATTTAGTTATTTACGACGCATATTAATATTATTTACTGTATTTATAGCGAATAATCAAATTATTTATTATATTTACGGTGCATATTTATATTATTTAATAGGTTTAAGGCGCACATTTATATTATTCATTGTATTTTAAAATTTTGTAGATATGTAGATAGTAATGGAAAGTTCTAATTACCAAATGGTGCTGGTATTCCAATAAACGAATAATTACTTAGTATTGTTAGAGCTTCACATCGCTTCAGCTGTTAGTTTGTTGCGATATCTCGACCTTGTTAACAACGTAACGCATTTACGCATTAGAGATGGGCCGAATATGGATTTCACCGAATACGAATATTCGGCCGAAAGTTCGGTAAAACTTTTACCGAATCGAATATTCGGCCGAACATTATTCGGCAGGATCACCTCGGTACCTTACCAATTCATGTCGAAACTTGTTTACGTAAAGCGCGCGGGATTAGCACCGGACCCTGCCCCTCGCTCCCCCGCCACAACTGACATGTTATTGCATCATCTAGTACTGAGCTAATTGCCGGCACGTGCATTCGCCATTTGGAAATTATTTAAAATTTGTACAACCGACTTCAAAATAAATTATTAAGGATAACTCAAAAACTATTGGTCAGACCTTGATCGAATTTATATGAGACCACATGAGAAGTACCAGCTTTCAAATAAAAAAAGAATCATCGATATCGGTTCACCTAGCAAAAAGTTATGAGGTAACACACATAAAAAAAGAACATACAGTCTAATTGAATACCTCCTCCTTTTTGAAGTCGGTAGATAAATTATTTTTTTATAGAAAGTAGTTTTTCGCAAATCGTATATTTCACTTTACTTTGGTCGTCAGTTTCATTTCTGCCACTCATTTTTATAATACGAGGGTGGATTGAAAAGTACTCGGCCTAACCAAGAAAATAAACACATACTAAATCAGTAATATTTTTATTTTTCTACATAATCACCACCAAGTTCAATACACTTTTGCCACCTCCCCTTCCAAGCATTTAAACCGTTGAAAAAAAATGATTTTTCCTTAGAGTCAAAATATGCGTCTACAGCTGCTTTGACCTCGTCGTTTGTCGAAAATCTTTGACCTCCCAAGTGCTTTTTTAGGTTAGGGAACAGAAAGAAGTCTGATGGTGCCAGATCAGCGCTTTTTAGCTGATTAGAACTGTGGCTTTGAACTGTTACCGCGGATGCGGTAACAGTTCAAAGCCACAGTTGTGAATTTCAGCCATTGACTGTACTGACGTGTGAACACGGGCGTTATCTTGATGAATCAGGACTTTTCTTCTGAGCATTCCTCGACGTTTTTCTTTTATTTCCTCTCGTAAACGACGTAGTAAGGTGCAGTAGTAATCAAGTTTATAGTCTGACCCTTTCAAGATAATCAATCATAATCACACCTTTCGAGTCCCAGAATACTGAAGCCATCACCTTATTTGCCGACAAAATCGACTTAGCCTTTTTAGGTGGTGAACCAGGTCTTCCACTGTTTTGATTGTTGTTTTGTTTCCGGTGTACAGTAATGAACCCATGTTTCGTCCATAGTAACAAAACGATTCAAAAATCATCTGCATCGGCTTCAAATAACTCCAAACAGTCGCGTGAAATAGTCAATCGCGTCCTTTTTTGTTCAACTGAAAGCAGTCGCGGAACCCACCTCGCAGACACCTTGTGGAAACCCAACTTGTTGACAATGATGTTTTGAGTTCGTTCATAAGAGATGCCTATAATCTCGGCTATCTCTCTAATTTTTAATCTGCGGTCTCCCATTATTAAATCAAGTACTTTTTTAATATTTTCGTCAGTAGTTGACGTCGAAGGCCTTCCAGAGCGGGGTTCATCTTTCACACTCTCTACCACGCTTAAATTCTGCTATCCATTTTTTGACGGATGAATATGACAGAGCACAATCGCCTAATGTACTGACCATGTCATCATGGATGGCTTTTGATGATAGCCCCTTCTTATGGAGGTACTTAATGACGGCACGCTGCTCGATTTGCTCCATTCGCGGAAATTATGTCCGATTACTTTGTTAATAAATTTATAAAATCACAACTAATTATCGCACACGTTTCGAACTTCACACAATGAACTAGTCTGAACTGAACTAAATAATGTGGGTAGATTTGATTTTTAGAATTGAATGGATCTGTGTTAGGCCGAGTACTTTTCAATCCACCCTCGTACAATTATCAATTTTCACTAAGAATATAACAACGAAACACTTTTTTTCTCCCAAAAACAGTCGTCGCGTTTAAATTATTTCCAAATGGCGAATCGACGACCCCAGATCACTTCAAATAACGAATTCAATTGCTGAAATAATATCAATAGATAACCAGGCAACTTCTATAGTCGAATATAAAGGCTTTAATCGGCTCATGCAGTTGGCAAAGCCCAAATACCAAATACTGAGCCGAAAATGTATAGGTGAAACAGTGATTCCACAACTGTATGAAAAATTTAAAAGCACTATTCAAGGTGAGCTATCTAAGGCCAAATGTCTATCGGCTACATCTGACACGTGGACAAACATGTTCGTACATTTCAATACAGTGGACACTTTGAGTACCACTTTAACGAATGTTCGGTGATTTAGCCGAATATTCGGACGAATACGAATATTCGGTAAAGCTGCCGAATATGCCGAATACCGAATATAAAACGAATATTCGGCCCATCTCTAATTCATAAGAATAAAACAACGAAAAGTCAAAGATAGAGAAAAATAGAAATGTATGTATCTACTTATAAAAGTTGGTACTAAATCAACAATAAAATAAAAATTTTTGTTCAATCGACTTCAATATAAATAAAATGAACATCATCAATGTAGTCGAAGTCAATTAAATACGCATTATTAAAGATAACTCAAAATCTGCTGGTCAGACCTTGATCAAATTTATATGGGACCACATAAGAAGCACCAGCTTTCAAATAAAAAAAAAGAATCATAAATATCGGTTTACCTAGAAAAAAGTTCTGAGGTAACACACATAAAAAAACATACAGTATAATTGAGTACCTCCTCCTTTTTTTGAAGTCGGTTATTTTAGTTAAAAAGGAGTGTCAATGTTAGTAACAATTTGAAAAATACTTGGAAAGAGCTAAATTTCGCTTCTACTTCTTCTTCAGCAGCCTTTTAAAGTCGATGACTGGACATGGGCTTCTCCCGTCATACGGAGAATTTGCCTTTATCGTCACGATTGAAATAAGGTATGGAACAGCGTACTTGGCCAATATTGAAAAATCTACCTTGAAAAAAAAATGTGTATCGAAGTATCTATGTCTAGGTGACTTATTCCCAGATGACATTACTTCTAGAATAGTTTAAAAGAAAACACTGTTAAAGCTCCAAACGACGGGCGAGCTAACCGCAGTTTTGGTGGCTCGCCGCTAAAATATCGTTGATGGATCATCGCAAAACCGCGATTTTGTGATTCGATGAACCAGGCTCACGACTCGACAGCGATGTATGAAATTTGGCACGTTGTTTCAACAAACTAAAGAAACCAGTTGTTTGTTTCGCCTGTGTATCAGGGAAGAAGACCGCACACCAGTGAGTATACCGCACGTTGATGAGCGCCTTTAACCGCTACTAAATTCTAAAGAAAAAAATTATTCAAAGATCTCAAATTACTCTCGCGAATGTGTTATATAAACACTTTTCCCATCGTACATAGAATGATTTTATCAATATTTCAATTCCGGGATGTTAATTTGCTTGACATAATATGAATATGACCTATGCTTTATTAACGCTCTGATAACAAATGAGTCAACTGCAATTGGTATGCAATAAAGTTAGTAATCTCACGTTCTAGAAATTATACATATAAATAAATACATTATAAATAAAAATAAATAAAATGGAACGATCCTTTATATTTCAGTTGCAAATATAATTTTATTCATAATCATCGTCATCATTAGAGCCATTCACAAGTCCTATGCTAAACATAGGACTCCCCAAAGGAATGCCACAAAACAAATTTCTGAGGCACCTGCATCTATCGACTTCCTTTATCCGTGGGGCACCACCCTACACTTCGCTTACCGGTACAAAGTTACCACTCGAGACCTTTTCCTCCCCATCGGATGTCGGATCTTCGAGCAGGAGAGACAAGGCCGTTGCCACTCCAGCTTAGTTGGTCCGTTGGGCTATATCAGTTAGTCTGGTCCTACTTCAGAAATGCTCATTACAAAGACTATCACGCAGAGAAGCTCACTAAGCAACCTTGAGTTTGCTCACACTGCCAACAGTGAAAGACAACGTCTCTAGCTGCTTGTGTACTCCTGTTTTCAAGTTTTGAGGAATAAGTGACGAGAAAATGAGTCGAGTCATAATCTCTAACGCTCGAATAATTTTGTTCATTCTAAGTATTTTCCCAACTTGGATATCTTGTCTCAAAATGAAAGCATTCCTAGCCGTAGACATCTTCTCCTTTTTCTATCAGCCTGTTTAAGATCTACTGTATCCAAGACTGACCGTATCACACGTACAAACCACCCGCAGAAGGTTTGCCGATACGTCATGACATGACGTCACTCGTCGATTGAAGGCAACCTTTTGTTTTCATGTTGGTGGTCGAAAGAGCCACGCTGCAGCTATATTATGGTTTGTAGCACGAATGGGTCGGCTCGACCGGAGAAGGACCACGCTCTCACAGAATACCAGCATAAAATAGCAGCTTAACGCCGTTGTGTTTCGTATAGTGAGTGTAGAGAACCGAGACCCATTTTACTGGAAACGAGGCATTCCATCTCAGTCCCCAGGGTGACAACGCATCTGATTTTGATTCTTAATCGAGGATAGATGTAGATGTCTATTGGCCACAGCATCCACTTACCATCAGGTGGACTGTGTGCTCGTTTGTCACTCTTATTCTATAAAAATAAACACCAGGACAAGGAGACGGCTAAATGTCGCAGTGGTTAAGCGATAGGTCGCGGGTTGCGAGTCGCGGGTTCGAACCCCGCACGGAACTAATACTAGGCCTACAACTAAGTTTTCAGGTTCTTTATGTTTGTATATGTCCAATTTATGTACATAAAACATCTCCACGATACAGGAAAAGTAGTGTGGAGTTAACTGTTGGTTTTAGTTTTGACGGGGTTTAAAGTCGGACCGATGATCACTACTGAGAATTTCTGCCGCTAACCAGTGAGTACCAACTATTCAGTGGCGAAGCTAGGGCTACTACTACAGCAAGCCCAAGATATGGTTTTGTTGTTTTTAGCAGTTTTATAAAAATTTACCTTTTCTCTTTTCGATTTTACCTTTTCCTCGCCGATTAGCACTTTAACACACTTCAATTTATCACAAGTAACACTATTATCTTCCATTTTCACTAAAATCTATAAAAAGCATAAATTTTCAACTCGCAATATTTATTCGCTCAAGTAAACACACAGAGTAAACATTGAAATGTGAAGTGAACTTGAAAAGGTATCGCCCGCCTTGACTAATGACTAACTTCACACTAAAAGCCGGGCTTTTCGTTACGTACAAATTGCTATATAAACAATCGTAGTTATATTTCATTATAGAACATTTTACCACAGGTTAGAAAGGGGCGATCGTCTTCTCAAACCCCGGTAAAGCCCACGCGTGCGAGAGAGACGACTAATTTTTATGACAACCTAATCGCGCGGTTTTGCCGCGTGTTGACGTTATAAGGCATGTGTATATACAGTAATCTATAGCTTGTGTAGAACAGGTCAGCGACAGCGACAGAGAAGCGCGCGAGAAATTTGAAATAGTTTGAAACAGTTTACGAGCTATTTTATTAGTTGATATTATTGATTGAGCAGTTTGATAGGGCAAGTTCGGATTCTCGGCTTCTATGGAGGCTTCGCTACCGCAACTATTCTGCTTGAGATTAAAAGAGTCAATATTGTGAGCATTAATTCTGTTTTAGTCTTCTCGGGGTTCACCGGACCCGTGCCTTTCTTTGTGTAGAGATGCGTAAGGTCCTTGGCCTGGAGTATGACCACTTACCATCAAGTAAACAGTGAACTCGATTGATTGATAGTGGAATTGCAAGAAATTAATAATACACACGTGAAATACACATAAACTCTCGTATGACACCTGGAGGAGGTAGATACTAATACGGACTCTCATTTGGCACGATTCTACACATACATGTCAACAATATATCGCCAATTTATATATTGTAATGTAAAATTAAAAGTTAAGTTGCAGTCTATATACGTTACACAGCTATGGAGACAGGCCTCCTCTCATTCCTGAGAGGAGGAAAATTACAATTAACAATTTTAAAAGTGCCGTCGTAGATCGAACTCGGATTGCGTACTGAGAAATTTACGGCGCATAATTTATATTTATTATGGAAGTGAAAACATCTTTAGCCGCGTTGAGCGATTTTTGGTAGGGAAAAACTTATGGGTTGGCGTCACCGATGACCTCGACATGCTCGTGACGCACATGTTTACATTGCACATGTTTACTATGCGTCGCTAGTCTGGAGCAAGCCAGACTAGCGACGCGTAGCATATGGTTCGTGTCAGCAGTCCTTATGACTGCCTCTGTTTTATATTTACGGTGAATATTTATATTATTTATTGACGACTCTGGGGCCACGGGTTCGAATCCCGCACGGAATAAGTATTTGTATGACCTACAAATAATTGTTCCGGATCTGGAATCGGTTTGTTTTTGTCTTTCCACGATACAGACGAAAGGGAGGTAGATCTAATGTAGGGGTAACGTTTTTTGAAAATTAAATTTATTAAAAGAAAGGGAATAAAAGTAAACGCAAGTAAGACGAAAGTGATGGTTTTAAAAGAGAAGAAGTAGAAGAAAGTATTATATTAAAAGCTTTCCTTCACAATTTACAATATTTAGTTATTTACGACGCATATTAATATTATTTATTGTATTTATAGCATATATTCATATTATTTGTTATATTTACAGCACATATTATATTATTTATTATATTTACAGCATATTTATATTATTTATTAGGTTTAAGGCACATTTATATTATTCATTGTATTTTAAAATTTTGTAGATATGTTATTAGTAATGGAAAGTTCTAATTACCTAATGGTGCTGGTACTCAATAAACGAATAATTACTTAGTATTGTTAGAGCTTCACATCGCTTCAGCTGTTGGTTTGTTGCGATATCTCGATCTTGTTAACAACGTAACGCATTCTTAATAGAGATGGGCCGAATATGGATTTCACCGAACACGAATATTCAGCCGAAAGTTCGGTAAAACTTTTACCGAATCGAATATTCGGCCGAACATTATTCGGCAGGATCACCTCGGTACCCAACCAATTCATGTCGAAACTTGTTTACGTAAAGCGCGGGATTAGCACCGGACCCTGCCCTCGCTCCTCGCCACACTTGACATGTTATTGCATCATCTAGTACTGAGCTAATTGCCGGCACGTGCATTCGCCATTTGGAAATAATTTAAAATTTGTACAACCGACAAATAAATTATTAAGGATAACTCAAAAACTATTGGTCAGACCTTGATCAATTTATATGAGACCACATAAGAAGCACCAGCTTTCAAATAAAAAATAGAATCATAAATATATCGGTTTACCTAGAAAAAAGTTCTGAGGTAACTCACATAAAAAAACATACAGTAGAATTGAGTACCTCCTCCTTTTTTTGAAGTCGGTTATTTTGGTTAAAAAGGAGTGTCAATGTTAGTAACAATTTGAAAAATACTTGGAAAGAGCTAAATTTCGCTTCTACTTCTTCTTCAGCAGCCTTTTAAAGTCCATGACTGGACATGGGCTTCTCCCGTCGTACGGAGAATTTGCCTTTATCGTCACGATTGAAATAAGGTATGGAACAGCGTACTTGGCCAATATTGAAAAATCTACCTTGAAAAAAAAATGTGTATCGATGTATCTATGTCTAGGTGACTTATTCCCAGATGACATTACTTCTAGAATAGTTTAAAAGAAAACACTGTTAAAAATCCAAACGACGGGCGAGCTAACCGCAGTTTTGGTGGCTCGCCGGTAAAATATCGTTGATGGATCATCGCAAAACCGCGATTTTGTGATTCGATGAACCAGGCTCACGGCTCGAAAGCGATTTATGAATCATTGCTTAAACAAAATGTAAAGGCTTGTTCAAATACTTTTAAATTCCATAGAGTATTGCCAAAAGATATCGTTAAATATTTTAAAACAATTGATGTTAAGAAAACGGCAGATTTATGGGGGATTTCCGTTAAAGTTATTTTATCTATAATAGATATAATAGCACCTTATCTAGCCACTATATTTAATACAAGCGTCGAATCTGGTGTGTTTCCTGATTTAATGAAACATAGTAAAGTCATACCTTTATTTAAATCTGGTAGTACATTAGACCCCGCCAATTTTAGACCGATTTCTGTACTACCAACATTTAGTAAAATTTTTGAAAAAATAATTTTAGATCAGATCTTAAGTTTCTTTAATATTAATAAATTACTACATAAAAATCAATTCGGTTTTACAAGGGGTCGCTCGACAACTGACGCTGGAGTTGAGCTTATTAAACATATTTTTTGTGCATGGGAGAATACGGAGGATGCTTTGGGTATATTTTGTGACCTTTCCAAGGCCTTCGACTGTGTTCACCATGAGACATTAATCAGGAAGCTACAGTACTATGGTGTCAAGAACACAGCGCTTAAACTTATTATTTCATATTTAAGTAATAGAATGCAGAAAGTTATTATCAATGGTAAAAGTTCTTCCGGGTCACCTGTACTAATGGGTGTCCTCAGGGCTCGATTCTCAGCCATTTCTATTTCTGGTATATATTAATGACTTACCTTCCTTGTAGGGATAATCATGATATAGTATTATTTGCTGATGATACTTCCTTGATTTTTAAACTTAAACGTCAATCATTTAAATGTGACGAAGTGAATAATGCTATATCAAAATTAGTGCATTGGTTTAACTTTAATAATCTACATTTAAACGGAAATAAAACTAAATGTATTAAATTTACAACAACGAATGTTAAAAATCTGGGTACCAATGTGTTTTAAATGGGAAGAACTGAGCCCTATTGAATCCACTGTTTTTCTTGGCATCACTCTCGACGCAAAGCTTCAGTGGGGCCCCATATATCAAACTAGCAAGCAGACTAAGTTCTGCAGCCTATGCTGTAAAAAGATTAGAGGTCTCACTAGTGTCGAGACAGCTAGACTAGTTTATTTCAGTTATTTCCATAGCATAATGTCTTATGGGATTTTGCTATGAAATGCAACTGATTCAGAAACTATTTTTGTTTTACAGAAGAGGGCCATTAGAGCTATTTACAACCTAAAACCGAGAGAGTCTCTTAGAGATAAATTTAAGGAAATAAATATATTAACTTTGGCCTCTCAGTATATTTACGAAAATTTAATGTATGTTCACAAAAAAAAAGGTAGTTTTAGTAAAAAAAGTGATATACATTCTGTAAACACTAGGAACAAAACCCAGTGATACCAGTTTCTCGACTCCACAGAGTCAGTAATTCATTCTTGGGGCAATGTATACGCTATTACAACAAGGTCCCGGAAAGTGTACAGGCTCTCTCTATTACCAAGTTTAAATGTTTTGTTAAGCTGAAACTGTATGTTTGTATTAAAAGGGTTATTATAGTATAAATGAATATATAATTGATAATAACCCTGGGAATGAGGTGGTCGCTACCAAGCAGTTTCTAAAATAAATTTTGTACTTAAATAGTTTGTACAACCATTAATGTAAAATTTACTTTTAAAAAAGTCCCGCTGGGTTTCTTGCTGGTTCTTCCAGGACAGAGGTTTTTCGAACCAGTGGTAAAGTAAAAATGACTTTCAATAAGAATTACATGTAATCTATATTGAATAAAAATTATTCTATTCTATTCTATTCTGTTCTGTTCTATTCTATTCTATTCTGTTTTATTCTATTCTATTCTATTCTATTCTATTCTATTCTATTCTGTTCTATTCTATCTATTCTATTCTGTTCTATCTCTATTCTATTCATTCATTCTATTCTATTCTATTCTATTCTATCTCTATTCTATCTCTATCTCATTCTATTCTATCTTCTATCTCTATCTATTCTATTCTATTCCATTCTATTCTATTCTATTCTATCTCATTCTATTCTGTTCATTCTATTCTATTCTATTCCATTCTATCTCTATCTCTATCTCATTCTATTCTATTCTATTCATTCTATTCTATTCTATTCTATCTATTCTATTCCATTCTATCTCTATCTCTATCTCATTCCATTCTATTCTATCTATTCTATTCTATTCTATTCATTCTATTCCATTCTATTCTATCTCTATCTCTATTCTATCTCATTCTATCTCATTCTATCTCTATCTATTCTATTCCATTCTATTCTATCTCATTCTATTCTGTTCATTCTATTCTATTCTATCTTCTATTCTATTCTATCTCTATTCTATTCTATTCCATTCTATCTCTATTCTATTCTATTCTATCTCATTCTATTCTATCTCATTCTATCTCTATCTCTATCTCTATCTCTATTCTATTCTATTCTATTCTATTCTATTCTATTCTATTCTATTCTATTCTATTCTATTCTATTCTATTCTATTCTATTCTATTCTATTCTATTCTGTTCTATTCTATTCTATTCTATTCTATTCTATTCTATTCTATTCTATTCTATTCTATTCTATTCTATGAAATTTGGCACGTTGTTTCAACAAACTAAAGAAACCAGTTGTTTGTTTCGCCTGTGTATCAGGGACGAAGACCGCACACCAGTGAGTAAACCGCCCGTTGATGAGCGCCTTTAACCGCTACTAAATTCTAAAGAAAAAAATTCTTCAAAGATCTCAAAACACTCTCGCGAATGTGTTATATAAACACTTTTCCCATCGTACATAGAATGATTTTATCAATATTTCAATTCCGGGATGTTAATTTGCTTGACATAATATGACCTATGCTTAATAACGCTCTGATAACAAATGAGTCAACTGCAATTGGTATGTAATAAAGTTAGTAATCTCACGTTCTAGAAATTATACATATAAATAAATACATTATAAATAAAAATAAATAAAATGGAACGATCCTTTATGGATCGCCTTCACTTCACAATTTTTTTGTTTTTCGAGTGGCGCATCGCCATACCAACACTCCTCTCCCCGGCGGCCCCACCACCACCGCATAAATGGTGCGGCCCGTCAGAGTCGCGGAGGATAGGGCGAGTGGCGCATCGCCATACCAAGCGTGACGATTAGAGGCAAATACTCCCTACAATGGAAGAGAGATGTCCAGCTTTTTTTTAGATCTTTACGGGCTGATGAAGTAAATTTTGACTGAATATTTACTACATCGTTATAATGATCTTGATGGTAAAGAATTCCAATTATAATAATTTAGTATTGGGGTGAGGATAGAATTAGGGTTGCTCGCATTCTAATAAAAAAATTGTAAATACCTGGTTCCTGAGCTGCATGGGCTGTTTTTAGCAGACTTCTAAAAAAGGAGGACGTTCTAAATTCGACTATAGGTTTTCTTTTTGTATATATTTGTGCGATATCTAGATTCTTTTTTATTAAATTGGTTATATTTTAGAGGTCCCACACAAAATTAAAAAAATACCACCTGTAAGAATGGCAATTGGCAATAGATGATATTTTTATTATGTAACTATTTAGAAAATATTCTAGTTGTGACCTTGAGCTAGTGATATTCCTTAGTCCACTAAAAAGGGTAAAAAAATTGAACTTTTAATATAATGTAACAACCGACTTCAACGAACTAACAGTATGAAGTCGTGGCTTTAATTCTTCTGTACACTACGTGTCTCAGCACGGACTTCTGAAGCAGTTATGTGGAAATAATTTTATTATTGTTAGTTTGAAGTCGGCTCTTACTTTATATTTAAAGTTTAATAGTTCAGACTTTGCGGAATCCAGCCTGTACAAAGCTACAGTTAGTAATCTAATCTATATATATAATAAATCTGTAGAAAAGTCGTGTCTGTAATTCTAATATACTCTTGAAAAAACAAGTCCAGGGGACTAAATAAAGGGTACTGAAGCCAAATTAGTGGTTTTTAGAATTTTTGTCTGTCTGTCTGTCTGTGTATTACCGATTCACGCAAAAACTACTGGACCGATTTCCATTTTTTATATGTAGGTAGTTAGTAACCCGGGGCAACTAAACTACTAAACTACTAACTAACTAAACTAAAAAGTAGCCTATAGGCTACTTTTCATCCCATTGCGGAACTTAAAAAATAAGGTTAAGTATTTTTCTATTATATATGATTATATTAGTTAATAGTTAGCGGGATGACGGGTGTTTTTTCAAATAAATATAATGTTTGTAAATAAAGTTTAAAATTAGTTTTAACCTTTGCATAACTAAATAAATTTGAAACTCTGCTGACGATATACGTTTTAATTATCAAAACAGCTCCATCTATCATCAAATGAAAAAAGCCTATATTTTGCCTTTAGTAACAAATAAATTAAAAAATATAAATAACTTACATTTATATGTTTAAATAATTACATTTATAAAATTATTTAAAAATCCTAACGTTTAATTTAATCGTTATTTCATTTTAAAAGTGTAATAATTAAAATTTAAAAAATAATAGATAATAGTGACATCTATCAAACGTATGAAAATTGATATTTTTTTAAACTAAAAACATATCAATTTTCATACGTTTGACACTATATCTGTATGTAAACTGATTAAAACTGGTCTGCCTGCAATTATTGCAAAATTCTCATTAAATCATTATTTCGTGAAATGGTGTCATTTGATGATATTTATCATTGTTTGTTGACCATGTCATGATATAGCTTAGCCAAATCAATGAATAGAGATCGTTTAACGATATCGATAACTAAACACAACATTGCTATTTCATGAATGGTCTAATCGTCAAATAGTTTTTCACCGCTAGCGGCGCTGATAGCGTGTTTTTTAACAGAAACATATTTTTAACAGAATCAACATCACTTTATGCCTTTTTTATATAATAAATGTTTCCGGCTTTGGGGTGGCTCTTGAGCCAGTCGCACCCCAGCCTTCTATAGCTGATATTACTAGATAGTATAGTTTTCACTTTCATAGTATTAATGTAATATAGCGCCCTCTACTTTCTGCTAAATAAACTAATGATAAGTAACTGATAAAATTAAATTTTAGAAAGCTACGGAATACTTATTCGTGCAACATCAAAAATTGTCACACTTAAAAATATCTAGACCGGTGGCCATTATCGGAATTATTTACCACAATTAACACGTTTGGCAAAATGGCTAACAACACCGTTATACACAACACGTGTGTTTTGTGTGCACAGTATCCAGTACTGTGTACACAAAACTGAGATTAGGAGAGAAGCTCTTTAGTTGATACATTGAGTGTCTGTCGGCATTCATTTTACCAACTTCATATGTTATCACGTTATCTGATGTAAATAATTCGAAATTAAGTGCTCTGTGTGATTTTATCTCTATTTGATGGAATAGTGCGTGGCATCGTTGGGTTTCTAATTACTAGGTAGATATGGTCAACAATCGTACAAAAGCTTTGTTTCAGTTTTTATGAATTTTATTTAAACAAATACGAAAGTGGTATACTCGCCGTGAGATTTCATCACGGCAAGGGAGCAAAACGTGTACGAGTCCTTTGAGGACAAATGAATCTGTTATGGGAAATTTTACATGCTGACTTACTACGTATCCGGTGAAGTGCTGAAGAGTAACTTCGTGGGCAAACCTAAATGTCTGAGTAGTAGTTGAAGGTTTGCGGCATACTCTTTTCTGCCCACAAACACTATAGGTAATGGGGAGCTGCACAGTATTGAGACGTATGTAAGCTGCTACTTTAGTTTTTATACCGTTAATGAGACTTATAAATCAGTTTGTCATTTTTGATTTTTGTGTTTTTGAGTTTTTATATTACAAGACAAACCAAGGTTTTTGTGACAATCCTGGTTTCATAGCTCACATGAGATATGTAACCCCGTGTAGTGGCGGGTAAGAATACTCACTACCCCATATCTTCCCGTGGGTGTCGTAAGAGGCGACAGAGGGAAACTGAGGCAGAGGATGGGCAGCAGCATCTTTCTGATAACAGCAAAAAACAATAAAAAAACTGCGGTTGCCAACCCGCTCGCCAAGCGTGGCAACTATGGCAATATACCCCCCATGAGCGACGACACAAAGAAACGGCCCCCAGTCCCCGGCGGCCCCGCTATTCCTGGCTACGGTGGCGACCATGGTAACGGCGGGGCAGGGGGTGCTAAGAATCTCCGGTGGAGGTTCGGTTGCCACCTACGACGACTCGACCTGGCAACTTATAACGCACGTACCCTGAGGACTGACGAGAAGATCCTGGAGCTGGAAGAAGAGATAGACAAGTTACGCTGGAATATTATAGGATTATCCGAGGTCCGAAGAGAGGGGGAGGACACGGTAATCTTCGAATCCGGCAACTTGTTCTATCACCGGGAAGGCGACCATCTGTCCCAAGGAGGTGTCGGATTTATCGTCCACAAGTCTCTCGTTAACAACGTTGTAAAGATTGGGAGTGTGTCGACGAGGGTTGCGTACCTTATACTCAGAATCACCAAACGGTATTCGCTGAAGGTCATACAGGTTTACGCACCAACCTCGGCACACCCCGATGAGGAGGTGGAGGAAATGTATGAGGATATCTCTAGAGCCATGCATTCCTCCAAAACCCACTATACAGTGTTAATGGGAGACTTCAACGCAAAACTAGGCACAAGAGAGTACGGTGAGCTGAAAGTAGGGAAATTCGGAGTAGGGCAACGGAACCCAAGGGGCTAGCAGCTGGCCGACTTTATGGAGAGAGAGGGACTTTTTATGATGAACTCTTTCTTCCAGAAGCGGCCCCACAGGAAGTGGACCTGGTCGAGCCCCGACGGTTCGACAAAAAATGAGATTGACTTCATTATGACGACCAGGCGACAACTGTTCAGTGATGTCTCAGTGATCGCGAGGGTGTAAACTGGCAGCGATCACCGAATGGTGAGGGGCACACTGAACCTAAACGTAAAGTTGGAGAGGTCACGTCTAATGAAGTCAACGCCCGTCCCCTCGTGCTCTAATCCAAAGTCCCGAAACCTTTCAGCTCGAACTACGAAACCGTTTTCAGTGCCTAGAAGATTGCAATGCAGTGGACGATATGAATGACAAGCTCGTGGAAACTGTCCATGCGGTCGGAGCTAAGTTTTGCAAGACCCGCCGCAGAAGAACACAAATACTCTCCGATCACACTCTTAATCTCATGGCTGTTAGACGGAATATGAAGCTGCAGTCTTCAGTAGATATGACAGAATACAGGCAACTGAACAGACAGATCTCCAAATGCATGCGGCGGGACTTGCGCAACTTCAATACAGCTCGTATTGAAGAAGCGATCGAGCGGAACCAGGGCTCCAAAGTCTTTGCTAGAGATCTGTCTGCCAGAAAGAGCCAACTGTCGAAGCTGAAGACCGAGTGTGGCAGCGTCGTTTCCGGGACACCTGAGATTTTGAGTGAGATTGAGAGGTTCTATGGGCAGCTGTACACATCATCGTTGGAGCCACACGCAAGTGTGAGTAACGATCCAAGAGCGAGTCTTATCCGACACTATTCCGATGATATCCCGGACGTCAGTCTGAGCGAGATTAGAATGGCTTCCAGCACCTTAAAACGGCAAGGCCCCAGGCGAGGATGGAATTACAGCGGAGCTTTTGAAAGCGGATGGAAAACCGGTACTTGAAGTCCTTCAGAAGCTCTTTAATTCCGTCCTACATGGTGGCATTACACCGGAGGCGTGGAGCAGAAGTGCGGTGGTCTTGTTCTTCAAGAAAGGCGACAACGCTCTCTTGAAGAACTACAGACCGATTTCCCTTCTGAGCCGCGTCTACGTGCTGTTTTCGAGAGTCATTACGAATCGTCTCGCACGCAGACTCGACGACTTCCAGCCTCCCGAACAAGCCGGTTTCCGAAAAGGCTTTAGCACCATAGACCACATATACAGAAATTGTACAGAAGTCCGAGGAGTACAATTTGCCACTACGTCTGGCGTATGTGGACTATGAGAAAGCCTTTGATTCCGTTGAAATTTGGGCGGTGCTGCAGTCCCTTCAGCGGTGCCAAGTTGACTGTCGGTATATCGAAGTGCTGAAGTGCTTGTACAGTAGGGCTACGATGGCTATCCGAGTACAGAACGGGAGTACGAAACCTATCCAACTGCAGAGAGGTGTAAGACAGGGTGACGTTATATCCCCGAAACTCTTCACCGCTGCATTGGAGGACGTTTTCAAGCTTCTGGACTGGAAAGGATACGGTATTAACATCAATGGTGAGTACATCACTCACCTTCGATTTGCCGACGATATAGTCCTTATGGCAGAATCGCTGGAGGACCTAAGCACTATGCTCAATGACCTCAACAGTGCCTCCCAACGGATAGGTCTTAAGATGAACATGGACAAAACAAAGATTATGTTTAATGTCCATGTCACACCTATGCCGGTAGTTGTTGGGAGCACTAAGCTCGAAGTTGTTGACGAGTGTGTTTACCTGGGACAAATAGTCCGACTAGGTAAGTCCAACTTCGACCGAGAGGTCAATCGACGGATTCAACTCGGCTGGGCAGCGTTCGGGAAATTACGGCACATCTTCTCGTCAGGTATACCTCAAAACTTGAAAACGAGGCTGTACAACCAGTGCGTGTTGCCAGTGATGACATACGGAACTGAGACGTGGTCCTTCACTGCTGGCCGGATGAGGAAGCTCAAGGTCGCTCAGCGAGCTATGGAGAGGCTATGCTCAGGTCTCACTGCGTGATAAACTTAGAAATGAGGTTATCCGCAGTAGAACCAGTGTGACCGACATAGCCCAACGCATTAGTAAGCTGAAGTGGCAATGGGCCGGCCATATAGCTCGAAGAACCGACAACCGATGGGGAAAAAAGGTTCTCGAGTGGCGGCCTCGTACCGGCGGACGAAGTGTAGGGCGTCCCCCCACTAGATGGAGTGACGACCTGGTAAGACATGCAGGAAGTCGATGGATGCAGGTGGCTCAGGACCGTGCTTTGTGGCATTTTTTGGGGGAGGCCTATGTTCAGCAGTGGACTTGTGAAGGGCTGTAATGATGATGATGATGATGATGAGATATGTAAATAAACAGGCTGTTGCGAAAATCAAAGATAGCAGATTTTACTTAAACAAAGGTTTATTTTATTTTACTTGGCAAAGGCAAAGGTAAATTTCATAATACATAAGCATTATTATATATTTTAACATATATGTTAATTACAATTTGAAGTGTCGATTTATCACGTCCTCGGCGGTGAAAGAAAACCTGCATATCTGAGAAGTTCCCCAGTTGAGGTGATCGCGCGTTAGTCAAAAGCTCTGTGGCCTGTGCCCAGTAGTAACATGTATGTAGGCTGCTACTTTTTTTAGTTTTGATGGGGCAATTATGCTGTTTTTATTTTATTCATATTTTCGGAGGTGTTACTTTTTTGTTTTCACACTACCGTAAATATTAACGGTGGCAAAGATTCGAAAGAATAGAACTCATCATCGTTATCATTACAACTTGTCAAAACACAAATGAACTGAACATAGGTCTAAATTGTCAAATAGGCTGCATATTTGCTATTTTTGATATTTGGCAACTGCAGCCTTTATTATTTTGAACAGTTGTCAGTAAGATGATGTTGCGCATCTCCTGTTTGTTTTCCTCTATCGCCTCTTAGGACATACACGGAACGATATGAGGTGGCAGATTCTCTTTCGCCGTCTCAACAAGGCTAACATTTTTCTGCTTCCGATCATGAGTGTAGTTCTACACACGTTAACTGCGAACAGAACTTCATTTGCAATAAAAGTAATCTTAAGGATTTTATCGTGTTTAATGTTAACTTTTTTTATTCCTGACGTTTCGGGCATTTCACTAATAACGTTTGGTCCGAACTACGCAGGACGATCTTACAGTATCTTAAAGTCTTTCAGTAGTATGCTTGGGTTTGAAGTTAGGATGTTTTTAATTTCAATAGCCTCGGGAATCATCCTTGGTACGAATCGGTGTTCTATTGCGAAGATTTGTTGTCTATCAGATCTGATATAATGGTTGGGACGATACTGAACATGTTGACATACTTCATACTTCTCGGAGCGTCGGTGCTTCACATCAGCAATATGTTCTTTCACGCAAATTTTTATGGAACTTTCTTCCAAAGATGGGTTTTGTACAACCCACTTAAATAAAAGTTGAAATGTAACGTGATTTATTAAATTTATTTTATAACACGTGTAGTATTCATCATTATCAGAACTGCATTTATGAAATTTTGAAGTCTACTCGAACGTAGAAAAAATCTCAGAATCTATTTTATGGTGCCAATCAATATTAAATGGGAACAATGATATGAATCAAATATCGCATATAAGACCATGAATTCATCATTATTTTGTTAAAACTTAATTAACTTTAATTATGAATGAATGTAAAGAGTAAATAATAATAGTAAATTTTGATTCCAAGACAATTTATCTTTCTTATGAATACATCGGAAGACACGTCCAATATAAAAAATGTAGATGTTTCTAGACATATGATATTAATGCAATTCTGAAAACTTATTTATTCACGTGTCCCTGTAGCATATTATATATATGCCAATTATCAATCATCTAGGTCCAATAGTCTTTGGGAAAAGCTAGTACATTATATAAAAATAAATTTTTGTTTGTTCGTATTTTATGCTCTGCCATATCGTTCGTCAGATTGCGGTAAAACTTTGTCAACTTACTGCTTGCACTTGCGCAAAGGTTATAGACATAGTACAATCAACTTACAGTAGGTGGCGCGCGTATATCATCGACAAATTTATTTGTAACATGTATAATATATTATTCAATTTCAATGAATGTATTAACATTTCTAATTAAACAATATAACCTTCCAAATTTAAAACGATATTTCCACAATTATTTCTTCTGCGGCAGCAACGCGGTAGGTACCATTATAGTTATACTAAAAATATTGCAGATAAATCATTTTTTCTTTGATGGTAGGACACTTTTCTGCCTAGTGGTCCGTCTGAGTTGTTAACAACTTCTTACCTATTTCTACCGATGAACAATAATTCACACTATTAATCTGTTCAAGTTTGAAAATTTAATTAGACTTACAACGAATAGTAGTTTTGGCCACACGCCGAATATTGAATATTCTGCGGACTTCCTGGTCGAACAGCCGAATATTATGCAAAAGTATTCGGCCGGGAAAAAAGTAGTGTTTAATTTTTCAGAGCGTCTATTCTCTGAAGCTGGGATTGTCTACGAGAAGAAAAGGAGTTAACTACTGCCTGTGGAGAAAAATTTGTTTTTCTGCACCATTGTTCTTCACACATAAAAAAAAGAACATACAGTCGAATTGAGTACCGTCTCCTTTTTGAAGTAGGTAGAAAATGAGAAATATCCAATTTGGTCTACAGATTTTAATACAGTTACTATTTAGTATGAAGGAAAAATTGGAATATAAAAAAAAAATTAAACATCTCTAAAATCCTATCTAATAGGCCTTATTCCGAAAAGTAGAAAAATTAAAAAAAGAGTTAAAAAAAATCAAAGAGCAAGATTGAGGCATTGTTTTAATTGGCACTCTAGAAACTGATACACATTTATTTAACACTAAGTTCTCAATAAAAATGATAATACGTAACAAAAAACTTCACCTCAGTTCCTACTAGCGACATCTGGTGAACGAAATATTATTAGCCCTCATTGTTAGCGAATGTCACTTCAAAATTATTTAAAAAAAATCTAATTATTCAGTCTGCGGTGGTCATAACACAATAATGTTATAAAGATGTCGATAAAACGTGTTCATTACAATGATGAGTAATGTTACACGCGTGTCGTCGGGACTGCAATGATAACCCTGGGATTATAATATTACGTGACTTATCAATTAAGTTTAGTGTCGCGCTGGATAGTACTGGCATAGATTATAAACACATAAATTAATGGCGTAAGGGCCTCGTCATCTTTTTTAGAACATTTTAAAACCATTTTTTTTAATGTTTCCTAGAAACTTTGAATTCATTTATCTATACAAATAAATAAAATTGAAGTGTCTGTTTGTAATGTTAAAATAATAGATTTTTACTAAACGCGTATAAAAATACATACGGTACTTATAACAAAAAAATAAACAGTTTTTATAATTTTTGTCTGTCTGTCTGTTTGTTCCGGCTAATCTCCGAAACGGCAGGACTGAATTTGACGGGACTCTCACTGGCTGATAGCTGATGTTATAGGATTAACTTAGACTACTTTTATTTTAGAAAAATAATATTTTAAAACCCATGAAATCCAATCGTAATAAATTGCAAACGAGCAACTGTTGCAAACTAGCTGTTCCCAGTGAGGAAGTAGAATAGACGAAGTCGAACAGCTAGTTTGCAACATTTAATGCAATATTACAAAAATGAAAGCTAAAAACTAAATTTAATATATTAGGTCCTTACATATGAAATTGGTGTTTTGTACGTGAGGAATATAAAGTCAATTTTTTTGTTGTATAATATATTTAATTAATCAAAGTATGCACCGTTGTTATCTATGCACTTTTGCCATCTCATAGGTAGTTCATTGATCCCTTTACTAAAAAAACCATGGGGGTGAGAATCAATAAACTCTTTAAAGGCGGTTTGGACTGCCGCATCGGAGTAAATTTTTTTTCCTTGTAAGAAGTTGTCCAAATTCCGGAAAAAATGGTAATCTGTTGGAGCATGGTCTGGGGAGTAAGGTGGATGTCGCAGACATTCCAATATTAGCTCATCTAACTTAGTGGTTGTTTGTTGTGCAGTGTGTGGTCTTGCGTTGTCGTGAAGCAGCAGTGGCCTAGAGCGATTGACCAATCTCGGTTGTTTAGCAGCTAGTTCTTCCTTCATGGTTTGCAGTTGCTGACAATAGATATCTGCCGTAATCGTTTGGCCAGGTTTTAGAAAGCTGTAGTGAACGACACCGGCGCCAGTCCACCAAACACTCACAAGTAACTTTTTCTGAGTTAATTTTCGTTTAGGGCAGGATTTGTCTGGGTCTCCAGAGTTCAGCCATTGCGACGAGCGCTTCCGATTATCGTACAGTATCCAATTTTCATCACAAGTAATGATTCGATTTAAAATCCCTTCATTATTGTGTCGGTTGAGCAAAGTAACACAACAGTCGACGCGTGTTTGCAAGTTCGATTCACTCAATTCATGAGTGAATCGAACTTGCCATCATTGTTCCCATCATTGTACCCATCGTTCAAGTTTTTTTACTTTCCCGATTTGCTTCAAGTGGATTAATACAGTTTTATCACTTACCCCGAAGCCTGCAGCTATCTCTGAAGTGCTTTGTGATGGATCCGCTTCCACAATAGCCTTTAATTCTTTCTGAAGGTCGAAATTTCCAGAAGGAAAACGTTGAAACCAAAAACGTACCGTGCTTTCTTTTGCGACACCAGCGCCGTACACATCATTAATCCTTCGAGCTGTTTCTGCAGCACTGGTGCCACGGTAGAACTCGTACTCGTAAATATACCGATATTTCATGTTTTCCATTGTGCGGTAATAAGCGACGCCAAAGAATAAAATAATGAGGAAAAAACAAATTAATTACTGTTTTCAAAACTCTTTTAAAAAATGAATTTATAAATTTGAATTTGGAATTCTTAACCAAAGAGGAGATATTTCAGATCAAAGTGGTCAGTACGACAAAACGCTAATTTCATATGTAAGGACCTAATATATTTTAACATTTTGTCTCCTTTTTTACACCATGTTTCATGAATATAATAGAGGTTTGGTTGAAGCTGAGTGAATCGTATATTTTGATCGCTTTTAGAATGACAAGACAGGGGCCTATCCCATTAAGGGGGGGACTAGCCCGTTTGTTGGCATCGCAGTAAATTGCATTCTGTTGTCGTGACGTCATTATTGACAAAAATTGCCTAGCATTGAACAATTTGAGTTGCCCGTGTAACTCATCATCATCATTAAAGCCCTTCACAAGTCCTCTGCTGAACATAGGCCTCCCCCAAGAAATGCCACAAAACACGGTCCAGGAAGTTGATGGATGCACCATCGACTTCCTCCATGTCTTACCAGGTCGTCACTCCATCTAGTGGGGGGTCGCCCCACACTTCGCCTACCGGTACGAGGCTGCCACTCGAGAAACTTTTTTCCCCATCGGTTGTCGATTTTTCGAGCTATATGGCTGGCCCATTGCCACTTCAGCTTACTAATCCGTTGGGCTATGTCGGTCAGTCTGGTTCTACTGCGGATATCCCCATTTCTAAGTTTATCACGCAGAGAAACCCTGAGCATAGCCCTCTCCATAGCGACCTTGAGCTTCCTCATACGGCCAGCAGTGAAGGACTACGTCTCAGTTCCATAAGTCATCACTGGCAACACGCACTGGTTGTACAGTCTCGTTTTCAAGTTTTGAGATATACCTGACGAGAAGATGTGTCGTAATTTCCCGAACGCTGCCCAGCCGAGTTGAATCCGTCGATTGACCTCTCGGTCGAAGTTGGACTTACCTAGTCGGACTATTTATCCCAGGTAAACATACTCGTCAACAACTTCGAGCTTAGTGCTCCCAACAACTACCGGCATGGGCCTGACGTTATACATGATCTTTGTTTTGTCCATATTCATCTTAAGACCTATCCGTTGGGAAGCACTATTGAAGTCATTGAACATAGTGCTTAGCTCCTCCAGCGATTCTGCCATAAGGACTATATCGTCGGCAAATCGAGGGTGAGTGATGTACTCGCCATTTTTTTTTTATTTATTTATTTAATCTTTTTTTACATCTACCTTATACTAAGGGATATAAAGGGCGGACTTAATGCCTTGTGGCATTCTCTACCAGTCAACCCTGGATGATTTGAGAAGCTGTGGCAGGTGTAAAAATCACTCCATAAATTAATTTAATTTTGATGTTAATACCGTATCCTTTCCAGTCCAGTAGCTTGAAAACGTATTCCAATGCAGTGGTGAAGAGTTTCGGGGATATTACGTCACCCTGTCTTACACCTCTCTGCAGTTGGATAGGTTTCGTACTCTGGTTCTGTACTCGGATACCCATCGTAGCCCTACTGTACAAACACTTCAGCACTTCCATATACCGACAGTCAACTTGGCACCGCTGAAGAGACTGCAGCACCGCCCGAATTTCGACAGAATCAAAGGCTTTCTCATAGTACACATACGCCAGACATTGGGGCAAATTGTATTCCTCGAACTCCTGTACAATTTGCCGAAGCGTATGTATGTGGTCTATGGTGCTAAAACCTTTTCAGAAACCGGCTTGTTCGGGAGGCTGGAAGTCGTCGAGTCTGCGTGCAAGACGATTCGTAATGACTCTCGAAAACAGCACATAGACGCGGCTCAGAAGGAAATCGGTCTTAAAGAGAGCATTGTCGCCTTTCTTGAAGAAAAAGACCACCGCACTTCTGCTCCACGCTTCCGGAGTAGTGCCACCATGGAGGACGGAGTTAAAGAGCTTCTGAAGGACTTCAAGTACTGGTTTTCCACCCGCTTTCAGAAGCTCCGCTGTAATTCCATCCTCGCCTGGGGCCTTGCCGTTCTTAAGGTGCTGGAGAGCCATTCTAATCTCGCTCAGACTGACGTCCGCGATATCATCGGCCCGTGTAACTGCACCACAATAACTAGTAGTCTTTACATATAAATAAAATTGTCTGCCTGTAATATCGAAATAACTGCCTTTTATTGAGCTTATTTGCATGTCATTAAAACATGAATAACCATTTTAATTTTTAAAAGTTTTGTCTATCTGTCTGCCTGTCTGTTCGTCCGTTTGTCTGTCTGTTTGTCTGTCTGGGCGGGCTAACCTTTACAATGAGTGATGAAACTTTTGAAAAGATAGAGACCAATGCCAGGAGTGATCTAGGCTACATTTCATCCGAAAACGTGAGATTTTTTTGAAATCGAAAAATTTATAAAATGTGTTTTGATGATTATCTTAAATTTAAATAACGTCACATTAACAGATCCCACCCAGGCGAAGCCGGGGCGGATCGCTAGTTTAATAATAAATTTACAAATATTTTAGTCTTTGCTAAGCACATTTTTGGACCATTCACTTTAACGTCGACTCTCCAAGTAAATTGGTTAGACCTCCTTTTATTTAATTATACGCAATTAGAATGAAAACTTATCTTAAAATTATAATCAATTAATACAATGCTTCAAAGAGATTTATTAGTATTAAGATACCATGTCTACTTACTCGAGATTTCCCGTATTGATATAGCAGCAAAAGCATTAAAATATTTTTGATAATATCTATAATGATAGGTACTATAAAGAAGAAGTTTTTACGTGGTAGAGCCATGCTGCAGCTATATTAGTTATTGTATAGTTGTAGCACGAATGGGTCGGCTCGACCGGGGTAGGACCACGCTCTCACATAATACCAGCGTAAAATAGCAGCTTAATGCTGCTGTGTTTCATATGGTGAGTGTAGAGAACCGGAGACCCTTTTTACTGGAAAAGAGGCATTCCATCTTAGTCCTCACGGCTGACAACGCATCTGCATTTTGATTCGCAGTTTGATTGCATTTTGATTGTCGGTGCGAGAGAGACATATTATAGACTAGCTTTTTACCCGCGGCTTTGCTCGCGTGGTCTTCAATTAAAAACATCATTAAATGCTATTCCGCGCCAAAATAAAATAGATTCTGATATTTTTTCTACGTTCGATCGTTTCATAAATGCAGTTCTGATAATGATGAATACTACACATATAATAGAACAAATTTTAATAAATCACGTTACATTTTAACTTTTATTTGAGCGGGTTTTACAAAACACATCTTTGGAAGAAAGTTCCATAACAATTTACTTAAAAGAACATATTGCTGATGTGAAGCACCGACGCTCCGAGAAGTCTGAAAGTATGTCAACATGTTGAGTATCGTCCCGACCATTAGATCTGATAGACAACAAATCAGCCCCCCCCCCCCTCCATGGGTTCCTTATAGTGCCCGAAACGTCAGGAACTAAAAAAGTTAAAATTAAACACGATAAAATCTTTAACATTACTTTTATTGCAAATGGAGTTCTATTCGCAGTGAACGTATAAAAGCTAAAGTAGCAGCTTACATACGTCTCATTACTGTGCACATGGCTCCCCATTACCTATAGTGTTTGTGGGCAGAAAAAAGTATGTCGCAATCCTTCAACTGCTACTCAGACATTAAGGTTTGCCCACGAAGTTATTCTTCACCACTTCACCGGATACGTAGTAAGTCAGCACGTACAATTTCCCATAACAGATTCATTTGTCCTCAAAGGACTCGTACACGTTTTGCTCCCTTGCCGTGATGAAATCTCACGGCTAGCTACACGGCTCTCGTATTTGTTTAAATAAAATTCATAAAAACTGAAACAAAGCTTTTGTACCATTGTTGACCATACCTACCTAGTAATTAGAAACCCAACGATGTCACGAACTATTCCATCAAATAGAGATAAAATCACACAGTGCACTTAATTTCGAATTATTTACATCAGATAACGTGATAACATATGAAGTTGGTAAAATGAAACCTATGCCGACAGACACCCAATATATCAACTAAAGAGCTTCTCTCCTAATCTCAGTTTAGTGTACACAGTACCTACTGGAAACTGTGCACACAAAACACACGTGTTGTGTATAACAGTGTTGTTAGCCATTTTGCCAAACGTGGTAATTGTGGTAAATCATCCCGATAATGGCCACCGGTCTAGATATTTTTAAGTGAGATAATTTTTGATGCTGCACGAATAAGTATTCAGTAGCATTCTAAAATTTAATTTCACAGTTACTTATCATTAGTTTATTTAGCAGAAAGTAGAGGGCGCTATATTACATTAATACTATGAAAGTCAAAACTATACCATCTAGTAATATCAGCTATAGAAGGTTGGGGTGCGACTGGCTCAAGAGCCACCCCAAAGCCGGGAACATTTATTTATTATATAAAAAGGCATAAAGTGATGTTGATTCTGTTAAAAATCTGTTTCTGTTAAAAAACACGTTATCAGCGCCGCTAGCGGTAAAAAACTATTTGTCGATATGACCATATTATCATGAAATAGCGATGTTGTGTTTAGTTATTGATATCGTTAAACGATCTCTATTCATTGATTTCGCTAAGCTATGTTATGACATGGTCAACACACAGTGATAAATATCATGAAATGTCACCATTTCACGAAATAATGATTTAATGAGAATTTTGCAATAATTGAAGGCAGACCAGTTTTAATCAGTTTACATACAGATATAGTATCAAACGTAAGAAAATTGATATGTTTTTAGTTCAAAAAATATCAATTTTCATACGTTTGTTTGTTGTATCTATTAATTTTTAAATTTTAATCATTACAATTTTAAAATGAAATAACGATTAAATTAAACGTTAGGATTTTTAAATAATTTTATAAATGCAATTACTTAAACATATAAATGTAAGTTAATTATATAATTTATTAGTTACTCTTTTTTAAGTTCCGTAATCGGATAAAAAGTAGCCTATTAGTTGCCTCGGATTACTAACTACCTACATATAAAATTTAATGGAAATCGGTCCAGTAGTTTTTGCGTGAATCGGTAATACACAAACAGACAGACAGACAGACAAACATTCTAAAAACCACTAATTTGACTTCAGTACCCTTTATTTAGACCCCTGGACTTGTTTTGTAATTGTTCAACGCGGATAAAGCCGGGGCAAGCTAGTTGTACGGTAAAAAGTAAAACTTAAAGCAGACTTGCTAATTTAGCAAGTCTAATAAACGTATTAATACTGGGCACAGACATTTGTGAGACGGTTTTACAGCAGGGTAGAGTCCGCCGCAATGCCCTTTTGCATGTTGGCGGGCTTCATATTTATATGTTATTATATTATACATAATACATACATAAACACTCACGCCTGTCACCCAGAGGGTAGGCAGAGACTACGGACTTCCATTTTGCACGATCCTGGCACACCTCTCTCGCCTCCTTTACATCCATATATCTACGCATACACGCTCGTCGGTTAAGGGTACTCCTAATCTGGCCCATTTTCAATATATCGCCAATTTGGTCGATAAACCTTCGTCTAGGGCGTCCCTTTCCGACTCTGCCGTTCACTTCTGCAGCATAAATTTGCTTTGTCACTCTTTCTTCGTTCATTCTTTCTACATAACCAAACCACCGAAGCATTCCTTTCTTAATCCTGGTCACAACGTCATCTTGCAAACCACACTTTTCTCTTATCACACTATTTCTCACCCTGTCATTCAGATTCAGCCCTAGCATACTCCTTAATGACCGCATTTCTACAGCATTTATTCTATTCTCATGCTTCTTCTGCCAGACCCAACTTTCACTACCATACATTAAAGTAGGGATTAACACAGCACTGTGAATTGCCAAACCCCATTCACTCTATTTCCTGCGTTCACTCGTCGTTTTATATCCTTATCATATCTACCATCCCTGCTAAATAAACATCCCAAATATACAAACTCATCCACTTTCTCAATCAACTCCCCTTCTATTCTTATTTCACATAACGTTTTACTTTCTTCTCTTTCAAAAACCATCACTTTCGTCTTACTTGCGTTCACTTTCATACCTCTTTCTTTTAATGACCGGTTCATTAAAGTAACCATCATTTGTAACTCGGCCGCCGACGATGCAAATATGACTTGATCATCGGCGTACAAAAAGGCATTTGACGGTTAACTCACCCATTCTCAACCCACATTCTTCAACTTTCAAAGTTTGCAAACAACTGTCCATAAATAGGTTAAACAACCAGGGCGAAGCTACACAGCCCTGTCTGACACCTTTTTGGATGCCAAACCAGTCCGAGTAGACCCCGTTGATCCTGACACAAGCACTAGAGTCCCTATAAAGAGACTTCAATGCCTGTATCAAACCAGCGCTCAAACCAAATGAGTTAAGTGTTTTCCATAACACATTCCTGTCCACTCTGTCATAAGCCTTTTCCAAGTCCACGAAAGCACAAAAAACTTTCTGGTATTTGGCCAAAAACTACTCCGCAATCATGCGCATGGAAAACACTTGATCCGTACACCCCATTCCCTTTCTAAATCCAGCTTGCACATCCAAAATTTTTCCATCAGTTTCTTCCATAACTCTTTCAATTAACACCTTAGCATAGTTTACCCACAATGCTAAGCAAGCTGATCTACAGTAGTTTTACAGTCCTGCTGTGACCCTTTTCCTTTATATATTGGGACTATAACGGCTTTGCACCAGTCTTCCGGTACCCGCTTCAGTTCCCAACATAAATTAAACAAGGTGTACAGCAGGCCTGCCACCACTCCCTCTCCAGCCCTTAGCATTTCGAGTGATACTCTATCATATCCGGCTGCCTTACCTGCTTTCATGCTTTTCATTGCTTTCATTATTTCATCTACACTTATCTCCCTACCTCTCTCCACTTCTTTCGAAATTTCTTCTTCACTTAATTCAGACGACCCTTCACTCATAAACACGCTTTCAAAGTATTCCTTCCATCTCTTTATATTCGAAACTTCATCATTCAGCATACAGCCATTCTCGTCTCGTATAGTAGCATTCATTCTAGGCTGTTTTGAATTTCCCCTAGCAGTTCTTACGAGTTTCCAGAACATTTTAATATTTGCCTGGAAGTTATCAGATATCTTTCTATCATTCTTATCCGTTCTTTCTTTCGTTTTTTCTTTCAACAACTTCTTTTACTCTCTTATTTATAAGTCTAAAGTCTGCCTTTTTTCTTTCAATCTCATCATTCATACCGCCAGAATTACCAGCTTTGGTTGCCAGTAAATCTAGCCATGCTCTCTTCTTTGCTTCAACTTCCATCCCAATCTCATTCCGTTACTTTGCGGAAATCCATTATATTAAAGTTGTATACTTTGCCAATATCCGCTCAATAAAATAAAATGATGTGTCTTACCTAGTTTGAAGAGCATCCTCCCCTCAATTGCGTGCAATATCCCTGTCACCACTAATAGTGATAGTGAGTAGTGGTGTTGGGATTAGTGGTGACGGGGATAGTGCACGTAATTGAGGGAGGGCGGGAGGTGCTCTTCAAACTAGGCAAGACACATGTGGATCGCCAAACACCGATAGTGCTGATGGTATCGCATGAATATGCACGTATGTCTTTAGATTCTCAGTACCACTGAATCTAAAGCATACAGTAACCAAATAGTTTCCCATCAGAACTTTTATATTGCCTGAACGCATCATGCAAAATTTGAACGCACAAAAAGCAGCTTCACAATAGTGTCATTATGTACATCCTGATTGAAACTAAGTGGTTAAATCGACCTCTTTAACTCGACTTTAAGGTAAAAATATGAGTAAATTCAAATAGCACTAACAACAATCATTGTCATATTCATGTAGGATACATCACAAGAAAAAAAATTAAAAACTTTTTAATTAAAAAAAAACTAATATTCGTTCACACGTGTTGTAAGAGTTGACAAGTAGTAATTTAATATCAACGTAAATATAACAAGTCACAATAGGCATAATACCTTTTCGGCATTCCTCTTATACGAGTTTACGTGGTAGAGCCATGCTGCAGCTATATTAGTAGTATAGTTGTAGTACGAATGGGTCGGCTCGACCGGGGAAGGACCACGCTCTCATAGAATACCAGCGTAAAATAGCAGCTTAACACTGCTGTGTTTCCTATGGTGAGTGTAGAGAACCGGAGACCCTTTTTACTGGAAAAGAGGCATTCCATCTTAGTCCTCACGGGTGACAACGCATCTGCATTTTGATTCTTTATTGAAGATAGATGTAGATGTCTATGGGTCACAGCAACCACTTACCATCACGTGGACTGTGTGCTCGTTTGTCACCCTATTCTATACAAAAAAAGTATGGCCTATATTGGCTGCAGCACGAATGGGTCGGCTCGACCGAGAAAAGACCACTCATACAGAATACCAACGCGAAATAGCAGCATACAGCTGCTGTGTTTTGTATGGTGAGTGAAGAGAAACATTGTCTTAGTACTCAGGGGTATTTTGATATTTACTCTGTATTTTTATTTTAAATCAGATGAATTTTGATTCTAAATGGAAGATAAATACGGATGTTTTTGGACCACGGCATTCACTATCCATGAGGTGGGCGGTGTGCTCATTTATCACCGTTACCGTTACAGCCTATAAAATGTCCACTGCTGAACATAGGCCTCCCTCATAAATTGCCTCATATGGGGGATATTTGCCATAATTGCCACTTTTGGCAAGTTGTCAACCGCAGTTTTTATTTTTTAATGTATTATGAAGACGCTACTGTTCAACCCTGGCTTGTTTCCTCTGTCGTATTACTTTGTTCTATGATATTATATACATTCTATTACAATTGTTGAATATGTTTTATTTGTTTCAGTTGGAGTGAAAATGACCTCCAAAGAGGCAGCCTTTGAGAAATGCGATGTTGCAAACGAAGAGTCGAGCAATTACGGGAGTAGCGTCAAATTACGGCGGGAACTGGGGCTATTCTCTGCTGTGAATTTGATACTTGGCGTTATGATTGGCTCGGGAATTTTTGTATCTCCGGCGTCCGCATTAGAGCATTCCGGTTCCGTCGCTTTATGTTTAATAATATGGACCTTATCTGGAATGATATCTTTACTAGGTGGGTGTAGGTAAGAAGCCTGTTCTACGTAGTACTTAAATTTAAAAAGTATTTTTATCATTAATTCATACTTTTAAAAAAGACAAATATAAAAAGAAATATAAATACTCGTTTTTGGCATAAATTGTAGATTATCTTTTAATGACAGATATTAGATTTTAATGTTATGTTATTATATTAAACTTTTCATAAATAATTAATGTAAAAAGGGAACATAATATTATGTCGTGCTATTGTACTACTTATAAATAGGTGGGCAACGGATAATAAATATCTTAATTTTCTATAGACTTTTAACATGATAGAGCCACGCTGCAGTTATGAATGGGTCGGCTCGACCGGAGAAGGACCAAGCTCTCACAGAATACCAGCCTTAAATAACAGCTTAATGCTGCTGTGCTTCGTATGATGAGTATAGAGAACCGAAGATCCTTTTTACTGAAAACGAGGCATTCCATCTTAGTCCTCAGGCGTGACAACGCTTCAAGTTGCTTACCATCAAGTGGACTGCGTGCTGGTTTATCCCCCTATTTCTTTAAAAAAATATACCACATAATATTTAAAATTTAAATGCATATCAATATCTATGGATTAGATTACTGTAGTGTCTTTCCTGCCCGAATAAAATCTGGGTGTCTTCAATGCAAGAGTGAATAAATTAATAGTCTTCTGATACGCTACTCGTATGACACGGTTCGATTAACAATCTAGGGCTTTATTATTAAAATTTAAAAAAAATGTAAAAAAATATTAAATAAGCTTAAAATGCTAGTGAGCATTGGTTCACGACAATAGTCGAATGGCAGATTCGAACCTACGATTTTTTAATTCGCGGTCCGTACCTTACTGTTAGGTTACTGTCGCATAAAGTGAGCCTAGTATATTTTGATTCTGCTTCCTATCAAATATTGGGATTGATAGACATTACAAATAGTTTTACACCTTTAGGCCCGCCACATACATACGGAATTCCGTATCGGGATTCCGTTTCGATATTTCGAGTCGGAATTCCGAACGCAGCAAGTCCATATAAAATCAAGGACCCATTACACATGTACTGTAGTTTTCTTTATGTCTATGTGTGTGGGCGACCAGTTCGGAATTCCAACCGAAACGGAATGCCGACACGCAATTCCGTATGTATGTGGCCGGCCTTAGTTCGCCCTATGAAGATATTAAGAGTTCAGGTTAATTTACAATGTTTATATCTTTTATATATAATTTTAGGAGCATTATCATTCGCTGAATTAGGGACCGTGCTGGGTAAATCTGGCGCCGAATATTCATATTTCCAGGAGGCATTTGGAAAAATTCACAAATATTGGGGTCCGTTACCCTCATTTATATGTGCATGGATTTATGTTGTCATCTTAAGGCCAGCTGAAGTAGCTATAATTGTGATGACTTTCGCCGAGTACGCAATACAGCCATTTACTGCTGATTTAGAGGCTGGGTATAAGGATATGGCAATTAAGCTAGCATCATTGGCAGCGTTGTGTGAGTACCTTTTCCAAAATATTTTTTTACAAACTGGTATCCGGCGCGTTGCAGCCGCAGAAGAAATAATTGCGGAAATATCGTTTTAAATTTGGAAGAGCTATATTCTTTTATTAGGAATGATAATACATTTATTGAAGTTGAATGACATATAATTTTCAAATAAATTTCTCGGTACGATACGCGCGCTTCATACTATTGTACTATGCCTATAACCTTTGCGGAAGTGCAAGCATTATGTTCACAAAGTTTTACCGCAATCTAATGAACACATAGAGAGTATGGCAGCGCATAAAATACGAACAAAAAAACATTAATTTTTATATATTAGACAGAAGTGACGAACGAATTTAAAGGTCACCTGATTGTAAATGGTACTGCAGTTCATTGACACCTGCAGCGTACTACACACAAAGAAGGCTACAGATGCGTTGTCACCCCTGAGGACTAACATGTAAAGCCCCACTGCTTACTGTAATTATACTGAAGAGCCAGTATTATAACAGGCTGTATGTATACCTTTTTTTATAGAACAAGGGTGACAAACGGGCACACATTCCACCTGATGGTAAGTAGATGCTGTGGCCCGTCAACCCTGAGGACTAAGCTGGAATGCCTCGTTTCCAGTAAAAAGGGTCTCCGGTTCTCTACGCTCACCATACGAAACACAGCAGCATTAACTTGCTATTTGACGCTGGTATTCTGTGAAAGCGTGGTCCTACCCCGGTCGAGCCGACCCATTCGCGCTACAACCACAATATAACTGCAGCGTGGTTCTACCACGTGAAAACCTTAATCTTCAGACCGGAACACAGCGGTGCAACACTGCTATTCAGCAGTAGATATAGGTAAGAGAGTGGTATCTATCAAGACGTACTTATAGGCAGAAATGGAGTCCTACAACCTAAACAGTTCTCCTTAAAATTTCTCCATTTATATAATTCTTATTAATATTATTTTCTTATTTGCCACTTATTTGTGGTTCATCGTCACAAATAAAGTGAACAAGAATTTTAGCGAGTACTAGTGACCTTTCGTTTAGACGAATTTAGCTCAATCTGCTTTTTATTTTTTCTGGTTTTTGAGATCTGATCGAGCGACTTTTATTTTTGTCAGGCAACAACACTTCATTTAGGACGAGGACCTTGACGAGGACGCTCAGTCAGATCCTCCGATATAAGTAATTGAAACGTATTGATTATATATTTTTTGGAATACGAGTAAGTAATAGTGTTCTGTGGTCGGTTCGCAACGAATAAAGAAATATGATGTACGCATTTTTCTAGTGTACTTAAAAACAAAATTACTTTAAATAAAAGGAGGAGAGATTATAGCATATGTACTGGAGGTCTTAAAGGAAATGCCTTACTTTTGGGACAAAAACCATCGTAATGATTTATGTGAAAATTTAAGGCTTCATTTTTTTTCGCACACGACTTATTTATTAATGTGTGCAAATTCCATTCTTTAATGTAATAATTGCTAAAATCTCCCCTCCACGGCCACCAATTCCGCCTGCGCAGCGGACTTCCCCGAGTCCGGTACGCGGAGGCCATGGGGCCAGGAAAATCGAGCACCGCCTTTGGCAGGGCTGCCAACCGTACGAGCTTCCTCGTACAAATACGAGATTTGTAGTCTTCCGTGCGAGGTACGAGGACATTATCAACCTCGTACAATTATGTACGAGATCTAGATAATATGGCTCGAACATTTTGCATCATTATTATAAAATAGTAAAAGCTAGTGCCATCTATCAGAACTTGAAGGAACTTCTTACACCAAAAATTTCATTGCCGCATTTACGCGATGATTGTCTACGGTAGCCTAAATCAGACTTGGCTGTATGGGCTCAACTCCCTTTGCCTGTCCCAAAGAGGGACGAAAGGAATAAAAAAATCTATGGTAGCTATCCCGTCAACCGGGAAACGGAAATCCCCGACTAAAACATTTCGTTCTTCGCATTAGTCGTCTATGTCACACATAGCGCAAATTTCTACTTTCTCTGTTCCTTACGTGTTCCATTCGTTGCATGCCGGCCGTGTTTAGTTGTACTACGATATTACGTGCAGCTAATAGAAGTTTTTGTAAAAAAGAAGATTTTATTGTTAAATACCTAGTCTTTTCGTTGTTTCGTCCATTGTTTAATGGTGTAATAGAAGTATCGTTATGAGTGATAACGACGAAAACAGTGACCGTTCGCCTACTTTGACTCCGCCTAGAAAATTACGTAAAAAAGGTGGTTGGACAAGAAAAAAGGAAGGTAACACACAATCGCAATATCGTGTACAAAATTTTAGACAGCAATGGTTAAACGATCCGACTTTTAAAGACTGGCTTTTGCCAGACACCAATGATTTGAATATAAAGAGAACAACCTTAAAAAGAAAGTTTTAAGCGCCGTTAAGGAGTTCAATAAAAATTCTCCAGATAAAATAAACAGCAAAACGCTCAAACTAGGAACCAAAAAAGCGTCTGTATATATCTCGGAATCATTAACAGCTACAGCAAGAAAATTATACTTTTCTGCGCGTCAACTTGTTAAAAATGGTGAACCCAAATTCTGTTGTATTTCTGAGGGTAGAATTATGATACGCAAAAAGGATGGACTACCAGCAATTCATGTCAGATCGTTTTTTCAGCTTGATCAATTAAGAACCAAGGTTATTCAAGCATGTCTGTACATTAAGTCGGTGAGCTTTTTGCTCATAATTTGCATGCTAATCATAGTGTTATATAGTTTTTTATCTTATTTACTATATATAGATACGAAATCTACCATTCATTGTTAATTTTCTGTTTTTTATTATCTTTATATCACCAATTGTTTAGAGTAAACATAGGACTCAACACTTCTTCATGGCTTCAGAATGCGGTTAGGTCAAAATTTACGCTATTATTTTATCGGTATCAACCAGGAATACATAAAATTAATTTCTTAAACGTTTTGAAAATGGCTAATAAATTGATCATATTATTGATGACGTTGACAAGAACGTCATTATTGGTAATTCATTCCTGGTTAAAAATCCCGATGAATGTAGCAAACTTCTAAATTCTCAGTTTGGAATAAAGATGATAGTCCAAAATATTAGAAGCGTAAATAAAAATTTTGAAGATTTTCAAATTCTGTTAACAAGGTTAAAAATAGACTTTGACCTGATTATATTGACTGAATGTTGGTTACCACATGCTTCCGAACTTCCACTTTTACATGATTATACAAGTTTTCAAACAAATAAACATGTAAATCAAAGCAGCGGTGTAGTTGTTTATGCTAAAAATTCTTTAAAGGTGTCTGTTTGTGAACCTGATCTAAGAGAAGCCGATAGCTTAGTGATCAATGTTAATAATGAATATGCTTTTGTTTGTATTTATCGATCTCCTTCTTTTGCATCCATTGATACTTTTACTACATCTCTTGACCAACTATTGTCAGAGCTCAAAAAATATAAACATATTGTTTTGACAGGGGATGTAAATATTGATATCACAGACAATAATAATGACCAAAAGTGTAATGCTTACCTAAACTTATTAGCTATGCATGGTCTTCTTGCGGGCCATAATTATCCAACGCGTGAAAATAGCTGTTTGGACCATTACTTGCTAGAACAGTCTTTAAAAGCCATTGTATAGTTTGCCAGACTTCCGTTACGGATCATAGCACAATAATTGCTTCAATAAATAATTCGTTTTGCTCAAAACCACAACAACAGAAATATATAAAGGAACAGATTATATTGGAGCTCTAACAGAATTAAACAATATTGACTGGAATATGATTACTAGTAATAATGACCCGAATACAGCAACTCATAATTTTTGACTTTAATAAAAGTACATTAGAAAAGCATACAACAAATTATAAAGTGTCCTCACGAAAACGTAACATTAAACCTGGATTACACCTGGTCTCTTAAGGTGTATTAAATTTAGGATAAATTACATTCAAAACTCAGGAAAATCCAAAGGATGATGTGCTCAAAATAACATATTCTAGGTATCGTAACTACTGCAACAATTTATTGAAGAAACTTAAGAGAATTTATGAAAGAAAGGAGATTAGTGAAAACAGAGGGACATTAAAAGACATGGAATGTTATAAAACAAATATGTAATATAAATGCCACTAGTAGGATTCGAGTGAATTATTAAATATAAAATCTAGTCCGTTAGAATCAATTCACTATGTAAATAATTATTTTGTTAATATAGGTCAAAACCTAGCTACTGAAATAATTAACAGCAGCAATAAACACGCAAAAATACGCCCACCACAAATACAAATAATACGCATAGAACATCTTTAATGCTCCTGCCCACATGTGAACAAGAAATTGCAAAATAATAATGTCATTAAAAAACTCACACTCGACTGGATGGGACGGTCTTTCTTCCATATTTATAAAGCAGGCTATAGATATATTAATTACACCCATCACACATATATGTAACATCTGTCTAGCTAGTGGAATCTTTCCTAATGTTCTAAAAAGGGCAATCGTTGTGCCAGTATATAAATCGGGTGATAGAGACAGTGTTTCCAATTATAGACCAATTGCTTTATTGCCATGTTTATCTAAAATTATTGAAAGGGTCATAAACATCCGCTTGCTTAAATTTCTAGAGTCCAAAAATCTTTTGTCCTGTAATCAGTATGGGTTTAGAGAAAACAAATCCACATCTGATGCAATTGAACACCTTGTTAGCCATATAAGCAGAAAATTGGATAAAAAATACAAATGCATAGGAGTTTTTTTAGATATGGCAAAGGCTTTCGACACTGTATCTGTTCCTAATTTATTAAATAAACTCGAAAGTATGGGAGTTCGGGGTGCCGCGAATTATTAACTGATTATTTATCTAGTAGAGTCAGGCAGTAAAATAGATAATTTAATAAGCGATTATGCACCAATACACTTCGGTGTTCCACAGGGCTCTGTCTTGGGCCTACACTATTCCTTATTTATATAAATGATTTATGTAATCAAAATCTTATAAATGCAGAAACTGTTACTTTTGCTGATGACACTTGTTATATTTCACGGTACCACATGGAGCAACGTAAAAAGTGTAGCTGAAAAGGGTTTACCTTCCATTATTCAATGGCTTAACAGAAATGTCCTAACCTTAAACCTGTCTAAAACAAAATATATATCCTTTTCAATTAATAATAAAGATCAACCACCTCTTAACAGTTTTACCTTAAAAGCACATTCATGCACCCTAGAAACTTCAAATTGTAAATGCCACGTAATAAATTCAGCTACTTCAATAAAATATCTTGGTATTTTAATTGATGCAAACTTAACTTGAAATCACATATTACCAACCTTACCTCACGACTACGAAAACTTATCACAAACAAATCACAATTTTTTTAAAAATCAGGCATATTAAAGATTATAGGTCGACAAGGTCAGTTTATTTTGCTTTATGCCAGTCCATTACTACATATGGTATAATTGCATGGGGAACTGCTTCTAAAACTAATCTAATTCACGTTGAGAGAGCTCAGCGAGCAATTATAAAATAATTAACTTTAGAAACTTCCGATATCCAACTTCAGACCTTTATAAAGACTACTCCGTGCTTACTGTAAGACAATTGTATATTAAGACCACAATCATAAAACAACATACCAAACCTTTAGAATTATCTAATACAAGAAGGCCTTTGCTGTCTATAATATCTCTGTAGAACAAGATTTGCCCAGAATTTTTTTCCGTACCTAGGACCATTACTATATAACCGTTTAAATAAGATCTTATCTATATCCAAATGCAACAAATTCGTTTGTAAAAATATATAGATAAATATCTCAAAACGATTAACTATGAATTAAATGAAAAGTTATTAAGAAGTGTTGAATGATATTTTTTATTTTTTGTGTAATTCTTTACTATTTTAAGATATTTTATATTAAGATTATTTGATTTTTTTTTGTTTAATTCTCTACTAATTTAAGATATTTATTGCTTTTGTTTTCTATTTTAAGTCGCTTGTTTATATGTGAGGGGTGGCAATCATTGATGAACTTAATATAATAAAATATAGGCTTATAAGTACATATAAGTAATTTAATATTATCATTGTCCAAAATTTATATTAAAATTACAATGCTTACTGATAACTTAAGGGTCTGAGATTTGATAATGTAGTCATAACATTTTGAAAACTAAAAACACAATATTTTCTTCATGTGAATGTTTTGTTATACTATGTACAAACAGGTAGTTAATTTCTGCATCGAATACAATGAACTAGCCCCACTACTCTACCGTCATACAGTTTCCAACTAGTACGGGGGTAGAAGTCTAATTTGTTGTTGCAAAATAGCCAATATATTACAAATATCTACACAAATCTTGAGAACGAATTCACGCATATTATTGTAATTGTAGGCTAAGTCTTGTGAATAAAGAATTATTATTATTATTATTTAACAAAAGCTAAATGTGCATATTGCCCGGGAACATCAATGGTAGCTGAACTATCCAATTTAAAAACTATTGTCTCTACCAAGAAACACCTAGGCAACAAACCTGGATCCAGTGGAAAAACACAAACATTAACATCGCTTGGATTCCAAAGAGGTATAACTCCACAAAATAGAGAAAAAGCTCGTGCAGAAATTAAACTTGCTGCTTTTTTTGCGGAGCACAATATAGCATTCTCGGTTGCTGACCATTTGACAGATTTATTAAAAGAAGTTGTGACGGATTCTAAATTAATCAAGGAAATTGAACTTAAACGAACCAAAATTACAGGTGTGGTAAAGAATGTTCTTGGAGAAGGTCATAAAGCAGATTTAGCCCAAAAATTACAAAAAAATCAGTTTTCGGTGATGACGGAACAAGACGACCGATGTTTCTACTGTCAAAACTGCTTGCGTTGTGGTACGCTATTTTGATCAAGAAGCTCAAAAGATATGTAGCGCATTTTGGGAGCTGTACAAAGTTTTTAAGGAAACACCTGATGCTGATGATATTCCTACTGCCAATGCCGAGAATTTATACACTTATGCTTCTTATAGAAGTGGTCCCCGTATAATCGCACCAGCTGATCATGCAAAGAAACAAATAATCGACAATCAATGGAGGAGTTTGCCAAATGCACAAGCTCGTCATCCTAAAGGGTTGAATGAAATTAGTGAGCCAGATAAGTTTTGGGCTCAGTTACTGAAAACTGAAGACTTTTCCAAGCTAGCTCATTTTGCCCTATCTACACTGTCCCTACCCCATGCTGACTGCGAGCGGGTTTTTAGTAAAGTCAATTTGATAAAGACAGAGATACAAACCGGCTAACTGTGGAAACAGTGAAGCGCAAAAGGTTCAACTCGTACTGGAAACTGCGTCAATTTTGAACCCACAAAAGAAATGTATAGCCGCATGACAAAAGATAAAATATACGGCGGAAAAAACGATGACAGTGAGGATGTTCCTGACATAATATTTGGAGAGGAGATGTAAACTAAGTTATCTTTACCTGTTTGTTACATTTTAATTGTCGTAATAATATAGACACATTTAGTTTTTTTTTGTGATTTTACTTGAGTAATAATAAAGATTTTTTTAAATACTTATAAACTTACAATAGTTTATTTCATTGAGTAAAAGTCCTAAATCCAGTAGTTCAATATACCTTAATTTTGGTTTTAGCATAATAAATGTACGAGGTTTGAAAGTCAAAATACGAGATTTTTAGCTGCCTAAGTACGAGGGAATATTTTTTACTGTTGGCAACCCTGGCCGTTGGGCTCAGAAGCACCAGCCTTACTGAGCCCAACGGCGGACCCGGTGTAGCTCCGCTAACCAAGATTCCGCTGCAGAGGATAGGGATAGAATAGAATAGAATGATTTTTATTTAATATAGATTATTACATAATACTTACTGAAAGTCATCTTTTTTTACGATTGGTTCGGAAAATACCTCCGTCCTGGGAAGAATCAGCAAAAAACTCAGCGGGACTTTTTTTAAACATATTTCACTTTACAATAAGTGAATCGGTTATCTTGAAAAGGGCATAAGTACAATTAAGTAAATTTTTCAGGAGACACAAAAAACTGTGTCCTTAATTTTTTTTTGTATGGTTTCTTAAAATAGTTATTTCCCATTCAATATACGCCTATTTAACTCATTGTTTTGTTAAATTAATGAGTAATATAAATATAGCTCATTTTTAAACTGTGAGTTATGACTTTTTAAAACTTATGTGATTAAAGAGCAAGTTTTGATCATAAATTTAGTGTATTTATTACAACTTATCAAAAATTACTTAGAACTGTTATTACGATCATTCAGTATCTTCATTTACAGTTTCTCATGCTTGGTAGGAAAATTAGTGATACGATTGAAACTTATGAATTTTGAGGGAATGTGTCTCATGACTTTCTTAATGTTCTATTTTTTAATATTTATGGGCATTTTATACCTGTAGGCTTTATCTGTTGGCAGTTGATACATTTTCTCGCCCAAGGGCTAGTTTGAAATCATATGTACATTGATGGATTGGTTATCCATCAATGTATTTATTTGACACAAGTCCAGGACTAGTGCCTTTTTCAAAATAAATTAAATTGATATGACATCAGGGCATGTATCTCGGCAACGAAACAGCAGACTAGTGCCATTTTTGGTGAAAACGTGCAGGAACCATAGTTAAACATTTTCTCATACTCACAAACTAATAAGAAGTACTAGCGCACATACTTAACTCACTTGTGGCAAAAGGTGTGACAAGTGCCCTTTTCAAAATAACCGAATTAATTTTGTATGTACAATTTTTAAATAAAATTTAATAAAAGCAGCATGGTGACGATCACCTTATTCCTAGGGGTTATTTTCATTTATTTATTCTTTGATATTATAATAAGCTTTTTTTGTACAATTTTTCTTTAATAAAACATTTAAAGATTTTTATTGACAAATTTTGTACATTTTCTGGGATTTTGTAGTAAAAGCGTATACATTCCCCCATGAATGAATCACTAATACTGTGGAGTCTAGTAACTGTCCTAGTTTTTAAAATACGAACATCTTTATTCTTATCAAATTTATTTATGTTTTTATGTACATACATTACATTTTCATAAATAGATTACGATGCCAAAGTTAACATGTTTATTTCTTAAAAATTTTCTCTAAAGAACTTTTTACAATTAAAGTTATAAATTTCCCGTACGGTTCACTTTTGCAAAACAAATATGACTTCAATGTCAGTCGCATAACACCATAACAAAATTCCATAAGACATCACGCTATGAATAGAACTAAAATAAACTATTCTAGCTGTCTCAACATTGGTAAGACTTCTGATGTTTCTTACAGCATATGCTGCAGTACTAAGTCTGGCTGCTAATTTAGATATATGGGGGCTCCATTGAAGCTTCGCGTCAATAGTAATACCAAGAAAAACAGTGGTATCCACAAAACTCAACTCCTCCCCATTTAAGAGCACATAGGTATTGTAAATTTAAAACATTTTGTCTTATTGCCATTTAAGAGCAAATTTTTGGCGTTAAACCAATGTACTAATTCCGATAGAGCATTATTTACATTGTCCAAATTAATTGACTGTCGTTTGAGTTTGAAAATTAAAGAAGTATCATCAGCAAATAATACTATATCGTGATTGTGCCCTACAAGATAAGGTAAGTCATTAATAAAGATAAAGAACAGGAATGGGCCAAGAATCGAGCCCTGAGGAACGCCCATTGATACTATCGACCATTGCCATTGAAACGACTTTTTGAGTTCTGTTATGAGAATAAATCTAAGCGCAATATTTTTGACACTCCTCTCCCCCCGCGGCCCCACTACTGCTGCATCAGCGGAGCGGCCTCGCCAGAGTCGCAGAGAATAGGGCGAGTGCTGCGTCGCTATACCAACACTCTTCTTCCCCCGCGACTTCATCTCGGTTGCAGCGGGAAGAAGTCGAGGACATGCCTACCACCATAATCTTTGGAATGACCGAACCGATTGTGATGAAACTTCATAATTAGTTCGGTCATTCCGATGCAATATCAGCAGTAATCTGGGCTACACAGTGTGTCCCTCGGTAAAGTGCAACCCTGAAAGGGGTGAAACTAGACCATAAATTATCGACAAAAAAAATAGAAAAAAGTGAAAATATATATATTTTACTTTTTATTGACGAAATAAGATTTTTATATCTGATGTAGACTCTATGTACAAAAAATAACGATTTCTTCCAAAGTAATGGGTCGATTACTTTCAAATAAAAAAAAATATTATGCCACGTACTTGGCGGTAAGGATAAAATAACAAATAGCTCGCAAAAAAAGTGGCAACATTACTTTAACTTTGCTTTTTGTGAAGAAAAAAAAATCAATTTTTTATGACTTTTTTTTTCAATGATCTCTAATTTTCTCAGAATTATGCCCCCAATACCAGGAAGTTTTATGATTTATTATTATTCTCTACCATATTGCCTTTCAAATAAAAAAAATCTACGTTGTACCCCTATAACACGCTGGCCAAGAGGTGTTAACATTTCACCATTAAAAGTAAGATTGTGATTACAAGTTTTAATCAAGTCACAAGTAGGTACATAATTTTTTTACAGTTCTTATAACTAATGCATTAAATGCTCAAAATGGCCCCCTCGTTGCTGGAGGCACATTGCCGCACGAGGAGCAATTTGGTTTGTAGCTCTACGCTCCATCCCTGGGTCACTTTTTATCTCATTCGCACATTGAAGAATTCGATCTTGTAATTCGGCCTCGGTGTTTACCGTGGTTCTGTAGACTTTTTGTTTCATGGCACCCCACAAAAAGTAGTCGAGAGGTGTCAGATCAGGCGAACGCGCTGGCCAGCCCGCTGGTCCTTCCCGGCCAATCCATCTGTTTGCATAGTTTTCGTTTAAAAAACTTCGCACATTTCGCCCGTAATATAAAAGCAAAAATATAAATAATAAGCAGGCAATATAAAATAATGGTATCCATCCATCTCCAAAAACATACACCCACGTCGCCTTGTAGCTAGCGAAACTTCTTCGAGCAGAAATGGCAGTTCGTCAATAAAATTAATAAACGTTCAGAGTTTAGTGTAGTAAGTAAAATAACTGAACTAATTAAAACGTCATCGATTAGAGCTGCCCATACATTTATTGAGAACTGGATTTTCATAATGCCATTCATGTAAATTCCTGCAATATGTGATTCCATTCCGAGTGAATTTCGCTTCATCCATCCATAAAATAGTTTTAAAAAATTGTGGATTGTTTCTAATCTTTCTTTGAATCAACACCCGTAAGGTATCTCATCTTTTTTACAGCATATGCTGCAGAACTAAGTTTGCTAGCTAGTGTAGATATATGAGGGCCCAATTGAAACTTCGCATCAACTGTAATTCCGAGAAAAACAGTGGATTCAACAAGGTGCAGCTCCTCCCTATTTAAAAGCACACTGGTATTCACTGTTTAGGTGTGGTGAATTTAATACATTTCGAACTGCGTGCCTAGTGCGAGTTTTTTTTACGTGTTCGATCCCGAGAAAGTTAACTACGATTTGTATGGAATCAAATCAGCGCCAACTAGTGGCAATAACCGGAATCACAATTCATGAGTGCGAGTTTATTAAGTCGTCGATTCGACCGTCGAGCATTGACTCGCATTCGACAGTGAGAACGTTTACGCACGTGATTGGTTGTTTCAAGTATTTGCGATTGCGAGCGGCAAATTCGATCGTTCGAGACGTAACTTATGTAAACTTTACGCCGTCGATATCGAAAAAGTTTTCACCTAGATTTTTGCAGTGAGATAGAAGAATAAGAATAATTGTTGAAGAGTTAATTTTATTTCGTTTTGTGAGAACGATATATAATTTTGGCGGGACGTTTTTTTTTCGTTTGGAGGATGTTTGCAGCCGCAAAGGCATTAATAACTAATAATAATAGATGACTGCTATTATAACGCCAGTGTTGAAGCAAGAGCTCGTGCATATTTTAGTCCGTTGTTACACCCCGATGACAGGCAATTTAAGTATAGATATCGCCTTTTCCAAGAAAGTATTCAAGTTTTTGTGTAAATAGCGTTTGATAAATCCAAGTTCCTACCATCACTACTCAATAATTAAATCAATTCCTCATACAGGCCATCCTATCGCTTGCATTAGAGGATGCTTTGCTAAGGCCTCCATGCCAAAAATCTAATAAATTCCAGTCTGCGAAACCTCATAAGTGAAAACACACGCATCATAAGTTCACTTAACACTAAGTAACTTAATTTCATTTACTGCTCCATAAATGTCACCATAAAAACATCTTCATGTTTTTTGCTTTCATTTTAATACTTTTAATAATTAACAATTAAATGGCTAATTCACAATCTCATAATACTAACACAAACTGTCGAAACCTAAACAACGAAACTAAACATAAACAAATAGGTAATAAAGATCGCTATAATAATCACAACTTTGATAGACAGATGCTAATATTAAGACCACTAAATAAAAATGTCGTTCTCAATTTGGTTAGTTTATCTTACGACGGGAACGCGCTGCCAACGTAATAGAATGAACGAACGCCATTCACAGTGAGCAAACGCGGATCGAAGGGTTAGCTTCGATTGTAACTCACACTCGCTTGTCTTCGCTTGTCGATACCAATGACGTTAACTCGGTTAACGCGATGGTGAAGTAATTCGAATGATTTTGTGGAATTCGCACTAGGCACACTGTAATTGAAATCGAATGTATATGATGATTTTTATCTTCGAACTACAGAGTACTTTGTATATTGTATATTATACTATTTTCAAACCATAAATAGCAAATAAAATACAGTATAGGCTGTACGGTCTATGACCTTTGCCGGCTCTAATTGGAGAAACAACAAACAACAACAACAACATAAGCAAGCGTAGCCAAAACTATAATATTAGTTTAATAATTAGTTTAGTAATATTAATTTGTTATTAATTATAATATACTTCTAGTATATCATCTATGACTAGTACTATTAATTATTCTGTGGCCAAACGTAGTGAATAGTGATTATATTTTTGGCTTAAAGGTCTAGATACCAGGCCATAAACTCCAAAAAAAAAGTTGTGATTATCTCCAAAGAGAATATAATCTCTGAAGTCTGAATTATAAATCAAAATCGAAATTATCAACGGTAACGGTAATTTTAGGTATTTCTTCTATGTAATTCAAATAATATTATTAAAGTTTTACAAACTTCTTAATTATTCTTCTACGAAATTGAGGTTTCTAGTAATGCTTAAATATTAAAATAGACAAAAGGGTAAGTAAAAATTTATGCAAAGTTGTTTACATAATGTTTCTGTTTTTTAAGTTTTAAATTTTGTTGTTATCGCTTTTAAAGATTTTATCAAAAGTTTAAGATGAATAATGAAACGAAAGAAGCATTGTCAAGAGAGTTGAAATTATTGCAAGAACGATGTATAGACGCTTATAATGTTATTGAGAATTCGCCAGATTTGGGTCTTATACCAAACAATACTGAAGCTAAAGCTTTAAATTATGTAGAGGCATTACGAACAGAAATACAAAACTCGCACACGGCTATTACGACTGACAGTAATTTACTAACAAGTCAATTCCTCGCTGAAATGAAAGAGAAAACTGAACAAGTTGAAGAACTCATAGCTTTTACCAAGGGCTCAATTCATGATTTGGATGCCAAAATAGAAAAGTATTTATTGTTTTCTTTTTCACTTCTAATTCATCCACATCAAAACCTTATTATAAAAATTAATTGCCTTACTATAAGATTTACTTGCATGTTTTCGGTACTGTGATTTGTAAATTTTTATTACTTATTCCTCAATACTTTAATTTTATTCTTACCAAAGTGTAAGTGCGGAAGCAACAACAAGATTTTTATTTATTGCTGTTAGAGTAAAATAAAAAATAAATAGTCACATTAATAATTCTTTTAAATGTATGAATCAATAGATACATAATACATATCCATAAGAACCTGTTATACACATTTATATTTTCAGATTAAATATTTTGATCAAAACATCACAAGAAGCCAGGTCAAAACCTAGAGCAGAAAAGAAGGATATACATCCACAGCACATAGAGAAGGCTAAAGCAAGATTCCGCATGATAAAAGAAGAACTTCATGGACTTATACATTCCTTGTATCCTAACTCTGCTGATCTTATCAAGGATGTTTTAGGGGTAAGCCTTTGAAATATCTTCATTTACAATCGGGAGGAATTGTCTTTTCAAAACTACATTACCGTATCAGTTAAAAGATTTGTCTTATATCATACTGAATAGGAGGGTTAGTGAGTGCAGAGTCTTAGCATGTTGCCGCTTCCAATCACCAATCTTTAAGGTATAGAGAGTTTTGTTTTCCTTGCAGGGGTGCACACAGTGCAAGTGAAGTGGCATTAGGAAAAAAGTATTTTCTCTTGGGTGTTATTTAAAGAATTAGCATAGTATTCATGTTTTTGTCAGCAGTCAAATGTAATCTAGCAGCAGAAATAGATAATTGGTCAGCAAACATTTTGAAATCAATGGGCAATTTTTGTTTAACTAGTCGACTGAGCCCCGCTAAGCGGAACTCCTATTACTGTGGAGTTGATAAAAAAATAACCACGAAGGAGATAGCAGGGTCTGTTTGCTCGCTTCGCTCTCTCACTCGTCCCCGCCATCCCCTTCTAACCTAACCTGTCCGAGTCGGGTGCCCCAAGTCCCGAGCTCGCTTCATTCGCTTTTATGGTCAATTATTAACAATTAAGTTGTATTTATGATCGAATAATCGAACAAACTATATTTAGTAATATTTTCTTTGCTAACCAATTGTGAATCTTGCTAATCAAGTAGTTATTTTGCGGATTGACTGTTTATTAGGTAAACACATATTATTGTAAGCTGCCTATTTATGATTAAATTACTGAACATTATCAAGATTATGTGAGAAACAAGAATTGCCGAATGTTTTTTTTATTGCAAACAGAATCTTTGAAAACTAACCAAATAATTTAAATGCGGCTTAACATTTAATTAATTCTCTTTTCTCTTACACTGCTCATAATATCAGTGTCCTCCAGACAGGATTATAGTGCATAAGTGTGTATGCAAACACAGGTGTACTCCCTCACTATCATAGTCAATGCGACATCAATCCAACACAACTGAAGAGAGATTAGGCTCAGGACCAAGGACTTTACGTGTTTTGGGGGGTAAGATGCCACTCACCTTCTGACTGCAGATTCCCATAATTGCATTTTGGCCCCAACCCAGGATTCGAACCCAAGACCACACACTTAGACGACTAGACCAATGAGGCAGTCACCATACCCGTTACACATCATATCATAAACACTCAAGCCTATCACCCAGCAGGGCTAGCATGGGCAGGAGACAATTTTATCCCCGGGGAAAGAAGAAAATGTTTATCCCTCACTTAGTTTTATCCACCCTTCGAGATTGGGCACACCGGTGGATATAATATCCACAGTAGATAAAATGGGAGATAGACTTAGATAGATTTTTTGTGTGAATGTAAATTTAAACCCACGTCTAATGAACTAGGATAAAATTGTCCCTTTCAAATATCAAAAAAGCATAATTTTTTATCTTTCATTTGGCTCCATGCTACTGACGACGGATATATGTCTATTCGTTATGTCAAACGGGGTTATACTTCTCCCAATTTCCATGCTTTGGCATAAGGACAAGATAATTTTATCTCTTGTCAGTGGATATAATTGGGGGATAATTTTTTTGTTCCTAGCTCATGCTAGCCGTGCAGAGGGATAGACAGAGACTACGGACTTCCACTAACCATTTACATTACACAATATTTCTTATTACTATTATTATATTTACTATTACTATTAATAAATACAACTGTTTCAGCAATTGATGCAAGAGAGGCGAGATGAAACATCAAGTGGTTACATTCAGGTTACAACAGAAAACTACCCTGCTTTACTACTGCTAAAGGACATGAACCTAGTGTCTGCAAACCCTTATAATGATATGGAAGTTAAACTTAATTACTGAATACCTAACAATCTGTATGTTTAGATGTAGTTATAAATAAAAAAAAAAAATAAAAATAGTTTTTTTTTTATAATTTGTTAAACCTATTTACAGTTTCGTAACTGAAGATTCTTAAATTTTTATTTTATAGTCATCAGGTAGTGGCAGAAGAAAAATCCATCACCATTTTTTGTCTTCTGGATAATGGATAAAAGGTGACTATGAAAACTGTTAAAAAGATGTCATAGCTTCTGATAGTGGTGGTATAATACATAACACATTATCCGACTTCCTACTTACTACTATCCTACTAGTAATATTATAAACACGAAAGTTTGTGAGGATGTATGGATGTTTGTTACTCTTCCCCACAAAAACTACTGAATGTATTTTAATAAAATTACAATAATATAGCTCATACATCAGAACAACACATAGGCTATAATTTATAAATGTAAGTAAGGCGGGAAAAAATCTGTCGTCTGCGAGCTATTTTGGCGTGGGGGGGAAAACTGTAAAATTTACACAAATATAATGTACGGTGGTATTGTTTCTCCTAAATAGTTGTACAAAAAAGTCCGCGACAGTATATATCTATATTTTATGTGTAAGCCATTATTACCAAAATAGTGAACTTGAAGTTGATGAAGTCACACTAGGTAGTAGGACTAATTTTCTGCCTAACAGACTGGCTAGGCACCACCCTCTTAAAATTTTCTGTCGCCAAGCTGCAATACGCGCACTGCAGCTATATAGAGAGCCAGTATAATTACAGGCGTGAGATGTTCCATCTTAGTACGCACCTGTAGCCTTCTTTGTTTGCGGTTGGTTGGAGGCTACTTACCATACCTGATGGTAAGGTATGGTAGTTAAGGTGGGATGTAAGTTCGTAAGTCACTATTTTTTAAACACACAGGTACAAATTTCCTCTTTTTTTCAGTTATAATGACGTACATTAACATAACTAGCGTCAAATTGTTCGTCAAGGTGCAGAATATTTTCGGGATATGCAAGGTTTTCGCCTGTCTTATTGTCATCGGTGGTGGAATATACGAAATCGCTAAAGGTGAATATATGATATGTCTAGTATTTTTATATTAAGTAATACTCATCTATATCTCTCATATTTGTATATTAAACAATTGTAAATATTTTTGTTGTTGAAATGATTGTAACGGTCTTTAAGTTCAGTCTTATAAAAAATATTTTTTATGTCTCCAATTCGCACTGAAGTAGTACTATTTTATTCTGTGAGTGAAGCAAAAAAGCGGACTCTCATAAACATATTTGATTACTCGGAAATTGGATAAGGCCTGTGCCCAGCTGCGTATACGTCATAGATTTTATTGCTTACATATTTCGTCAGCAGGTTGTATACAAACGCTCATTGGTTTGTAAAATACACATTACACAATCTGCCAACGATATTACCTTTGTCAAATATGCGAAAGCACCCAATAAGTAATATCAGCTACAGTAGTTTAAGATGCGGCGGCAATGGCCCTTGTGCCACCCTAAAGCAGCAGACATTTCTATACAGAAACATTATCAATATCGAAACCTAATATTGCGCATGAAATATAACACGAGCTACAAGCGTCACAAAAAAGTAACAGACGCTTATTTTATGAAAGCGCTAACTAATAAACTAACTATAACAAAATATAAATTGTTTGGATAATCCAAAAGTGCACGACTCATGATGAGCGTTTCATTTAATTTTGATGAAAAACATAAATTGTATTATTGACTTTTAAAATATAATATCATTTACGTGTTTTAAATGTAGCTACAGGGAAAAAAAAAATAAAGTTTACCAAAATAAATCGATTACACAAAGTATAAAATCGATTTAGGCCGCATGGTACATTTGTCCTTTGTCTATCTAGGGCTAAAAAAAATATGTGAAAGCGCCTTTAAATTTTTAATAGCAATAAAACTTATATAAGTTGAAAATCATTTTATTAATAGACTACGCGTAGTAGGCTATTGATATGAAATAGGGAACCAGTTGACGTAATTCTGAAGCTAATAAAAAAACCCGGTGTCGATACGTCAATTTTTTCGGGAGTTATTGTGACCACATACGAAATCAACACCCGGACGTCCATGTAAAATTGCTACGTTGAAAAAAAAACGGTTCTTTTCAAACGGTTTTTTTTTCAAAGTAGCAATATAAAATGATTTTTTAGAAAATATAAGATGGATTAATTAGAGTGTTTTCTTGATATACGGCTACTCATATTATCGTATAAGTGCGATATGGTTATGATAGAGGCAATTTAACAACACAAAGTTGCTTGACCTTGACGTGTCGAGAGTAAAGCACTACCTAATAACGCTTTGCGTTATGAGGCGTGCAATAATAATGTGATAAAAATATTTAAAAAGATTTATGACGGCTTGATAGCGTAACGATGAAGCTTGTGTGCGGCGCTGTGAACCACGGATTCGAAACCCGCAGGGAAGAATTAATTTTTATAACCTACAAAGAGTTGTTCCGGGTCTAGATGATAACAGTAACAGAATCTGGAAAATCTTCAATATCGGCCCGTGAAAGTCCACTGCTGGATATGGCACATGCTTTACATCACTCTTAGCAGGCAGATTGACTATTGCAGCACCAGACGTGAGCACCTTTGACTCTGCGTCTCGGCTCCACGCCGTTCGGAGTATTTTATGTCTGTTGGTGTTTGTTGGTATTTGGAATGCCTTGTTGGTGTAGTGGTCGTAAACACAGTTGCTAATCATGAGGTCCTGGGCTCCATTACCGCATCGGGCCAAATTCAGTTATTGGGTTTTTCTGTCAAGAAATTTTCAGTAGCAACCCGGTGTCAGGAAGTTGACGGTGTTACATCCCCTAGCCTCAGAAAGCACGTAAAGCCATTGGTCCTGCACCTGATCTCTCTCCGGTCGTATCGAATAACCGTTCCATCGGACTATGAGAGTGAGGGAATAGAGGGTGCACTTGTGCTTGCGCATGCACTCGGGCACTATAATCCTATCCTGCATAGATGACTAGTCTCTGAGACTGGCTGCCGTGAGCGAAATTCTGTCTGGAGGATTATTATTATGCAAATAGTTTCTTATCTCTTACGATTTGGATGTAACTTTGTATACAATAGGTATATATTTTTTTAACCCCTCTCATGTATTCAATTTGTATATTATTTTAAATGATTTTTATTCGTGGTAGAGCCATGCTGCAGCTATATTAGTAGTATAGTTGTAGCACGAATGGGTCGGCTCGACCGGGGAAAGACCACGCTCTCACAGAATACCAGCGTAAAATAGCAGCTTAACACTGCTTTGTTTCGTAGGGTGAGTGTAGAGAACCGGAGACCCTTTTTACTGGAAAAGAGGCATTCCATCTTAGTCCTCACGGATGACAACGCATCTGCATTTTGATTCTTTATTGAGGATAGATGTAGATGTGTATGGGCTATGGGTCACAGCAATCACTTACCATCAGGTGGAATGTGTGTTCGTTTGTCACCCTACCCTATTAAAAAAAATAGGATTTAAGACAAATTTTTTCGTCAGGTAACACAGCAAACTTAAACAAGGGCTTTGAAGGTAGCACTACGAGCGCTGGAGGAATAGCTCTCGCCCTGTACTCCGGGTTGTGGGCGTATGACGGATGGAACAGTGTCACCGTGGTCACGGAGGAAATTATCAACCCTGGCGTGTTAGTAAACTATATTTTCTGTATCTTGCAAATAATTTTTTTATTTTACTGGATATATGCCACTTTACCGCACTGCAAAAGCTCACGGTTGGACATAGTCACGCTTAGCAGGCGTAATGATGATCGCAGTAAGATCGCACCTTCGATGCTGTTCCCCGTCTCCCGATCTGGATAATTTACACCTGGAATAAATGAAATGGTTTTAGCGCCATCTATCGAAAGCCATGAGGTCTCTCTGGCATTTTTCATAGACGTCTAATAATAGCACTAGGACTACTGCCAACTTTTCTACCATGAACAGGTGGACTGTGTGTTCGTTAGTCATCCATATTCTATAAAAACACCCACGGGACTACTGCTAACTGGACATCCAATATACCATGCTGGTCAAACATTTGGGCTGCGATAGACATAGGTACATACCGCCACGCCGTTAGCCTGCCATAGCCTCATCTCGTTGCGCACCGCATCCGCACTACTAATGAGGGCGGCATTTATAGTTTTGAGAACAAGTTGCTATACCCTTATACAACCCAGTAATGAGTTTAAAAATATAAATATATTTACTTTTCAGAAACGTCCCCCTCAGTATATCAATCGCAGTGCCTCTAATAACGGGACTTTACGTTTTTATGAACGTAGCGTACATGACCGTTTTAAGCTATGCGGAAATGACTTCAGTGCCAGCGGTAGCTATCGCATTTGGCGCTAGAGTACTCGGGCCCGCCAGTTTTTTGATACCTCTCGGTGTTGCCATCGCAACTTTCGGGTGCGCTATGAGTGTGCAGTTTGGTGTAACAAGGTAAGAAATAATTAAATAATTCACTTGTGAAATTTATTATGAAATGATACTCAAACTATTAATAATTACAAAATTCAATGGGTACCAAAAAATATTTTCATCAGTCGTACGTAGATTTAAAAACATTGTTGAATATTCCCGCAGTAATATTTTTTTTTAACTTTTTATAAGCCAGTGCTTGACCACAATCCCACCTGGTGGTAAGTGGTGATGCAGCCTAAGATGGTAAATCGCACTGTCTTAGTGTAACAAAAGCCTATTCACTCTTGCCTTGAAGAGGCCCAGATTGTATTCGGACGGAAAGATGAACGCCGGCAAATTATTCCACTCCTTTGCTGTACGCATTACAAAAGATGAAGCAAACCGTTTGGTTCTAATGCGTGGAATATCGATTAAATATTATAAAAAAATATTATTTTAAATTTCTTTCGGAGTAGTTTTCAAAATATTCATAACAGTGCTTTCTTAGAAAAGTCTATTTCTAGTTGTTGAAGGACGAAAAAGGATGATGACATTATTTCTATGTATTTGTTACAAATTATAATATACAATAAACTGTATGTACCTACTAATTTTATCATTCTCATCTTTCCAGGGTGTGTTACACTGCAGCTAGGGGAGGACATATGTTAGAAGTATTCTCGTATGTTAATTTGAAACGACTCACCCCTGCACCGGCTGTAGCTTTTCAGGTAAATAAATAAAAATAAATACAATAAGTAATTATGGTGTTTTAATGTGAAGTAATGAAAAATATTAAATGAACATTTTTGTTACAGGCGATACTAACATCAATATTTATAATAGTAGGCAACATTAAAACATTAATAGAGTTTGCAAGCTGGTTTCTTTGGTTTTTCTACGGACTCGCCATGGTGGCTTTATTGGTTTTAAGAAAAACTCAAGCGGACAAACCTAGGCCTTACCGAGTGCCTACGATTGTTCCCTGTTTTGTTTTGTTAGTGGCAATATTTCTTTCAGTGTTGCCAATTGTACACGACCCATCCATTAAGTATTTAATGGCGGTTGGGTTTATTGTATTAGGAGTGGGAATATACACGGTTTTCGTGTATTACAAAAAAACGCCGACTGCTATTTTAAGTAAGTTTTGAATAGAAAATATTTTTTACAGAATAAGAGTAACAAACGAGCCCACAGTCCATCTAATGGTAGTTGGTGGGCGTAGGTGGTAGTCGAACGCGTAGCAATGTAACCCCTGATGAGGACGGTGACTCGGAAGTAGTCCCGAGACAGCGTGACGTGATTTAATAAAGCAAAACGGGAGATGGGCACCGATTACGTTCCGAACGGAAATCCCGCGACCCCTCATATACCCTGATGGTGACCACCGTGGGGTCTATGCCGGTAAGAATTCAGCATTACCTTTCTGTTGCCCTCGCAGCCGCGAAAGTATCCATGAGAATATCCCCACGATAGAAAAAGTGATAGTCGGGCACAACGTGCCAAATTTCATACATCGTTGGTGAGCCGCGATCCTGGAGCGATTCTCGTTGGGTCACTAAACCGCAGTTTCTTGATGATCCACCAAGGAGCTTTACCGGCGAGACACCAAGTTTGCGGTAAAGCTTGTCCGTTGATCAGGGCCTATTCAGAGATATCTTGAGTATAAACTCAAACTTCACATAGTCAAAATGTTATGTAAACCTTAATATTGATCTGAAAAAAAAATATTTATATAGATAATATTAATATAGATAATAAGGTATAAATTGCGTTATTCACCAAAGTAAAAAAATACTTACATAATATATCTATGTAATTATAACTTGCTAACCGTGTAGTGGCGGTGTAAGAATATCATAATGACAGAGGGAATCTGAAACAGGAGATTAGTAGCAGCATTTTCCTGATAGCATCTCAAAATTATAAAAAACTGTGGTTGCCAAGCCACCTGCCAAGCGTGGCAACTGTGGAAAATCCCCCTTATAAGGCACTCTAGGGGGAGACTTTTATAAGCTGTGATGGAATCTGCCGCACTGCTCTAATTCGTGATAGCGGAATCCACATATCTTCGATATATGTTTGTTCCTGAGATGTTTTCCTTCTCCGCCGAGCACGCAGTAAATAAGCACTTAATAAATTGCAATTAACAATTTCATCGATGCTGGCGGGATGAAACCGGGCCCCTAAGCTATCTCGGCCTTAAAGTACTAAAAAGGTACTATTGGTATACCTATTTTATGAACTAGCCTTAACTCCTTATATCTATCTCTTTCTATTGTTATATAGTGAAAAGAGAGAGAAACTTTTAGTATTTCATAAATTGACGTTGAATTTTACGACTAAGGTCGTTAGTGTTATTAGAAAAATCGTGTTATTGTTTTACATTAATATTTTCAGACTTAATTATGTATTATTTATTAGTTTATATATTTTTATTTATTTGCAGGAAAATTAACGTTCCTGATACAAGTGCTTTTTGAGAGTGTGCCGCCTAACGACCGTCAAGACTGATTTTATTTATTAGACATAAACTCAAAAGGGTATAATATTTTTATAATGTATGGTCCACATCTGTAAATATAGCTTTTAAGAGGAAGGATAATTATATGATCATTATTGATATAATTTTATTATAGTTTTATTTTTCTTACAACTTTTATTTAATAACTAGATGATACCCGCGACTTCGTCCGCGTTGCTCGATATATTAACAAAGTCTTCGTATGTGCGAACATCAAAAAGATCGCAATTTATTTTCGAGATGTTTCCGCTGTTAGCCTGAGCCCTGTTATGCAGCTCTTACAGCTTCATCTGACACAGGGCTATTTAAAAGTGGAAAGTCGGCAATTAGGATGGGGATGAGGATGATGATGGTTTATGAATTGGTATTGTTACCAATCATCATGATTTCAGCTATCTAACCGCCGTCAGAGGGAGGGTGAACCACCGCCTCTGACTGCTTAGCTCGAGTCGGTCGAAAAAGATCGCAAGCAAAAATATACTTTGCTTACAAAATTTCTTTGTAAAAAATGTTATTTGTTGCTGCTCCATTTGTAGCTAAAATATATAAATTATCTGGGTTAGTAAAGCGAGAGCAAGTGACGTACAGTTGACCGCACAGAGTACCTTTATATATATTGGTTGACCGTGTGAAGAACCCCGTATAAAAATCGTTGTTTCTTAAAACTTTAATAACTTTATATTAAATGAAGATATCGCAATTTTTTTTAGATAAGGGCCAAGTGTCTAAGAAATAAATCTTAGAAAACCTAATTGAAATCGATCCAGTAGTTTTTCCGTGATGCGCGCACAACTGCAAACCTCTATCATTTTATTTATATAGATAAGCTGATCCAAACTACTCTATACATAAAAGTAATTTAAAGTTACAAACTAAATGTCTGAATGCTGGGCACAGGCTTCCTTTCGAGAGGGTTTTTGAAATTTGGTGTAAATATTTTTTTTTATTTCTCAAACATGCCGGTTTCTTCGCGATGTTTTCATTCACCACTGAGCACGCGGTAAATAAATATTATAAATAAGAGTCCCCCCACTGCATTTGTCTGTATCTTTCACGCTAATCTCAGAAACTACTGTTATAGTTTCATGCTAAGGTTCAGGAATTAGCTTTTGTGCAAATTAGATATCGTTATGGTGATATTTATCGATAAACTCAGAAAAAAATCGTGCCATCTCAGTGATTCCATGGCCATGGTGTGGGTTATAACATAAACACTCACGCTTGCCACCTAGAGGGGTAGGCAGAGACTATGGACTTCCATTTGGCACGATCCTGACACACCTCTCTCGCCTCCTCCACATCCATATACTTACGCATACACGCTCGTCGGTTAAGGGTACTCTTAATTTGGCCCATTTTCAATATATCGCCAATTTGGTCGATAAATTTTCGCCTAGGGCGTCCCTTCCAGACTCTGCCGTTCACCTCTGCCACATAAATTTGCTTTGTCACTCTTTCCTCATTCATTCTTTCTACATGACCAAACCACCGAAGCATTCCTTTCTTAATCCTGGTCACAACATCATCTTGCAAACCACACTCTTCTCTTATCACACAATTTCTCACTCTGTCATTTAGATTCAGCCCTAACATACTCCTTAATGGCCGCATTTCTACAGCATTTATTCTACTCTCGTGCTTCTTCTGCCACACCCAACTTTCACTACCATACGTTAAAGTAGGGACTAACACAGCATTGTGAATTGCCATACGTGCCTTTTTGGACACATTCTGGCTTTCCACAATAGAGTGTAGAGCCCCATTTACTCTATTTCCTGTGTTCACTCGTCGTTCTATATCCTTATCATATCTACCATCCCTGCTAAATACACATCCCAAATATACAAACTCATCTACTTGCTCGACCAATTCCCTTCTATTCTTATTTCACGTATAACTTTATACCATAACTTTCGTCTTACTTGCGTTCACTTTCATTCCCCTTTCTTTTAATGACCTATTCATTAATGTAACCATCATTTGCAACTCGGCCGCCGCCGACGCGAGTATGACTTGATCATCGGCGTACAAAAGGCATTTGACGGTTAACTCACCCATTCTTAACCCCCATTCTTCAACTTTCAAATTTTCCAAACAACTGTCCATAAATATGTTGAACAGCCACGGGGAAGCCACACAGCCCTGTCTGACACCTTTATGGATGCCAAACCAGTCCGAGTAGGCCCCGTTGATCCTGACACAAGCACTGGAGTCCCTATACAGAGACTTCAATGCTTGTATCAACCCAGCGCTCAACCCAAATGAGTTCAGTGTTTGTCATAACACATCCCTGTCCACTCTGTCATAAGCCTTTTCCAAGTCCACGAACGCACAAAAAACCTTTTGGTTTTTGGCCAAAAACTTCTCCGCGATCATGCGCATGGAAAAGACCTGATCCGTACATCCCATTCCCTTTCTAAATCCCGCTTGCACATCCCAAATTTTTCCATCAGTATCTTTCATAACTCTTTCAATTAGCACCTTAGCATACAGTTTTCCCACAATGCTAAGAAGGCTGATACCACGGTGGTTTTTACAGTCCTGCTGCGATCCTTTTCCCTTATATATTGGAACTATCACGGCTTTGCACCAGTCTCCCGGTACCCGCTTAAGTTCCCAACACAAATTAAACAAGGTGTACAGCAGGTCTGCCACCACTCCCTCGAGAGTATCACTCGAAATAAAGGGCTGGCCGTTAGCATTTCGAGTGATACTCTATCATATTCGGCTGCCTTACCTGCTTTCATTATTTCATCTATACCTATCTCTCTATCTTTTTCCTCTTCTTTCGGAATTTCTATTTCATTTAATTCAAACGTCTCATCACTCATAAACACGCTTTCTCTTATACGCTGTAACGCAGTGGTAGACACAGATGTCCGATGCCGCCAACGTCTGAATAGACCATTAATTCGGCATAAGACCAAGTAATGATCCGTCCCTACGTTGGACCCCCTGTAAACCCTTGTATCTACCACTGCGCTTCTCATTCTTTCATCCACAATTATGAAATCTATCATGCTCCTATCACCAATTCTTTCCCATGTATACATGTGAATCTCCTTATGACGAAAGAAAGTGTTCGTCACAAAAAGATTCTTTTCCACACAACGGTGGCTTTCACCATTCTCATTTATGCTTTCATCACCAAACGTTCCCAATATCCTTTCATAACCAAGCCTCTTCACACCAACCCTTCCATTAAAATCTCCTAATATAACAATATTTTCATTACCCTTGCATTTCATTAGCACCATCCTTACCATCTCCCAAAACTGCTCTCGGATATAAGTGGGCTTAGACATGTCTGGGGCGTAGACCCCTAGAACAAACAACTTCTTTAAGCCCACTTTCATTCGTATCCATAGCAGTCTCGGGCTTACACATTCATACTCTTTCACACAATGACCCATTCTTTCTGAAAGGATGATACCGACTCCCTGGCATGCCCACTCTGTCTCGTCTACACCAGACCAGTACGCGGTATACATGCCATGTGTAGTGGCATCCTTTCTCTTCCGTTTCGTCTCATTTACACATAACACATCTATTCCTCTATCATACATCATATCGCATACTTCATCCATCTTATCATTCATTGCTCCACATACATTCAGTGTAGCCAGACGGGCTTTCGCAATCAACTTTCGCCCCTCCGGGAGACAGAACGTGACGGGTGGCGAACCTCGTCGCCGGTTTTCCTCCCGGAGATTCTTCGCACCCCTGCCCCATTAAAGGGGCGCCGGGAACTCGGGGCCATTTCTTTTCTTTTGTGCCTCATGGTGCGAAAGTAGTTGATGGTATTTTTTACGCCGCTACCACACGGCGAGGAGCCAAGTCTGTTCATTCGGCATTGTCGCTTGTTTAGCACCAACCGGGGGACACGTGTAGGGTGTAATATAACGCCCATGTGTTTTTTTTTTTTAATAGGATAAGGGTGACAAGCGAGCACACAGTCCAACTGATGGTAAGTGGTTGCTGTGGCCCATAGACATCTACATCTATCCTCGTTTGCGAATCAAAATGCAGATGAATTGTCAGCCGTGAGGACTAAGATGGAATGCTTCTTTTCTAGTAAAAAGGGTCTCCGGTTCTCTACACTCACCATACGAAACATAGCATTAAGCTGCTATTTTACGTTGGTATTCTGTGAGAGCGTGGTCCTTCCCCGGTTGAGCCGACCCATTCGTGCTAAAACTATAGCACTTCTTATTAGTTTATGAACTATACTATTAATATAGCTGCAGCATGGCTCTACCACGTATAAAATATGCATATGTAAATAAAGTTAAAATAATATAATATATTAAAGTTAGAGTTCTAAAGAAAGACCTATTAAGATAGATTCGCAATAAGGAAACCTTTAAAATTGCTCGTAGTAAAAGAGTTTATTTACGTGAGTCTTTTGTGAAACAAAGAACAAACTATAATATATTATTTTTAATTTTATCTCAAATCTTTTGATCAGTAGTTTAGTGTTTATCCGACTTCAAAAAACAGGAGGAGGATCTCAATTCGAGTGTAGGTAGTAGGTACCTGTTGTTTTTTTTTGTATGCAGGCAATTCTTGACCGATTTGAATTATTATTTTTTTGGGGTTCCGTATCCGAACGCTGTCCGTCCGTCAGTCGGTAAGTGGGCTGTATCTCATGATCCGTAATAGCTAGACAGTTGAAATTATCACAGAATGTGTATTTATGTTGCCGCTATAACAACAAATAATAAAAATAAATTAAAAATTAAAGGGCTCCCTAATATAGAAACGTGTTTTCGATGGTATGGAATCCTTCATGCGCGAGTCCGACTCGCACTTTGCCGGTTTTATTTATTAAATAATTTATACTTCAGGGTGGTCCAATATAAATTTGGTGGAAATACCTCGGAAAGCTCCTAAAGCCTTTGGTTCTGCGCCTGATCTCGCTCCGGTCGTGTCGGTTTCTGTCCCATTGGACTATGTGACTAACGGACCTGTGCTTGCGCACTCTTCCGTGTATTATAATCCTGTCCTGTGCAGATGGCTAGTCTCCCCTGAAATCGACCGGCGTGACCAAAATTTTATCTAGAGGATATTATTATTATGTAAACTATTACTGAAAATGATGAATCAAGAACAAGAGCTACGATGATGATATTAAGCCTCAAGATAATTTGTCCGCTTATGCGCTATAGGGACTTGGAACATTATCGTTATCTACAGTCTGTTGGCTCAAACTGCCGTTAAAATCTCTCAAAAACATTGTAATGTGACGCACCAATATATTGTGAAGAAAGTTACATATTCATATTTTTTAAAAACGGATTTTAAAAATTTGTTGTAATATTCTCGTGGCAGAAAGCCACATAGCAATGCCAGCCACAATGAATTAAAAAAAACTATGGTGTTACCATTTTTACGGCAATTAGTCTAAGTAGTAACAATCTATGCCTAGTGACGCCTAATTACTGCAGACAAAGATAGATAAATATACGCGTGAGAAACGCGTGTAAAGTGGAACCTATAATTTGTACAGTGCTGACCCGCCAGATCAGCAAAGTGGTGACCCCGATAGGTCAGCAAAGTCATTCAATAATTTCTTTTATCGCGCTTCTTTGTTCACTTTGCTGATCTGGCGGGTGAGTGCTGTACAAGTTATAGGTTCAACTTTACAGGTTGTGGAGTTTTAAATGGAAAACTTGTAACTATTAGAATCGAGTAGAATGAGTAGAAAGAGTAGAAGGAGTAGAATCAGTTGAAAGTTTTTTGACCAATCAAAATGTCTACATTAAAACACTTACATTCTTAAAATTACAACATCGAATAAAAATCTTATTATTATCTAACCTGTGATTGGTCGTAAAATATTAGCGAAAGGAATTTTTGTATTGTTGATTTCCTGGAAACGAAGCGCGCGTGGACTTACATTCCGAGCGTGCGGCAGAGGTATAAAAACGCCGTGACTTAGTGCGAGACGTCTGCGTCGAATGCGCCCCCTTTTCCTAAGGGGGGTCGCTTCCGATTCGGCAGAAAGGCCGTACAGGCCAAAGCCATTCCCACAGATGGTGTTTAGTGGGTAGGCACTTCATAGTGAGTCCCACATAACCACGCAGCCAAAACCATTCCCCTTGCGCCGTCGCCCCCGTGCGGTCGTGCGCTTGTGGAGTCCGCCAGCTGACCGAGCACCCGTCCCCGTACGGGTCTTCTCCCTCAGTCAGTACAGTTTCTTGGAATAGAACGTCAGTCCCGTCCCGTCCCCCTCAGCTAGCGGCGCCGCCCCCGTGCGGTTGTGTTAGCTGACCACGCTCCCGTCCCCGTACGGTTGAGAGTGCCCTCCCACACTCCCGTCCCCGTACGGTTGAGTTGCCCTCCCGCCTCAGCTAGCACAGCCGCCCCCGTGCGGTTGTGTTGTGCGCTCGCGCTCACTGTTGAGTGGTGATGCCTTCCCTTCCCGCCTCCGCTAGTGCCGCACGCCCCCACGCGGTTGCGCTAGCAGTCAGTGCTCACCGTCCCCTTACGGTGAGTACATTCTCGTACATGCGACTCCCAGACTATCACTCCAGCACCGCCGCACTTTGCGGCTGTGTTGGTTGACCCGCGCTTCCGTCCCCGGATCGTTGTGCCCCACGCCTCCCTCTCCCCGAGGGAGGTCGTCTCCGATTCGGCGATAAAGTCTTCGGGCTAGAGCCGTTCTCAGGTGGTGTTTAGTGCGTAGGCACTTCTTCAAAGTGAGTCTAACATAACCACGCAGCCGGCTGCGTGGTATGCTATGAGCATTCACCACCTCCCTCCCCCGCTTCCGGAGGGTGTCCTGGCATTGGGCGCAAAAAAAAACAAAAAAATCACGCAGCTGGCTGCGTGGTATGCTATGAGCATTCATCACCTCCCTCCCCCCGCCTCCCGGAGGGTAGCCCCTTGCTTTGGGTGCAAAAAAAATGCGAGGCGTCCCATTTTTTCTTATCGCTCGCGTTGGACGGATCTGTATTCCTGCTGCGCGAATTAATAAATTTGTAAAACAGCTTCTTATAGAACAATATCGTGCTTCATGCTGATAATATAATAGCTCTTTTAAGAGCTAACTTTTTTATGTTTCACGAGACGTCGAGTGTAGCTACACATGCCAGTAAAAAACTGGTTAGACAGGTTAAAACAGTAAAAACATAGTATATTAACAAATTCAAAATAGTGCGATGATATTTTATAATATTTTATCAACTTATCTTCTACGGCATATAATGAAATTTCTTTTTAAGCTAAGAAAAGTGTCGGTTTCGTGAACTGATGTATATTTTATAACAAGGCACTCATACGGGTAGGTGAATACAGCAGCAATGCAAAAATAAATACAGGACACAGCAATTTCTCAATCGAAGACGGCCATTCACAATTCTGTTCATACAGTTAATTTTTATAAACGGCAATGAAAAATTCGTCGATGCGATGGTATATTCCTGTATTTATTAGAATCATATTATTTATGATGGTAACACTGGATTGGTAGGCGGCATATTATTGTAATGTATTGTGTTGTTTGCTAAATGAAAATAATAAAAAGAAGTTTATGTTGAAAATAAAGCCTAAATCATAAAATTTCGCCATGGCTTATCATTATGTTGTTACTGCACAAAAACCTACGGCAGTCACAGCATGCGTTACAGGTAAATATCTCCTTATTTTATGATGTTTCTCTCATATTGAGGTTAACTTATACATAACTATTTTTGACTTTTGCTGTAATTGAGGTCTTTCACCCATTTAACTTAAATATTTTCATAGCATAGATATTTATCTTGAATATGCATGACATAATATAATTAAAACTATATCAATCTCTTTTAATGCAGTTTGCATATTTGGATTTAAAGAACAACATTAGTATTTCTACATAGATCATAATCATCTTTTGAGTAAAATAAAACCCATTTAAGATTAAAAAACAAAAGGAAAATATATTTTAGGCTGCATGTACTACTTTAAACGATTTTTTTAATAGGATTTCTTATAACTGCACCTACAATATGCTATGCCATATGAATTGTATTATGTGAAATTTGATGAATATGGTTTTAAATTGTCCCATTAGAATATATTAAAGAAAGCCTGCATTTCTTTTTCAAGGGAATTTTACGAGTCCTACAGACCTCAACCTCTTAGTGGCGAAAGTGTCACGTCTGGAAATGTACCTGGTGACACCAGAAGGTTTACGTCCTATGAAAGAAGTTGGTCTTTATGGGAGAGTAGCGAAAATGAAATTGTTTAGACCACCTGTGAGTACCACCAATAAGTAATTTTTAATTATATTCTTGTTCTATTAAATACACTCTTATTATTTTTTTAAATAATTGGAATTATGTTTTATGCCTGTAATATCATAATTCTGTAAGTTATGTCTTCAAATTGACACTCATCCTCTCCCTGTTCAATTTATTAGTTATGATTTATGCATAAGAGATTAAGAGAGGATTTTTCTTTTCACTTAAGACAAAATTAAACCAAAATTACACCCCATATTTGCCCACTGCCGGACTCAAGCCTCCTTTTATTTTTGAGGGTTTTAGGGTGAGGAAGTGTCTATTGTGTTGTCTGAGAAATTAAAAAAAGTGTATAAAATGGCATGTCTGAGAATTAAAAACAAATCTTGGATTTGTTTTTAATTTCTCAGACATGCCATTTTATTCACAATGTTCTACTTCACTGGCAAACATGTGGCAAATCAGCACTTAAATTGCATTAAAGTTGTTAAAAATTACTTTGCATACATCCGCTCGATAATAAAATTAAATGATGTGTCTTACCTAGCAAAGTAATTTTTACCAACTTTAATATAATGGATTTCCACAATGTAACACCTGATTCTATTAATTAACTTAAATTGCAGTTAACATCATTGGTGCTGGTGGAAAGCTAACCTGGGTTGCTTAAATTTACTTGATAAATTATTGGGAAGTGCTTAGCCTCTAAGCTTGGCACATAACTTTTAATATTTTTTATAATTAATATTTTGAATATTACCACTGTTAATTAATAATAGTAGTAATATTAAAATATATTAAATATTAGTGTAATTTATATGTAATTGTAATTTGTAATAATGTATTAATTATTTTTCAGTATGAAAACAAAGATTTAGTATTCATTCTAACAGCACGTTACAATGCAATGATACTAGAATGGAGAACGGGAGCTAATGGAGATTTGGAGGTGGTCACCAGGGCACATGGCAATGTCGCCGATCGGATTGGGAAGCCTTCAGAGAACGGCATCCTTGCAGTAATTGATCCTCAGGCAAGAGTGATTGGTCTGAGATTGTATGATGGATTATTTAAGATTATACCACTAGATAAAGACTCTACAGAGCTTAAAGCTGCTAGTTTAAGGTGAGATGCATAAATTGTACAAAAGGTAGATTTTTTATTTTATTTTATCGGTAAGTGGATGCTGTGGCCCATAGGCATCTACATCTATCCTCTATTAAGATCAAACTGCGCATGCGTTGTCGCCCCTGAGGATTTAAACGGAATGCCTCTTTTCAGAAAAAAAGGTCTCGGGTACTCTACATAATCACACATATTATAATTGTATTTTTAATTTTCCATGCCAAATTTAGCTAAACACTTAATAAATTAACAAACACAAATCACATCGGTGTCCGTCTTTCTGTCTCTTACAGTGTTTTTTCTGAGAATACATAGATGATGGAATTTTGGCATAGTTATAAAATGCAGTTTTTGACTCAGGAGATTAAGTTTTAAAGGCTTCAATTGGAGGTTAAGATTTTTATTTAAATTTATATCTATTATAAATCTATTACAGTCTATAAAACTCCATTGCGGAACATAGGCCTCCACCATAATTTGCCTTATAGGGAGATTTTGTCATACTTCACAGGTGGTTAGGCAACCATAGTATTTTTTATTATTTTAAGTTGTCAGGATCTTGCTGTTGTCCATCTCCTATTTCAGTTTTACTTTGTCATCTCTTACGACACCCATGGGAAGAAATGGATATTTTTACACCGTACACATTAAATTTATATTATGGGATTTTGATTAAAACTGGTTTGAAACACCATCTTAAAAATGTATGATTCTCAATTTGCGTTTATTTATTGAAATTTTTTAGAATTATTCAAAACCGCTATCCCCTGCCATATCTCACCACACTAAGTATAGAGGAGGAAAATCTTATTTATATATTTTGAAAACATTCAAATATATACATTACTAGTAATCAAAAAAAAAAACAAAAAAATGTTATCAAAATTGGTCGAGCCGCATTTGAGTTTTAGCGAGACTAACAGACAGCAATTGATTTTTATTTTAAGAGATTATTACCATGATAAAAAAACTAAATATAAACTAAATTATTATCCAGTCTTACTCCAATTAGTGGTATAATACCAATTTAGATAGAATTATAGATATGTTATAATTTTTTCATTCAACTCATCTAAAATGCTTATGTGCATCTAAATAATAATAGACAACCCTGATTGCTCAACACAATTTTCATTTGAGATCTCCGTTTGTTTCAGATTGGAAGAATTAAATGTTTACGATTTAGAATTTTTGCATGGCTGTTCAAACCCTACATTAATATTAATACATCAAGATCTTAATGGAAGGCATATTAAAGTGAGTATCAATAAATAAACAAGTTTATTAAAGTTAAACATTTTCAATATTGATATAAATCTACTAGCAGCTTCGGCAGACGTTGTTCTGCCCTTCTGATAGCTGGTGTGATGAGTCTCACCCCGAATTAACTCCGGACTGTTTATAGTATAACTATAAATTTTTAACTAACTCAATCCACCTATTGGGTCCAGTTTTTGACCTTGAACCAATAGTTAATAACAATATGAGTACAACAATTTTTTAGTCCATAAATATAGAGTTTGTTAATAACTTGACTACAGCGCCATCTATTGGATTCTAGCATAGCTAAGAACCATCATCTTGATAAAACAAATGTATTGTGTGAATATGACTTCAGTAGAGAAGTTGCATGTTTTTAATATTTTTTTGAAAGTACTAAAAATTATTAAGAAAAATTAAAAAAAAATTAACAATTGATTTTTCATGTAATTTCACAATTAAAAATGGTTTTTCTAAAATGTAAATTCAGACACCAGTGACTTCATTATATCGCTTTAGTAACGCCACCGCATGGTGAAATGATAAAACACTCATGTTTACATAGTCAATATTAAAAAATTACTTCTCACACATGGTGATGCGAATATAGAAAATAAAAAAGTATAGCATGAATGCGATTGGCTCACAGCCTCAACAGATTGACATCACTACCAATCACAAGTCGTTTATTTTTTTATAATAATTACTAAAACAATGGAATTTTTAATTTAAAAAAAATATTAAAATATACTTTTAATTAATTATTCTTTCATTTATATATAAATTTGTGACAAAAAAAATGCAACTTCTCTATTGGTCAAGTCGTTCAGAAGTTAAATGGCCACTAACAGGCACATCAACACAGCAATTATATATTAATCAATTATCTATGAATGTGTGGGTCTCATATCCTTTAGTTGATGGTGGTTTAATAATCTCATATATTATGCCAGATATAAAATAGACAGATTGAATTTGGATCACCATTAGGGGCGTGAGACATTCAGTACTTTGATCAGCAAATCACCTGGTGTTAATGACATTATATTGGCTCATCCTGACATCACATTATCTCGATTGCTTATTCAACACGGCGCATATCGCTGTGCAGTAAAGCTTTAACTAGTTCTGCGAGAACTCTGCGACCTTACCACTATGATGGTCGCAGCGCAGCCCTACCATGCCATTCCTAGGTAAAGTGTGAATCTGTAAAACATTGCAAAATAGTAAGGAGAGAAAGTGAGAAATAAAATAAAATTTAAATATATTTATAATGCTTGTTACTAAGTAAGGTAATCAATCCATCCATCCATTACAGCCTATAGAAGTCCACTGCTGAACATAGGTCTCCCTATAGATTGCCTCTAAGGGGGATATTGCCATAGGGTTGGCAACCACAGTTATTTATTTTTAGTTATTATTTGTCGCCTCTATGACACCCATGGGACGATATGAGGTAGTGGGTATTCTTAAACCACCACTACAAGGTAATGTGTATGTAGATATTTATCAGGAGGCCAGGGCTTATTTACATTTTTAATTACGTTTATTTTATCATTATAATTTCACTTTCACTATAGTAAGACATTTTTCAGCAGCAGAAGTGTCATGGCAAATGATTATTCTGACCACGGCTCGCAATGCAACATGTTAACTTCGTATAATGTAGGTATAGTAGTTTAGTGTACCGTGTAGTGGTGGTGCAGGAATATCCACTACCCCATATCGTCATAAGAGGCGGCAGAGAGAAACAAACTAGGAGATGGACAGCGGCATCTTCTTGATAGCAGAAAAAAAACTGTGGTTATCAATCTGCTAGCCTAGTAGCTAACTATGGCAAATATCCTCTTATGAAGCAATCTAAGTACAATTTAATAATAAAAAAATAGAGCCCACTGCTGAACATAACTGAAAAAAATTAATCAATGAAGGTCTTTAAGAGAAGGCTACAAGTTGACGCACATACCTAAGCCCTTTTTTTATGAGATCCCTAAAAGAAGATAGTAGGGTGGTCTATCATTGATGGATTCTTTACAATATGATGAAAAAGTAAAAAGTAATGCGAAATTTATAAAATGCCTTCTATTTTACAGACACACGAAATAAACGCAAAGGATAAAGAATTTATGAAAATACCTTGGAAGCAGGATAATGTGGAAACAGAGGCTTCTATATTAATACCGGTCCCAAGTCCCTTAGGTATATAAAATATTTGATATTTAAAGCTAAGCTTGATTACCTTTGTTGATATAACAGAGTCAAATTTATTAATGTCAACTACTAAGATTGTTTGTTTTAAATTTTTTGATAATACTGAAGTGATAAACGAATTAACAGTCCACCTGACAGTTACTGCATTTTTTTTATAATTGGCTTTACGGCTCTGGGTTCTAGCCTTTCTGAGCCTGAAGTTACAATGTATAATTATCCTTCATAGTACACTGCTTCACAATATGTTAATGCGTCACACTGTGCAGCCCTTGGGAGGTTTAGACGGCAACTTGAGCCAGCAGACAGCTGACAGTTGGCGATGATATCTCAAGGCGCCAAATCAGACAGACACCTTATCTTGAGAATCACATCACCATCAGAGCACTTGTTTCACCGTTTCCACTAATAGTTCACATGCGCAGACACTTAATACACAAAATCGCACTACTTTTACATATCAAAATCCACTTCAAACCATTATTTAAACAATAATACAAGAGCAGCAATCCTCCACCGTTTAAGTTCCCGCCAAAACTCCACAGTTATTGCATTTGCAGACGGGGCCACAGAATAAATAATAGTACAGAAGTTGCACTCCTTTGATGTTGACTACTTGCCGACGTTTTAATAGCCTAGCCTATATTACGTGGTAGAGCCACACTGCAGCTATATTATGGTTGTAGCACGAATGGGTCGGCTCGACCGACGTAGGACCACGCTTTCACAGAATACTGGCGTAAAATAGCAGCTTAATGCAGCTGTGTTTCGTATGGTGAGTGTAGAGAACCGGAGACTCTTTTTACTGGAAACGAGGCATTCCATCTTAGTCCTCAGGGGTGACAACGCATCTGCATTTTGATTCTTAATCTAGGATAAATGTGAATGTCTAAGGGCCGCAGCACTCACTTACCATCAGGTGGAATGTGTGCTCATTTGTCACCCTTATTCTATAAAAAAAAGCCTACATAATTATTATTAATTAGATAAATCACGCACGCAAGCTAAATTAAACTTTATTGCTGCGTGCTAGTGTCCGTATGGCTTTGCATCTTTTTCCCTTCATACGCCACGGACGACATTTCTTGGCTACCAAGGGCTTTCAACAAACTGTAAAAAATACAGTATGTACATATATAGTATCTTTTGATTATAATATATTCAATTTACAACTTTTTTACTTTAATATAATGTCTTAAATTTTATTTACTGTCTCTAAAATAACGGTTATTAAATTGAAAGCTTTAAATTTGACATATAATTTTAAGTAAATAGTGGGAGGTAAAACAGAGTGATTAAATTAATATTTGTTAATAATTTTAGTAAAGTATTTGCTGGTTTTTTCATTATCATACTTTCAAAGTGTTAGCGAATGTATTTTCAATAATAAACATATAAATATGTACATCTAAATTGCACTAAAACTTATACATATAATTATTTTATTCTATAACTAAATATACTAAACAATAAACAAAAATATTTATATAAGTGTTTACAAAAATCTATTTACGTAAACAGTGTTAAAAACTTGAAATTCACTAGTATGTCGCTCGCCTAAAACGCGCTAGCTCTGACTGCATATGTACAATACGGCCGACGTATCTTGGCGAGTCCGACCTTCGCGCAGAAGGTTGCGCAATAGCTTTTTAAGGAACAAATGGTGGCATGAGGCGACGTACAGGGGGCGGTGGTCTGGGCTAGAGATTGACCATAAGTAAACACAATCGACCCTTTAGTCATAAAATATCGCAATCGATTAGTTTTATTTAGAAGTTATTGATTTTGTTTATATAAGATATTAAACGAAATAGATTTACAAATATAGTGAATTTTGTTGATAATAAACAAGATTTCGACTTAAATAAAAAAAAAAAACTAAAAACATATTATTTTCTCAGCTGAAAGACATAATGTACTTAAATATCAATTATCTATTAACGTCTTCTGAGTAACGACTATTTGAGAAAATTTAGAACCTCCTTATAAATTGCAAATAAATATATTTTTATGTCTTAATTTTAATCGATTTGAATAAAATCGATTAAACAACACCCTCAGGCACGCGTGTTGACATCCCTTTCTGGTTACTTCGTAAAGCTTCGTGCTTATTCGGCAATGCTCGGTACACGGTAATATTTCTCAGTCACACGTTAGCATTGGTGTCGTGTTCGTGTCGCTATCTCTGTCTTGAGCACAGTCGGTTACAAAAGTTTTCGTTGTTATTGTTGTTTGTTTTTATTAATAGTGTTAAGTTTGTTTTGTTTGTTTTATTTGTTTGGCTCATCCTGACATCACATTATCTCGATTGCTTATTCAACACGGCGCATATCGCTGTGCAGTAAAGCTTTAACTAGTTCTGCGAGAACTCTGCGACCTTACCACTATGATGGTCGCAGCGCAGCCCTACCATGCCATTCCTAGGTAAAGTGTGAATCTGTAAAACATTGCAAAATAGTAACGAGAGAAAGTGAGAAATAAAATAAAATTTAAATATATTTATAATGCTTGTTACTAAGTAAGGTAAACAATCCATCCATCCATTACAGCCTATAGAAGTCCACTGCTGAACATAGGTCTCCCTATAGATTGCCTCATAGGGGAGATATTGCCATAGGGTTGGCAACCGCAGTTATTTATTTTTAGTCATTATTAGGAAGACGCTGCCCATCTCCTGATTTATTTCCCTTTGTCGCCTCTATGACACCCATGGGACGATATGGGGTAGTGGGTATTCTTATACCGACACTACAAGGTAATGTGTATATAGATATTTATCAGGAGGCCAGGGCTTATTTACATTTTTAATTACGTTTATTATCATTATAATCTCACTTTCACTATAGTAAGACATTTTTCATTTCTTCCCTGAAGACAAATTGCAGCGTTAATTTAATCATTTGCCAAGACGAAGTGTCATGGCAAATGATTATTCTGACCATGGCTCGCAATGCAACATGTTAACTTCGTGTAATGTAGGTATAGTAGTTTAGTGTACCGTGTAGGGGTGGTGTAGGAATATCCACTACCCCATATCGTCATAAGAGGCGGCAGAGAGAAACAAACTAGGAGATGGGCAGCGGCATCTTATTGATAGCAATTAGAAAAAAAAAACTGTGGTTATCAATCTGCTAGCCTAGTAGCTAACTATGGCAAATATCCTCTTATGGAGCAATCTAAGTACAATTTAATAATAAAAAAATAGAGCCCACTGCTGAACATAACTGAAAAAAATTAATCAATGAAGGTCTTTAAGAGAAGGCTACAAGTTGACGCACATACAAGGGCCTATGCCCTTTTTTTATGAGATCCCTAAAAGAAGATAGGTCTATCATTGATGGATTCTTTACAATATGATGAAAAAGTTAAAAGTAATGCGAAATTTATAAAATGCCTTCCATTTTACAGACACACGAAATAAACGCAAAGGATAAAGAATTTATGAAAATACCTTGGAAGCAGGATAATGTGGAAACAGAGGCTTCTATATTAATACCGGTCCCAAGTCCCTTAGGTATATAAAATATTTATTATTTAAATAATAAAATAGTACAGAAGTTGCACTCCTTTGATGTTGACTACTTGCCGATGTTTTAATAGCCTAGCCTATATTACGTGGTAGAGCCACACCGCAGCTATATTATAGTTGTAGCACGAATGGGTCGGCTCGACCGGGGAAGGACCACGCTTTCACAGAATACTGGCGTAAAATAGCAGCTTAATGCAGCTGTGTTTCGTATGGTGAGTGTAGAGAACCGGAGACTTTTTACTGGAAACGATGCATTCCATCTTAGTCCTCAGGGGTGATAACGCATCTGCATTTTGTTTCTTAATTTAGGATAAATGTGGATGTCTTAGGGCCGCAGCACCCACTTACCATCAGGTGGAATGTGTGCTCATTTATCACCCTTATTCTATAAAAAAGCCTACATAATTATTATTAATTAGATAAATCACGCACGCAAGCTAAATTAAACTTTATCGCTGCGTACTAGTGTCCGTATGGCTTTGCATCTTTTCCCCTTCATACGCCACGGATGATATTTCTTGGCTAACAAGGGCTTTCAACAAACTGTAATAAATACAGTACATATATAGTATCTTTTGTAATATGTTCAATTTACAACTTTTTTACTTTAATATAATGTCTTAAATTTTATTTACTGTCTCTAAAATAACGGTTATTAAATTTAAGAGTGAAAAAAGTTTAAATCTGACATATAATTTTAAGTAAATAGTGGGAGGTAAAACAGAGCGATTAAATTAATATTTGTTAATAATTTTAGTAAAGTATTTGCTGGTTTTTTCATTATTATGCTTTCAAAAGTGTTAGCGAATGTATTTTCAATAATAAACATATAAATGTACATATAAATTGCACTAAAACTTATATAATTATTTTATTCTATAACTAAATATACTAAACAATATACAAAAATATTTATATAAGTGTTTACAAAAAATCTATTTACGTAAACAGTGTTAAAAAACTTAGAAATTCACTAGTATGTCGCTCGCCTAAGACGCGCTAGCCCTGACTGCATATGTACCCGAGGTTCAGTGGCGAAGCTAGGGCTCCAAACTATGGCAAGCCCAAGATATGGTTTTGTTGTTTTTAGCAGTTTTATAAAAATTTACCTTTTCTCTTTTTCGATTTTACCTTTTCCTCGCCGATTAGCACTTTAACACACTTCAATTTATCACAAGGAACACTATTATCCTCCATTTCACTAAAAATAAAAAGCATAAATTTAAAAAATTTTATTTATTCGCTCAAGTAAACACACAGAGTAAACATTGAAATGTGAAGTGAACTAAGTTCACACTAAAAGCCGGGCTTTCGCTACGTACAAATTGCTATATAAACAATCGTAGTTATATTTCATTATAGAACATTTTACCACAGGTTAGAAGGAGCGATCGTCTTCGAAAGCCCGGTAAAAGCCCACGCGTGCGAGAGAGACGACTAATTTTATGACAACGTAATCGCGCAGTTTTGCCGCGTGTTGACGTTATAAGGCCTGTTATAAGGACAGTAATCTATGGCCTGTGTAGAACAGGTCAGCGACAGCGACAGAGAAGCGCGTGGGAAATTTGAAATAGTTTGAAACAGTTTACGAGTTATTTTATTAGTTGATATTATTGATTGAGCAGTTTGATAGGGCAAGCCCGGCTTCTCGGATTCTATGGAGGCTTAGCTACCGCTGAAGTTCAGCGCGATTGTAGGTATTTATATCACGCAGGTAGCAAGAGTGACAGAGGCCTGATACGGCTACTGAACTCCATGAACACCTGCCGCCAACTTCAAACAAAGAAGGCTACAGATGCGATGTACTCTGAAGACTTAGATGGAATGCCTTACAGTCTGTAATTATATGTGACTCTGGTGACTCGGACTCCTAGGCGAAAAGTGCTACAGCCTAGTAAATAAATGATGAGCAAGATTTTTTACGTGGTAGAGCCATGTTGCAGCTAGGGCCCAGGGCACGCCCAGGCCTCTATCATTTCTGAGAGGAATTAAGGGCAAGGAAGTGTCCACCGAGCTGCCGCGATACTTGTTAGCAGACGACTACACATGTCTTTGAAATATTTTTATAATATTTCTGACAGGTGGTAAATAAACCTTTAAGATTATAAAGAGTATGTTCCGATATTCACTGCGAGCACTGCTCAGTGTTCTCACTGGTGAAAAATTCGTTCCGTTACGGACTGCCAGTATACTGTCGCAGTACCCTAAGGCAAATATATGACGTCATAAATCGCCGCCATTTTTGTAGTGTGAGCACAGGCGCTTTCGAGATAAGGTGCTCTCAGTACTTTGATCACGTGATCAAAAACATAACAGCGCCTAGAGATTCAACAGCTTCCACGAATGATTGTTATTATTATAAATTAATATTGTTATTCAAATAAACTCGGACATTAAGTTCTAAAAGCAACAATATCCAAATAATATTTTTCTTGTTGAACAGAAAATGTGTACATGATAAATATTTTCATTTGAAAACAGTGTCGAAAAATGGGGATGTCAGTATACTGGACTGCATTCCGTTTTAAACAGTAACCGGTATAGCAAACTAAAAAGGAACGGCTTCACAGTATACTGAATTGACGTCACACCTTACAGTGGTCACAGTGTATATCGAACATGCACAAGATCTGATATAAATCTGAGATGATTATACCGCTAACTATTGGAGACCACAAAATCTACTGCGTCTTTTTCTAAGTGGACTCTTTGCAATGAGAGAGCTTTGCAAGCTGCCATAGTTTGTTATTTTTATTTAGCTGTTATCAGGAAGATGCTGTTGCCAATCCAATATCTACTTAATTATGTTTATTTTTATATGTTCTTCCTTCAGGGGGCGCCATTGTAATCGGTCAGGAATCAATAGTGTATCACGATGGTCAGAGTTATGTAGCTGTTGCACCATCACAAATAAAGGTATGAATTGCATTATACTGTTTATTTAATTAATAATTATTAATTAATCAAGTGTACATGTTTTTACGGATAACTGAAGTGGAAATGGGCGGGCCATATAGCTCAAACAACCAACAAACAACACGGATGAAAGGTTCTCGAGTGGCAGCCTCGTACTGGTAAGTGAAGTGTAGGGCGGCCCCCCACCAGATGGAGTGAAGACGTGGCAAGAGATGCAGGAAATTGATGTATGCAGGTAGCTAAGGACCATGCTTTGTGGCATTCCTTGGGGGGGGTCCTCTATTTTCAGCGGTAGACTTGTGAAATGCTGTTATGATGGTGATTATGACATGATTTTTTTAAATGTTAATAAGCTATATGGCCGGCCCATTGCCACTTCAGCTTACTGATCGGTGGGGTTATGTCGGTTACTATGGTTCTACTATAGATGTTCTCTACGTCACTATTACTTTGTTTTTAGATGACTCCAATAAATTGCTATTGCCGCGTGGATGGGAAAGGCCTCCGTTACCTGCTGGGCGATATAGCGGGCCGCCTGTTCATGCTGTTGCTGGAGCTGCAGGAGAAGATGGATGGGACACAGGCGGTTAAAGATCTGAAAGTGGAATTACTTGGTGTGTGCCTTTTTTAATATAAATCGACTGTTTACAAAACTAGCGACAAAAGGCATTAATTATATATTTTGTTTGTACCACATTTTGGCCATTACGATAACGTAGCTTTACTACATGTAATTCAAAGAGTTCGACCGGAAAAGGACCACGCTCGTAGAGGATACCAGCGTGGTATAGTAGCATAAGGTTGCTGTATTTCATATTGAGATATACTTGTAACCCTTTTTAATTAATAATAAGGCTTTCCATCTAAGCCCTCAGGGGTGGTAATTGGCAACATATCTAAATTATATAGACCACAGCATAAGGTTGGACTGCGTTAATTTGTCACCGTTACATAATATTTTTTTGTCCTATTTGACTGGGTATGGATACTGCGGCACATACAGAGTAGAAAATAAAAGTGAACGTAAAAGTGAGTGGCATTATAACAAAAGTCCACTGTTGAACATAGGCTTCCACCATAGATTGTTTGGCAAGCAGGTTGGCAACCATAATTTCGAGTTGTTATCAGAAAGATGCTTCTGCTCGTCTTCTGTTTCAGTTTTCCTCTGTCGCCTCTTACGACCCATGAGATAATATGGGGTAGTGGATATCTATACACTGCCACTACACAGAGAATTATTTCCTAACTAAAATTCCATTACATAATACTTATTGAAAGTCATTTTTGTTATTTACCACTGGTTCGGAAATTACCTCTATCCTGGGAAGAACCTTCAAGAAACCCAGCGGACTTTTTTTCAAACATATTTCACTTTATAATATTTTGTTAGTGTACAATTTTTAATAAATTTTAATAGAACCAGCATCGTGACGATCACTTTCCCAGGGGTCATTTTCATTTATGTATTCGTTTATGTATTCTTAGAGATATATCACTACCTTTAGAATAATATAGATAGAAACTGGGTCACTTAATGCAAAAAATTATCCATTGAATAGTCAATGAGATGTCTATAGGTTTTGAACTTTTGTGTTTTTGCAGGTGAAATTCCAATTCCAGAATGTATGACCTACCTGGACAATGGTGTTGTATTCATCGGGTCCCGTTTGGGAGACTCTGCCCTAGTCCGGTTGTCGGCATCTCGGGACGAGTTGAGTCAGTATGTTCAGCCCATGGAGAGCTTCACAAGTCTAGCGCCCATCGTGGACATGTGTGTGGTAGACCTTGAGCGACAGGGACAAAACCAACTCATCACTTGCTCTGGTTAGTTATGTTGTCTTGTTTGATTGTTTTTTATTCACCATCATCATTATTGCATTCTACTGCCACTGCTGAACCTAGAACTCTCCATAGATTGCCTCATAACGGGACATTTGCCATAGTTGCCATGATATGTAGGTGTTGACTACTTTTCTGCCTAGAAATCCGTCTGAGTAGGTACCACCCTTACCTATTTCTGCCGCTGAATTGTACACATAGGGAGCCTAGAGACCTAATTACGGGGTGCGAGGCATGCCATGTTTAGTCCTAAGAGGTGACAACACATCAATAGTTGTCTTTGCATGAAGTTAGCTGCAGGTGTCTTTACACAAGACACAAATCATCGGAAGGTGGTATGTTAGTTCGGTCCTCTATTGTTTTAATATTAAAAAAAATGTCTTGGCTGGTGGATTGGCAACCACAGTTATTTTATTTTAAATTTTTTATTTTTACTAGCTGATACTCGCGACTTCGTCCGCGTTGCTTGATATATTTGCCCCACTTCTCCGCGGCAAGAAAACACACATCACTGAACATGTAGTGGTTATAAAAATCGTTGTTTATTAAAACTTTAATAACTTTATATTAAATGAAGATATCGCAATAATTTTTTTTTTAGATAAGGGCCAAGTGTCTAAGGAATAAAACTTAGAAAACCTAATTGAAATCGATCCAGTAGTTTTTCCGTGATGCGCGCACAACTGCAAACCTCTATCATTTTATTTATTTATATAAATAGATGAGCAATATAATAGTTTTCTAGCTTATATTAGAAAGATGCTACTGCCCATCTCCTGTTTCCTCTTATCGCCTCTCACGACGGCCACGAGACGAGATGGGGTAGTGGACACCGCCTCAACACAGTCTAAATTACAATCTAATTGAAATTAATTGAGTATAAGTTTCAAAACAACTATGCATAATTGGTAATAATGTGATCCTTGACAGGTGCTTTCAAGATGGGATCCCTCCGTATCATCAGGAATGGCATCGGCATCCAGGAGCAGGCGTCCATCGACCTGCCCGGCATCAAGGGCATGTGGCCCCTCACCCTGGCGCAGAACAGTACCTACCACGATACGCTGGTGCTCTCCTTCGTTGGACAGACTAGGTCATTCAAAAAATACAAGATTCTGATACTCTTCATTGGGGTATAATAATGCCAACTGCTCAACGGAGACAAGCCATTTGCGCAGAACAGGATTATAGTGCACGAATTTGTGCGCAAACAGGTGCACTTTCTTTTCCCTCACTCTCATAGTCCGATGGGATGGCAAACTGACACGACCGAGGGATCTGGCGCCCCTTTCCGAGGCAGGGGGATGAAACACCGTCTGCTTCCTCACCCCGGGCTGCTACTGAGATTTTCTTGACAGAAAAACCCAATTACTGATTATGGTCTAACTAGGGTCTTGAACGCGGGTCCTCATGTTCAGCGTGTTTGGAGACAGCATCTCCTATCAAAACAATCTCCTAACAAAGCTTAAGATCGCACATTCATTATATAACCATCATATTACTTTTCATATCGTCACTATATCTCATATTATATTATCACTATCTAGTGGGGTTGCCCAATACTACGCTTATTAGTATGAGTCTGTCACTCCAGAACCTTTGTTACCCATCAAAAATGGTTTTATTTTTTACAGAGTGTTGACATTAAACGGCGAAGAGGTGGAGGAAACTGAAATAAAGGGCTTCGTATCGGACCGTCAGACATTCTTTACTGGTAATGTCTGCCATGATCAACTTATACAAGTAAGTGCACTCAAATTAACATTAAATTTTTTTTTTAGGTAACCTAATAAGTATACATGTTTAAATGGATGCAGGTGGTTCAGACCCTTCCGTTGTGGCATTCCTTGGAGAAGTCCTATGTTCAGCAGTGGACTTGTAAAGGGCTGTAATGATGATGATATATCTAATAAGTGCCGTATGACGGTGACGTAAGAAAATCCATCACTCGATTTCGCCTTCCTCGAATGAGGAAAGAGGCTATTGATGCGTGGTAGAGCCATGCTGCAGTTATATATGGGTCGGCTTGACCGGGGAAAGACCACGTTCTCACATAATATCTGCTTAAAATATCAGCTCAATGCTGCTGTGTTTCGTAGGTGAGTATAGAGAACCAGAGACCATATTTACTGGATACGAGGCATTCCATCTTAGTCTTCATGGGTGACAACGCATCGATATTATGATTCTTAATCGAGAATAGATGTGGCTGTGGCTGGCTGTGTGTTTGCTTATCGCCCTTATTCTATTTAAAAAAAAAAACGCTAGATAAATCTTTTGGCTTACGAAAGATTGCGATATAGCCATCTCGTTTACTCTTGACATAAAATACTCAAACTGGAGCACCATCAAAAGTGCGGGACCAGCAATCCGTCTGTCACGCGTGATTATTCAGGCAATTCCTCCTATAATGAGACAGAAACAGAAACTTTTTTGTTCAATATAGATTATAAATAATACTTATTGAAAGTCACTCTTTTGTTTAATTACCACTGGTTCGAAAAAACTTCTGCCCTGGGAAGAACCAGCAAGAAACCCAGCAGGACTTTTTTTTAAATAACAGCTTACAATCATGTATGTTATACAGTTAACAACACAAAACAAATAACTTGGTAGCGATCACCTGTTTCCCAGGGGTTATTATCATCCATAAATTCCTTAATATTATAATAACCCTTTTTATACAAACTTAGTTTAATAAAGTTTTGAACTTTGAGCAGGTCAAATCTATACAAATAAATAAAATTGAAGTGTCTGTTTGTAATGTCAAAATAACAGCTTTTTACTAATTGCATATGAAAGTATATACGGTACTTATAACAAAACACAATTTTTAAAATTTTTGTCTGTCTGTCTGTTTGTTTGTTCCGGTTAATCTCCGAAACGGCTGGACCGATTTCGACGGGACTTTCACTGACAGATAGCTGATGTTATAAGGAGTAACTTAGGCTACTTATATTTTAGAAAAAGAATTAGGATTCTGCGCAACATTATTAAAACCCTAAATTACAAGCGGGCGAAGTCACGGAGAACGGCTAGTTTTGCATATTTAGAGACAAAACATTTGTGTGTGTGGTAAGGTTATTTAATAGAATGCGACAAAGTTGGTACATGCGGTTATTTGCCGTATTATGGCGTAAGCGACACGTTTTACTCCATATCAGCCCGTAGGTGTCCTAAGAGACGACAGAGGGAAACTCAAAACAAAAGATGGACATCACCATGATAAAAACTCAGTTATAGTAAAAAACTGTGGTTATCAACCCATCTGTCAAGCGTTTCAACTTTGAAAAATATCATCTGTTATGAGGTAACCTATAGGGGGCCTGTGTTCAACAGTGTACTTTTGATAGACTTTAATGAATTAATTATGTAAATTTATGGAAAAAAGTAGTAAGCATATCAGAGAGTTCTTCACCAATTACCCATATCTATGGTAAATCTCCCATAAAGGGCTGCTGGTAAGCAGTGTGACGATACTTAACACATTTTCTTCTCTTGCTTATTAACGCATTTTAATAGTTCAAAATATTGGTTCTTTGATATTTTAGATGATTTATTAAAGAATTTAATTATTATTAATCTATCTTCTATCTTCTATACTATAATAAAACTCAAACACGACGTCTGTCTGAATACGCTTCACGCAAAAACCTGTGAACCTATTTGGATGGGACTTTCATTGGCAGATAGCCGATGTTATAAGGAGTAACTTAGGCTACTTTTATTTTAGGAAAAGAATTAGGGTTCCGCGCAAAAAAAATTCCATGCGGGTGAAGTCGCGGGGAACAGCTAGTTATTAATAAAAATGCGTCTTCACAGTAGACAAAATAATTTTCTGTAATCTAATAGCAAGTGGTTCCGTATTCTTAGTAACATTCAAACTCGCACATTTGGTGACGGGTAGTATAGTTAACACTTCCTTTAGTTCATACTGTTGCGCGCCACTATTAATGTTTTGTACATGGCAACATTAGCCACTAGCGCCCTCTGGTATCGAGTAGCAGAACTAGGAGAGTCAAGATCCTTCTAGAAATTTCGGGACCGATATGTACTCGAATATTCTAGATGTTTCTACAGTAAAAGGCTCTGGAAAGTATCTGAGGCGCTATATAAGGCCGGTATAGACCACGACCGAGTCAGTATTGAATTGGCGATACAAGCGAATACTTCGAAGCGATACAACTGCGAACTAAAGTGATCTGTAATACAATTGTGTTTTGTTATTAGTGTGGTTTTAAGTTGTAATTAGTGTTGTGTAATTAAAGTGTTGTGTAATTAAAGTGTCAATTTCGGTAATTCACTCGGCAGTTTTTAATTGTCTCGAACCCCAAGCTCGTGACAATACATTTTGTCTAATATATAATAGTCCTTTTTTATCAGTATCAGCTACACTTATAATATTATAATGGATTCAAACTCAAACTGTGACCATTGTTTTTCAAGTTATACTAATTTTGTTTCAATGTCCGGTTTTGTAATAAGAGCTTTAGGCTATTTTCTTAAATTTAAAATGTCCATTCTTGATGTCGCATCTTTTGCTTAAGATCAGCTGGCACCATAACTAAACCGTCCACCTTTTAGATTGAAGTTTTTAAAAAGTAAAAGCAGCATATATAAACTTCGATGTGAGTGAGCACAATTTTAAATTTTACTATGTTGTAAAAGGTTGAAATTTTTTGAGTCCATAAGGCGAGATCACAAAAATTATACATGTCTTTTAGCATACTATACTGTCCACTAAACCGGGAATTCATTTCCCGTAACAACAGACTGCGAAATTATTGAAAAGTTAATGAAGCTACGTAAAATTTTTAATTGTTAAGGACGCGTTTGCAAAATTGATAGAATCGAACTATTACATTGACACGGGTCACACACACAAGTGTACGCACGGTTAGCTGCGGGTGCGGGAATCGTAATCAAGTTAAAACATTTTGATAATTTGAAAGATTGATTTCTTTTCTCATTTCTTATACCTACAAAAATATACTAACATACGAAATACGAATAGCTGCTCCAGAGATTCCTAGGCACTAGAAGCCCACTACTAGCAGTGAGATGGTGGCTGTGGACTTTGGGCTGGTTTTGTTAGTTATAATAAGACTTTAGCTTCGGACTTGGTGAAGTGACTTGAAGTTATACTTCGGTGACAGCTACTGGAACTCCTCGACGAGTAGTACTATGTGTGCCGAGTTTGGGCTCGTTTTGTTAGTTACGATGAAACCTAACCTCCGGGCTTGGTGGAGAGACCTGATGGTGTACTTCGGTGACAGCTACTGGAACTCCTCGACGAGTAGTACTAGGTGTGCCGAGTTTGGGCTCGTTTTGTTAGTTACGATGAGAAATAACCTCCGGGCTTGATGGAGAGACCTGATGGTGTACTTTGGTGACTACTACTGGAACTCCTGGACGAGTAGAACTAGATGTGCCGAGTTTGGGCTCGTTTATTAGTTATTATGGGCTAACCTCCAGGCTTGATGGAGACTTGATGGTGTATTTGGTGACTACTACTGGAACTCCTGGACGAGTAGAACTAGGTGTACCAGAGTTTGGGCTCGTTTTGTTAGTTATAAGAGACCTAAATTCCAGGCTTGATGGAGGCTTTATGGTGTACTTCGTTGACTACTGCTGGAATACCTGGCCGAGTAGAACTAGGTGTGCCGAGTTTGGGCTCGTTTATTAGTTATTATGAGACTTAACCTCAGGCTTGATGGAAGTCTTGATGGTGTACTTCGGTGACTACTGCTGGAACTCCTGGACGAGTAGAACTAGGTGTACCAGTTTGGGCTCGTTTTGTTAGTTATGATAGAACTTGCAGATGGGTGACAGACACTGGTTCTACTCGTCCAGGGTTCCCGAAGGCTCACCATCAGCTCTGTCCATCAAGCCCGGAGGTGGGACGTTAATCTACAGGCCCAAACTCGGCACCAGTCAGGCTGTTCCAGCGTGTCGCCAGTGCACCCGTCAGTCTCCATCAGGTCCGGGGCAGTCAATCGCCAACGCAACGAGGGCAAACTCGGCACCAGTTCTGCGTCAGGGTTCAATGTGTGCAAGTACACCATCAGGTCATTGTATCAGCTCGGGTAGGTACACTCATCAAGGCAAACGTGGCTCGGCACCCGGACCGGCAATGCCGAAGTACCATCAGGCTCGTTAAGTCGGGTAGGCTCTGTCGCCAGCTAACAAAACGTGCTCGGCACCTGGTTCTACTCGTCCGGGAGTCCAGTAGTGGCGCAAAGTACACCGTGAGGTCACTCCATCAAGTCCGGGCCGGTCTAATCATATCTAACAAAACGAGGCCAACACGCCGGTCAAGTTCGGTATAGTCACCAAGTACACCATCAGGTCTCCATCAAGTCCGGAGGTAAAGTCTCATCATAACTACCAAAACTAGACTAAACTCGGCACATGTATTTCTACTCGTCTAGGAGTTCAATAGCAGTCACCGATGTACACTTTCAGATCACCCATAAAGTCCAGACAAATAGGCATTTATATATATATATTTATATATAAATCCACTTACTCAGCGAAACAAAGATTATAATAAAATGTGTGATTATAAAAATAATAATATTATTTTGCCTTGTCAAAATACCTATGTATCAAATTCGAATATTTTGTGTATGTACAGCGATCTTTTCAGCTGCTGCAATCAGGCAGGCGATACAGTATCCACTCACGACGGCGGCCGAGCGCGGACTGTGGTTTCATCGAAAATCAAAATTTTTGTACAACATATCAAAACAGGCACCAAAAATAAAATAAACCTTACTGCAATCCATTATGATTCATCCATATTAGCAAAATATGTGAAAAAATAAGCATCAGTTTTTATTTTTATTACGACTATTTGTGACAATTTGATAAAAAGTAAACACCACTATTTTTTATTGAATATGTCTGCGTACTTATAGTATTTTTAGAAATCTTAATATATGTTGATAATAGAACAAAAAATGTACCTAAACATGAACCGGTATCGTTAATTTTGTAGAAAATCGTTTTTACAATATAAAAAATTATTTTCAACAAAAAAGTTACCAGCATTTGAAGATGAAGAACCATTCTATACGTGATAGCTATTAGCTATGTTTGATTTGGTTTAGTTTTGTCACAAAATGTACCGAAAAACAGTATAATTTTGCCCGATTTGCAAACGCACCCTTAAATTGTCCGAAGTAATAAAGTTTATATTACTTACTGTTAAAGTCTCTTTGTATTTACGTACATTTGATCCGGCTCGAAGGACCACTGTTTATTGATGGGTTGGTTGGTTGTTTAATTAAACTTCGCTTATTTAGTAAAAAACCACTTCTGGGAACAGGCCTCCTCTCACTTCTAAAAGGGTTTTAGGACAAGGAAGTCTCCACCGTCCTGCTCCAATGTGTGTTGGTGGTCTTCACATGTCTCTGAAATATTTTTTTATTTCCTCAAACATGCAGGTAAATCAGCACTTAAATGTTCAACAAGTTTCCCTCAAAACTGTACACAGTAGTGTTTGATTGCAGGTAACGGACGAGGGGGTGCGGCTGGTGGCGCGGTGTGATGGTGGTGGCGGATGGTCGCTGGCGGCGCAGTGGCGCGTGGAGGGCGCGCGCGCGCTGTCCGTGGTGGCCTGCTCCGCCTCGCGCGCCGTGGCCGCCGCCGGCCCGCGCCTCTACCTGCTGGCCGTCGGACGCGCCTCGCTGCAGCTGCTCGCGTACGTACACACACGTACACACGCACACGTGGCCCGCGCCTCTACCTGCTGGCCGTCGGACGCGCCTCGCTGCAGCTGCTCGCGTACGTACACACGTACACACACGTGGCCCGCGCCTCTACCTGCTGGCCGTCGGACGCGCCTCGCTGCAGCTGCTCGCGTACACACACGTACACACGCACGTGGCCCGCGCCTCTACCTGCTGGCCGTCGGACGCGCCTCGCTGCAGCTGCTCGCGTACGTACACGTACACACGCACGTGGCCGCGCCTCCTGCTGGCCGTCGGACGCGCCTCGCTGCAGCTGCTCGCGTACGTACACACGTACACACGCACGTGGCCCGCGCCTCTACCTGCTGGCCGTCGGACGCGCCTCGCTGCAGCTGCTCGCGTACGTACACACACACGTACACGCACGTGTGCCGCCGGCCGCGCCTCTACCTGCTGGCCGTCGGACGCGCCTCGCTGCAGCTGCTCGCGTACGTACACACGTACACACACACGTGGCCCGCGCCTCTACCTGCTGGCCGTCGGACGCGCCTCGCTGCAGCTGCTCGCGTACGTACACACACGTACACACACGCACACGTGCCGCCGCCGGCCGCGCCTCTACCTGCTGGCCGTCGGACGCGCCTCGCTGCAACTGCTCGCGTACGTACACACGTACACACGCACGTGGCCGCCGCCGGCCGCGCCTCTACCTGCTGGCCGTCGGACGCGCCTCGCTGCAGCTGCTCGCGTACGTACACACACGTACACGCACACGTGGCCGCGCCTCTACCTGCTGGCCGTCGGACGCGCCTCGCTGCAGCTGCTCGCGTACGTACACACGTACACACGCACGTGGCGCGCCTCTACCTGCTGGCCGTCGGACGCGCCTCGCTGCAGCTGCTCGCGTACGTACACGTACACACGCACACGTGGCGCGCCTCTACCTGCTGGCCGTCGGACGCGCCTCGCTGCAGCTGCTCGCGTACGTACACACGCACACGCACGTGGCCCGCGCCTCTACCTGCTGGCCGTCGGACGCGCCTCGCTGCAGCTGCTCGCGTACGTACACACACGTACACACGCACACACGCACACGTGGCCGCCGCCGGCCCGCGCCTCTACCTGCTGGCCGTCGGACGCGCCTCGCTGCAGCTGCTCGCGTACGTACACACATACACACACGCACGTGGCGCGCCTCTACCTGCTGGCCGTCGGACGCGCCTCGCTGCAGCTGCTCGCGTACGTACACACGTACACACGCACGCCGCCGGCCCGCGCCTCTACCTGCTGGCCGTCGGACGCGCCTCGCTGCAGCTGCTCGCGTACGTACACACGTACACACGTGGCCGCCGCCGGCCCGCCTCTACCTGCTGGCCGTCGGACGCGCCTCGCTGCCTGCTCGCGTACGTACACACGTACACACGCACACGTGGCCCGCGCCTCTACCTGCTGGCCGTCGGACGCGCCTCGCAGCTGCTCGCGTACGTACACACGTACACACGCACGTACGCCGCCGCCCGCGCCTCTACCTGCTGGCCGTCGGACGCGCCTCGCTGCTCGCGTACGTACACACGCACACACGCACACGTGGCCGCCGCCGGCCCGCGCCTCTACCTGCTGGCCGTCGGACGCGCCTCGCTGCAGCTGCTCGCGTACGTACACACACGTACACACGCACACGTGGCCGCCGCCGGCCCGCGCCTCTACCTGCTGGCCGTCGGACGCGCCTCGCTGCAGCTGCTCGCGTACGTACACACACGTACACACGCACACGTGGCCCGCGCCTCTACCTGCTGGCCGTCGGACGCGCCTCGCTGCAGCTGCTCGCGTACGTACACACACGCACACACGCACACGCCGCCGGCCCGCGCCTCTACTGCTGGCCGTCGGACGCGCCTCGCTGCAGCTGCTCGCGTACGTACACACACGTACACGCACGTGGCCGCCGCCGGCCGCGCTACCTGCTGGCCGTCGGACGCGCCTCGCTGCAGCTGCTCGCGTACGTACACACGCACACGTGGCCGCCGCCGGCCCGCGCCTCTACCTGCTGGCCGTCGGACGCGCCTCGCTGCAGCTGCTCGCGTACGTACACACGTACACACGCACACGTGGCGCCGCCGGCCGCGCCTCTGCTGGCCGTCGGACGCGCCTCGCTGCAGCTGCTCGCGTACGTACACACACGCACACACGTGGCGCCTCTACCTGCTGGCCGTCGGACGCGCCTCGCTGCTGCTCGCGTACGTACACCACGTACACGCACGTAGCCGCCGCCGGCCCGCCTCTACCTGCTGGCCGTCGGACGCGCCTCGCTGCAGCTGCTCGCGTACGTACACACGTACACACACACGTGGCCCGCGCCTCTACCTGCTGGCCGTCGGACGCGCCTCGCTGCAGCTGCTCGCGTACGTACACACGTACACACGCACACGTGGCCCGCGCCTCTACCTGCTGGCCGTCGGACGCGCCTCGCTGCAGCTGCTCGCGTACGTACACACACGTACACACGCACACGTGGCCCGCGCCTCTACCTGCTGGCCGTCGGACGCGCCTCGCTGCAGCTGCTCGCGTACGTACACACACGTACACACGCACACGTGGCCCGCGCCTCTACCTGCTGGCCGTCGGACGCGCCTCGCTGCAGCTGCTCGCGTACGTACACACACGTACACACGCACACACGCACACGTGGCCGCCGCCGGCCCGCGCCTCTACCTGCTGGCCGTCGGACGCGCCTCGCTGCAGCTGCTCGCGTACGTACACACACGTACACGCGTGGCGCCGCCGGCCGCGCCTCTACCTGCTGGCCGTCGGACGCGCCTCGCTGCAGCTGCTCGCGTACGTACACACGTACACACGCACACGTGGCCCGCGCCTCTACCTGCTGGCCGTCGGACGCGCCTCGCTGCAGCTGCTCGCGTACGTACACACACGTACGCACGCACCGCCGCCGGCCGCGCCTCTACCTGCTGGCCGTCGGACGCGCCTCGCTGCAGCTGCTCGCGTACGTACACACACGACACACACGCACGTGGCGCCGCCGGCCGCGCCTCTACCTGCTGGCCGTCGGACGCGCCTCGCAGCTGCTCGCGTACACACACACGTACACGCACACGTGCCGCCGCCCGCCTCTACCTGCTGGCCGTCGGACGCGCCTCGCTGCAGCTGCTCGCGTACGTACACACACGTACACGCACACGTGGCCCGCGCTCTACCTGCTGGCCGTCGGACGCGCCTCGCTGCAGCTGCTCGCGTACGTACACACACACACACACGCACGTGGCCGCCGGCGCGCCTCTACCTGCTGGCCGTCGGACGCGCCTCGCTGCAGCTGCTCGCGTACGTACACACGTACACGCACACGTGGCCGCCGCCGGCGCGCCTCCTGCTGGCCGTCGGACGCGCCTCGCTGCAGCTGCTCGCGTACGTACACACACGTACACACACACACGCCCGCGCCTCTACCTGCTGGCCGTCGGACGCGCCTCGCTGCAGCTGCTCGCGTACGTACACACGTACACACACGTGGCCGCCGCCGGCGCGCCTCTACCTGCTGGCCGTCGGACGCGCCTCGCTGCAGCTGCTCGCGTACGTACACACGTACACACGCACACGTGGCCGCCGCCGGCGCCGCCTACCTGCTGGCCGTCGGACGCGCCTCGCTGCAGCTGCTCGCGTACACGTACACGCACACGTGGCCGCCGCGGCCGCGCCTCTGCTGGCCGTCGGACGCGCCTCGCTGCAGCTGCTCGCGTACGTACACACGTACACACGCACGTGGCCCGCGCTCTACCTGCTGGCCGTCGGACGCGCCTCGCTGCAGCTGCTCGCGTACGTACACACACACACGCACGTGGCCGCCGCCGCGCGCCTCTACCTGCTGGCCGTCGGACGCGCCTCGCTGCAGCTGCTCGCGTACGTACACACGTACACGCACGCACCGCCGCCGGCCCGCGCCTCTACCTGCTGGCCGTCGGACGCGCCTCGCTGCAGCTGCTCGCGTACGTACACACGTACACGCACACGTGGCCCGCGCCTCTACCTGCTGGCCGTCGGACGCGCCTCGCTGCAGCTGCTCGCGTACGTACACACACGTACACACGCACGTGGCCGCCGCCGGCCGCGCCTCTGCTGGCCGTCGGACGCTCGCTGCAGCTGCTCGCGTACGTACACACACGTACACGCACGTGGCCGCCGCCGGCCGCGCCTCTACCTGCTGGCCGTCGGACGCGCCTCGCTGCAGCTGCTCGCGTACGTACACGCACGTACACACGTGGCCGCCGCCGCGCCTCTACCTGCTGGCCGTCGGACGCGCCTCGCTGCAGCTGCTCGCGTACGTACACACACGTACACACGCACGTGGCCCGCGCCTCTACCTGCTGGCCGTCGGACGCGCCTCGCTGCAGCTGCTCGCGTACGTACACACGTACACACACGTGGCCCGCGCCTCTACCTGCTGGCCGTCGGACGCGCCTCGCTGCAGCTGCTCGCGTACGTACACACACGTACACACGCACACGTGGCCGCCGCCGGCCGCGCCTCTGCTGGCCGTCGGACGCGCCTCGCTGCAGCTGCTCGCGTACGTACACACACGTACACACGCACACACGCACACGTGGCCGCCGCCGCGCGCCTCTACCTGCTGGCCGTCGGACGCGCCTCGCTGCAGCTGCTCGCGTACGTACACACGTACACACGTGGCCGCCGCCGGCCGCGCCTCCTGCTGGCCGTCGGACGCGCCTCGCTGCAGCTGCTCGCGTACGTACACACGTACACACGCACGTGGCCGCCGCCCGCCTCCTGCTGGCCGTCGGACGCGCCTCGCTGCAGCTGCTCGCGTACGTACCACACGTACACACGCACACGTGGCCCGCGCCTCTACCTGCTGGCCGTCGGACGCGCCTCGCTGCAGCTGCTCGCGTACGTACACACGTACACGCGTGGCCCGCGCCTCTACCTGCTGGCCGTCGGACGCGCCTCGCTGCAGCTGCTCGCGTACGTACACACACGTACACGCACACGTGGCCGCCGCGGCCGCGCCTCTACTGGCCGTCGGACGCGCCTCGCTGCAGCTGCTCGCGTACGTACACACACGTACACACACGCGTACACGCACGTGGCCGCCGCCGGCCCGCGCCTCTGCCTGGCCGTCGGACGCGCCTCGCTGCAGCTGCTCGCGTACGTACACACACGTACACACGCACACGCCGCCGGCCCGCGCCTCTACCTGCTGGCCGTCGGACGCGCCTCGCTGCAGCTGCTCGCGTACGTACACACACGTACACACGCACACGTGGCCCGCGCCTCTACCTGCTGGCCGTCGGACGCGCCTCGCTGCAGCTGCTCGCGTACGTACACACACGTACACACGCACACGTGGCCCGCGCCTCTACCTGCTGGCCGTCGGACGCGCCTCGCTGCAGCTGCTCGCGTACGTACACACGTACACACGCACGTGGCCGCCGCCGCGCCGCGCCTCTACCTGCTGGCCGTCGGACGCGCCTCGCTGCAGCTGCTCGCGTACGTACACACATACACACACGCACGTGGCGCGCCGGCCGCGCCTCTGCTGGCCGTCGGACGCGCCTCGCTGCTCGCGTACGTACCACACGTACACGCACACGTGGCCCGCGCCTCCTCTACCTGCTGGCCGTCGGACGCGCCTCGCTGCAGCTGCTCGCGTACGTACACACGTACACGCACGTGGCCGCCGCCGGCCGCGCCTCTACCTGCTGGCCGTCGGACGCGCCTCGCTGCAGCTGCTCGCGTACGTACACGTACACACGCACACGCCGCCGCCGGCCGCGCCTCTACCTGCTGGCCGTCGGACGCGCCTCGCTGCAGCTGCTCGCGTACGTACACACGTACACACGCACGTGGCCCGCGCCTCTACCTGCTGCCGTCGGACGCGCCTCGCTGCAGCTGCTCGCGTACGTACACACACGTACACACGCACGTGGCCGCCGGCCGCGCCTCTACCTGCTGGCCGTCGGACGCGCCTCGCTGCAGCTGCTCGCGTACGTACACACACGTACACGCACGTGGCCGCCGCCGGCCCGCGCCTCCTGCCTGCTGGCCGTCGGACGCGCCTCGCTGCAGCTGCTCGCGTACGCCACACACGTACACGCACGTGGCCGCCGCCGGCGCGCCTCTGCTGGCCGTCGGACGCGCCTCGCTGCAGCTGCTCGCGTACGTACACACACGTACACACGCACACGTGGCCCGCGCCTCCTGCTGGCCGTCGGACGCGCCTCGCTGCAGCTGCTCGCGTACGTACACACGCACACACACACACACGTGGCCCGCCTCTACCTGCTGGCCGTCGGACGCGCCTCGCTGCAGCTGCTCGCGTACGTACACACGTACACGCACGCACACGTGGCCGCCGCCGGCCCGCGCCTCTACCTGCTGGCCGTCGGACGCGCCTCGCTGCAGCTGCTCGCGTACGTACACACACACACACACGCACGTGCCGCCGCCGGCCGCGCCTCCTGCTGGCCGTCGGACGCGCCTCGCTGCAGCTGCTCGCGTACGTACACACGCACACGCACGTGGCGCCGCCGGCGCGCCTCTACCTGCTGGCCGTCGGACGCGCCTCGCTGCAGCTGCTCGCGTACGTACACACGTACACACGCACACGTGGCCGCCGCCCGCCTCTACCTGCTGCTGGCCGTCGGACGCGCCTCGCTGCAACTGCTCGCGTACACACGTACACACGCACACGTGGCCCGCGCCTCCTGCTGGCCGTCGGACGCGCCTCGCTGCAGCTGCTCGCGTACGTACACACGTACACACGCACACGTGGCCGCGCCTCTACCTGCTGGCCGTCGGACGCGCCTCGCTGCAGCTGCTCGCGTACGTACACACACGCACACGTGGCCGCCGCCGGCCCGCGCCTCTACTGGCCGTCGGACGCGCCTCGCTGCAGCTGCTCGCGTACGTACACACACACACGCACACGTGGCCGCCGCCGGCCCGCCTCTACCTGCTGGCCGTCGGACGCGCCTCGCTGCAGCCTGCTCGCGTACGTACACACGTACACACGCACACGTGGCCGCCGCCGCGCCTCTACCTGCTGGCCGTCGGACGTGCCTCGCTGCAGCTGCGCGTACGTACACACACACGTACACACGCACGTGGCCCGCGCCTCCTGCTGGCCGTCGGACGCGCCTCGCTGCACTGCTCGCGTACGTACGCACGTACCGCGCATGTACTGCCACCCTGCATCAGGTGGGATTGTGGTCAGGCGCTGGCTTAGAATAATAGAAAAAGGAATGCCTCGTTTCCAATAAACAGAGGCCTACGTAAAAATTTCTTCAAAATCTGTCCCGCCGTTTAGGAGGAGTTTCAGTCACATACACATGAACAGGCGAATTATATATATAAAGATATTGAATAAAAAAGTTTGTGTGTTATGTGGTGGCAGTGAGGTGTGCATGGAGGAGGAGGTGGCGTGCCTGGACCTGGGGCCGGGCGCCGAGCCGGCGCTGCTGGGCGTCGGGCTCTGGACCGACATCTCCGTGCGCGTGCTGCGGCTGCCCGACCTGCACCAGCTGCACCAGGAGAAGCTCTCCGGCGGTACGCACGCACACGCACACGCTCACGCACACACACGCACACGAATATGAGCGCACGCACTTAAACATGCTCGCGCACGCGCACACACACACACACACATACACTGCGCGCGCGCGCATACCATCTGACCATCTGTCAGTAGCCATTAGCCCTCATTTGTGAGTTTGTTCGTCTGTACAGAGATCATCCCGCGGTCGCTGCTGATCAGTGAGCTGGAGGGTGTGTGCTACTTGCTGTGCGCGCTGGGCGACGGCTCCATGTTCTACTTCACGCTGGACCGGGAGTCTGGCGTGCTCGCCAACCGCAAGAAGGTCACGCTCGGAACGCAGCCCACCGTGCTTAGAAGCTTCAGGTAGAAATCTCGCTCGCACTCCTCTCCTTATCTCTCTCTTTGGTTATAAAACTGAAGTTACTGCAATCCATGAACACCTGCAGTCAACGTCAAAATAAGAAGGTTACCGATGCGTTGTCCCGGCTGAAAACTAATAAAAAGACCGGAACACAACAGCGCAAGTACTGCTATTAAGCGGCATGAATAGGTGAGAGGGTGATACCTACTCAGACGACTCCTAAATACAAATGGAGTCTTTCTATTTTTCTCTTTCTCTCTTTACTCTCACTTAGCAGGCATGTTGCACTATACGTTGGATCGGAGATGACACACATGCACATACACACTCATACACGCACACACATAGGCACGTACGTTCTATTCTATACACAATAACGCACGTGGGCACGCCTACACACACACGTACGTACGAAGAAAACACCTGTACTAATGGGTGTCCCTCAGGGCTCGATTCTCGGCCCATTCCTATTTCTAGTAAATATTAATGATTTACCTTCCCTTGTAGGGGATAATCATGATATAGTATTATTTGCTGATGATACTTCCTTGATTTTTAAACTTAAACGTCAATCATTTAAATGTTACGAAGTGAATAATTCTATATCAAAATTAGTGCATTGTTTTAACGTTAATAATCTACATTTAAATGGAAATAAAACTAAATGTATTAAATTTACAACAACGAATGTTTAAAATCTGGGTACCAATGTGTTTTAAATGGGGAAGAACTAAGTCCTGTTGAATCCACTGTTTTCTTGGCATCACTCTCGACGCAAAGCTTCAGTGGGGCCCCATATATCCAAACTAAGCAGATTAAGTTCTGCAGCCTATGCTGTAAAAAGATTAGAGGTCTCACTAGTGTCGAGACAGCTAGATTAGTTTATTTCAGTTATTTCTATAGCATAATGTCTTATGGGATTTTGCTATGGGGAAATGCGGCTGATTCAGAAACTATTTTGTTTTACAGAAGAGGGCCATTAGAGCTATTTACAACCTAAAACCGAGAGAGTCTCTTAGAGATAAATTTAAAGAAAAAATATAATATTAACTTTGGCCTCTCAGTATATTTACGAAAATTTAATGTATGTTCACAAAAACAAAGGTAGTTTTAGTAAAAGTCATATACATTCTGTAAACACTGGAACAAACACAAGCTAGTGATACCAGTTCTCGACTCCACAGAGTCAGTAATTCATTCTTGGGGCAATGTACACTATTATAATAACGTCCCGGAAAGTGTACAGGCTCTCTCTATTACCAAGTTTAAATGTTTTGTTAATCTGAAACTGTATAAAAGGGTCATTATAGTGTAAATGAATACATGGTTGATAATAACCCCTGGGAATGAGGTGGTCGCTTCCAAGCAGTTTCTAAAATAAATTTGTACTTAAATAGTTTGTACAACCATTAACGTAAAATTTACTTTAAAAAAGTCCCGCTGGGTTTCTTGCTGGTTCTTCCCAGGACAGAAGTTTTTTTTTCGAACCAGTGGTAAAGTAAAAAATGACTTTCAATAAGAAATTATTTTTTCAATTGAATAAAACATTATTCTATTTTATTTTATTCTATTCTATTCTATAGTATGGAGGCGGCGCAAAAGAGCAACGTTCTTTTGGAACGTAGTTAGTTATTTTCTAAAAGTTCCCCGTGACTTTTTTAGGCGGCTGATCACGGTGACTTTTTCACCGTTACGTTATATATCACTCATGTCTAATACCTACACAGACGAATATATTATGTTCCTTTATATTATTCTGCGTAAAATATTGATCATATTGATCTATTTTCTACTAGTTATAAATCTATAAAAAGATCCTTTGTTTCATGGCAGGTTAAATTTAGCGTTTTTTTTTTGTTGTAAAGTTAATTCACAAAAGTGAGTAGTTCGAACAGTACCTGGAGTACAGTGAACAGTACTTTACAATTTGTATAAAGTCAGATAAAATTATTAAGTGGAGGCTTGTAATTAGCAATTCTTATTACCATTTTGTAACTTAACGAAGATATTATAGCCTTAGTGAAGAGAGAGAGAGCAACTTTAAGCACTACTTGAATTGATGTCGATTTTACCTGCTCAAAGTTCAAAAACTTTATTAAACAAAGTTTGTATAAAAAGGGTTATTATAATTTAAGTACTTTATGGATGATAAATGATATTAACCCCTGGGAATGAGGTGATCACTACCAAGCTATTTCTAATTTGTTTTGTGTGGTTAATTGTGTAACATATATGATTGTAAGCTGTTATTTTAAAAAAAAAGGTCCCGCTGGGTTTCTTGCTGGTTCTTCCCAGGACAGAGGTTTTTTTCGAACCAGTGGTAATTAAACAAAAGAGTGACTTTCAATAAGTATTATTTATAATCTATATTGAATAAAAAAGTTTCTGTTACTGTTTTAATAATTAAGGCCGTAAGTCTGTAAGCTGTCCTAAGTAAATATTATTATTTTAAATTTTTTCATTCAGTCTTTCATGACAGCCTATCTAAAGTCTACTGCTGAACATAGGCCTACCCCATAAATTGCCTCATGGTTGGTGCCATGCTGTGCAGGTGAGATGGCAACCGCAACTCTTTTTATTATTTTCGGTTGCTATCAGGAATATGCAGCTGCCCATCCCTGTTTCAGTTTCCATGTGTCGCTTCTAAAGACACCTACGGGATGATAGGTAGTGAATATTCTTACGTAAGCACAGCAATATTTTACACTACATAATTTTCGATACTCCCATATTTATGAAATATAATTCATACTGAAAGAAATCTATTTTTGTTATAATGACGTTTTATGTGAACATTTTCGGCTTTTCGCCTTTAAACAGGTCACTGTCCACAACGAACATCTTCGCCTGTTCAGACCGGCCGACTGTGATCTTCTCTTCGAACCACAAGCTTGTCTTCTCCAACGTTAACCTGAAGGAAGTCACTCACATGTGTTCACTCAACGCACAGGCCTACCCAGACAGGTAAGCGACGCCAAGTAGCAGTAAGTTAAAACTTTATTTTGTAGGAACTAAGGACCAAATTAAAGCATACAATTGGACTGGAAGAATTTCAAAACTACCCTCAATTGTACAACAATATAATTAAGTATGTTGTTAATATGGGTATTTATTATTTACATCCTGGATATAGACATCTTTCAAGGCGCGCTATTTATACCGGTCTTCGGCTACACGCATCCAATTTTTACTAGTTACCTTGGGCAGATCGTCACTTCATTTAGTCAGAAGGCGTCCCACATAACGTTTGTCTAGACGTGGTCTCCACTCTATTACACGTTTAATCCACCGGTTGGTACTCTTGCGACAGACGTGACTAGACCAATGCCATTTCAGTTTATAAATTCGCAATACTATGTCAGTAATATTGGTTCTCCGGCGGATTATTTTTATTTATTTTTATAAATCAATTTTATGGAAAAGAATGGTTGAGAGTAGTCCACCTTTATCAACTAATCTAGGCTGTAATATTATATGATGCTGTGTGCATAGTGAATCATTTATTAAAGATGTTGAAAATTAATTAGCTAAGATTCGCGAAATATAATGATGTGTTTTACCTAGTTTGAAGTCGCTTACCCGAGAACGCCTCGTTTAGAGGCGAAACACGTGTATTGTAGACGGTAGTGTGTCTTTCCTAATGTAGTGGTGTTGGGAGTAGCGCTAATGGAATTAGTGGTGACAGGGATAGTGCACGAAATTGAGGGGGGTGGGTAAGACACATCATATTATTACACGAATCTTTGCTAATAAATTCTTAACATCTTTAATACAGGCCTCCTCTCACTACTGAGAGGGTTTTAGGGCAAGGAAGTGTCCGCCGCGCTGCCCCATTGTGTGTTGGCGGACTTCAAATGTCTTTCAAATATATAAAAGCAAGTTTGTTACAGCTTAGCATTGGCCACAGACAGCACGGTTACGATCGGCACGATAGACGAAATACAGAAGCTGCACATAAGAACGGTTCCCTTGGGAGAGACGCCGCGACGTATCGCCTACCAGGAAGCTTCACAGGTAATGACAAAAAGGTCGCTTACTTCATCACTTAGATCAGTGGTCTTGAACGGTGGTCCGTGCACCACTGGTGGTTTCTAAGGGTACCCGAAGTGGTCCGCGAAGGCATCATACAATTCTAAAAAGTATAAAAATCCTGGGGATGATGGAGATGGTGGGGTGTGCAAATACTGCCGACACGGTTTCTGCACAATGTGTGCTAAATTAAAACGTGGGGTGCACAATGACACCATGTTACATTCATTTTTTTTATATGTTATATTTATAGAACAAACTTGAAAATCAATGTTACCATTGTATCTGTTCGTAAGGTTGGTTGTCCATGGCAAAATAAAAAATTGGTTAAATAGTCCTTCGTCTCTAAAAGGTTGAGAAGAACCACTGACTTAGATGGTAGTCTTATTAAAAATAATAAAAGTGTGCGAGCGGAGGTTTAATTTGTTTTATTGGTATGAAATTAACAGGCCGGTCCTTAAGAAACGCGCAAATAGGCAGTTACGGTTTTAAAAATATTAAAAAACTGACTTCATTGAATGACACTACAAAAAAATCTCAATTAGTTAATAGATGAGTCTTCACATTCACCGCGTGATATTTATAAAAAAAAAATTTGGTTTTCGAGAAAAAAAATCATTGACAATGGTAAAAACACTTAAAACGGCCTTTTCTATTTTAAATATCTGGGCTATTTCGTTATTATTTAAGAAAATACTTTTGGTTAAAACGTAAGATAAAAGTATAGATAACACATTCACCATTCATTATTTTTACTAATTCAAATCAAAAAGCAATAATCTAAGCCTAAATATCGTTAATTTTTTAGCAGAAATCGTTCCCAGTTTTCCATGCATTTTAGTATGAAGCGGTTAGGTTTCCATTATTCGCTTTATATTAGAGAACACGCCCGAAAAAAATTCAGTGCCGCCTCAATTTTCGAGGTGATTGCACGTCCGTTCGTAGCCCGATTTGACAAGTCGAGTCGATACATCTATTGTTTGACATAGTATAAGGGTGGGTCGCGAGTGCGGACACGACTGCTAAAATTATTTGTATTCTTCGAGTAAGTAGACTCACTAGGTATGTGAGTTTTATTATGTATTATTTTTTGTAATTATCAGACATTAATGTACTTAATAAAATAGTAATTTATTTTAATATCCATTTCAGGTAGATAATATGGGAAAACACAAAGAAAGTTATTAGATAACGTAAGCATATGAACCACTCGGAAACTCGCTAAGCAAACAGTCTTGTTTTAGCACTCGACTCAACCGGTGCAGTGGGGATCTATGATCTGGCCCTTGAGTGAATTGTTGATCAGTGGGTTACCCTCTGTGGGGTCCACCCATTGTGATATCAATTCAGACCTGGAATAGTCCTGTCCTGATTGACTCGTCGGGTTCTTTGTTGAGGTTACCATCCGATTACGATGACGTTTAGGTTATTTTAATAATATCTTATGCCGAGGTTATTATTGCAGTAGTTAAATTTAGATTGATAACTAATATTTATAATATAGAAGTTATCTAGTCAGTTAGCCTGTCTTCTAATGTTATGGCTTTTCATTAGTGCCGATAAAATACAATATGTAACAATAACTTTGTGGTTCCCGTTAAGTGCGTTATCAGAATCAGTATTCAAACGTATATAAATAATTTTACTTCAGAAAACTCAACATAAAAATAGTCAAATTAAATTTAAATAAAATAATACTTGTAAATTGTATGTGGATTGATTACCTCTGCAATAGCCTTCTAAAATACAAAAACCTTAATTAACATAGGCACTTTTCATCGGTCGTTGAAAACAACCCTTATTTTTATATATTTTCATGACAATTGAATTATGACAAAATTTTATGTTTATTAAACTTTCCATGTTTTTAAATAACTACTGAAAAAACACGGGCTCAAAATAAGTCAGTTGGTGTATACTAGACGATACTTTTGCGATCACTCGAAGTGCGTTGGGGATTTTCCTATACTAAAGTCCCAAGATGACGAGCGGGTAGCGGGTTTGAGTTTGAGGAGCGTGCGAAAAGCCGCTTATTTTATAGTAATTTTATTTTGTTTATTACATTCTTTTATTATGGATGGATCTAATAAAAAAATAATTTCTGTTACATATTCCTTATCGAAAAAAGTTTCACATAAAAAATGCATGATACATTTCTCCTACAAATAGTTGCAAGTTTGCAATTAATCACGACATTTTATATTTTTAAACATTTTTCCCAAATCTCTAATTAGTAACAACGTGGTTTATAACATAAGTATTCAATAGCAATGTGTGTTAGCGGTGAAAGAATATTCACTACTCCAAATCATCCCGTGGATGTGGTAGAAGCAAGATGGAAACCAGGAGATGGGTAACGGCATCTTCCTAACAACAACTAGAACCAAAGTAAAAAACTGCGGTTGCCAACCCGCCTGGCAAAAGTGGAAACTATGAAAAATACCCCCTTATGAGGTTATCCGTTGGAAGCCTATCCAACGGATAGTTCAGTAGTTGACTTTGATAGATCGTAATGAATGAATGAACAATGTATATTTGTTCTCAACATAATTTTAGAAACTGTTAGAACTCGTCAAAACATCGTCATCTACGTAGCGGTACTAAATTTTTTTCTTGTTAAGTGACTTCGTAAAATGATTTTTATAAGATAATTTATAATATAAAATAAATATGAACATATTAAATATTGTTAGGTATTCAAGAAGAGATATGGAATTTTCATAAACTACCAGCACATAATTAAAAATATTTTCATTATTATTTGTAATATTTTTAAATTTAAAGTTTCTGAGAATAACTGTATCTAGAAAAAATTACTGGAAATAACTATTATACTTCGCTTTTAGCACTAATGTTATAAATAATATATAAATTTAGACGAAAAACATTTTTATTATACCTACTTTATTGTACAAACCATAACATTAGTAAATCATTTCTCCTTGGCAGTAAAAAAATAGCCGCAATGGTTGCAACATATAAGATATGATCCGCCATCTTGAAAGATACTGTTGAGGGGACTATTCACACACAAATCTTGGGGGTGTGCGCGCCGCACAGCGGCTCGCTTTGAAAAAATGCTGTATCGGCCGTGTCAGAGACCTCACAGTGGCCGTAGGTACGTCGGCACGAGTCGTTTAGTTCAGATGCAAATAACATTTTTAGAAATATTAAATTTAGTTATACTAGAATTATTTCGCTCTCTCGCCCACTCACGGGTCTTAGGGGCGAGCATAGTGATGCGCATTGTTGTCGATAAGCGTTATCGATAGTGTATTTAGTTTTGTCATTATGTGGGTTAGTGATAAAATGAAAAAAACAAATTTCTCGATATATATGTACTAAATTATCATTGCACTAATTTGCAGGTATTAGACAATGTCGCCCCAACCTTTGTATACCGCCGTGTACCTGCCTTCGATGATTCATTTGTTGTTATTGATAATGGCGTTGCGCCCGCGCTACATGCTCACCGCCCTAGCCGGGCTGAGGCCGAGCTATGATTTATGACCCCAACTGCACGGACAAAATAATTTTACTATAGTTACTTGATTAGTAAAATATATCCCATTCATAGTACACCTATACGTCCCTGAAACGACCAACGGGTTGTTTGTTACATACTGTATAAATTGTTTAAACCACTGTGATTGTTTAAATAAGTATTAACCTTTATTTTTTAATAAAATATCATTTATGAAACCCACATTTCCCATATTACACAAAACATTGTTAATATTTTAAATATGTTCATAAATAAAAAATAATAGTTAAAATAATACCTAGAAAACGTACACCCCACCCTTTGCGTTAGCTATTAATTACGGGCTCGCGAACTTCGCTATGTAACAAGCAAATGACACAGAAAAAATTGCAAATGGCTACATACAATGCGTGTTTTTTGTGACATTCATGAACATCCTACGAAGACGAACGCGTGATGAATATGTAACTTGTGCGAAGCACCAAAAGTAATTTATTCATGTCCAGGGTGCGTATACTAACACTGCGCGATGCGTCTGTGTAACTAGAAAATATCAATGTAGGTGTTCTATTAGAAGTTCCCACGCTCAAGGACTACAGTCTTAACCATAATCAGTAAAAAGACAGTGTAATGCATTGTATATTGAAGGTTGCAGCAGTGGATTTTGTTAAACTATAATGATGATGATGTATAATGACAAAGCGCGGTCGCGAAGCAGGAAAAAATTTATTGATTTGCATTTTTAAACTTAATTCCCACCATATAAAGTTTTATTTCTATTGCAACTAAGATAGTTTTAGGGCTTTTTTAATAGTCTTTGTGATTGGAAAACTGAGTTTATTCTCATGTAATAAAAGTTCATATTTGTATGAATTGTAATAATTTGAAATTATTTCTGCTTTGCAATCACGTCATAGCATTAAGTGAAACAGCATCTCTTTGATAATAATTCAAAATTATAAAAAATTGTGGTTGTTAATTCGCCTGCGAAGCGTGATAAATATTGCAAAATAGGGCTTTGATGAGGAAATCTAAAGGGGAGGCTTTTTATGGAATAAGAATGACAAACGAGCACACAGTCTACCTGATGGTAAGTGGATGCTGTGGCCCATAGACATTTATTTTTGTTCTGAATTAAGAATCAAAATGGAGATGCGTTGTCATCCGTGAGGACTGAAATGGAATATCTCGTTTCCAGTAAAAAGGGTCTTTATATACATTATATAAAACACAGCAGCATTAATCTGTTATTTTACGCTCGTTTTCTGTGAGAGCGTGTTGCTACCCCAGCACGAACGGACCCGTTCGTGCTACAATCATAATAAAAATATAGCTGCAGCGTGGGTCTACCACGTTAAATTGCTTATGTTCAGCAGTGGAGTTTTATGAATGATTGCGTTGTATTCATTGAGTTATATGTACTACATACTAGAGAAGCTATCCCAAACAAAAAATGTGCGCTACTCTATGTCTTCGCGCATGCGCGGTAGATAGTAAAATATTATATTACCTATTTATTCACTTGAACAACAAAAAAAATTACTTACTCGACTACTGAATTGTTATTTACGTAAGGTTTAAACTTTAATTTGAAATCTCGTATTATTATCGGCCGCTCCACACTGCATGAATATTGAAGCCACAGTAAATGACACTAAAGTAAGGTGTACGGATTGCAGTTACAGTTCAGTTGAACATAGTGAATGTTCGGAATGCGAAATCTAGTGCGTAGTACATATATATCAATGATTGCATTGTATTGTATTGCACCGCAGACGTTCGGCGTGATAACGATGCGGGTGGACAAGCATATTGAAGCCACAGTAAATGAATGACACTAAAGTAAGGTGTACGGATTGCAGTACAGTTCGGTCGAACATAGTGAATGTTCGGAATGCGAAATCTAGTGCGTAGTACATATATATATCAATGATTGTATTGTATTGCACCGCAGACGTTCGGCGTGATAACGATGCGTGTGGACAAGCTGGAGTGTGTGGGGGGTGTGGGGGGTGGTGCGGGGTGCGTGGGGGGTGTGGGGGGCGCGGGGGCGGGGCGCGCGTGCGCGTCCGCGGCGGCCAGCAGCTCGAGCGGCGCGCCGCCGCAGCCGCCCAAGCACGCGCCCACCGCGCTCGACCTCGAGATACACAACCTGCTCGTGCTCGACCACCACACGTTCGAGGGTCAGTCCACACGAACCTTGTTCCTTTGTGTTATTTTGTATTTATTCGAAGCGAAAACTTCTTTACGGCGGCTGTACACGCTCGTCGTGACACCACGAAACAGGCCGAGTACGAGTGTGTACATGGTGCCCTCGTTCGCTCTCGGAAGCGTGTCGGTTTTATGCGCTCGAGTCAAAGGGTCTCGTGTGTCTCGCGATGAAAACGAGAGCGCGCCTGTACACACTCATTTGTTTTTTTATATAGGATAGGGTGACAAACGAGCACACAGTCCACCTGATGGTAAGTGGTTGCTGTGACCCATAGACATCTACATTTATCCTCAATAAAGAATCAAAATGCAGATGCGTCGTCACCCGTGAGGACTCTTTTCCAGTAAATGGGTCTCCGGTTCTCTACACTCACCATACGAAACACAGCAGTGTCAAGCTCCCATTTTACGCTGGTATTCTGTGAGGCGTGGTCCTTCCCCGGTCGAGCCGACCCATTCGTGCTACAACTATACTACTAATATAGCTGCAGCATAGCTCTACCACGTAAAGTTGTTTTTGATAATTATAAAATTATCAAAAAAATGGTTCAATATTGTTAAATACAATATAGGAACTTACATAGTTCTATTACAGTGAATAGAAACCATCCACCATGGCTTATTAATTTTCTTTTTATTGGAAATATGTAAAAAATTATAATAAAAAATAACAAAGGCAAAACATAGCAACAGTTTCTTCTGCGTCCATCGCAGTGGGCATCCGGAGTTCAAGTGATACAACGAGTGTGTACATGGTATGCTCTCGTGTCGAACCTCTACGCGACGAGAGGCACGCGAGCCGACGAGACGAGCGTGTACAGCCGCCAATAGAATTTGAAACTCGACGAAACAAAAAACGACATTAAAAAGAAACATCTATAGGATTTAGCCAGCTAGTGAATAAGATAGAATACAGTATACAGTGTTTCCTATTATTTCGATCTCTGTGTGCGGTGCTTGATTTTTGCTTGACCACTACATATTCGGGGGTGAGTGAACACCGGTTTTTTTTTTCAGGAACACAATCCACCTTGTTGATAAATGAAATGCTTTGACCAATGTCTATTGATTCCATCTATGCTATCTATATCAACATATGAATAATCAAAACGATTAATGTTTTCTTATATTTACGCGAATACTACGGCATAAAATGAAACTAAACATGGGGAGGACCCGCCATGACCATGGATGCTGTAAAATGCCCGAAACGTCGAGAATTAAAAGTTAAAATTAAACGCGATATAATCCGTAAAATTAATTAATGACTAATGTTTAGTTTACTCAATACAAATTAATTCGATCACAAAGTAAAATTCAAATAATAATACTATACATTAGAAAAACCAAAACAACACGCATCGGTAATCCTGTACAGGATACTAACATAAAGTAATAAAATTATTCTATTGTCATCGGTCTTTAATACAAGTGCAAATTTGCAAGTCAATCGGCCGTCTAAAATTCAGTTACATAGATAGATAGATGCACGCGAAATTAATTCAACTTAATTTATTAATAAAAATTATTAATTACAATATGTAACAACTAACGATGTTTATTACAATAGTGACTTAAAATTATTAAATATAGGGAATGATGCCGCGATGTCGAAACTCGTCACCTAAAGTAGTCCGTGGTGCTTGGAAGCATCGCAGTGGGTCGATAATGTATTGCTGACTTACTATTACATACGCTGTCATTTCAGCCATTGTTATTGGTAATAAACAATTATTTATATTACATTTATTTATTCTTGACGGCTCCGTGGCGCAGTGGCTTCGCAATGAGTTGCAGCGCTAAGGGCCGCGGGTACGAATCCCGCACGGAACAAGTATTTGTATGGCCTACAAATAGTTGTTCCGGGTTTGGATGTTTGTCGTTGTGAAAATTATTTATATAAACTGCCTCCACGATACAGGAGACAATCCTATTGTGTGGAGGTAATGTTTTTTTTATAAGAAAAAAATTATCCACCATTAACACGAAGATTTCCTCTCTTCACCGCTACATACATTGCGGTTTTCTGAAAAGGGTTGGCTCATCGGCTCATGACTGGCTCATCGGCGATGGTTCTTAGATAAGTGTTATGGTGTTAGCTCACCAGGGGGCGCTGTAATAAGCATATTTGTGCAAACGAATGTTGGGAACATTCGTTTTTTATTTCCAAAAGGGTTTGACCGATTGAGATGCGGTTTTCTGTAAAGGATTTGTGATTCATTGGCGATGGTTCTTAGATAAGTGTTCTGGTGTTAGCTCACCAGGGGGCGCTGCAGTAAGCATATTTGTGCAAACGATTGTTCTCATTTATATCCAAAACGGTTTGACCGATTGAGATGCGGTTTTCTGTAAAGGGTTTGCGATTCATTTGCAATGGTTCTTAGATAAGTGTTAGCTCACCAGGGGGCGCTGCAATAAGCATATTTGTGCAAACAAATGTTCCCATTTACCTCTAAAACAGTTAACGGATTTAGATGCAGTTTTCTGAAAATGGTTTGTGACTTATCGGCGATGGTTTTTGGATAGTTTTTATAGTGTTAGTTCACCAGGGGGCGCTGCAATAAGCATATTTGTGTAAACGAATGTTCCCATCTATCTCTAATACGATTTGACCGATTGAGATACGGTTTTCTGTAAAGGGTTTGTGATTTATTGGCAATGGTTCTTAGAAAGTTTTTATGGTGTTAGTTCACCAGGGGGAGCTGCAATAAGCATATTTGTGTAAACGACTGTTCCCATTTATCTCCAATACGGTTTGACCGATTGAGATGCGGTTTTCTGTAAAGGGTTTGTGACTCATCGGCGATGCTTCTTGGATAGTTTTTATGGTGTTAGTTCACCAGGGGGCGCTGCAGTAAGCATATTTGTTCAAACAAATGTTCCCATTTATCTCCAATACGGTTTGACCGATTATTGAGATACGGTTTTCTGTAAAGCGTTTGTGATTCATTGGCGATGGTTCTTAAAGAGTTGTTATGGTGTTAACTCGTCAGGGAGTGCTGCAATAAACATAATTTAATCATTTTGGCAAATTTTTTTCCGAGACGCCTTTACCGATTTAGATGCGGTTATTGATATCACATAGTATATTTGGGTTCTTAGAACTAAGGAAAGTCATAATAAACAACTAATTATGACTTTCCTTAGTTCTTCCTACCTTTGGGTACCTTTTTCTTTGTCGTAGCGATAAACACAGCAATAACATCAAATATAGGTATGTACTATACGTATTCACCTAACTATTAGGTAATATAATTACAAACCCAAGTAAATCCGTCGGGGCTGCCATTCCCTGCCCTGAAATGAACTAAAATTTTGCATTTTTATAAGTTTGTGACTAATTGAAATTACATTGGGTAAGTAAATAATTGTAATCTTTAATTGATATAAATTGTTACATCTCTCAGCTTTTCCATATTGAAATTGGGAACATAGCAATGGCAGCCCGACGGATTTACTTGGGTTTGTAATTATATTACCTAATAGTTAGGTGAATACGTATAGTACATACCTATATTTGATGTTATTGCTGTGTTTATCGATACGACAAACAAAAAGGTACACAATGCTAGGAAGAACTAAGGAAAGTCATAATTAGTTGTTTATTATGACAGACCTCTCGGGAAATCAACCCTTTATAAAACGCTTTTATTTTTTTCTTTCGTGACTTACTTACTCTCAGTCAGGGGTTTTTAAATTTTTTAATTTAATCCTTTTTCGAATACAACTTTTTTAACCGTCGTGGGTTTTTCAAAATTTTTAATTTTGCTTTTTATTAATTTAAAGAAGTGGTAATTTTTTTTTAATTTTATTACTTGTTTAAATCCCGATTAATATAAGTTCCGGGTCTGGATGTGTGTTCTTGTTTAATTCATGTATTTATGCCGCCTCCTCGATAAAAAAATCCAATTAAAAATTGATCCACATAGGTATAAATTCCGAAATAATTTGCAACTTTAATAAATGTTATAAAATATCGTTACAATATTCCAATACGAAGCTTTTGAAGCATTTTTAAAGAGATTATAGAAAATATGAAAATGAAACATCAAATATTGGTTAACGTTTGTCATTTCTATTCAACTTTCATGCGCATTCACAATATTCTAAATTTAATTTTTTGTAATCACAGTGCTCCACGCTCACCAGCTGATGACGAGTGAGTTCGCGATGTCACTAGTATCCTGCAAGCTGGGGGACGATCCGAACCATTACTACGCAGTTGGTACCGCGATATTAAATCCGGAGGAATCAGAGCCGAAACAGGTATGGCAAACTTCAAACTCTGTAATATGTTAACCACAGTGACGTCGTAGACTTAAAACACTTGGCGGTGTTTCACCACTATTTGTATTTATCTTGAATTGGTTATTATTTAGCTTTTGACTATCTCGTTCGTCTAGTGGTCGTAAAGTGGTCGAATCCCGGGTCGGGCTAAAGTCAGTTACTGGGTTTTTCTGTCAAGAAATTCTCATTAGCAGCCCAGAGTCAGGAAGTTGGCGGTGTTTCACCGACGTGCCTCGGAAAGCACGTATCGCCGTTGGTCCTGCGCCTGATCTCTTTCAGGTCGCGTCGGATCATCGCCCCATCCGACTGTGAGACTGAGGGAATAGAGGTTGCACTTGGGCACTATCATCCTGTGTGTGTAGCCTCCATTGGAACTGGTCGCCGTGACCGAAATTCAGTCTGAAGGTGATTATTATTATTATTGCTTCTTGTTAAAATTAAAAATGTAAAATTAAACATAAATGGCACCTTCTTTCCTCCCACAAATGGCACTGTCACTGCCACCACTAAAGACAAATAAAAAGAACTTCCAATACTATTACGAAATAAATACACACTCCATAGTCGATAATACGACACGTGTTTTGCCTCTAAACGGGGCATTATCGTGGGAAATAGGCTGCAATTTTTGAGATAAATCTATTAATATATAAAATCTATTAACTTTTACTGTTTTAAATGGAATTAAATTTGCGGAGCAATCGTTACCGCGACTACAGCTAGTATATCATTGAGTTATATATACTACGTACTAGAGAAGCTATTCCGAACAAAAATGTGCGCTACTCTATGTCTTCGCGCATGCGCGGTAGATAGTAAAATATTACGATATTATCACCTATTTATTCACTTGAACAACAAAAATTTTATTTACTTGACTAGGCACTGAATTGTTATTTACTTCCAGATTTAAACTTTAATTTGAAATCTCGTATTATTATCGCCGCTCCACACTGCATGAATATTGAAGCCACAGTAAATGACACTAAAGTAAGGTGTACGGATTGCATTACAGTTCAGTTGAACATAGTGAATGTTCGGAATGCGAAATCTAGTGCGTAGTACATATATATCAATGTAGTATATTGTGTAGTGTAGGTTGTAGTATATGATTTTTTTTTGTTTTGACACACACACACACACTTTTTAATTTATAAAATTCAATATATTAATGTATATGAATAACTGAACGAAGTATATTGTTTTGATATTTATTTAATCAATCACTCCAAGTTAGTTTAAAATGCTTTTGTTAGGAGTGTTTCACGATAATAGCCGAATGGCGGATTCGAACCCACGACTCCGATGTTGCAAATTGCACCCTTAACGATTAGACTACTGTCGCTGCAATCATAGACTTAGAATATACTGGCGTATAGACGACCTGACAGCCCAAAAACGCGTGACTAATTTCGATTTGTCATTGTGTGCGTTAGCTAGTGATGTACATTTTACTTACAAGGACTATCGAAAAATGATTGCTAAGCAAGCGGTAAAAGATTTAAAAAAATTGTGTAGTGCACGAAATTGAATAACTTCAAAAATTAACTGAATTTTTACCATAATAGTTCTAAAATAATTAAAAAATATTCATATAACATGTTCCTGGGAATAACCCGAACCTACCTACCTTTTGTTGGATTTTAATTCAAATGTAAAAAATCCCACGTGACTCTACTGATAAGCTTAAAAAAACTCCCCAAGAATCAAATCGGAAAGTTGTATTTTCGAGTTATGATCTTTGGAGAAAAATATTTACTGCCATGGACAGTTTCCCCGGAATTTCTTTTTTAACTTATTGTTAATATAAATAGGTAGATACTTAACTAAGCATATACCTATTTATATTTTTTATATTTTATAAAATGTTTTGATGGGGAAATAAAAAACGGGGATACGGAGTACATAATGGCTGCTTTATTTTTCATATCAGTATTACATTTGATAATCACAAACATTTAATAATTAATAATTAAAGACATTATAGAAGTTTATTTTAACATTCGACTTAAATATGAATTCATAATTTAACTAAGGAAACTTGTAGGAATCATTTAAATAACATTGCTCTGTATAAAGACCAATGGCAAATGTTTATGAAGCTTCATCATGCTTCATGTTTATATTCTTTCATCTGTCACTGAAAAGTATAAAGTAATAATAAACTTATTATCATTTTAGCTGCATGAATTTTAAAAACATAATGATCTTAACATAGTAAAATGCACCAAGTGTCTGAGGATACAGATGCACTCTCTATTCTCTCAATCTCGGTATGTTAAGAAAATGGTCACTCATTCATGGACTGATCGCGGCAAGTGCAATTTAATCTCGCAGATCTATTGACCCGCGCAGCTATTACTTAACTACGAGTTCCTCTTGTCTACAACTAACGCTGTAGGCGATGAACCACGCTATTTAAGCCCTCGGCACAATGTCGTCGGCCATCAAGCATGAATCGGGCATCGAGCATTGTGAGTATCAAATACTATGGAATTTATACTATCCTGGCACATTGAACCGCGCGTCTCATGCGCGGGCGTCTAGTGGTGCTTCAAGAGCATTATCATTTATATTATATCCAACTACGCTAAAAGTTTTATCATTGTGACTTGTGAATATAATACAAAGCTCCGCGCAACCCCTTGGGGAAAATGAGCGTGATGCTATGAATATTGCACTAGTGCACTAGTGATGCTATGAATAATACATTTTTTGGTTGATAAATAGATACTTAGTTGGGTTTATAATGGCTTAAACAGGATAATCTCAAGATTTTTTATCTTTAATGTATAAAAATCTGTCTCTATTTTTATCTAAAAATTTGAAAGTTAAATTTCTGAAGTCTTATTATAACAATATTATATTTACTGGTACAAATAATGTAGAAATGGCTTCTTTTTATAAAATTTTTTTTATTCTACTTTTTCTTTTATACTCCTCAAGTAAATGTTTGCTGCAAAATTGTTGAGTTTTTCTTTGGATTCCAACCAACCCGTCCAATTAACCTTAACCATTTTTTCTAATTATAGAATCCAGAGGGAATCAGATTGATAACGGCAAAATAAAATTACATTTACAGAACGCAAACCGAGGGTTTATTTTCTTGTTGTGTGGACATGTCTATCGATTCAATATAAACATTCAAGATAAATATCGACATTAATTTTGATATAGTTGAGTCAATCCCTAGCGTACATGTAAAATATTTTGTATAAAAATGTATTTACCAAATTCGTGCAAATTATCAACAACGTGACTTTTTTCTTTGCAAAATATCTAAATTAACAAAATAATTGATAACATTCTATATTTTAAACAGTATATAACATCAATTTTAACCAAAAATAAACGCGTTATAACATTGACGACGTCTTGAGAATTTACCTGTGAAATTTGCAATTATCAGGATTATTTGTATTATTAACACCACAGTCACTCACAGAACAAGTAACCATTTTGGAAAATGTTACTTACTAAAAATAACCACTATCACACTCTAAAAAATTACAAAGTATCTAGGAGCTTATTTCTTGCGTACCGACTTGTGCCGACCTGTCATTCAAAATCGGTTACAGAGTCATGTGATTTGGTATCCTTTTCTATCTTGCATTTTTGCCATAAGGAATTTTCTTCTCCCTTGCACACTATGTCGGTCTATACGCCAGTATATTCTAAGTCTATAGCTGCAATGTGTTTTTTGTGACAAATTTGCTTGTGAAGTTTGAATGCCTAAGCGAGAAATCGATTTGCGTGAAACCGGGTTCCGCTTCCCACGCGGTATTCGCTTTAGTTCGAACGAAACAAACTAGGGCGCATCCCCATTGCGATAGTTTTTAAAGTTTTTTTCTCTCTTCCAGGGCAGAATACTATTGTTCCACTGGTCAGAAGGTAGATTAGTACAAGTTGCAGAGAAAGAAATAAAGGGCGGCTGTTATACGTTGGTTGAATTTAACGGGAAACTTCTCGCCTCCATTAACAGTACAGTGAGTATTTAAACTAGTCTCTTATCTATTATTATTTTATTTTAGTTTCTCTTTTAATACATGTAAATGGCATCATAGTCCACTTGATAATAAGTGGATGCTGCGGGCCAATTATTAATCAAAATGCGGATGCGTTTTGGTTCTTAATTATTTTTGAATGTGTGCTCGTTTATCATCCTCACTTGTATAAAAAAAATTGTCTTGTAAAACGAATTGAGCCGGAATTCTTCGTTACCAGTAATTACTCTACGGTTGTTGTTACTTACCTCACGAAACACAGTAGCATTATATAGTTATTTTATGCTGATATTCTTTCTATTTAAGGGTCTATTATGTGTGTGGACCGTGTAGTGGCTGTGTAAGAATATCTACTACCTCATATCGTCACGTGACGTAAGAGGCGACAGAGTAATCAAATCAAACCTGCAAAACGTGGCAACTATGAAAATATTCCCCTATGAAGCAATCTATTGGGGAGGGCTTTGTTCAGCAGTGGACTTTTGATAGGCTTTAACGGTATTCTATGCGAACGTGGTCCTTCCCCATTCGAGTGGAAGAATTCGTTCTGCAAGTTTATTAAAACCTTTATATAAATGATTCAAAGTTCAAGGACATTGTACAATCACTTTTTTCAGGTTCGATTATTCGAATGGACGTCAGAGAAGGAGCTTCGATTAGAGTGCAGTCATTTTAACAATATCGTGGCGCTGTATCTAAAAGTTAAGGGTGACTTCATACTGGTCGGCGATCTCATGCGATCCATGTCATTATTGCAATATAAACAGGTAAAAAACAATTCTAACAGCATAACAAATATGTATATTAAATTGACAGAAAATGTCTAAAAACACATCCAACACCATACTAAACCTCTACAATAGAAAGTACCACTGTTGATAATACGATCCGTGTTTCGCCTCTAAATGAGGCAACATCAGGGAAAATAGAATAAAGTTATTACAACTAATACGCCAGCCGTGGTAAATTTGACGTAAAGTCACCTCTTAAGACACCAAGGGGTTGAAAAGGGGGTGACGAATTATCTTACCGAGACATCACACGGCATTGGTACATGAATCTCACACACATTGATATATTTAGATGGAAGGTAGTTTTGAAGAAATAGCGCGAGACTACAGCCCCAATTGGATGACAGCGGTCGAGATACTCGACGACGACACATTCCTCGGCGCTGAGAACAGCTTCAATCTCTTCGTTTGTCAAAAGGACAGGTCAGTGCCTAATCTTAAGTATATTAATAGCCTATATATATGCTGGAGACGTTTTCTCATTTCTGAGAGCATTTTAGGAGCAGGAAACGGTTACGCTATCATAATGTGCGTCTTCAGACTTTATCTTTCCTGAAATGACTTGGAGAGGTGTCTTCACGGCATTTCCTACACAGATTATGTTGAATCAGCCTTTTATATGTATTCTAAATATTTTTATCTTCTCAATCACACATGTGGTAAATCAACACTTAAAAATTGCAATTTTTTTATTTTATTTGTGGGGATTGAATTCGGGTTACTCGCGTATTACAAATTAAAGGTCAGCCCTAGCCCTTGAGATATAACAGCACCTTTTAAAATCCTCTTCATGGATATTTTTTAAATCATATTTCGTTATGTAAGTATTTCAAAGTACTATCTACATTTTCGCATCGTGCGGAGGGGGGAGGCTTTTCAGGAAAATGGTTAAATTCAAGATGTAAAAAGTACGGAATGAAAATTAAAATGGTGTGTTTTAATAGTTTAAAGAGCACCTCCCTCCCTGTCACAATAGCGTGCACTATCACTTCCACCAATAAACCTAACACTAGGAAAAAAATGCACTACCGTCGATAATACGACACGTGCTACTCCTCTAAACGAGGCATTATCGGTGGACCCTGCAATGGCTAACCCCTAAGTAAGCGGTAAGCCAATCCTTGTCATAAATGTCTTTTTTTTATAGGAGGGGGTAAACGAGCATGCGGCTCACCTGATGGTAAGTGACTACCGCCGCCCATGAACAACTGCAACACCAGGGGAACCAGAGGAATTGCAGATGCATTGCCGGCCTTTTAAAAAGGAGTAGGCTCTTTTCTTGAAGGTCCCTAAGTTGTATCGGTCCGGAAAAATCGCTGGTGGTAAACTATTCCACAAGGAAGTTGTGCGAGGAAGAAAACATCTTCTAAATCGCACAGTGGTGGACCGCCAATCATCCAGATGCTGTGGATGGTATCGGGAGTTCTGCCGCGATGTGCGTTCGTGAAATTTGGCGGCTGGGATTAATCCGAACAATTCCTCAGAGCACTCCCCGTGGTACATGCGATAAAATACGCAAAGAGATGCAACATCTCTACGCAGTGCTAGTGAGTCAAGCCGATCGGAAAGAACTCGGTCGTCGACGATTCGATCCGCTCTGCGCTGAATGCGGTCAAGTGGAAGGAGCTGGCACTGGGGAGCCCTAGCCCAGAGATGAGAACAGTATTTCTTGTGAGGCCGAACCTGCGCCTTGTAAAGTTGCAGGCGATGTGCCGGCATGAAATACTGCCCCGCTCTACTGAGCACGCCAAGCTTTTTAGAGGCTAATTTTGCCTTCTCTTCCAAGTGACCACGAAACTGCACGTCACTCGATATGTCCACGCCGAGGATTCCGATACTGACTGAGGCAACAAGGGGAGTGCCCTGAAACTGAGGAGATACGACAAAGGGGTTCTTTTTAGCGGTAAACGCGCAAACTTGTGTCTTCTGAGGATTAAACTGGACTAAATTTAGTCGTTTCAATCCGAGACTTTGTTTAGCAAAGACTCGACTTCAGACACAAGTTTTTTCCGGTACTCGGCGACGTTTTCCCGAGAAATATTGGCACGGCCGGTGTATAGAGCATCACCAGTGCTGTCATCCGCATAGCAATGAATGCTACCGGTTTGCAACATATCATTGATTTGCAGAAGAAACAGCGTTGGTGATAGCACGCAGCCTTGTTGAACACCAGCGTTAATAGGCTTGTAGTCGGAGCATGCACCGTCTACAACGACCTTGATGCTCCGATCTGCAAGAAAGCTGGTGATCCAATTGCACAATTTCTCGGGAAGCCCATAGGAAGGGAGCTTCGAAAGAAGCCCTTTGTGCCAAACCCGATCGAAAGCCTTCGCAATGTTCAAACTAACGGCCAATGCCTCCCCCTTGGACTCTACTGCCTCCGCCCATCTATGAGTCAGGTAGACCAGAAGATCACCAGCTGATCGACCCCGACGAAAACCGTATTGGCCGTCACTAATCAGCTGGTGATCCTCAAGGTACCGCATGAGCTGGCAGTTTATAACGGACTCCATTATTTTGGAGAACAAGGGGGTGATGGCGATAGGCCTGTAGTTGGACGGGTCTGAGCGGTCGCCTTTTAGGATCGGTTGGACAAAAGCTGTCTTTCATGATTTCGGGACTACGCCTAGGGAGTAGGAGTACCGGAAAGACGCGTTAGAATCGGTGCCAACCCTGAGCACACGTCCTCAGCATAATTGGGGATTCCGTCAGGCCCACTCGACTTGTGGATGTCCAGGAGAGGAGTGCTTGTGAACCGAGCGCTGTGAGAACCGCACATCCGGAATGGAGCACTCACGCCGCGGGATGGTCGGCGGTGTGTTCCCCGTCATCAAGAGTCGAGTTGGACGCAAAGGAGCCTAAAGGTCGGCTTTCTTTTGCGGCGTGGGCCAGTGAGTCGTCCTCCTGTGCAGAGATGGTAGTGATGGCTTACAGAAATTCCTTGGACAGCCTTGGCGAGACCAGAATGCACGGGTTCCCGAAGGAAGGTGAACTAGTTTCTCGCCAATTCTGCCAATGTACTCTGACTTTGCCTTGGCAATAACTCTTTGAAGGACCTGGAGGCGAAGTCTACTTTTTAAGCATGCTGGTGTTTACATCCCGAGCGCCGAAGCCTCAGCCCAGGCTGATAGCACTCCTGCTTACTGCGTAATGCAGTCTTACAGGAGCGACTAAACCAAGGCTGAGATCTGCCTCCGATGGGGTACCACAGATGATGGAATAAATAGTTCCATTCCCTGTAGCACCACATCAGTGACAGAGTCAGCAACAGTGCTGGGATCATCCGGCGAAAAGCAAACCCGCCCCCATGGGTAGGATGCAAAGAGAGACCGCATTCCGTTCCAATCCGCCGACCTGTAATGCCAAACACGGCGGCAACCTGCAGAACGCAACCGCGACGGGAGCGTGAGTGGCACCACACTCCGGATCAGACAATGGTCCGAAGAGCCGAGAGGGGCATCAACGGAAACCTGATATCCGTCCGGATGAGAGGTCAGCAGAAGGTCCAACAGGGAAGGTGTATAATCCTTCTACATCTGGAATTCGCGTAGGCGAAGTAATCAGTTGTGTCAGACCATATGCCAAGGCAAAGTCATGAACAGATCTCCCCGCATGATCGGTTAAACGTGAACCGAGCCATTCGGCGTGGTGGGCGTTAAAATCGCCAAGGATCACGATCTCTGCGGATGGGACCTTTTGTAGCAAGGAATCTGTAGCCATTTGGACGTGGTCGATGAGTCGGTCTGTTTCGGCATTACCGCTATGGGACCTATAGAGGCACCCGTAGACGCGAGGATGGTCGTCGTCTACGCGTAGCCAAAGGATGGACAGGTCCGAACCTTCAAGACTGCCGAGGCGTCGAGAACAGATGTCCTTTCTGACGTATACGCAAACTCCAGCCCGAGGCACAAAGGAGTGTTCCAATTTGTACCCCGGGTAGGAGAGATACGAAGTATCAGCCGGAGAGGACACCTGCGTCTCGGTCAGAAAGAGCAAGGCCGGTTTCGCCGTCTCGAGATGGTAGTGGACGGCGTTTAGGTTCGAGTGAAATCCCCTGATGTTGCAGAAATTCACGGATAGCGTGGCAGGGTTCGCCTTGGTCTTGTTGCTCAGTTTGCCCCGAGCAGTTATTGTTTTGAGCGGAAGTTCCCTCCTGGGGTAGTCTATGATTTAATTCGGCTACCATGTTCATGGGGAATTGGGCCTCCGGTCACCTGCACTCACCAGACGAAACGCAAAAGCAGAGCTTCCACTTCACGCCGATATTCTGTGAGGTCGTGGTACTAACCCGCCGGCCCATACGTGCAACAGCAAAAGCTGCTGCGTGGCTCTACCACCGTTAACTTCGTTAATTTATAGAAATGTATTACAAAATAGTTCTATGTAGCATTTTTTTTTTCTAAATACATGTGAAGGTGATAAATGGGTACAAAATTGACCTAGTGGTAAGTGGACATTGTGGTCCATAGACACCTAAATCTGTCCACTAAGCTGCAACTCAACAAGCCTCCGGTTGTATTCACCACTCAAACGCAGCGACGTTATGCTTATTTTTTTTATTGCATTTTCCTATAAAAATTAATACAAAGGCCGTACTTAATGTCTAAAAACATTATCAGACAATTTATGGGGTGGTGAGAATTTGACTTTAAAATGTAAAAAACGGTATCATCTAAAAGTACACGGTAGTTAATGTATTAAAGTAGGGTGTTGTGTGTACAGCGCGGCGACGACGGATGAGGAGCGGCAGCAGATGGGCTACATGGGGCAGTTCCACATCGGCGACATGGTGAACGTGATGCGGCACGGCTCGCTCGTCGCGCAGCACGCCGACACCGCCGCGCCCGTCTCCGGCCCCGTGCTGCTGGCCACCGTCAGCGGCGCCATATGTACTGCACCGCAACATGCACACCGCACCACACCGTGCACACCGCACCGCAGATGCACACCGCACCACACCATGCACACCGCACCACAACATGCACACCGCACCACACCATGCACACCGCATCATGCACACCGCACCACACCGTGCACACCGCACCGCAGATGCACACCGCACCACACCATGCACACCGCACCATGCACACCGCACCACACCATGCACACCGCACCACACCATGCACACCGCACCACACCATGCACACCGCACCACACCATGCACACCGCACCATGCACACCGCACCACACCATGCACACCGCACCACACCATGCACACCGCACCACACCATGCACACCGCACCATGCACACCGCACCACACCATGCACACCGCACCATGCACACCGCACCACACCATGCACACCGCACCACACCATGCACACCGCACCACACCATGCACACCGCACCACACCATGCACACCGCACCGCAGATGCACACCGCACCACACCATGCACACTGCACCATGCACACTGCACCACACTGTGCACACTGCACCACACTGTGCACACTGCACCACACACTGTGCACACTGCACCACACCATGCACACCGCACCACACCATGCACACCGCACCATGCACACCGCACCACCATGCACACCGCACCACACCATGCACACCGCACCATGCACACCGCACCACACCATGCACACCGCACCATGCACACCGCACCACACCATTCACACTGCACCACACGTGCACACTGCACCACACCGTGCACACTGCACCGCAGATGCACACTGCACCACACCATGCACTGCACCATGCACACTGCACCACACCGTGCACACTGCACCACACCGTGCACACTGCACCACCGTGCACACTGCACCACACCATGCACACTGCACCACACGTGCACACTGCACTATGCACACTGCACCACACCGTGCACACTGCACCATGCACACTGCACCACACCAGCACACTGCACCACACCATGCACACTGCACCGCACCATGCACACTGCACCACCGTGCACACTGCACCGTGATGCACACTGCACCACACCATGCACACTGCACCATGCACACTGCACCACACCGTGCACACTGCACCACGCCGTGCACACCACCACACCGTGCACCGCACCACACCATGCACACCGCACCACACCATGCACACCGCACCATGCACACCGCACCACCGTGCACCGCACCACACCGTGCACTGCACCACCGTGCACCGCACCGCAGATGCACACCGCACCACACCATGCACACCGCACCACAACATGCACACCGCACCACACCATGCACACCGCACCACACCGTGCACCGCACCGCAGATGCACCGCACCACCGTGCACCGCACCACACCGTGCACCGCACCATGCACACCGCACCACACCGTGCACACCGCACCGCAGATGCACACCGCACCACCATGCACACCACCATGCACGCACCACCATGCACCGCACCACACCTGCACACTGCACCATGCACACTGCACCACACTGTACACTGCACCACACCGTGCACACTGCACCACACTGTGCACTGCACCACACCTGTGCACACTGCACCGCAGATGCACACTGCACCACACCATGCCACCGCACCATGCACACTGCACCACACCGTGCACACTGCACCACACCGTGCACACTGCACCGCAGATGCACACTGCACCACACCATGCACACTGCACCATGCACACTGCACCACACTGTGCACACTGCACCACACTGTGCACACTGCACTGCAGATGCACACCGCACCACACCATGCACACCGCACCACACCGTACACTGCACCATGCACACTGCACCACACTGTGCACACCTGCACTGCAGATGCACACTGCACCACACCATGCACACTGCACCATGCACACTGCACCACACCGTGCACACTGCACCACACTGCACACTGCACCATGCACACTGCACCACACTGTGCACACACTGCACCGCAGATGCACACTGCACCACACCATGCACACTGCACCATACACACTGCACCACACCGTGCACACTGCACCACAGCGTGCACACTGCACCACACTGTACACTGCACCACACTGTGCACACTGCACTGCAGATGCCACTGCACCACACCATGCACACCGCACCATGCACACCGCACCACACCATGCACACCGCACCATGCACACCGCACCACACCATTCACACCGCACCACAACATGCACACTGCACCACACCGCACACTGCACCACACCGTGCACACTGCACCACACCGTGCACACTGCACCGCAGATGCACACTGCACCACCATGCACACTGCACCACACTGCACACTGCACCACACCGTGCACACTGCACCACACTGTGCACACTGCACCGCAGATGCACACTGCACCACACCATGCACACTGCACCACACTGCACACTGCACCACACTGTGCACACTGCACCACACCGTGCACACTGCACCGCAGATGCACACTGCACCACACCATGCACACTGCACCACACTGCACACTGCACCACACCGTGCACACTGCACCACACTGCACACTGCACCGCAGATGCACACTGCACCACACCATGCACACTGCACCATGCATACTGCACCACACTGTGCACACGCACCACACTGTGCACACTGCACCATGCACACTGCACCACACGTGCACACTGCACCGCAGATGCACACTGCACCACACCATGCACACTGCACCACACTGCACCACACTGTGCACACTGCACCACAGCGTGCACACCTGCACCACACTGTGCACACTGCACCACACCGTGCACACTGCACCGCAGATGCACACTGCACCACACCATGCACACTGCACCATGCACACTGTACCACACGTGCACACTGCACCGCAGATGCACACTGCACCACACCATGCACTGCACCACACCGTGCACACTGCACCACACCGTGCACACTGCACCACACACGTGCACACTGCACCACACCGTGCACACTGCACTGCAGATGCACACTGCACCACACCATGCACACTGCACCACACCGTGCACACTGCACCACACCGTGCACTGCACCACACATGCACACCGCACCGCAGATGCACACCGCACCACACCATGCACACCGCACCACACCATGCACACCGCACCACACTGTGCACACTGCACTGCAGATGCACACTGCACCACACCATGCACACTGCACCATACACACTGCACCACACTGTGCACACCACCACACTGTGCACACTGCACCACACCATGCACACCGCACCACAACATGCACACCGCACCACACCATGCACACCGCATCATGCACACCGCACCACACCGTGCACACCGCACCGCAGATGCACACCGCACCACACCATGCACACCGCACCATGCACACCGCACCACACCATGCACACCGCACCACACCATGCACACCGCACCACACCGTGCACACCGCACCGCAGATGCACACCGCACCACACCATGCACACCGCACCATGCACACCGCACCACAACATGCACACCGCACCACACCATGCACACCGCACCATGCACACCGCACCACCGTGCACACCGCACCACACCGTGCACACTGCACCATGCACACCGCACCACACATGCACACCGCACCACACCATGCACACCGCACCACACCATGCACACCGCACCATGCACACCGCACCACACCATGCACACCGCACCACACATGCACACCGCACCACACCATGCACACCGCACCATGCACACCGCACCACACCATGCACACCGCACCACACCATGCACACCGCACCACACCATGCACACCGCACCACACCATGCACACCGCACCGCAGATGCACACCGCACCACACCATGCACACCGCACCATGCACACCGCACCATGCACACCGCACCACACCATGCACACCGCACCACAACATGCACACCGCACCACACCATGCACACCGCACCATGCACACCGCACCACACTGCACACTGCACCACACCGTGCACACTGCACCGCAGATGCACACTGCACCACACCATGCACACTGCACCATGCACACTCGCACCACACCTGCACACTGCACCACACCGTGCACACTGCACACACTGTGCACACTGCACCGCAGATGCACACTGCACCACACCATGCACACTGCACCACACCGTGCACACTGCACCACACCGTGCACACTGCACCACACCATGCACACTGCACCGCAGATGCACACTGCACCACACCTTGCAGACTGCACCATGCACACCACCGCAGATGCACACTGCACCACACCATGCACTGCACCATGCACCGCACCATGCATCGCACCACACCATGCACACTGCACCACCTGTGCACACTGCACCACAACATGCACACACCACACCATGCACACTGCACCGCAACATGCACACTGCACCACAACATGCACCCCACCATACCATGCACCTGCACCACCGTGCACCGCACCATGCACACTGCACCACAACATGCACACTGCACCACAGCATGCACACTGCACCATAGCATGCAAACTGCACCACACCATGCACCTGCACCACAACATGCACACTGCACCGCAGATGCACACTGCACCACACCATGCACACTGCACCATGCACACTGCACCACACCGTGCACACTGCACCACACCGTGCACACTGCACCACACCGTGCACACTGCACCACCGTGCACACTGCACTGCAGATGCACACTGCACCACACGTGCACACACTGCACCGCAGATGCACACTGCACCACACCATGCACACTGCACCATGCACACACTGCACCACAACGTGCACACTGCACCACTGTGCACACTGCACCACAGATGCACACTGCACCACACCATGCACACCACCATGCACCACCACACTGTGCACACTGCACCACACCGTGCATTACACTGTACCACACCGTGCACACTGCACCACAGATGCACACTGCACCACACCATGCACACTGCACCACACCGTGCACACTGCACCACACCGTGCACATGCACCACACGTGCACACTGCACTGCAGATGCACACTGCACCACACCTTGCAGACTGCACCATGCACACTGCACCGCAGATGCACACTGCACCACAACATGCACACTCACAACATGCACCGCACCATGCACACCGCACCACACCATGCACACCGCACCACACCATGCACACCGCACCACAACATGCACACCGCACCACACCATGCACACCGCACCATGCACACCGCACCACAACATGCACACCGCACCACACCATGCACACCGCACCACCACACTGTGCACACACTGCACCACACCGCACACTGCACCACACACATGCACACTGCACCACCATGCACACTGCACCGCACCACACCATGCACACCGCACCACAACATGCACACTGCACGCAGATGCACACTGCACCACACATGCACCGCACCACAACATGCACCGCACCACAACATGCACCCCACCATACCATGCACACTGCACCATAGCATGCAAACTGCACCACACCATGCACACACTGCACCACACACCGCACCATGCACACCGCACCACACCATGCACACCGCACCACACCATGCACACCGCACCACCACACCATGCACACCGCACCACAACATGCACACCGCACCACACCATGCACACCGCACCACACCATGCACACCGCACCACAACATGCACACCGCACCACAACATGCACACCGCACCACACCATGCACACCGCACCACAACATGCACACCGCACCACAACATGCACAGCGCACCATAACATGCACACCTCACATCATGGACATCTCAACATCCATGGACCCACCACACCCCAAAATACACACACCACACCGTAGCATGACACATTATTCCCCTAACATGTAAATATTGCACCACAACTACACATACCCTTCAACAACACATCTTGTATTTAAGTTTTGAATTTATTGCTACTGTCTTTTATCTGTGTGACGATTACACCAAATCCTCCCTACAATGAAAGAGGTCCATGTTCAGCTGTGGACTTTGAGCACATGATGAAGAAGAAGAAATAAAGTTCGAGAATAGTTTTGCCCATTAGTTTGCATATCACTGATTTTAATTTCCCATTCATTTATTCAATACAGTCTATCAAAGTCGACTACTGAACATAAGCCTCTATAGAGTGCTATTGCCTTGATTTATTTTCCATTTGTTATTAGGAAGACGCTGCTGTCCATCTAATTTGTTTCCCTCTGTCGCCTCTTACGACACCCACGGGATGATATGGGGTAGTGAATATACCGCCACTACACGGTAATTTCAACTCCCGTGTACAAATACATAAGTCCTAATGCTTATTCAGCCATTTTACTGACTGATTTATTTATTCTACTGCTTAGGTATTTCCTTGTACTGGCGCTATAGGATTAAGAGTCGATTACTCAATCTTCAGATAAAAGTTATAGGTTTAAATACTTTATGGGTTACGTTTTGGGTAACTTTGAATTGTGGTTTAACTTTGAACAACGTTGTGAAAAAGATTTATTAATTTATTCATGGAAACATTTTGTTGTTTCTTTTTGTTTTGTGCATGCAATGTTTTGTAGCAAACGAAATGTAAAAAAATAAAATGTCAAATACATACGTATAACTTAAACAAATTAAAAGTTCAGTTTTATGAATAAAATTGTTTATTTGTTTCACTCTGTCGCCTCTTACGATATATTTGGTCAGGTTATAATTTATTCAATAGTTAAGTTTTATTTGTTGATTGAAAAATCAGCATTAAATAATCTAATGTAAAGTTTAAGTATGTAACAGTTTTAAGAATTTACTCCCTTTTCTAATTGACGTTTTGACTGTCGCAGGTCTAGTCGTACAGTTGTCGCAAGAGCTCTACGAATTCCTCCACCAGCTGGAGGAGAGGCTGACACACACGATCAAGTCTGTGGGCAAGATCCCGCATTCGTTCTGGCGCTCCTTGAACACGGATATAAAGACCGAACCAGCCGAGGGCTTCATCGACGGAGACCTCATCGAGAGCTTCCTCGACCTCAGCAGAGACATGCAGCAGGAAACTGTACAGGGTCTCCAGGTTGGTTATCCGGCTATGACTCATCCATTATAACCTATAAATGCCCCCTGCTGGCCATAGCCCACCACAGATTGCGTTAATGTGGGGGGGGGGGAGGTTTACCATAGGTGCCACATGCGTTTTACTTGTGAACAGGTTGCACTGCTTGTGGAGGCTGGTCATATTAGCTTTTAAAAAAATTACAAAAAGAGAATACCTACGGAGAACAGAAACAACCGAAATTTTAATTTCTTATGACGAAAAATAAAGGGTTTTCATTTCATTTTACCCTCGAGATTACCCCGCAGCTCTATTGCACCACTTAGTCCACCATTAAGAATTGTCTTAGGAATGAATTCGCCTTATGCCAGATTCTGTAAAACTATTAATGGATACAGCTAATAAGTCCAGATTCACTTTGACTAACTCAGCATTATTCTATATCTATCCATAAAAGTATAAGTTAAAAGCGTAAAGTTAAATAGAAATAATTTTTTTTTTTTGAGTTTATGTAGCACTATTTTTACTACTAGATATTTTTTATGTTAGTTGAGGATCAATTTATTGTTTTCAGTTTATGTATTTTAATAATTTTACGGAATTTTCCTTTTAAGTCATCGATCACTAATAAAAAACTAGATGCACAATCCCATACAAAAGTTCTCTAAAAACTGTCGCCAAATGTTTTGACGTAATTCTAGTTGAAATAAATATACATTAATGTAAATTCAACCTTAAATGCATTGTCTAAAGTTGTATTGACAAAGCTACGTACAAAAAGCAATAAATTTTTAAGACCGATGCTCGCTGGTCAACCTATAATAAAACAAATTCAACCTTACGCGCATGGTTTAAAGTCAGAATTACAAAGTGCCAATAAAAAGCAATAAAACTTTACGACCGAGGCTCGTCGCTTGGACAAGGAGAGTGGAGTCGAACTTTACAATATTTTTTGTTATTGTAATTTTAATTTTATAATTTTGTTAAACTTGTTTTAAATAATTGGTCTACTTAATAAAGCATATTCTGTTCTATTCTATGGTGTACATGTGTAATGGTTATATTATTACCTGAATGTAAATATGCTTTTGGATAGGGCACCACATTCATTTAGTAATGAAAGTAATTGAAACAATAATAATTATTTATTCATTCTTTAACTTGTGTGAAAAATTTAAAGATATTGCTTGATAAACAACTTAAATCTAAATTTAATAATTACTAAATATAAAAAATAAGTACAGAAAGTTCTTGCAAAATCTAAGAATATTATTGTTCAAATTTTTGACATAATGTTCATATTTACAGATGTTAAAAAAACGGATAAGACTGAATAATTATAATGATTTCTTATATTTACGCGAACACTACTTTATTTAAAATTAAATCTATAAAATGTTACTATAATATTTAAAGAAACATTAAAGAAGTCTCATTAAATAAAAAAAAAACAATCATACTTTAATAATAAAAAAATAAAAAAAACAATAGCGTTTCCACAAAGGAAACAGAATCAAGGCATATACCTCGAACAATGAGGACTTATTTTATTACGACTTAATTTAAAAAATACTTTTACGATGATTTCTTGACAAAAATAATGTTAATATTAATACTTACCGAAAATATGAAATTCCATCATTTTTTAGCGTCCTGGATGTGTGATTTTTACACTTTTTAAACGAGCACTAAGGCATGTTTACCGTCGGAGCATTCGAATGCTACTGAGTTAAAAGTGCACCCATATGTTCGAGTTGGTGCACATTCGGTTAGTCAATTTTTTGTCACTGATTGTGTATCTAGTTTTTTTTATTAGTGATCGATGCTTTAAGTAATTGTAGCATACTTCAAGTAATTTTACTATTGTATGATGTTAGTGTTAGCAATTGTTGGTACCGTACACCTAATATGAGAAAAAAAATCTTACAAATGCACTGCTGGACCACGGTGATCAGTAATCCCCTCTCCCCATCCATTGGGCATGGTGGGGTAAGGCAAATGTTGTATTGCTAATAATTTTGTTTGTCGATGCAGATCGACGACGGCGGCGGCATGATGCGGGACGCGACAGTGGACGACCTCATCAAGATCGTGGAGGACCTCACCAGGATACACTAGCCCACACTTGTTCATATCTCACTCAAATAAATACTTTATGTACTTTATACTTACCTTACTTTACTCACTTTACCGTGCAGTGGCGGTGTAAGAATATCCACTACCCCATATGATCCCCTGGGTGTCGTAAGAGGCGACAGAGGAAACAAACCAGGGACGCGCAGCAGCGTCTTCCTAATGACGACTAAAAATAAAAACCTGCGGTTGCCAAGCCGCCTGCCAAGCGTAGCAACTAGACAAATGTTCCCCTATGAGGCAATCTATGTGGGAGTCCTATGTTCAGCAGTGGACTTTAATAGGCTGTAACGGTACTTTATACTGACTTGTTGCCTTTCTGTTTAATATTTCTTCTTCTTTGTCCACTGCTGGACGTATGCCTTGGCAGGCGGCTTGACAATTTTATACGTGGTAGAGCTACATTACAGCTATATTGTGTTTTTGACTGCCTTGTGTCTAGTGGTCGTAAACGCGATTGCTGATCATGAGGTCCCGGGTTCGAATCCCGGATCGGGCCGAAATCAGTTATTGGGTTTCTCTGTCAAGAAATTCTGAGCAACAGCCCGGAGTCAGGAACTTGACGGTATTTCACCTCCGTGCCTTGGAAATCACGTAAAGCCGTTGGACCTTCGCTTGATCTCTGGTCGTGTCGGATTACCGTCCAATCGGACTATGAGAGTGAGAGAATAGAGAGTGCACCTGTGCTTGCGCATGCACTCGTGCACTATAATCCTGTCCTACGCAGATAGTCTCCGATATGATGGATACTCTCTGTTGAGACTAGCCGCCATGACCTAAATTCTGGAAGACATTATAATGTTTGTAGCACGAATGGGTCGGCTTGACCGGGGAAGGACGAAAGGAAGGAGGAAAATAGTAATTTAATATTGCTGTGTTTCGTATGGTAAATGTAGAGACCCGGAGACCATTTTCCATCTTAGTCCTCAGGGGTGACAACGCATTTTGATTCTTAACCGAGGATAGATGAAGATGTCTATTGGCCACAAGTATCCACTTACCATCAGGTGGACTGTGTTCGTTTGTAACCCTAAAAATTCTATAAAAAAATCGCAGCATTAGACTTTACACTTGCACCTTTGACACTGCTTAACGTCTGTCTAAGCATTTTAAATCTAGTGAAGTGAGATGGTTGTAACGCCATCTATCGGAAGCTGTAGGATTTTTCCCGGTTTCTCTCATAGTCGCCTCCTACGACAACCACAGGATGAAATGTGGTGATAGATTCCCTTACGATCCAACCAATCGGCAATAGGCTACTGCTTGCCATAGGCCTAACTATAGAGAGGAATTGCCAAAATCGCCACGCTCGGCACTACGGTATCGCACTTTTAGTACTGCCCCCATTTGACTAGATGAGCGTTTTACATTAGATTTGTATGAAATGAATATGCCAATCAATCAATCATCAAAAACATATGGGTAATGGACTTAGCGATGGACTATAAATCATAGTTTTTTTTTATAAGATAAGGGTGACAAACGAGCACACAGTCCACCTGATGGTAAGTGGTTGCTGTAACCCATAGACATCTACATCTGTCCTCGATGACGAATCAAAATGCAGATGCGTTGTCACCCGTAAGGACTAAGATGGAATGCCCGTTTCCAGTAAAACGGGTCTCCGGTTCAGCTGCTATTTTACGCTGGTATTCTGTGAGAGCGTGGTCCTTCCCCGGTCGAGCCAACCCATTCGTACTACAACTATACTACTAATATAGCTGCAGCATGGCTCTACTACGTAAAAAAAATAGTTGAAAAGGTTTCAAAATACCGTAAATAAACCCGCTAAAATCGGTTGTATTTAGCAGTTCACCTTTATTTTATCGGTAAACAAGCGAAACAAGAACCAATTACTAAGGAACTAATTTCATTGAGTGAAGTCATATAATGATATTTTTCGGTAAAAAAGACTTCATGTGGTAAAAAATAAAGCTGAACTACAACGCCATTAAGACTTCCCTTTTCAGTATTTTGGAATTGTCATCTTATAACCGATACCTTAACTGGAACCATACCGAAATTTGATTTAAATCCACTGCTTACATATTAAATAATAATATTTCCTTTATATTAAAAAAAACATAATATAATATAAAAGTTGGAAAGAGTGGAATAAAGTAGGCAAAAGAACACACACACAGCGCATTTTCAGCCATTCCCGTCTCCTTGGGATATTGTTCAGTAACATTTTAATAAAATAATTTGTAACTGGATATGTGTGTGTTTGTATGCAAGCGTACACGCAAACTGCATTTGTGTGCAAACGCACATACGCACGTGTTTTAATCCTTAGGGGTGACAACGCAAATTCATAATCGACGATGAATATTATCTATCTCCCCTCACCATTAGGTCCACTGGCGCTGCGAAGAGATCTCGCATCCCTTTGCATTTTCTTTCGCATCTACCACGGGGAGTGCTCTGAGGAGTTGTTCGGATTAATCCCAGCCGCCAAATTTCACGAACGCACATCGCGGCAAAATTGCCGATACCATCCACACCATCTGGATGCTTGGCGGCCCACCACTGTACGTTTTACTAGGAGTTTTCTTCCTCGTACGACCTCTCTGTGGAATAGTTTACCACCGGCGATTTTTCCGGACCGATACGACTTAGGGACCTTCAAGAAAAGAACCTATTCCTTTCTAAAAGGCCGGCAACGCACCTGCAATTCCCCTGGTGGTGCAGTTGTTCATGGGCGGCGGTAGTCACTTACCAACAGGTGAGCCGTATGCTCGTTTGCCCCTCTCCTATAAAAAAAAACATCAAATGGACAGTGTGTTGGTTTGTCACCATTAAAAAATGCTAGTGTTAATGTGCCGGAAGGAAAGTGACCGGGTAAACAGGCTGCATATTAAGGTTAAGGGCGACTTCTTACATCTCATGCGATCTATGTACTATATAGGCATTACAAACTGAAAAAATTTTTACTGGCATATACAAAAAAAAGCGTAAAATAATACAACAAATAAAAATTACATTTTAATATAATTACAGCTATCTTTAATAGTCCCAAATAATTTATCATTCACCGTCATTTTACAAATACCTGGAAAATCCAATGTGACCATTAACCATACATCAAAAATAAAATTACTAACAAAAATAAACTGAAAACAACTTATTTAATACCAAAATGGCCCTAATAATATAAATTTACTCAATGACAAAAGTTACTTGTGTTCAACTAATATATAATAAAATAACAATATGAACTTAGGACCTTGTTTTGTGGCATTCCTTGGGTTAGTTCAATCTTTGAACTAGTGAGGCTTTTACCCAGTAATTCAATTAAATATAAATTCTTTGAACTACTGAGATAAAAACTCACGCAATCTGATCAAATTAAATCATTAAATGTGATTTTGTTGTTAACGTATTTATAATAGGTACCATTTATGGGAAGTTATTTTGAGAAATATAACCATTGCTTGGGGGAGACCTATTTTCAGCAGGTGGACTTGTGAGAGACTGCAATGATGACGATGATATATAATCGAGCGACAATAAAAACACTCGCACAGAAATCACTGATAGAACACGACAGCTTTAAAACAAGTAAGCCAACAGACTACATACAAACCGATTTCGGTTATAAGACTCTTATTTTGAACAGAAATAGTCCACCGCGATGCTCCAATGCGAGTTAAAATTTACATGGTCTTATATTTTTTAATTCTCAGATATGTAGGTTTCCTCACGATGTTTTCCACCGAGCATGTAAATATACGGTTAATATCTCTGGTTACTCGTGGAATTAACGAGGAGCGTCCAACTCCTGAGTTACTACGGCCTTTTTTGTATTTGAGTGCAAACTTATACAAGCCCGCCTGTTTGTAACCGACTTAAAGTAGTCATCAACATTCACGAAGACGACAGATATAGTGGCATTGATTTTAATTTTAAGAAATCAATTTTGACCTCTGATTCAATGTAGCTTGAAACAAAAGTGTACCCTCAAATCAGAGAATTCCGTTAGAAGCTGTCTAATGCATAAAATGCAATAAAAATAATTTGAGTGCGGGTAGAAGTTGTTTACATAAAATCTCGTGTTGAAATTAACAGGTAAACATTTTCAAACAACATTGTATGTCTAATATAAAACCATACCATAAATAATGAAATAGGACACAAATCTCTAAGCAACATTACACAACAGGCACAATGTTGTCGAAATGTATAAATTATTATAATTCCATGATTTAACTATGTTAGACGATAACATGATTTACTAAGCAATACTGTATTCAATATAGGTACCATACTTACAAATTAAAACATGGATAAGTAACTACTTAAAATAACATATTACAGTAATAATATAAATTTATCCATAAAATATATTAAAAATTTGCATTGAAATCTAATCTTAGTGTTCGCAATTGTGAGATGTGCTCTTCAACATTTATTTTTACCAAAACTAAGTTTGGATCTTAGTAAATTTCCCCCAATATTCAGATTTGACTATATTGATCCTCAAGTACAGAATATCAGACCAGTATAAACGTTTGTTTTAAGTACAACTAATTTAAAACCATAATTTGACCATATCGTGCAAAAATTACCCAACACTTAAACTGCTAAAAATAATGATCCACAGGCTTTTTTCAGTCTATTTCCAAATATGAACGACTCAATAAAACAAATATACAATAATAAGCAACATTATAAATGAAAACAAACTCGTTTGGTTATATTTAATTTTTTTAGCGTCATACAATACTTAAAAATTTGTATAAAAGGAAATTAGCATGATTTTGCTTACACTATACAGTGTTATTTTCCATTAACCGGCCAAATTAGCAGAGAAGGTTCAGAATAAGTAATATAGGCAAATGGTGAAGAAAAATTAATTAAAAAATTCTAACATTCTGTCCTGTTTATTTTTTAAATTCAAAATGCGTTGGTAACGCATTATTTTACTGATTTTACTACGCACGCACACATTTCTAAGAGTCGATCGGAAGGCAAAACGTTGTTGCCCATAAATCACATTGAATTTGGGATAATTTCAAATAAAAATAAAAGCCTTATTTATTCGTATTTTCACAAACTGCACTAACGGTATATCATTATTTATATATTTGAACTGAAGTTTATAATTTGGCTACTCTTTGAAAAATAACCCTGTTTATACACTGAGTAATATCCGCAGTAGAACCAGAGTAACTGACATATCCCAACGGATTAGTAAGCTGAAGTGACAATGGGCTGGCCATATACCTCGCAGAACCAACAATCGATGGGGAAGCAAGGTTCCCAAGTGGCAGCCTCGTACCGATAGGCGAAGTGTGGGGCGGCCCCCACTAGATGGAGTGCAACGGGGAAGAAATGCAGGAAGTCTATGGATGCAGGTAGCTCGGGACCGTGCTTTGTGGAATTCTTTGAGGGAGGCCTATGTTCAGCAGTAGACTTGTGAAGGGCTGTAAAGATGATGATGATGATGATGATACACTGAGTGAAATGATAATTGTTGCCCTTGAGGAAGATGACCACGCCTGCCGTTATACAGTGCAAACTAGTATGGAGGGTAGAACATTAATTTAGCACTATTATTCTAACTTAATGTACCTTTTCACGTGGTAGAGCCACGCTGCAGCTATATTATGGTTGTAGAACGAATGGGTCGGCTCGACGGGGTAGGACCACGCTCTCACAGAATACCAGCGTAAAATAGCAGCTTAATGCCGCTGTGTTTCGTATAGTGAGTGTAGAGAAACGGAGACCATTTTTACTGGAAACGAGGCATTCCATCTTAGTCCTCAGGGGTGACAAAGCATCTGCATTTTGATTCTTAATTGAGGGTAAGTGTACCATCGGGTGGACTGTGTGCTCGTTTGTCACCCTATGCTATAAAAAAAAACTACATATTTCTGTTTAGCTCATTTAAATATCTCAAATACGTAACGTTATAGTGAGGTGGTAAGGTCAATCAACGTTTTTGCTTTATCATGAGATGTTATTAGTTACTTATTTATAGATAAATAAAAATAAAACTTTTGAAAAATAGCAAGTAATCCAAATATCTACATTTAATTTTTTTTATGTACATAACACAATTTATTGAGACTGCTGCCACACGAAAAGCGCATTCTCAAATCTGAACAATTTTGTTTATACTTTTTTTTTCTTTTTCTTTTAAAAACGTTACCTCCACACTAGGATTTTCTCCTGTATCGTGGAGGCAGTTTACAAACATAAATTGCACGAGGACAAACATCCAGACCCGGAACAATTATTTGTAGGCCATACAAATACTTGTTCCGTGCGGGATTCGAACCCGCGGCCGCCAGCGCAACAACTCATTGCTAAGCCACTGCGCCACGGAGCCGTCGTTTGTGTGGGATGGATAATTTCTGCACATCACGGTCCAATTATGAGATAAATACTTATCATACCGGTACAAACCACTTTTGTTATTACTGAACTTGTGACCTCGTAGATAACTACTTTACATGTGCTTAACTACCGCTATAATGATATAATAATTTGTAATTGATAACTATAGTAAACATAATCATTATAAATATTTATATTTCCGTTTTTCCTTTTTTGCACTCGGCACAATGATGTCCATAAGTCCTAGGGAAAAGTTTTTCAAATTTAAATGGGAAGTAATTAATCTACTCATAATGCTAGAATATTAATGTTTTAGAAGGGGAACCAATAGCGAAGAATAGTTCCATTGACCCTATACTAGAGTTTATCTGATGAGACTAGCATGATGCAGACCTCATGCAAGCCTCGTGCGTTCACACCTTCCTGTACCAAATGTAACGCCTATGCAAAATTAGCAGGAACATCCTATAGGAAGTATATCATCATATTAATGAATATAAAAATGTTATTGTTATTTAAAATACTTGTTTCTCTACAATTTGCTTAAAATCCAGATTTTTTTTGTACGTGGTAGAGCCATGCTGCAGCTATATTAGTAGTATAGTTGTAGCACGAATGGGTCGGCTCGACCGGGGAAGGACCACGCTCTCACAGAATACCAGCGTAAAATAGCAGCTTAATGCCGTTGTGTTTCGTATGGTGAGTGTAGAGAACCGGAGACCCTTTTTACTGCAAAAGAGGCATTCCATCTTAGTCCTCACGGGTGACAACGCATCTGCATTTTTATTCTTTATTGAGGATAGATGTAGATGTCTATGGGTCACAGCAACCACTTACCATCAGGTGGACTGTGTGCTCGTTTGTCACCCTATCCTATAAAAAAAAATCGCAACAATGATCGGCGACGGTATCTTTAAACGTGTGGCGCTATTATTACTATTGATCGTACTTGCGAAATCGAGTGCCAGGGCTTCCAAGTACGTCCTTAAAATACCAGCGCCAAAAACCAGTTTTCGTGATACTTTCAAGCGCTTTTTGTTGGGAGTTAAAAAGTAAAAATATTTGCATAGAAAATTGATCCGTTCCGGGATATAAATACGGAGCAGAATCGCGTTTGCGAAAAAACTTCCACATCTTAAAAGTGAAAACGCAAAAACGCGGAAATTGATTCGTGCAATCTTATATATAAGAAGCAAAATCGTATGTGCGAAAAATTTATTTCGGCTGATCAGCGGGATAATGTTACTTATTTTTGCGAAAACAAAGTTTTATTTCCTAAGGAATCCAAATCAAGCTGACAATATAGACAATACAATAGGTTTTTCACCAAGTGCGATGTTGTGGCTCCGGCACGCCACGAAACGGGCGAGTTACCGGATAAAATACTTTTAATTCTTTCGAGCATTTCAGATTCAGGTGTGAAAATCGGCGTACTGATGTCCACTGCTGAACATAGGTCTGCCCCCATAAATTGGTCCATGGGGGGAATATTCGCCATAATAGTCACGCTTGGCAGGCGAGTTGGCAACCGTAATTTTTTTATTATTGTATTGAGCTTTCATCAGGAAGATGCTGCTGCCCATCTCCTGTTTCATTTCCCTCTGTCGCGAGTGTAGGACTCCTTTACTGCCTAGGAGTCCGTCTGTGTAGGTACCATCGTCTTACGTGGTAGAGCCACGCTGCAGCTATATTATGGTTGTGGCACGAATGGGTCGGCTCAACCGGAAAAGAACCCCGCTGTCACAGAATACCAGCGTAAAATAGCAGCTTAATGCTGTTGTGCTTCATATGGTGAGTGTAAAGAACCGGAGACCTTTTTTACTGGATACGAGGCATTCCGTCTCAACAACGCATCTGCATTTTGATTCTTAATTGAGATGAATGTAGATTTTGATTCTTAATTGAGATAAATGTAGATTTCTATGGGCCACAGCCAGTGGCGTAGCTACCCAGGGGCTAGGCGGGGCAGTGCCCCAGGGCTCCCAATCTAAATGGGCCCCTCAGCCTCCAAGAACGGCGATCGAAAAATTATGTACTATCCTAGTTAAAAAAAATCGAGTTTTAACTTTTTGGCCCCTGACCGCGAACGGCTCGAACTGAAATCACAAAAATTACTCCCACTTCCAGAACATAAATATAACATTGTTAAAGATAATTTGTCTACTTCGTTTTATTGTGTTTTTTATATAAAAGAGTGGGATAAACGAGCATGCGGCGCACCTGATGGCAAGTGTCGACCACCGCCTATTAACAAATACAACACCAGAGGAATTGCAGGTGCGTTGCCGGCTTTTTAAAAAGGAGTAAGCTCGTTTCTTGAAGCTCCCTAAGTCGTATCGGTCCGACAGTAGTGGACCGCCAAACATTCCGATGATGTGGATTTGTGAAATGCGTTGATGAAATTTTGTGGCTGGAATTAATCCGAACAATTCCTCTGAACACTGCCCGTGGTAAATGCGATTGAAAATGCAAAGGGATGCAACATCTCTTCGTCTCGTCTTTCGTCTTCGTCGGTCGTCGACGATTCGAGCCGCTCTGCGCTGGATGCGGTCAAGTGGAAGGAGCTGGTACTAATGAGCCCCGGCCCAGGGATGAGAACAGTTATTCCATGTCAGCCAAACCTGCCGTTTGTAAAGTTGCAAGCAGTGTGCCGGCATAAAATACTGTCCTCTGCTATGCACGCCAAGCTTTTTAGAGGCCAATTCAGCCTTCCCTTCCAAGTGACCACGAAACTACACGTTATTCGATATGTCAACGCCGAAGATTCCGATACTGGCTGAGGTAACAAGGGGAGTGCCCTGAAATTGAGGAGTTACGACAAAGGGGTTCTTTTTTAGTGGTAAATGCGCAAACTTGTGTCTTCTGGGCATGGAACTTAATTAGATTTAGTCGCCCCAATCCCAGACCTTATTCGGCAAAAACTCGACTTCAGACACAAGTTTGTTCCGGTACTCGGCGACGTTTTCCTGAGAAATATAGGCACAGCCGGTGTATAAAGCATCACCAGTGCACGTTACTGGTTTGCAACATATTATTGATAAGCAGAAGAAACAGCGTAGGTGATAGCATGTAGCCTTGTGGAACACCAGCATAAATAGGCTTGTAAATGGAGCATGCACCTTCTACTACGACTTTGTTGCTCCAATCTGCAAGAAAACTGCTGATCCAGTTGCACAAATTCTCAGGAAGCCCATAGGAAGGGAGCTTCGAAAGAAGCGCTTTGTGCCAAACCCGATCGAAGGCCTTCGCTATGTTCAAACTAACAGCCAGGGTCTCCCTCTCTGCCTCCGCCGATTTATGAGTCAGGTAAGCCAGAAGGTCACCAGCTGAGCAATCCCGATGGAAATCGAACTGGCGGTCACTTTTCAGTTGGTGATCCTCAACCTCCATGAGCTGGCAGTTCACAATGGTTTTCATTATTTTGGAGAACAAGTTGGATAGGTCTGAGCGGTCAATTTTCGGTTATTTTTTAGGGATCTGGTGCACTAAAGCTGTCTTTTTTGAGTTCTGGTCCTGGGATGGTTTCTTATTTAATTACACTACCATGTTAAGGGGAAGAGCGGTTAGGCCTCTGACCACCTGCACTTAACAGGCGAAGTAAACTTCTACTTCACGCTGGTTATCTGTAAGGTCGTGGGTCTCCTCGGTTCGAACCGGTCCACCCATTCATTACAGCTCTTCATTTCATGTCTTACCAGGTCGTCACTCCTTCTAGTCAGGCTCACCCGTGCGACAGCAAAAGCTGCCGCGTGGCTCTTCCACTGTTATGTTGTCTGCCTATATTATTAACTGTAATATATTTCGTCGTTGTTTATCCGTTACACATAATACTTAGTGGTAAGTAGCTTTGCTTTAACTGGCCACAGCATCGACTTACCATCAGGTGGACTGTGTGCTTGATTGTCACCCTTATTCTATAAAAAAACCTATCTCTGCTGCCCACCATCAGTGCTTGCACTGCTGTATTCCGGTCTAAATTGTATCAGGAACCAGTATATTACAGTATGTGAGGCATTTTTCTTTCTTATTTGTATAAAAAAGAAACGTTACCTCCACACTAGGATTTTCTCCTGTATCGCGGGGGCAGTTTACATACATAGATTTCACAAGGACAAACATCCAGACCCGGAACAATTATTTGTAGGCTATACAAATACTTGTTCCGTGCGAGAATCGAACCCGCGGCCCTTAGCGCCGCAACTCATTGCTAAGCTACTGCGCCGCGCCTTCTATCTTAGTGCTCAGAGGTGACGACGCATCTTTAGGCTTTTTTGTTCGAATTTGGCTGCAATTTAATATAAGTTTGTTTGTCACTTTATTTTATAAAGAAAAATATAACATATTCTGGAATAAATACTTTCTAATCTAAAGAATTATATATATTATGAAATAAATATTACAATTAATTAATACCTAATAATCAAAGCTAGTGAGTTTTTATGTTCTCATATATTTAAATTCAATACTAACTTATTGCTATTATGAACTTATTGCTAATGTGTATACAATTTCATTGTAATATGGACAATTCGATGATTTTTACATTATAGACAGGATAATATATATATTTTTTATATAAAATTAAGCTACAATTTTTTTCAAGCAATACAATAAAATTTTAAATTTTATCTAAAATTGCTTAATACATTAGAAATATTTTAAAACCAAAAATTTATTTAAAAAGCTACTTGTATTGAAAGGACCTACTTTCTAAACTTGTCTGCCTTATTGTATAGAAACCACATTAGAGCGAAAAGACAACTGGGCGGGCTCGGTATGGGTCCAGGCGAATTCACCATCTCTTCTATCTCCGGAATGGTTTTCTCGACCACTTCTATCAACTCGTCATCTACACCACCCCCTGACAAATACAAATTATTTATTGTAATTAGAAGAAATTAGTAGAAGAAATAGAATTTAATAAAGTAAACAGCATCCTCACAGTTCCAAAAAATTGCCTTCTAAATAAATTTTAATTAAAATTGTAATTGTCATTTATTCCAGGCATTTTCACCCATTTTAAATACGAGATACAAATGTACAAAAGGTTTAAACTACTTAAATTGAATTTAATTTATATTGGTAAAAATAAAAATAAAATTACAATATTATATTAAAACTGAACTAAAATTTAACTTTATTTTGTGATCTTGAAGCATTTATACTTAATTGAAATTGTTAATGATTCCTGATGTAGATTGGGATTGTCTACAAGCACAGTGGGTTGTAGTCCACTACTTGCTTAAAATAATTAAAAAAAATAATGATAATACCATGGGGCCTAGTGGTCAGAGCACCGGACAACCACTGATCTTGGGTTTGATTTAAATGGGTTGGGTTTTATTTAAATTGTTGGTATAGAGGTCAGGTTGTGCTTGTCCACCAGTCCTTTGATCGCGAAAGAATTAGATTGGAAGGCTAGGATTCAGTGCCATTTTAATGTCAAAAGTGTATGCTCAAACAATGAGACACTCACCTCCTGATATAGTTGTTGTGTTATGTAACACTTAGATAAAGAAATGAGATTAATAACATAATAAGCAGACCCAAAAACTAACAATTAATATTTTACACAAAAAAATGCTTTAGCTAGGATTCACGCCTTTATGTTCTCCACACCGAAAATCGGTCACAGCGGCCTGTCTCAACAGAGACTCGCCATCTGGGCAGAATGTATAGTGCAAATGTGTGTGCAAGCATGGGTACACTCTATTCCCTCACCTTCTTCTTAATTACTACTAGAAATAAAAAAACAGCAGTTGCCAACCTGCTTGCCAAGCGTGGCAACTATGGCAAATATCCGCCTTATGAGGCAGTCTATGGGGGAGGCCTATGTTCAGCAGTGGACTTTAATAGGCTGTAATGGTAACAGTAACGGAGTTATAGCTACCTTAAATCTAATATATCAACAACCAACCTTGTTCAGTCTTCATGGCATCTGTAACCTCACAATAAAAGAATGTTTGCAAAGCTCCTTGCACTCCTACCCCTGACCTGTAGAAATAGAAATGTTTTCATATAATTCTGGACCAATCCAATTTTTACTAATACGAAACTTTCTCTAGCAAGTTTCATATGCACCATTATAAAATGGAAGTGTCTATTCATATGATAATCAAATGATTATTTTTTTCTTATTTGCAATTGTCTTGATGCGATTATCATATGAGATATTAATTTAAAAAATATTTTTTATAAATTTAGACAATTGAATAGGCTATTTGCGTCTAATAAAACATTACACCAATCTTTCAATATCAATAGCAGTAGGTTAAGGTGCGGCTAGGGCCACCTAAAGTCACATTATAATGGTTTAATCATTAATCATACATAAATTAATATATAATATTGAAAGAATTGAACTTTTAAATTTTAAAATTATCAGATGAATAAGTATTTTTTATTCATATGTTTATTGTATGATTAGCAACAGCCTTTTAAAATACCATATGAGTAGATTAAGGGGTATAAATGTATACATAGACATGGAAACAACCACATAATTATCCCTCATTCAAAGTAACTGGTCCTAATGATTTTAAACAAATAATACATTGCTATAGCCAACATTGATATTTTTAAAAAAATTGTAAAATGTTTTTAGGTATACTTTATAGGCTTTAGAAGTCATATGAGAAATTTTCATGTATGTCTTGCCTGCTGTAAGCCTAATGAAGATATTTATTTACTGTCTTTGAAAAGTGCCTAGCAGTAAAGTACAAAATGTGAAATGTTTATAAACAAGTGGTAAAATTAAAAATTTTATACAACCGACTTCAATATAAATAAAATGAGAAAATCATCAATGTAGTCGAAGTCTATTTTTTTTAAAATAGAATAAGGGTGACAAACGAGCACACAGTACACCTGATGGTAAGTGGATGCTATGGCCCATAGACATCTACATTTATCCTCAATTAAGAATTAAAATACAGATGCATTGTTATCCTTGAGGACTGAGATAGAATGCCTCGTTTTCAGTAAAAAGGGTCTCCAGTTCCCTACACTCACCATACGAAACGCAGCAGCATTAAGCTGCTATTTTACGCTGGTATTCTGTGAGAGTATGGTCCTACCCCGATCGAGCCGACCCATTCGTGTTGCAACCACAATATAGCTGCAGCATGGCTCTACCATATAAAGTAAAAATGCATTATTAAGGATAACTCAAAAACTACTGGCCAGATCTTGATCAAATTTACATTGGACAACATGAGAACCACCAGCTTTCAAATAAAAAAAGACTCATCAAAATCGAGTCACCTAGAAAAAAATTCACATAAAAATTAATAAAAAATACAGTTGAATTGAGTACCTCCTCCTTTTTTTAAAGTCGGTTAAAAATACAATGCCTTCTGCATTGTAGTATAGAATAGAATAGAATAATTTTTTATTCAATATAGATTATTACATAATACTTATTGAAAGTCATTTTTTGTCACTGGTTCGAACATATTTCACTTTACAATAATTTTGATTTTTTCTTTGTACAAATTTTAAATGAGTTTTAATAGAACCAGCATGGTGGCGATCACCTCATTCCCAGGGGTTTTTTCACTTATGTATTCTTTGATATTATAATAACCCTTTTTGTACAATTTTTCTTTAATAAAACATTTAAACTTATTTCTTGACAAATTTTGTACATTTTCTGGAATTTTGTTGTAAAAGCGGATACATTGCCTCATAAATGAAGTACTAATTATGTGAAGTCCAGTAACTGGTATTACAAGCTTATGTTTGTTACTAGTGTTTAAAGTATGAACATTTTTATTCTTATCAAAGCTATTTATGTTTTTATGTATGTATATAAATTACATTTTCATAAATATATTGCGATGCCAAAGTTAATATGTTTATTTCTTAAAATGTTTCTCTAAGGGACTCATTACAATTTAAGTTATAAATAGTTGCCTCCCTTGTCAGACAGGCTTGCAACTACAGTTTTTTTTAGTAATTATAAGAAAGACACTACTGTCTATCTCCTTCTATAGTTTTCCTCTGTCACCTCTTACAACCCTAGTGGAACAATGTGGGATAGTGGGTTCTCCTCACCTCTACTACGCGATGGCTTGTCATTGTTTAAAATGTTTGATACATTTCTAATATGGAAATTATGAGATAGTGAAAGTTTACAAAAATGATTAATTATTTTACATCACCTGTAAGAAGTAATCCTATGCAAGCCACTTAGTGGCACACTGTAGCCACATTCCTCAAGCACCTCTTCTTGAGCTATATGTTCCACAGATTTATCCTTGTCAATAATGCCTGCACACATCTCAAGAGCTATACCCAGAGATGCTGGATATTTATTTGTATCTATTATTGTTGATTTGCGATCTTCTGGGCTTATGCAGTTATAGTAGATAGCTATAGTAAGCAAAGTTATAGGTTGATATTAGTACAAGGTAGTAGAAAAGTAAATATCTGGTATTTTTTACAGATTTCAAAATAGGCAAGATATAGAGACAATTTTGGATTGTGTGTGTGTGTGTGTGTGTGTGCATTAAGACAGCAAACCATATCAACTGCTAAAATGGAGTGTAAGTGAATCATTGATACAAAAATTCAGCACTTCATACACAATTCATTGTAATACCAATCGCTCAAATTCTACAGGTATAGTTATGTTTGGGGTGGATATTATAATATTAAGTCCATATAGATATAAAAAAATTGGTTACTTTATGGCGTACTTACCAGGTCGGAATTGTTTGACAAAAACCATTACTTTTCTAGTGATATTAAAAACGACAATTGCAACACTGTCATGGACTTCTAATAGATCCCAGCTTTTCTGTTTACCATTCTGCGTGTAATTAAACCTAAAAGGCTTTACATATGGAGAGTCCGGTAAGGGACTAATGAATACGTCCTTGAGATCTTCCATATTTTTATAAAACTTAAAGAATATTCGTTCTCAAAAACAAGCAATTACAATTAAGATAAAACAACCTTAATTATGTCCCCAGCAAGGTAAGGTAATTCAAACTTTTCTTGGAGAGAAGATGAATAAGTCCAATGAATGGAATAAATCCAATTAAAGCTCCTAAATGGAATAATTATCTAAAAAGTTTTAAAAATTAAAAATCAAATTGACTGTTTGAGTATGACCAAGTTTGACAGTCACGTTCACATTTTTTTTGGAGTTTATGGCCTGGTATCTAGACCTTTAGGCCAAGTCTTAGGTATTTTTATTCGGTTTATTATAATTTCCCCAAATGTTTATTTATCCTTCATAGTACACTGCTTCACTATATGTTGATGCGTCACATTGTGCAGCCCTTGGGAGATTTTGACGGCAACGGGTCAGCAGACAGCTGACAGTTGGCGATGGTATCTCAAGGCGCCTAAGCAGATCGACACCTTATCTTGAGAATCACATCACTATCAGAGCACTTGTATCACCGTTTCCACTAATAGTTCACATGCGCAGACACTTAATACACAAAATCGCACCACTTTTACATATCAAAATCCACTTCAAACCATTATTTAAACAATAATACAGGAGCAGCAAACCGCCGTCGATCAAGTTCCCGCCAAAACTCGCCAACACATTCACAGACACAGAACACAGATTATTTACTTGTATCTTCTATTGTATAATATATACAGTAATCTATGCTTTAAGCTTGCTACATACGGCTACATATTTATTTGTCTATGCTTTAAACTATAATCAGCGTTGCCAACTCGAATTTTTCCAAATCCGTAGATTGGTATAAAAAATTCTGTACATATAACAAAGAAGTACCATAAAAAATTGATTAATAATTAATTGTTTTCTTTTAATTAAATTACTTTTAGTAAAAAACAAATAAAATAATTAGCACTTAAGTATTTGTGGATAGTTATACTAAAAAATTACGTTACAAACTTAATGCTAGAAAATTTTGAAGCAATAATTAGACGAATGAAAAACAACGGTCCATCTTCACTAAAATTAACATAGATTAAAAAAAATCTGGTTTGTGTTAGTTTATTTGATAAATTACGGTGTTTCAGACTTGGGTAATTTATGTAACTGTGAAAAATTATACAACAAACATTTTTTGAGAAATCAAAAAAAAAGATCGAGGAAAAGCAAAGACTTATTCGGCAGGGTTTTTTAATAATTTTAAAAACAATTGGGACAGCCTGGATTAGAAAATTTTGAGATATAAGTGACAATTAAATTATTTATGAAAATTTTATAAGCGTTTATACTAACTGCCTGTTTTCCAAGAAGTGTTCAAAATTCGAAATAAACGTAATTTAATGCAAAATATCTACGCTATTAAAATTTGAAATCGATTAACCTCACCAAATTTGATAATTTTAAACGAAAATGTTTTTAGGAATACTTTATAGGCTTTAGAAGTCATATGAGAAATTTTCATTTATGTCTTGCCTGCTGTAAGCCTAATGAAGATATTTATTTACTGTCTTTAGCAGTAAAGTACAAAATGTGTAATGTTTATAAACAAGTGGTAAAATTAAAAATTTTGTACAACCAACTTCAATATAAATAAAATGAGAAAATCGTCAATGTAGTCTTTTTTAAATAGAATAAGGGTCCACCGGCGCCTCTTCTCCGTCCGCCTCTTGTTGTTGATCTTATACATCAAAAAAGCAAGAAAGCACTCAAAACAGAAAAAAGCAAATAAAAACACTAAACGGAAATAGTATAAAAAAATCCAAACAGAAATTTAAAAAAATCATGGAAAAAAAACGGTCGCACATGACTTTTTTTTAATAGGAAAAGGGTGACAAACGACACAGTCCACCTGATGGTAAATGGATGCTATGGCCCATAGACATCTACATTTATCCTCAATTAAGAATTAAAATACAGATGCGTTGTTATCCTTGAGGACTGAGATGGAATGCCTCGTTTTCAGTAAAAAGGGTCTCCGGTTCTCTACACTCACCATACGAAACACAGCAGCATTAAGCTGCTATTTTACGCTGGTATTCTGTGACAGCGGGGTTCTTTCCCGGTCGAGCCGACCCATTCGTGCTACAACCATAATATAGCTGCAGCATGGCTCTACCATGTAAAGTAAAAATGCATTATTAAGGATAACTCAAAAACTACTGGCCAGATCTTGATCAAATTTACATTGGACCACATGAGAAGCACCAGCTTTCAAATAAAAAAAGAATCATCAAAATCGGGTCACCTAGAAAAAAAATCACATTAAAAAAAAACAGTTGAATTGAGTACCTCCTCCTTTTTTTAAAGACGGTTAAAATACAATACCTTCTGCATTGTAGTATAGAATAGAATAGAATAATTTTTTATTCAATATAGATTATTACATAATACTTATTGAAAGTCATTTTTTTATTTACCATTATTTCGAACATATTTCACTTTACAATAATTTTGAATTTTTTGTTTGTACAAATTTGAAATGAGTTTTAATAGAACCAGCATGGTGGCGATCACCTCATTCCCAGGGGTTTTTTTCACTTATGCATTCTTTGATATTATAATAACCCTTTTTGTACAATTTTTCTTTATTTAAACTTATTTCTTGACAAATTTTGTACATTTTCTGGGATTTTGTTGTAAAAGCGGATACATTGCCTCATAAATGAAGTACTAATTATGTGAAGTCCAGTATCCTGGTATTACAAGCTTATGTTTGTTCCTAGTGTTTAAAGTATGAACATTTTTATTCTTATCAAAGCTATTTATGTTTTTATGTATGTATATAAATTACATTTTCATAAATATATTGCAATGCCAAAGTTAATATGTTTATTTCTTAAAATGTTTCTCTAAGGGACTCATTACAATTTAAGTTATAAATAGTTGCCTCCCTTGTCAGACAGGCTTGCAACTACAGTATTTTATTAGTAATTATAAGAAAGATGCTACTGTCTATCTCCTTCTATAGTTTTCCTCTGTCACCTCTTACAACCCTAGTGGAACAATGTGGGATAGTGGTTCTCCTCACCTCTACTACACGATGGCTTATCATTGTTTAAAATGTTTGATACATTTCTAATATGGAAATTATGAGAAAGTGAAAGTTTGCAAAAATGATAAATTATTTTACATCACCTGTAAGAAGTAATCCTATGCATGCCACTTAGTGGCACACTGTAGCCACATTCCTCAAGCACCTCTTCTTGAGCTATATGTTCCACAGATTTATCCTTGTCAATAATGCCTGCACACATCTCAAGAGCTATACCCAGAGATGCTGGATATTTACTTGTATCTATTATTGTTGATTTGCGATCTTCTGGGCTTATGCAGTTATAGTAGATAGCTATAGTAAGCAAAGTTATAGGTTGATATTAGTACAAGGTAGTAGAAAAGTAAATATCTGGTATTTTTTACAGATTTCAAAATAGGCAAGATATAGAGAGAATTTTGGATTGTGTGTGTGTGTGTGTGTGTGTGTGTGCATCAAGACAGCAAACCATATCAACTGCTAAAATGGAGTGTAAGTGAATCATTGATACAAAAATTCAGCACTTCATACACAATTCATTGTAATACCAATCGCTCAAATTCTACAGGTATAGTTATGTTTGGGGTGGATATTATAATATTAAGTCCATATAGATATAAAAAAATTGGTTACTTTATGGCGTACTTACCAGGTCGGAATTGTTTGACAAAAACCATTACTTTTCTAGTGATATTAAAAACGACAATTGCAACACTGTCATGGACTTCTAGTAGATCCCAGCTTTTCTGTTTACCATTCTGGGTGTAATTAAACCTAAAAGGCTTTACATATGGAGAGTCCGGTAAGGGACTAATGAATACGTCCTTGAGATCTTCCATATTTTAATAAAACTTAAAGAATATTCGTTCTCAAAAACAAGCAATTACAATTAAGATAAAACAACCTTAATTATGTCCCCAGCAAGGTAAGGTAATTCAAACTTTTCTTGGAGAGAAGATGAATAAGTCCAATCAATGGAATAAATCCAATTAAAGCTCCTAAATGGAATAATTATCTAAAAAGTTTTAAAAATTAAAAATCCAATTGACTGTTTGAGTTTGACCAAGTTTGACAGTCACGTTCACATTTTTTTTTGGAGTTTATGGCCTGGTAGGAGTGGGCGATACAAATAAAAACGAAGCATGGTTTTATATTACTTAGGTACCTACCAGTATTGATTGCCTACACATTTTACAATTTATCGATATTTTTTACGTCAACACAACACTATTTCTATAGAAAATAGTCACATTAGCCCCAAACATTACGAAATATACTTTTAGTTTGATCGGGACTCTACTGGTTCAACTCAGAGAATATGCCTGCGTAAATTTCACACTGGGTGTCATGTGCTTCGATTGTGATCATATATGCTACACAAACCAATGAGTTAGTTTAGATAGTCGCATTTACCCAACATGGGGCTAATGTAACTTTTCCTGTCACATGGATCTTTTAATAAGATTTTAACCAAATCCTGGCTTTTTGACATTATATTTGGTCAAAGTAATCTCAGATATATGCTTAATCATATAGATATAATAGGTTATCCCATAAAGTCAAGTGGTCGTTTTGGTGAAGATTCAAGTTTCAACATATTTTTTTGTTTAATAGCCTCCATCGACCTTACCGTATAAATATACTTTCATATGTATTTAGTAAAAGGCTGTTATTTTGATATTACAAACAGACAGAAGATTTTTGGCTTGGGTACTTGTCTTTTAAGCCATGTCTTCATTTATCTTAGTATCAAGTGATAATAATTCTTTATAGTACACTGCTTCACAATATGTTGATGCGTCACATTTCGTAGTTTTCGGGAGATTTTGACGGCAACATGAGGCAGCAGACAGTTGGCGATAGTTTCTCAAGACGCCTAAGCAGAAAACAGACCGTTTCCACTAATAGTTCACGTGCACAGACATTTAATACACAAAATCGCACCACTTTTACATATCAAAATCCACTTCAAACCATTATAATATAAGTAGTGACACGAAAGTCTAGTGGTGACCGTTATTGCGCATAAATCGAAAATAAGGTATTATGGGGTAGACGCACGCGCTGATTGGCTCTCCAGTCGCATTCGTGCAATTCCCCCCTCCCCCGCCAAATATCCCCTCCACGTTTCGCTCAGCGCTAGACTTACGTGCCGCGACTTATATAGGAGCAGCAATCTATTCCCGCCAAAACCCTCACACAGAACCATAGAACACAATTACTTTTTCTTCCGCTGGGTTGAGTTAAACTGTCATCAAAATCGCCCAAAAACTTCGAAACTTCGAATTTGTAAAGTACGTTAGAATAGGCTGTACAAGCATAGATACCTTTGCATTCAATAATAAAATCATAATAGTGATTGACAATGACAACATAGACAACACGAAATCGAAAATGACAAATTATAAAAAGAAGAAACAGGGTTTTTGAGAAAACTAAGTAGTTACCTAGTAATATTTTATGAGCAAATTAGAATTGAAACAAAATCATGCAAACCATTAGCGGTTAATGTTATTATTGCAAAATATAGCGTACAAAAACCATGTCCAAATTAGAGAAAAGTTCAAAATCGGGATTTGTTATCAAGTTATCATGTGAAACTGTTCAAAAGCTTACAGTGGAAGATGATAAGCAGAAGGTAAAGGAAGAGGCATTTAAGCCTGATTTAGTAAAGGCAGATAAACAAATAAGTCTACTCACTAGTAGCAATGATGTAACAGATGAAAACAACCAAGAATCCATTTCGGAGGTTAAAACTAACAATGGTATTAAAGAAGAAAGAGAAATTCATTCTCAAGAAAAAGTATTAAAAAAGAGTGCTGAAGAAGAATCATCTACTCATATTGACAAGGAAAATAAAACTGAAAAAAGTAACACATGGGGAGACTATGCTCCATATGTAACTTATGAAGGCGATAATGCCGTGTACACAGATCCCACTACACATCAAAAATATGTTTGGAATCACGAAACTAACGCATGGGATCCCAAAGATAATAGTGAAATACCAGGCAGAGTGTATAGTTATGAGAATGATACTCATGTGTACACAGAACAGGATGGCTCTAAATTCTTTTGGGATGAAGATAAAAAGGCATGGATACCAAAAGTAGATGATGATTTTCTAGCATACTATCAAATGTCCTATGGATTTGTTGACAATAGTAAGGATGAGAAAAAAGAGGAGGCGAAGAAGGAAGAGAATCAAAAAAAGTCAGAAAATGCTGGAGTTAAAAGGAAAAGCGAACCTCAATGGTTTGAACCATCAGATGATAAGAATACTAAGGTTTATGTATCTAACCTTCCACTTGATTTAACAGAAGAAGAGTTTGTTAATTTCATGCAAAAATGTGGACTTGTAGAAAGAGACCCCAGCTCACAAAAAATGAAAGTCAAGCTATATATGGATAAGGAACAGAATTGTTTTAAAGGAGATGCTCTATGCACATATATTAAAATAGAAAGTGTTGACTTGGCATTGAAACTGCTTGATGGTAGTGATTTCAAAGGTAACAAAGTTAAAGTAGAAAGAGCACAGTTCCAACTCAAGGGAGAATACAACCCTGCACTAAAGCCAAAAAAGAAAAAGAAGAAAGAGCTGGAAAAAATAAAAAAAATGCAGCAGAAACTGTTTGATTGGAGACCTGAGAAGTTTATCGGGGAGAGATCAAAACATGAAAGGGTTGTTATAGTAAAGAATCTTTTCCACCCTACAGATTTTGATAATGAAGTGCAGTTGATACTGGACTATCAACAGGATCTGAGAGAAGAATGTGGTAAATGTGGTGATGTCAGAAAAGTGGTTATTTATGATAGGCATCCAGAAGGTGTTGCCCAAATCACAATGAAGGAACCAGAACAAGCGGATGCTGTTGTACAACTTATAAATGGGAGATGGTTTGGAAAGAGACAGATTACAGCTGAAATATGGGATGGTAGGACAAAGTACAGGATAGCTGAAACAGATTCAGAAATAACTAAGAGAATAGACAAGTGGGAAGACTTTTTGGAAGGAAAAGATGGTGACAAAGCTAAAGAAAAAAATGCTGATATTGTCAATCCGCCTGAGGAGAAAGTTGAAGATAAAAATGATGGTAAGACTACATTAACACAAACTGTTGAAGCAGATAGTGATGTAGATACTAAGACTTAATGTTTTTCAATAGTTTATGTATGTACTGTTGTAAATAAACTTTTCATGATCATGATTAATAGTTTTTGTAACATTCATAAAACTGTACATATTATTTATTAAACTACATTAAAAAAAAACTTTAACTAAACTTTAAATACTTTAAAAGTTATTAATTATCATTTATTCCTTTTATCCATTACTGTAGAACTTTATTCCTTACAGTTGGTACTGTTTCTAATATAGCTAAGTAACATTGCATCATGCCCTATTCAAACCAGTCAGTTATCCTATAACACAAGTGTCAGAAGAGCACACATCCAAAACACTGAACATGCATAGCTCCACTATGCCTGTTTGATTCAAAACTTAATTTGGAATAAAATCTGGGGTATATTTTTTAAAAACTCACATAGCATAAATACAAATAAGTATATATTGGTTCTGCCTCTCAAATATAGTCATAATCCCTTCTTACTAGTCAATATGGTACAATAAAATTTATAACTGAGATAATTTTTTCAAAAAATATCTTAAATGTTGTGAAATATATACTGTTGCACAATGGGCACACACTATAGTGAATAAAATGAGTTTATGGATTTTATTGTATTTAGTTTAAAGTTTTTTAATTCCCGATATTTCTATACTATAGGAATTTAGGACACTACTATAGTTTCATTGTAAATTCTCCTGCACAACATCTCAGGAATACTGGAATTGCTGAAAATCTCTGCCATATCGGAGTTAGCTACTATTACAGCACAAGTGTACAAGTCCTTTCCGTTTGGCTTCTTTATTCTTTTATGTTTACTTTTTTAATTATTTAATGTAAATTTATACCTTAAAGCGATAAATAATTAGATTGTTAATGTTGACCATGTAGTGGCAGTGTAAGAATATCCACTATCCCATATCATTCCACGGGTGTTGTAAGAGGTGACAGAGGGACAGAAAAATAAACATAATACATACAAACAGATAAAAAACTGCGACTGCTGACCTGCCTGCCAAGCATGGCAACTATGTCAAATATCCCCCTTATGAGGCAATTTTATGAGGCCTATTTTCAGCTGTGGACTTTTAATAGTCTGTAACGGTAATGCTTAATCTTAATGTTATTGTAATTTTTAATTGATAGTATTTATTTTTTAACCGACTTCAAAAAGGAGGAGGTACTCAACTCGACTGTATTTTTTTTGTGAGTTACCTCATAACTTTTTTCTAGGTGAACCGATTTTGATGATTCTTTTTTTGAATAAAATTACTTTTACGGATTCTATCGCGTTTAATTATACTTATTTTTAAATTCCCGACGTTTCGGGTGCTTTACAGCAACCATGGTCACGGGGTACTGAGGTGATTGATGTCCCAATGTCAGAGTTAATCCGGAGTACCTTCAGCTTTTTAATTATTAATTTTGGTCTGATCTACGCAGAATGAACTAACTGTGTCTTGAAGTCTTGCAGTGGTATGCTTGGGTTTAGTTTTAATTTTATTAATTACAGGATCCCAAGTAGGTGGTAGTACCCAGCCTCCCTCTCTATTGACATTAGGATGTTTTTTAATTTCAATAGCCTCGCGTATCATCCTTGTCAGGAATCGATGTTCTTTTGCAAGAATTTGTGGTCTATGAAATCTAATGTAATGGCGGGGGGCGTCTAGGATATGATCACAAACTGCAGACTTCCCGGAACATTGGTGTTTCACGTCAGCTATGTGTTCGTAAACGTCGGGAATTTAAAAATAAGTATAATTAAACGCGATAGTTTTACTCAATGTGTAGTGTTCGCGTAAATATAAGAAATCATTTTGATTCTTTCTTTATTTGAAAGCTGGTGCTTCTCATGTGGTCCTCCAAGTGGTTGATCAAGGTCTGACTAGTTTTTTTTCTTATACTTTTACGTTGGTTCAATATGAATTTTACTCTAATCCAGCGATAGTTGAAATTGTTTTAATTTTTTTTAGGTTATATTCATTGAGTTACAATACCTATAGAGTCACAAACAGACAAATAAAATGTCCGCGCCAAAACTCGGCGCACGCTGCGAAGTGCGCAGAGTTTTTGTTTAGTTGTAAGGCGACCACAATCCTCGTACAACGTCCGCGATGCCAAAGTGTTCGGTGATTTCCTGCCCAAATAACAGCAGACACGTGCGAAAAAAGGATGGTGTTTCATATTTTAGGTAAGTATCATACCAAATTTACGTATTTATGTATCCACAGTGCATGTTTTCATTTAAATTTCAATAATTTTCATTTTATTAGCAAACTAAACACTCACCGCCGACCGCGCGGCGCCGCGATAACGTTTCTCTTTCACGTTAGACAAATATGCAAGAGTAAAAGAGAAACAAATAGTCACGCGTACGAGAGTGACTCGCAAATTATGTTCTAACGGTTCTATGGAGTGGATTGATACAATAAATATTTTTACAGATTTTAAACTTAATGTACTAATATTACAATGTTGTTAAATGTTTTATTTTTTAGTTTTCCGTACAAAATGTAGGTCGAAAGAGTTTTATTATTTTAAAGTATAATTAAAATATGTTTTAATTATACTTTAAAATAATAATTTTACGAACAAAATACAAACATACACACTAAAACGTACATACCCTTCATAATATTAGTGTGACTAGCTGACTCGCCCCGACTCCACCCAGTTGAATAATATAATTATGTCCATCCTAAATTCTAAATGTCCATTCTAAAGTAGTAATTAATACTTAGCATTTTAGTACCTAATTCACAAACCTTAGTGGTTTACTAGTGCTATTAATACTATTAATTATTACCAATTTTTTCATTTACTTATCATATAAAAATCTTATAAAATGTGTTATGATTTTTAATATGATAAGTAAATTAAAAGAAATTGGTGTAATAATTTTGAAATCAGTTGTTTAGTTCTCCTAGGTACATATAAACTCACAAACTCATATTTCACAATTATTATAAACTCCTAATAATATTAGTATAAATAGCGTCTCCACTGATGCCTTGTTCCCTGCTCGTACGCAAGCCCTTGAGTGAATGATGATGACATTGCATACGAGCGACTTTGAACATTATACAAGCAGGTTAACGTCTAAATTCGAGCAAATGTCATTTTGAACTATATAATATCAAAATATATAGGTATATGGAACGGCGCTCGGACATTTTTTGAGTATTGTCAGTTAGAGATTGTGACTCTATAGGTATTGTAACTCAATGGTTATATTCTAAATTATGAATAGATAACACATACTCGTTGTTTTTGAATTTTGTTATATTATAGCCATTAAATGTCCTATTGCTGGGAATGCGAAGACACCCCTCAACTCTGAGAGAAAGAAAAACCTTATAACTAATTATGTCTCGATCCGAGATTCGAATCCGGGACCACATGATCAGCAGTCGCGCTTACGACTACTAGACCAAGGAGGCAGTCGTTTGATAATATAACGAACATTGTAACATGCAGAGTTCTAAAAATAGAGATAATCTGCACACATATTTGAGGGGGTGTTTGAGTGAGAAGGTTGGGGATAGGGGGTGTGGGAAGAGCAATAAGTGAAAAAATCAATTATAGTCTATTTTTCATGTTCTAGCTACCATTTTTTACATGGGGAAATGCCTACGCATACCCGTCTCGTGGGGGCAAGGACGGGTTATATCGGACTCTCACCGACTAAAACTTATACCAACACTCTTCTTCTCGCTTCGCTTCGGAACGCTTTCGCACACATCCGCGACTCACATCAGCGTCGGCCGACCCATGGCAACCCCACCGCGGGAGCAAAAAAGCTCCTTCCCCTTTACTCTCTCACGTAAGGCTCACTATAGAACACAAGGCATTGGCATTGTGGAAGGCAAAGATCAAACTTTGCCTCCTTCCACAATGGAGTCGTGGAGGAAAAGAAGTTTGTTATGACGTTGCGCTACTTGATGTACTCTCCGCGACTCTGCTGGGTCCGCACCAATGATGCTGCGGTGGTGGGGTTTGGGGCGGTGAGGAGTGTCGGTGTTACCATGCGCTGCTCTTCTTTCCCTCCACCACCGAAATGTGATAGGCGGCGACATAGACCAGACTTATTAGGCATTTTCCCCTCAAAAAGTGGAGCAACTTACACTGTTCACGCAGCCTATTTGCATACCGTACGTACGTCGTACATTAAACGTCCTTGCCTCCGTGAGGTGGGAATACGCAAGGATTTCCCCTTTAAAAAAAGCATCAGATAAATTTTACCAAGAAGCGATTTCTTATGGGCTTGAGCTATGATTAACGGTGTGAATGAGTTTTTGTGCCCTATATTATCGTAATAATAATAATAATTATTATTATTGTGGGGTATTTATATAGTATTCTCATCTGGTTGGGCTGAATAAATATTTTAAAGGAAATAATAAATAAACATAAATATATATTTAATATACTAACATAAATAAATAAATAATACATAAATAAATAAATAATACATAAATAAATAAATAATACATAAACAAATAAATAATACTAAATAAATAAATAATACATAAATAAATAAAACCCAACAGATGGAAACCCTCGGCAGGGGAGACCAAACGGCCGAGGGTTAGGAAAAGAGAGAAACCGGCGGACGATGCGGGCGGTATCGAGGAGCACCGCCTTCTGCATTTGAGCTTGGAGCGGTCCGTCACGAGTCCCAGTCGCCTCAGATGACCCGAGAGGCTGACTGGGATTAACCCGTTCGCAGAGACGACTACAGGTATAATTTCGGTCGGCAGTCCACCCCACATGTCGGTCACCTCGTGAGCCAGGTCCAGATATTTTGTTCGCTTATCTGTTTCGGCTTTCACGAGGTTCTCGTCATATGGAATGGTGATGTCGACCAAAAATATCTGACTGTGCCGGTCCATCAGCACAATATCAGGCTTATTCGCAAGAATAGTCCTGTCTGTGATGATGGCCCGGTCCCAGTAAACCTGGCGCGATCATTTTCGAGCACGGCTTCCGGCAAGTACTTGTAATACGGCAATTTCCGGTCCACGAGACCGTATTTCAAACGAGCTCCTGGTGTAGAATTCTGGCTACTAAGTTGTGCCTGTGCAAGTACTCAGAGTTAGAAAGCGCCGAACAACCGGAGATGACATGCCTAGTGACTCACCGGGATGGCGACAAGCTCGACAGATGTCGACGGTGCCATCCTTAGGATGTATCTCCGATAGTTGTTGGTCTAATAACCTGATCCTGTATCGCACAGACAAAACCCTCGGTTTCCCAAAGAGGTCACCAAACGTAGCCAGTGGAGGAGGCAACTGTGTCTACGAAAGGCACATGTAGAGCCTTATGGAACCTCCCGTGGAGCTCCTTCTCCTTCATACGGTCTCCCGGTCGGAAATGCTCTGTACTGCCGGGTCTTGCCATTGCTCGTTGGCTAAGGATAGAGGGTAAGTCCTTTATCACAGAAATGACGTCCCTATAGAATGGATCATCCGATCTCGTCAGAAAGTAATTACGGAGGCTGCACTTCGCGATTATGCATGGTAAGCGCGCAAAAGCCACGCCCACCATGTTTCCGCGGCAAGTACAGCCTCATAATCGACGATCTCGGGTGATGCATCCTATGGGACGTCATAGTAGTGCGGACTTTTCTATCCAGGGCGTTAAGTTCAGTTTGAGTCCACCTAAGTATGCCAAAGGTATACATGAGAACAGGCATGACCCAACCGTTATGCGTGTGTCTTATTCACACGGACAAAAGGCTGTTAAGCACTTTGGTCAAGCGTGCATAAAACATATCGCAAACTGACTGCTTCATACCGCCTCATCGATACCGATGCTCTGTGACATACCCAGGTATCGGTATGTTTCAGCCTCAGAAAGGGTCCTTATGTTGATGGGCATAGATAAGTCTATGCCCTCAGGTTGCTAACCCCCTTTCAACATGGAGGACCGCACACTTATCCGTCCCAGCTCCATTCTGATAGAATTACTAAAATCACAAGTGATGTTTAGCAATTCCATAAGATGAGAGCGATTGGAGCGAATAACGAGATCATCCATATAGAAAAGGTGGGTCTTTTGTACCTCCTTTCCGAAGCTGAAATCCTCCCAGTCCTCAGTAATGTACTGAGGGTTCAGGAGAGGCAAAACCAGATTGGACTCAAACAATCGCCTGGAAGATACCTTCTTATCCTTATGTGGCTTTCCATCCGTCATCCGCTCGCCTAGATGACAAAAGTTGTACCATTGCCCCATACACTGCCCGAGAAGTCTCTAACTGTACAGTCAATCTTGTACAGCTCGAGGACCCTCTTTAGCCATGTATGGGGCACCGGTCAAATGCCTTTTTATAGTCTATCCAGGCGGCGGAGAAGTTCCGACGGTTTGCGTTTAACCACTTGCCAATGACCGCGTCAATGAGGTGGTTCCTTGGTTCCACGACCACCGCCCCGACATCCATTTGAGCGCGCGACATCACTGATTTAAATCAGGTGACGAATGATTCGCGTACTCAAAATGGATGTCAATATCTTACTATATGGTGGGTAGACACGTAATGGGGCGGTATTTGCTGGGTCTGGGAATCATGGTCTTTAGGAACCAAATGGGTGATCCCAGTAGTGAAGAGGCTCGGAGCGACTTTTGGTCGAGCCTCTTGAAACTGTCAGGCAAGTACAGCGTGACACCACGAACCCTTCAGCCAGTAGTGATGCAGTCCGTCGAGTCCCGGACTTTTCCAGTTCGGGCCCTACGGACCGCCTCGCTACGTCATCCGGCGTTATGATGACGGGGTCCATGGGCGTAACTCGCACACTGACTCGCCACAACTTCCGTCAGGGGCCCTCGCTGTGGTTTACGGGCTCTGACCACAGGCCGCGCCAGAATGCGATAGTGTCGGCCTGATTCGGTGCTGGGCCCGTTCCACGTACCATTGGTCGCTCAATGACTCATAAGCCTCTTCTGATCACTCTGGAAGAGACGATTCTGGTTGAACCGTCTTGACCTCTCGGTATCGCCGAATCCGCTTTCCCCAAGCAGCGATTCTCTGCTTCAGGTCGTCTATGCGCTCCGTCGGTTTTTGCTGTATCCGGCTGGGACAAACGGCATTTGTCCCAGCAAACGCCATCCTGACGGTGCGCACAATTCGGCCTATTATTGCCGACGACCGAAGCTTATCAGTCTGCCGATGAGGGCCCTTGCCTTTTGCGATACGGTCCTCAACCTTCTTCTCCAGGCTGGGATAGCGCTACTTTGACCAGTAGCACGTCCAGACGTGGGAAGTTGGCACCAACAATGCGGCAAACTGCCAAAGCGGCGCCAAAGAGTATTGAGTCCGTATCGCAAAGGTCCCGCTGGTTTCCAATAGGTTGCCAGCAATGGGTTCAGGCCGTCACGACATCCATTCCGCGCGGGTTATGCGAGAAGTCGCGGTCGATTTTCGAGAGGCGTACTGCGCGTTTCAAAATCGCCTCTTCAATGTACTCCTCATTGCTCTAGTTCTAGTTCCTGGGCGATTGTTTCATCATCGTCTGAATCAACCACAACTGGGGATTCACAGCGGCATCCACGTGGCGGGTTGCTCTGCAACTGGCGCCGCATTCACAGTCGTAGTATTTTCATCCGATGAGGAAACAGCCTCACGTCGTAGCCGTTCGAGTTCGGTGCCATCAAATATGTTTGAGCGCAAGATATACCGAACTCGGTCTGCCAGGTTTTGCTCGGTGACGGTTATAGATGGCTCCAGCTCAGCAAAAGTCGATGCATCCTAGCCCGGTACGCAAAACCTCCAACTTTTTAATTATTAGTTCTGGTCCGATCTACGCAGAATGAACTTGCTGTATCTTGAAGTCTTGCAGTGATATGCTTGGGTTTAGTTTTAATTTTATTAATTACAGGATCCCAAGTAGGTGGTAGTACCCAGCCTCCCTCTCTATTGACATTAGGATGTTTTTTAATTTCAATAGCCTTACGTATCATCCTTGTTAGGAATCGATGTTCTTTCGCGAGAATTTGTGGTCTATCAAATCTAATGTAATGGCGGGGGCCGTCTAGGATATGATCACAAACTGCAGACTTCCCGGAACATTGGTGTTTCACGTCAGCTATGTGTTCGTAAACGTCGGGAATTAAAAAATAAGTATAATTAAACGCGATAGTTTTATTCAATGTGTAGTGTTCGCGTAAATATAAGAAATCATATTGATTCTTTCTTTATTTGAAAGCTGGTGCTTCTCATGTGGTCCTCCAAGTGGTTGATCAAGGTCTGACTAGTTTTTTTTCTTATACTTTTACGATGGTTGAATATGAATTTTACTCTAATCCAGCGATAGTTGAAATTATTTTAATTTTTTTGGGTTATATTCTAAATTATGAATAGATAACACACTCGTTGTTTTTGAATTTTGTTATATTATAGCCATTAAATGTCCTATTGCTGGGAATGCGAAGACACCCCTCAACTCTGAGAGAAAGAAAAACCTTATAACTAATTATGTCTCGATCCGAGATTCGAATCCGGGACCACATGATCAGCAGTCGCGCTTACGACTACTAGACCAAGGAGGCAGTCGTTTGATAATATAACGAACATTGTAACATGCAGAGTTCTGAAAATAGAGATAATCTGCACACATATTTGAGGGGGTGTTTGAGTGAGAAGGTTGGGGATAGGGGGTGTGGGAAGAGCAATAAGTGAAATAATCAATTATAGTCTATTTTTCATGTTCTAGCTACCATTTTTTACATGGGGAAATGCCTACGCATACCCGTCTCGTGGGGCAAGACGGTTGCGTCGGACCTCACCGACTAAAACTTATACCAACACTTCTTCCGCTTCGCTTCGGAACGCTTTCGCACACATACGCGACTCACATCAGCGTCGGCCGCCCCATGGCAACCCACCGCGGGAGCAAAAAGCTCCTCCCTTTACTCTCAGGTAAGGCTCACTATAGAACACAGCATTGGCATTGTGAAGGCAAAGATCAAACTTTGCCTCCTTCCACAATGGAGTCGTGGAGGAAAAGAAGTTTGTTATGACGTTGCGCTACTTGATGTACTCGCGACTCTGCTGGGTCCACCAATGATGCTGCGGTGGTGGGGTTTGGGGCGGTGAGGAGTGTCGGTGTTACCATGCGCTGCTCTTTCTTTCCCTCCACCACCGAAATGTGATAGGCGGCGACATAGACCAGACTTATTAGGCATTTTCCCCTCAAAAAGTGGAGCAACTTACACTGTTCACGCAGCCTATTTGCATACCGTACGTACGTCGTACATTAAACGTCCTTGCCTCCGTGAGGTGGGAATACGCAAGGATTTCAAAAAAGCATCAGATAAATTTTACCAAGAAGCGATTTCTTATGGGCTTGAGCTATGATTAACGGTGTGAATGAGTTTTTGTGCCCTATATTATCGTAATAATAATAATTATTATTATTATTATTACGATAATAAGCATTCTGGCGCGGCCTGTGGTCAGAGCCCGTAAACCACAGCGAGGGCGCTTGGACGGAAGTTGTGGCGAGTCAGTGTGCGAATGTTACGCCCATGGACCCCGTCATCATAACGCCGGATGACGTAGCTGAGGCGGTCCGTAGGGCCCCGAACTGGAAAAGTCCGGGACTTGACGGACTGCATCACTACTGGCTGAAGGGGTTCGTGGTGTGTCACGCTGTGCTCGCCCGACAGTTTCAGGTCCCGAGCCTCTTCACTACTGGGATCACTCATTTGGATCCTAAAGACCAAGATACCACAGACCCAAGCAAATACCGCCCCATAACGTGTCTACCTACCATATACAAGACACTAACATCCATTTTGAGCGCGAGAATCACTCGCCACCTGAACGCAAATCAGGTGATGTCGCGCGCTCAAAATGGATGTCGGGCAGTGGTCGTGAACCAGGAACCACTCCTCATTGACGCGGTCATTGGCAGGTGGTTAAACGCAACCGTCGGAACCTCTCCGCCGCCTGGATAGACTACAAAAAGGCATTCGACTCGGTGCCTCATACATGGCTTAAGAGGGTCCTCGAGCTGTACAAGGTTGACTGTACAGTTCGAGACTTCCTCGGGCAGTGTATGGGGCAGTGGAGTGATCCTTTGTCATCTGGGCGAGCGGATGACTGCGGAAAACCACATAAGGATAAGAAGGGGTATCTTCCAGGGCGATTGTTTGAGTCCAATCTGGTTCTGCCTCTATTAACCCTCTCAGTACCTTACTGGAGGGTTCCGGGAGGGGATTTCAGCTTCGGAAAGGTGGTACAAAAGTGACCCACCTTTTCTATATGGATGATCTCAAATTATTCGCCTCCAGTCGCTCTCATCTTGTGGAATTGCTAAACATCACTTGTGATTTTGGCAATTCTATTAGAATGGAGCTGGGGACGGATAAGTGTGCGATCCTCCATGTCGAAAGGGGAAGGGTTACTAAATCTGAGGGTATAGACTTGTCTATGCCCATAAACATAAAGACCCTATCCGAGGCTGAAACATACCGATACCTGGGTATGTCACAGAACATAGGTATCGATGAGGCGGGCATGAGGCAGTCAGTTTGCGATGCGTTTTATGCATGCTTGACAAAAGTGCTTAACAGCCTTTTGTCGGGCGTTAATAAGACACATGCATATAACTGTTGGGTCATGCCTGTTCTCATGTATACATTTGGCATACTCAGGTGGACTCAGACCGAACTGAACGCTCTGGATAGAAAAGTCCGCACTATTATGACGTCCCATAGGATGCATCATCCGAGATCGTCAGTAATGAGGCTGTACTTGCCGCGGAAACATGGTGGGCGCGGCTTTTTAAGCGCTCTCACCATGCATAATCGCGAAGTGTGCAGCCTCCGTAATTACTTTCAGGCGAGATCGGATGATCCATTCTATAGGGACGTTATTTTTTGTGATAAAGGACTTACCCCTCTATCCTTAGCTAACGAGCAATGGCAAGACCCGCCAGTTCAGAACATTTCCGACCGGGAGACCGTATGGAAGGAGATGGAGCTCCACGGGAGGTTCTACAAGGCTCTACATGAGCCTTTCGTGAACACAGTTGCCTCCTTCCACTGGCTACGTTTTGGTGAACTCTTCGGGGAAACCGAGGGTTATGTCTGTGCAATACAGGATCAGGTTATTAAGACCAACAACTATCGGAGATACGTCCTAAGGGATGGCACCGTCGACATTTGCCGAGCTTGTCGCCATCCCGGTGAATCACTTAGGCATGTCATCTCTGGTTGTTCGGCGCTTAACTCTGAGTACTTGCATAGGCACAACCTAGTAGCCAGGATTCTACACCAGGAGCTCGCTCTGAAATACGGTCTCGTGGATCGGAAACTGCCTTATTATAAGTACATGCCGGAAGCCGTGCTCGAAAATGACTGCGCCAGGCTCTACTGGGACCGGGCCATCATCACAGATAGGACCATTCTTGCGAATAAGCCTGATATTGTGCTGATGGACCGGGCACAGTCAAGGATATTTTTGGTAGATATTACCATTCCGTATGACGAGAACCTCGTGAAAGCCGAAACAGATAAGCGAACAAAATATCTGGACCTGGCTCACGAGGTGACCGACATGTGGGGTGGACTGCCGGCCGAAATTATACCTGTAGTCGTTTCTGCGAATGGGTTAATCCCAGTCAGCCTCTCGAGTCATCTGAAGCGACTGGGACTCCGTGACGGACCGCTCCAAGCTCAAATGCAGAAGGCGGTGCTCCTTGATACCGCCCGCATCGTCCGCCGGTTTCTTTCCCTTTCCCCCTAACCCTCGGCCGTTTGGTCTCCCCTGCCGAGGGCTTCCATCTGGTTGGGTTTTTATTTATTTATGTAATTTGTTATGTATTTATTTTATTTTATTGATATTTATGTATGTTTATCATGTTCATTTACAATTATATATTTATACAGCCCAACCAGATGAGAAAACTATATTGATACCCCACATAATAATAATATTAATTGGGTAATAAGTACATTGTAAATTGATACAGTGTTATAGTTGAGACCTCCTTTTAAGTATTTCATGGACATATAAAAAAAACTTGTGCCAGAAGGCTACACGCTACCATAGTAAGCTTATTACCAATAAGTTATTTCTTCTTAAATAATGAAAAAATAATCTTAATAATAAATAATTTGTCATAAAGTTTTTTTTGATTTAGTAGCGCGCGCGCGCTTAACCTACTAATTTAAGGTTTTAAGCCAAATAATTAATTTCTTTTTACACTGTGCGGATGTATTTTGATAGATATCTATTATTTAGTTTATTCTATTATATAAGATTTTAACTTGAGCTGCATATTGACGCCTTGCAAAAGCAGAATTTACTTTTTTAGTAATTACGACTATATCCATTTTTCTTTTATTTTGAGTGTTATGATCATATACTAAGGTTTTATGAAATTTTAGAATATAATGTAGCACATATAATTTTCTTACTGTTAGCAAGTCACACATTTGATACAAGTTGGTGGTTGAAAAAAGGAAAGGTTTAAAATGCATGACTTTTAAAAGTGATCTCTGTGACCGTTCCACTTCTAGAAATTTAGTTTTCGCTGCTTCACCCCAGACAGGAATGCAATAAGTGATAATAGATTGGATTAGGGAAATATAAATCTGTTTAAGTAGTTTGTTAGAAGCTACATATCTCAACTGTTTAAAAAGCCAACTTATTTTTCTAATTCGCGCATTTACAAGTTCAATCTGATCAAACCAAGATAATCGTTGATCTAAAACAACTCCTAAATATTTTGTTTTATTTACTTTATTGATAGATGGGCATAGACAGTTAGCATTATTAGTATCACATGTATGAATTTTTATGGCAAAATTAGTATCTGGTTGAGTAGTTAATGTGAAGCAAATATAATTGGTTTATTGAGCGTTTAAAGTTAGTAAATTAGACTTGAGCCAAAATGCAAATTTAATCAAACCAAGCTCAGTTACCCTCCGTACTGAATCGCAGTTTAGACTTTAGATCACACAGTTCATTTATGTATACTTAAAATAAGGTAGGCCCAAGTACACTGCCTTGCGGCACGTCATACGTAATATCAGAGTATTTACTAACATATTGACCTATTTTAACTCTTTGTAATCGATTTGATAAATAACTTTTAAATAGTTCTAAAGGCGTGCCTCTGATACCAAAGAGCTCCAGTTTACTTAAAAGTATGGGGATGGAGACCGTGTCGAATGCTTTTTTTAGGTCCAAGAAGACTGCAAGACACTTATTTCCACGAATCAATTTATCCGTGAGGTGTAAGGTTATTGCTGTGATTCTGCTGTCTTCTGTAGACTGACCCTGTCTAAAGCCGAACTGAGAGTTTGATAAGATATTGAATTTATCCAAATAATTTAATAATTTTTTATTTATTAGTTTTTCTAAAATTTTTGAAATAGAAGTTAATACCGAAATCGGGCGATAGTTAGTAACCTCGTCTCTAGCACCACTCTTATAAACTGGTATAACGTTTGATTTCTTTAATGGTTCTGGGAAGACACCATTATTAAAACAGAGGTTTGCAAGATGGGAATGACAGGAGTAACCTCAATCCCAACAAATTTAAGAAAACTTGTTGGGATACAATCCCAACCCGGTGCAATATTGGTTTTAAGATTCATGAGTATATCATGGACTTCTTTTAAATCAGTTTCTAACAACACAAATGATGTTAGATTACTTTTATTCCTATCCAGAAAATCATTATAATTGTGATTGGATGTTAACAAAATATTTTCAGCTAAATTCCTACCAATATTAACAAAAAAATTGTTGGCCAAATTAACTGCATCGAGAGGGGAAGAACTTACTTCTAAAAGTTTTGTGCAGTCTGTTCTTGTTTTCTTAAAATTTGTTAATATTGCGTCAAAGATCTTTACTATTTTTAACTGAGGCGGATAGTTGTTTCCTTTCATAAGTATGTTTGAGTTTTTTAATTAATTTAATACAAAAGTTTCTGTATCTTTTGTAGCTTATTTTAAGGATAATATTGAAGGGTTCCTTTCTTAACTGCTTTTGCAATTTATTCCGAGTTCTGATGCACCTCAAAATGCCAGGTGTGATCCACGGTTTTATAGTCCGTTTGTTTTATGTTTGTTGTATGTTTTGGTATGCTTCTTGTAATAGTGTTTACTTGAAAAGATTCTGATATTTTATTAATCAACATTTCTAATACAAAGTTTGGATCATTTGAGAATAATAATTTATTTAAATGTTTCGTTTTTAGAGTTTTAAGAGCCTCACCAAAATTTGTAGTTGTTTTCGTTTTTTTACGTGTCATTTTTAACTTTACTTTAGATAGACAAATAAATATTGAATAGTGGTCAGTTATAGCAGTATTCAATACAGAAATATCTGCAGATAATTTATTCTTGTTCAGTTTAATCATGGCATGATCCAGACATCTCGTTACTCTCGTAGGAAAAAGGTGACCTGGAACAATACTAGCATACTGTTCTCAATGTTCGGTTACAACTGAGAAGCTAGCATAGCTAGGTAGATACTTTAGACGGTTGTTCAATTCGTAAGTTGATTCGTTTTGGTAAGGTATAAGATTTATATTAATATCGCCTGTTAGTATTATATTATTATATCTTTTAATAGATTCTAAATATAAATTAAGGGAGTCTATGCATTATTATTTGAAGGAGATCGATAAATATCGAGAATTATATTATTATTAGCGTTTATTTCTAAGCAAGAAATAAACGCAAATAATAGTAACTTTATTTCATCGTATTGCTATATATCGCGCCGCTTGCCGTGAAGTGGCGGTGTAAGAATATCCACTACCACATATCTTCCCTTGGGTGTCGTAAGAGGCAACAGATGGAAACTGAGGCAGGGGATGGGCAGCAGCATCTTTCTGATAACAGCAAAAAAACAAAATAACAATAAAAACTATGCCAATATAACCCCAATTGTAAGTTACAAAGAAACAACCCCCAGCGGCCCCGCTATTCCTGGCTACGGTGGCGACCATGCTAACGGGGGCACTAAGAACCTCCAGTGGAGGTTCGTTTGCCACCTAAGACGACTCGACCTGGCAATATATAACGAGAATATCCTGGATATTTATAGGATATTAGGAAGGGGACGACACGGTAATCCTAGAATCCGTCAATTTGTTCGGCGACCATCTGTCCCAAGGAGGTGTCCGACTTATCGTCCACAAGTCTCTCGTTAATAACGTTGTAAAGATTGGGAGTGTGTCGACGATGGTTGCGTACCTTATACTCAGAATTACCAAACTGTATTTGCTGAAGGTCATTCATGGGATTTACGCATCTAGCTTGGCACATCCCGATTAGGAGGTGGATTCTTCCAAAACCCCCTATACGAAGTTAATGGAAGACTTCAACGTAAAACTAGGCACAAGAAGAAACGGTGAGCTGAAGGTTGGGAAATTCGGGATAGGGCAACGTAAAACAAGGGGCCAGCAGCTTCGGGATAAGCCGATTTCATGAAGAAAGGGGGACTCTTTATGATGAACTCTTTCTTCCAGAAGCGGCCCCACAGGAAGTGCACCTGGTCGAGACCCGACGGTTCGACAAAAAATGAGATTAACTTCATTATGACGACTAGATAGCAACTGTTCAGTGATGTGTCAGTGATTGCAAGGGTGAAAACTGGCAGCGATCACCGAATGGTGAGAGGCACACTAAACCTCAACGTTAAGTTGGAGAGGTCACGTTTAATGAAGTCAACGACGAGGAGAATGGAGGTCTCCCTCGTGCTCTAATCCAAAGCGCCGAAAACTTTCAGTTCAAGTTACAAAATCGTTTTCAGTGCCTAGAAAACTGCAATACAGTGGACGATATGATTGGGAAACTGTCCATGCGGTTGGAGCTATTTTCTGCAAGACGACCCGTCGCAGAAAAACCCAAAAACTCTCCGAACACATTCTTAATCTTATGGCTGTTAGACGGAAAACAAAGCTGTAGTCTTCAGCAAATATGACAGCATACAGACAACTGAACACACAGATTTTCAAAAGCATGCGGCGGGACTTACGCAACTTCAATACAGCTCGTGTTGAAGAAGCAATCGAGTGAAACTAAGGCTCCAAAGTCTCTGCCAGAGATCTGTCTCCCAGAAAGAGCCAAATGGCGAAGCTGAAGACCGAGGGTGGTAGCATCGTTCCCGGGACACCTGAGATTTTGAGTGAGATTGAGACGTTCTACGGGCAGCTGTACACGTCATTGTTGGAGCCACACGCAAGTGTGAATAATGATCCAAGATTAGGTATCGACACTATTCCGATGATATCCCGGACGTCAGTCTGAGCGAGATTAGAACGGCTCTCCAGCACCTTAAAAACGGCAAGGCCATTAAAAAGGAATTATAGCGGGCCTTCTGAAAGCGGATGGAAAACCGGTACTTAAAGTCCTTCAGAAACTCTTTAATTCCGTCCTCCATGGCGGCACTACTCCGGAGGCGTGGAGCAGAAGTGCGGTGGTCTTGTTCTTCAAGAAAAGCGACAACGCTTTCTTGTAGACTCCACGACTTCCAGCCTCCCGAAAATGCCGATTTCCGGAAAGGTTTAGTACCATAGACCACATTCACACCCTTGGGCAAATTTTACAGAAGACCGAAGAGTACAATCTGTCACAATGTCTTGCGTATGTAGACTACGAGAAAGCCTTTGATTCTGTCGAAATTTGGACTGTGCTACAGTCCCTTCAGCGGTGCCAAGTTGACTGGCGGTATATCGAAGTGCTGAAGTATTTGTTCAGTAGGGTAACGATGGCTATCCGAGTACAGAACCAGAGTACGAAAGCTATCCAACTACAGAGAAGCAGGGTGACGTTATATCCCCGAAACTCTTCACCGCTGCATTGGAAGACGTTTTCAAGCTACTGGACTGGAAAAGATACGATATTAACATCAATGAGGAGTAAATCACTCACCTTCGATTTGCCGACGATATGTTCCTAAGAGGCTAAGCGCTCGCTGTAATTTTCGCAGTACGCGAGAAATCGGGAGTTCGATCCCCGCCGGCTCCAATGAAATTGTTAATTGCAATTTTAAGTGCTGATTTACCACGTGCTCGGCGGTGAAGGAAAACATCTTGAGAAAACCGGCATGTCTGAGAAATAAGAAAAAAAAACATTTCGACGACATGTGAAGTTCGGCAACACGCAATGGGACAGCGCGGCGGACAATTCCTTGCCCTAAAACCCTAATAGAAATAAGAGGAGACCTGTGCCCAGCAGTAGGACGTACAATATAGGCTGTAACTTTTTTTACTTTATAGTCCTTATGACAGAATCGCTGGAGCATTATGCTCAATGACCACAATAGTATCTGCCAACGGATAGACTTTAAGATGAACATGGACAAAACAAAGGTCATGTGTAACGTCCATGTCACACCTATGCCGGTAGTTGTTGGAAGCACTAAGCTCGAAGTTGTTGATGAGTATGTTTAACTGGGACAAATAGTCCGACTAGGTAAGTCCAACGTCGACCGAGAAGTTAATCGACGGATTTACTCTCACTAATAAAAACACAAACTCAGCTGGGCAGCGTTCGGGAGATTACGACACATCTCGTCTGGCATACTTCAAAACTTCAAAATAAGATGTACAACCAGTGCGTGTTGCGAGTGATGACTTATGGATCTGAGACGTGGTCCTTCACTGCTGGACGTATGAGAAAGCTCAAGGTCGTTCAGCGAGCTAGGGCTATGCTCGGGGTTTCTCTGCGTACTAGACTTAAAAACGAGGATATCCTCAGTAGAACCAGAATAACCGAACCGACATAGCCCAACGGATTAATAAGCTGAAGTGGCAATGTGCTGGTCACATAGCTCGAAGAACCGTGAACCGATGGGGAAGAAAGGTACCCGAGTGGCGGCCTCGTACAGGTAGACGAATTGTAGGGTGTCCCCTCACTAGATAGAGTAACGACCTGGTAAGACATGCAGGAAGTCAATGGATGCAGGTGGCTCAGGACCATGCTTTGTGGCATTCCTTGGGGGAGACCTATGTTCAGCAGTGGACTTGTGAAGGGCTATCATTATGGTATTATCGTATTATTTTTATTTTAGGTAAGTATACATACTATTCTAAGTTAGCCGTGTGCCTGGTGGATTTAAGATCAGGCTCTTTTCAATATTTTTTAAATGTTCCTTTACCTCTAAGAGAAGATTTATACACCCTGGCATGTTTGAAGGGTCAGTTATGTTGAATTAGTGGCAGCGCTGACATCGCAACACAATAGTAACAACCTCAGAAAAACAGACCGAATGACAATGGAAGCTTATATCACCTCATCGAAGTTTCCGAACTACTCCCTCCTCTCTTATACTCTGCTACTCCTACTCCTATATATAGAAAATGTTTAAAACTACCTTCCGGAGCGTTGGACGTTCACCGGGTTGAATATCTTGCCCAGAAGGAGATCTCCACGGCTGAAATTCCTTCTCAATGAGGCGACGGTTGTGTGGCAAGTTTGTTTTACTTTTGTATACAAGAAATGACGTTTGAGTTTCAAAAGTTAAGTCGCTCTTGTAGTTAGAAAAGCAGTTTGGGAAATTTGGTCTATTAGTGCGTGAAGTCAATTTCCAATTATTTTCTGCTATGGCTCTGACCCAGGGGTGATACTTTACTTCATGTATCCGTAGGTTCTGTATTGTTATTTGTATGTAAGTAAAGCGCCTTATTCACAGTCCATCTTGCTATACGTCCCGCCAAGATCATGCACGACGCACGATGCAAAATGTCAATGAGTAGGCTTGACGTACATAATTTTTGACATACGTCGAAACGCTTAACAGTAAACGTGGTGATTATATCAGATTATATACTCTTTGGGTAGCAGATAATAATAATGTCACTTTTTTTTATCTTCTACTAAGCCAGCGCTTGTCTACGATCCCAACTAATGGTAAGTGGTGATGTAGCCCAAGATGGTGAAGCGAACTGACTTAACAAAAGCCTATTCACTCTTGTCTTGACGACACCCACACTGTAATTGGATGGAAAGACAGATGCTGGCAACTTATTCCACTCCTTTGCTATACGCATGATGAACGACGTAGCGAACCGTTTCGTTCGAATGCGTGGTAAGTCAACAACGAAAGGGTGGAGACTGGGCGAACGTCTGGTTGTCCGACGGTAGAAGGGAGAGGGAGGAATTAAATTGTGCAATTCCTGCGCACACTCTCCGAAATGCATCCTGTAGAAAACGTCTTGCGTCTGTGTTCGAGGCTGGTAAGATTGGTTTTAACCCAATTCGGGTCACCAATAAGCCTCTTAGCACGCCTTTTCATTGAGTCCAAAGCTACTAGGTGGCATTTTGCAGCACCAGCCCATATATGGCAGCAATACTCCATGCACGACCGGACTTGCGCTTTATATAAAGTAAGCAGCTGTCCCGGCGTGAACTATCGCCGCACCTTTGTAAGGACTCCCAGCTTCCTTGCAGCTGCTTTGGCCTTGGACTCAATGAACCGCCCGAAGTTCAGATTTGAGGATATCTCAAACCCTAACAACTGAAGGCGGTCGGTATATTCCAGTGATACATTCCGGAAAGAAGGAGCCAAGGTGAGCTGGCTCCTTTTTGCAGTGAAGAGACACGCTTGTGTTTTGGGGGCGTTGAATTTCACAAGATTGGCTTCGCCCCATTCGGAGACTGCCTGTAGTGTGAGATTCACACGCTCTACCATAGCTTCTCTTTCGTACTGGAATTGATCCCGACTGGCCCGAGGACTTGATTGGTATCTCTCCACAACTGTGCTATCGTCTGCATACCCATAGATCAAAATCGTCTGTTGCAAATGTTGACCAAAGAATACCTATAATAACCATAGACTTAGAATATACCATAGACTTAGAATATACTGGCGTATAGTCTATATAAAAAACAAGAGGTAGCTTCCTGTATAGGACAGTTACTATACACTTTGGAGGAAGCCCAAAGTGGGCGGGGTAGGCGTGTCACAATTAGTGACAGTAGAGCGTAATTGACTGTTGTCACTCGCAGGCTCAAATTGTTGCGAGCTGACGGATGGCTGCTTAAGTGATATATGCGAAAATATGCCGTTTTGTGCAATATTAGAGTGTAAAAATAAAAGTAAAAAGAAAAATATTTTGTATGGAGGTGTTTCGTACCAAAGGAACGTGTAATTTTTTTCCTTTTTCGGATAGAAATTTGACTAAACATGGACAAAATGTCAAATTGCCTTTATTACAAGTAATATTCAACCTTATTTCGTTAAACTAAGGTTCATCTGTAAATACATTTTGATTAAAAATAGCTGCGATAGTGTTGTGACTACGCCGATATTAAAGTTTTAGATAAAATTTTATCACAGTCCTGTTCATTCACTAACATATTAATGAAAATTTGCAAATACTGGATGTCTATGAAAATATACGAAATTATAGGTTGATACCCTATGAATGAACATTTGTTAGGGTTGCTAAGCCAGAGAAGTAAGTAGTTTAGTAGTACTCATGACTTTTGGAAAGAAGCTGAAATAAAAGTGATCTTAATATCATGATCTACATTAGTATCCGAATTCATTATCATCTAAAATTTAATAGAATACGTGGTAGAGCCATGCTGCAGCTATATTAGTAGTACAGTTGTAGCACGAATGGATCGACCGGGGAAGGACCACGCTCTCACAGAATACCAACGTGAAATAGCAGCTTAACGCTGCTATGTTTCGTATGGTGAGTGTAGAGAACCGGAGACCCTTTTTACTGGAAACGAGGCATTCCAATTTAGCCCTCACGGGTGACAACGCATCTGCATTTTGATTCGTAATCGAGGATAAATGTAGATGTCTATGGGCCACAGCAGCCACTTACCACTATAGTTTTCACATATTATAGTGTGAAAACGATAATTTTTATCAAATATGTGTAATTTCAATGACAATAAACAATTGCAAAATTATTGTTTTTTTTTTTAATTTACTTGTTTCCATTTCATAAATGATAATTTAGCTAACTGTCAATAAATTTCCATTAAAGGCATATTTTTTTTCAATTCAGTTTTTTCAGTCAATTCAATTCATATATATTTATGATAATAATCATATACTGAATATTGATATAAGCCAGATCACGTTCAGGGAGAGTAACTACGTCACTAACATCATTCACGTAGCAGTAAAGGTTAGGTAGGGCAATGTCAACGTTATATCTATTAGCATTGTGTCTATAATAGTGTGAATGTATTACTGCGACATCTAACGTTAAGAAGCTAAATTTGCTAGAAACTTCGTTGATGAAAAGTAATATGATCTCTATTTTTAAGGACTTATGGTTCGTACTCAAGTGAATGGTGAGTAACTTAATGCCTTTCTCTTTTATTTTTTAATAGCCAATCACACGAAAATTATTGAAATGGTACACAATTGTCGGTACACATTTCTTTCTTGCGTATGTGTGAGTTTGGCGACAGTGGTTCTGCTACAAATGATGCGTTTTGTTACTTCCTCTTGTTTTTTATATTCCGTGGTATAGACCAACATAGTGTGCAAGGGAGGAGAAAATTCCTTATGGCAAAAATGCAAGATAGAAAGGGATACCAAATCTCATGACTCTGTAACCGATTTTGAATGACAGGTCGGCACAAGTCGGCACGCAAGAAATAGCTCCTAGATGTTTTTTAATTTTTTAGAGCGTAATAGTGGTCATTTTAAGTAAGTAACTTTTTTCCAAAATGGCTACTTGTTCTGTGAGTGACTGGTGTATTAATAATAGAAATAATCCTGATTATAGCACATTTCACAGGTAAATTCTCAAGACGTCGTCAATGTTATGACGCGTTTATTTTTGGTTAAAATTTAGGTTATACACTGTTTAAAATATAGAATGTTTTCAATTATTTTGTAAATTTTGATATTTTGCAAAGTAAAAAGTCACGTTGTTGATAATTTGCATGAATTTGGTAAATACATTTTTATAGAAAATGTTTTACGTGTACGCTAGGTATTGACTCAACTATATCAAAATTAATGTCGATGTTTATCTTGAATGTTTATAATGAATCGATAGACTTGCCCACACAACAAGAAAATAAATCTTTGGTTTGCGTTCTAAAATATAATTTTATTTTGCCGTTTGTCAAACAGATTCCCTCCAGATTCTATAATTAGAAAAAATGGTTAAGGTTAATTGGACGGGTTGGTAGTAATCCAGAGAAGGACTCAACAATTTGCAGCAAACATTTTCTTGATAAGTATGAAAGAAAAAAGAGAGTTAAAACAATTTTATTAAAAGGAGTCATTTCTACATTATTTGTACCAGTAAGTATAATATTGCTATAATAAGACTTCAAAAATTTAACTTTCAAAACTTTAGATAAAAATAGAGACAGATTTTTATACATTATAGAACTGTAGTACATTAAAGATAAAAAATCTTGAGATTATCCCTCTATAAGCCATTATGAACCCAACTAAGTATCTATTTATCAACCAAAATAAATGTATAACCTTATTTAACCAACCGCACAGCCTCACGGTCACACGAGTACAATATTCATAGCATCACGCTATTTTCCCCAAGGGGTTGAGCGGAGCTTCGGATTATATTCCCCAGTTCCCAATGATAAAACTTTTAGCGTAGTTAGGTATAGATATTTAGTAATGCTTCTGAAACGCCACTAGATGCCCGCGCATGAGACGCGATAGTATGAATTCCATAGTATTTGAATAAGAAATAATAGAAGAATAAATACATTATAGAAGTTTAATTTAACATTCGACTTAAATATGAATGTAAACTTAATAATTTAAGTAAGGAAACTTGTACGAATCAGTTAAATAAGATTGATCTGTTTAAAGGCCAATATGTTTATGAGGCTTCATCATACTTCATGTTTATATTCTTTCATCTGTCCCTGAAAAGTATAAAGTAATAATAAACTTATTATCATTTTAGCTGTATGAATTTTAAAAACATAATGATCTTAACAGAGTAAAGTGCACCAAGTGTCTGAGGATACAGATGCACTCTCTATTCTCTCAATCTCAGTATGTTAAGAAAATCTTGACTCATTCATGGACTGACCGCGGCAAGTGCAACTTAATCTCGCAGATCTATTGATCCGCGCAGCTATTACTTAACCACGAGTTGCTCTTCTCTACGACTAACGCTGTAGGCGATGAACCACGCTATTTAAGCCCTCGGCAAAATATCGTCGGCCATCAAACATGAATCGGGCATCGAGCGTTGTAAATATCAAATAATATGGAATTTATACTATCCTGGCACATTGAACCGCACGTCTCATACGCGGGCGTCTAGTGGCGCTTCAAGAGCATTACTAAATATATTATATCTAACTACGCTAAAAGTTTTATCATTGTGACTTGGGAATATAATCCGAAGCTCCGCGCAAACCCTTGGTAAAAATAGCGTGATGCAATGAATATTGCACCAATGCACTAGTGATGCTATGAATAATACATTTTTTGGTTGATAAATAGATACTTAGTTGGGTTCATAATGGCTTAAATAGGATAATCTCAAGATTTTTTATCTTTAATGTATAAAAATCTGTCCCTATTATTATCTAAAAATTTGAAAGTTAAATTTCTGAATTAATTGTACTTACTGGTACAATTAATGTAGAAATGGCTTCTTTTTATAAAATTGTTTTTATTCTACTTTTTCTTTTATACTCCTCAAGTAAATATTTGCTGCAAATTGTTGAGTTTTTCTTTGAATTCCAAAGAAAAAAATGACTTATTTTAAATTAGACGAAAGTGATCGGCATAAGTCCCAGTGCAAAAAGTATGTAAAAAAAATTACACACGAAAAGGACGAACCACAACTTCCTTGAAAAATCATCTTAAATCGATGAAATATTTTAGTTTGTTCGAAAGCGAAAAACAGTTGAAGAATAAAAAAAGATGATACCTACAGGTAAATTGGAATTTCAATCTAGTTTTATAAGTTAAAAACTTACAATCAGACTCGATGAAAAGTAATTCTCAGCTATAGGCACGCTTTCTAAAAATGAATCAAATGGGAACACGAGTTTACTGCCCCTAGCTTTTATATTTTATTTTTATTGATATAATTCAAAGTGTTAATTTAAAAAAAAAGGAATTATCATTTATTTTATGACTATTTTACACACGATTTATTTGATTTTTACATAAAAGCGGAATTTTTAAGCAATTTAAATATACCGCTCGGTTAAAAGCAAAAACCTTTCGGTTAAAAGCACTTGCCGGTTTTCATAGTAGTTTTTGATGTTGAGTTTGATTGAAATTATTTTTCATGTTTTTACTATCGTTAATAATTAATATACAAATGACTTCAATGACTTGCAGCGCTAAGGGCCGCGGGTTTGAATCCCGCACGGAGCTAGTATTTATATGGCCTACAAATAATTGTTCCGGGTCTGGATGTTGTCGATCTTGCCTTGATGTTAGACGTTCATTTTCACTCATCGAGTGAAGATGAAGGTCAAGAAGAAACACCTGACAACCCGCATGCCCTTTTAAAGAAAGAGTTGGTAATGTATCGGCAGAAAAAAGACTGGATGTGGATCAAAATCCACTGACTTGGTGGAAAGTAAATAGAGGAGAATCTAAAATTCTCTCTGGGTGTGCACGAAAGTACTTATCACCTCCACCGTCCAGCGTTCCCAGTGGACAGTTATTTAGTTGCGCTGAGCTAATCTACGATCCACTAAGAAACCGGCTGGAGGCTGATAAAGCTGCAATATTTACTTTTCATTAAATATGATGCACCAATTTTTTATTTTCATTATAAAAAATGTTTTTTAATGTAACCTTACAAAATTTTATTAATAAATTAAAATTATCATCTTCTATTTAATTGCTCCCCTAAAGAGTAGATTTCCTAAAATATCTTGAACTCCGCATCCGCGGATGTGAGCCTCTTAAAATCCGCATCCGCAACAACCCTGCTTCTGCCGTAGTTATTTTTTTTTATTATTTATTTCGATAATTATTAAAAAAAATGATTGAAAATAATTTCACTTGGACGTCAGTTGGTCGGTATGGATGTGAACAAGATATCTTTTGAAAAACCATTATCTATTCTGTGGAAAAACTGAACTTATGACTTTGATTTTTTATTAGCTTTAGATTTTAATTACGAATTTTATTTTAGGAAGCCTTTTGAATTTCACTATTGTAAAGCGTTCCGTTTATTAATACATTTTTTTTTATTTCATTAATTATTTGACAATTTTTTTCAGTAACAAAAAAAAATTCGGCTTAATTAAACAGAATTTTTTTTCTGTAGCTTAAACGAAAAACGTGTTCCGGTACTTAATAAACGTAAATTGATTATTCAAAACATTATATGATCGTTGGAGGTCTGCATTTTTGGATTTTACAAATTTATTTTTATTTTATATCCAATTAAACTATATAGCAGTCCATCCATTGATTTGTATAGCAAAGGACAGCCTTGACCATGAATAATATAGTGTATCATCTATGCTGTGAAGTATGAAATCACTAGCTCTAGTATAAATTAGTAAATTATTTTATGAAATGGAAAGCATAGAAAAGATATGCACTATAGTCACAACCATAGACTTAGAATATACTAGCGTATAGACCACCTGACAGCCCGAAAACGCGTGACCAATTTTGATTTGTCATTGTGTGCGTTAGCTAGTGATGTATATTTTACTTAAAAGGACTATCGAAAATGATTGTTAAGGAAGCGGTAAGAAGATTATAAAAAATTGTTTAGTGCATGAAGTTGAATAACTTCAAAAATTAACTGAATTTTACCACGATAGTTCTAAAATAATTAAAAAATATTCATACAACATGTTCCTGGGAATAAGCTGAACCTACCTGCCTTTTGTTGGATTTTAATTCAAATGTATAAAATCCCAGGTGGCTTTACCGAAAAACCTAAAAAAAACTCCCCAATAATCAGATCAGAATGTTGTATTTTCGAGCTATGATCTTTGGAGAAAAATATTTACTGCCGTGGGCAGTTTCCCCGGAATTTATTTTTTAAAATATTGTTAATATAGATAGGTAGATACTTAACTAAGTATATACCCATTTTTTATATATTTTATAAAATGTTTTGATGGGGAAACAAAAACCGGGACATGGAGTACAACATAATGGCTGCTTTATTTTTCATATAAGTATTACTTGTGATAATTACAAACATTTAATAATTAATAATTAAATAGATTATAGAAGTTTATTTTCACATTCGACTTAAGTATGAATGTAAACTTAATAATTTAAGGAAGGAAACTTGTAGGAATCAGTTAAATAAGATTGCTCTGTTTAAAGGCCTTCATCATGCTTCATGTTTATATTCTTTCATCTGTCCCTGAAAAGTATAAAGTAATAATAAACTTATTATCATTTTAGCTGCATGAATTTTAAAAACATAATGATCTTAACACAGTAAAGTGTACTAAGTGTCTGAGGACACAGATGCACTCTCTATTCTCTCAATCTCGGTATGTTAAGAAAATGGTCACTCATTCATGGACTGACCGCGGCAAGTGCTATTACTTAACCACGAGTTCCTCCTCGCGACAATGTCGTCGGCCATCAAGCATGAATCGGGTATTGACCGTTGTGAGTATCAAATACTATGGAATTTATACTATCACGTCTCATGCGCGGTCGTCTAGTAGCGCTTGAGGAGCATTACTAAATATCTATACTTAACTACGCTAAAAGTTTTATCGTTATGATTTGGGAATATAATCCGCAGTTCCGAAGCTCCGCTCAACCCCTTGGGGAAAATAGCATGGTGCTATGAATATTGTACTAGTGTGACCGTGAGGCTGTGCGGTTGGTTAAGCTACGTTATACATTTTTTTGTTGATAAATAGATACTTAGTTGGGTTCATAATGGCTTAAAGAGGATAATCTTTGAGATTTTTTTGTCTTTAATGTACTACAGTTTTATAATGTATGAAAATCTGTCTCTATATTTATCTAAAGTTTTGAAAGTTATATTTTTGAAGTCTTATTATAACAATATTTTACTTACTGGTACAAATAATGTAGAAATGACTCCTGTTAATAAAATTGTTTTTATTCTACTTTTTCTTTTATACTTCTCAAGGAAATGTTTGCTGCAAATTGTTGAGTTCTTCTTTGCATTCCAACCAACCCGTCCAATTAACCTTAACCACTTTTTCTAATTATAGAATCCGGAGGGAATCTGTTTGAAAAACGGCAAAATAAAATTACATTTTAGAACGCAAACTGAGGATTTATTTTCTTGTTGTGTAGGCAAGTCTATCGATTCATTATAAACATTCAAGATAAATATCGACATTCATTTTGATATAGTTGAGTCAATCCTAGCGTACATGTAAAATATTTTGTATAAAAATGTATTTACCAAATTCATGCAAATTATCAACAACGTGACTTTTTTCTTTGCAAAATATCAAAATTAACAAAATAATTGAATATATCCTATATTTAAAACAGTATGTAACATAAATTTTAACCAAAAATAAACGCGTCATAACATTGACGATGTCTTGAGAATTTACCTGTGATATGTGAAATTATCAGGATTATTTCTATTATTAACAGCACACTCACTCACGGAACAATTAACCATTTTGGAAAAAAGTTACTTACTAAAAATAACCACTACTATACTTTAAAAAATTACAAAATATCTCGGAGCTATTTCTTGCGTGCCGAATTGTGCCGACCTGTCATTCAAAATCGGTTACAGAGTCATGAGATTTGGTATCCTTTTCTATCTTGCATTTTTGCCATAAGGAATTTTTTTCTCCCTTGCACACTATGTTGGTCTATACGCTAGTATATCCTAAGTCTATGGTCACAACTAACTAGAAACACTCAAGTGTACTATAGCACAAAGGCTATGGTATCGCCTCAACCGGCTGCGCTGCACGGGGCGCGCGTAAAATTTTAAGCTAGGTCTCTTGGTACAAGGATACACTAGGACTAGGAGTTGTTAAATTATGCTCCTTGATATACTACGCTGATTCGCTATGATGAGCGCTGGTACTTCTTATTAGATTGTGGTAGAGACAATAAAGATACAAGATACAAGTAAATACTGGTACTTGACATTTTTTAATCATTTTGTAATTTTGTATCAATGCTGTCTGTTAAACCAAGTACTAAGTATAGGCACAGTATAATAAAAACATACAGTAGGACGACGCCTTTGATCTCGTGGTAAATGCCGACAACGTCTAGACAGCGTATGGAGGTTAGGGTTGTCATAAATTAACAACTTTTACTAATTTCATTATTTATTTTAGATCTACGTCGTGATCAACAATATGATTACTAATATAAAGAATAAGTAATAATTTGTTCTTACATTTTTCCTGAAAGTACTCAAAACTCTAATTGTACGCCTCACAACGTGAGGGAGTGCTCTACTCTCGATATGTGGCCATACCTCAGTTTCGCTACATAAAATCGTTCTTATACTCTTAGCTAGACATCAAATCCATATATATATATATATATATATATATATATATATATATATATATATATATACGTTACAATGACTACAGACATTGAATTATTGGTTTATTTTATAACTGATTCACTTTAGATTACACAACAAAAAATGTAATTGAAAAAATATATCGACTGCCGGCCGTTTGTCTATGCGTCTGTGAGTCTTCTCGCTTAATATAAATGATTGCGATATATAGTATTAAATAAGATTCCATATATTCTAAGGAGGGTCCTTATTGATTTTTGCTATTGAACTGATCCTGGATAGCCATCTTGGATATGAAAATGGATGCCAGTTTCGTAATAAGCACCCCAAGAAATCCCGAAATTGATACCCATATCATATTATTAAAAAAATGTCCACCATCTTGGATATGAAAATGGATGCCAGTTTCGTAATAAGCACCCCAAGAAACCCCGAAATTAATACACATATCATATTATTAAAAAAAAATTCACCATCTTGGATATGAAAATGGATGCCGGTTTCGTAATAAGCACTCCAAGAACCTCGAAATTGATACTCATATCATATTATTAAAAAAATGTCCGCCATCTTGGATATAAAAATGGATGGCGTTTTCGTAATCAACACCCCAATAAACCTTGAAATTGACATCCATATCCTACATATATAAAAAAATGACCGCCATCTTGGATTTAAAAATAAATGCTATTTTCGTAATTAGCACACCAACAAACTTAAAAATTGACCCCTAATTCTTAATATTTTATAAAAAAACTTCGAAAGACCGAAGACGAGGCATTATAGTATGGTCTAAAACCTTAGCCTGTCCAACCACACGATTTAGATGAAGAAAAATCAGTAATGCCCAGCGACTAGTACCTATTTTTTACGTCTGCCATTTCTTTTACGTTGACTATTTGGCATGATATGACAAAATATACATAATGTAAAAAATAATAACAATATTTATTTACCTTTCTTCCGTGTGCGGAATTTGGTGAAATCGCAGATCTTTATTTATGCGAGATGACGACTTGCAATCTCTCACAGCACACGTCGTATGAACCATTTTAATTATAATTATCAACACTAAATTTAAAAATAATAAAAGCAAGCGCGCGTTAACCCTGGAAGTCGTGTCCCGAGCTACTAATACGATTGGCATAAGTAGATCGGGCTCGTCCTTCCCGCGTCTCACCCCTCACACCCCGCACGATTGCCCCGTCTAGACGTCTTCGTCGGACGACTGTATGGATTTATAGACTGTGGTATAGGTGATATCCAATAAAAGTACTCGTATCGGTACTCGGTTAAAACAAGTACAGGTTTATTTGCTTACATCTTAACAATATCAACATGTTTTTTGAAACTTTATATTTCTTGGTAGTTCTCTTCTAAAAGTAGAAATCTCTTAATCTTGGTAATGCTGTCCAACTTTGGTTCATTTATCATTTTTGTTCAGCACTGGTAAAAAAAGGCACGTACCATAAATCACCATAAACAACGAGCCGTCATGTTGTCTGATCTGACACATGACTTTTTATGTTACATACACAAGAATATCTAATTTGATTCGACATTTGGTAATTAAAACACATAATATTAAATTTAATAGTCGCCTCGCCAATGATCTGATATCAAATTAGCGCATTACACATGTGAACGATGGGAGTCGATTGTAGGCGACTAGGCTTGCGTGCGGCCTCCGACTGAGTTGACAACTGATCCAAATCGGGCTTCCTTAGCCGCCTCCATGAATAACAACAGGATATGATAACATGGCCGTACAATCGGACTCCGGAGGAAAGGACGACGTAAAGACACAGTTCGTGACACGAGAAGGCACATACAGGTTGATGACGCTCTCCGAATACTCGAGACCGAACCGTGTTGGATACACAAGCGGTTCAGGCTCTACTCATGTGCGCGTGTCATTGGTTTCACTACCTCCGGGGCCGGGGGACGGTGTACCCGGCTCCGATGGACCAAGTTCCGACGACAGGATATGTTTCAATCATGGAAAGGAACTCTATGTTTATGTTTACAGAGGTGTTAAAAAGGTAGGATGTGTATTGTTTACATACAAGTGATGATCATATGAATTTCTATATAGTGTTCTTTTTTATCTTAGGCATAAAATGATATAATATGCTTTTCAAATAATCTGAATACTTCATTCATTAGTTATCTAATTTCTTAGATTTAAGTTGTTATTTCTAAGTGTGTGTTCTCAAGTACATACTTCATTCAGTTATCTTTCTTTTAATGTTCCACTATCTATTCATAATTTATTTAAATTTCCTTATTGTATATAATTAAGTTGACCCTTCAATTTATTTATTTGGCAACATATTTGTGTTAAGTAATTAATTCTGTTAACTATTATAGTAAGCATTTATGATACATCTTAGAGATGAGGCTTATATACTAGAACAGATCTAGGCACTAGGTATTAAATGTGACTAGGTTGCACCTGTTCCAACTTTTAAAATACTTGATCCACCTAGTCTCACTGTGCCTACGTGTCGCACGGCACTGGCGCGGCGGCCCACTCGAATCGAAGAAGTACCGGCGCGGCAAAGCGAGATAGCATTTTGTTGCAGTAGTTACTAGTCTGCTTTGCCGCTCACTCATGTTTGCCTAAATCATTTGTCTGTCAGTCATTTGAATTTGAACTATATTTCAATGTGTATAAAAGTAACACGACGCGCACTTGGTTTGTGCAAGAATATATTCTGTCCTTTTTTAACTACACTATTCCGCAGTCTTTCTATCTTTGTCTGTCAACACTCGAGACTAGTTGGGACTAGTCCCGGGGACTTCTACCAAATACTAGGTAGATTTCATATACTAGGTACTCTTAAATACTCAATGCGAATGGAGGTCATATGATGCAGTCGAGTATCTAGTACGGACTCATGTGAATGTGATCTCATCACCGTATTGAGTGATACCTACTCAACTTATTTAGCAATAGGTTTTCGTAACGAAGTTTTGTTATGTGGCTAAAGAACTTTCGATTTATTTTTTATTTAGACATTAAAGTGTTTATTGTTTAAAAAAAATTGCAGTAGTGTCGCTTGGGATCATTTTACGGACAAAGGCAAAATTAAAATTAAATATAATTTAGTTTTAAAAACTCTTAAGGCTGATTTTTGCGCGTAATTAAAAAAACGAAACAAAAATAATAAAAAAAAAACGAAAAAAGACAGGAGTATCGGATTACTCTTAAATAAATAATGAATTGAAATCTTTTAAATTCGCCAACAATCTAGAATGTAGATAAATCTTAACGTCGACAGTCCTAAGCCTGTGTAAAGTATGAATGGATGATTGATTACTATTCATTACCTTCACGTATTGGCTGTACATAAAGACTAAGCATACTTTAAAGTATAAGCTATTCCAACCATACCAAACTTTATGCATACTTCATGGACTAGGTGGAACAGGTATTTGGATCGAGTATTTGTACGGAATTGGACTAAGTGCACCTAGTACATAATTTACCTAGTATGACTCATCTACATCTTATGATACATAAATGATAATGTATCAATTATTTAAATTACATAATCTAAAATGTTATGCAATTACTTAAGATTTTCATATGTTTGCAGTCTTTATGCATTATGTTTTATTATTTTTTCTTTATATTATCTCTTTTTATGGGTGTTACTGCTACAATAATTTTTTGAACACAACAATTTATGTAAAAATCTTTCCTGCTAGGTTCAATTTTGGGAACTGTTAGACAACATTTCTCAACTCTCAGACCAACCTTGAAAATGCATTAATTGGTTGTTTGCAACTAAAATGTGTGTGCTGCTAGAAAAAGAAATGAATATCTAAACTTAATTCGAAAAGACTTTCTAGTTTTAGCCAATCTAAATTTAGCATGTCACACTAACCCTTCTACTAAAGAGGCAGTCTATTTTGTAATAAATAAATGACCTTAAAGGTCCCAAGTTACAATAACTTGTATTGATTGTTTTTGCAAAATTAATATTGTTTTCAATCCAGCTGCAGATCCCAACAGTAATACAGAATAGGACATGATATTGTGGAAGTAAGCAAAATAGGCTAATTTAGCTGTTGCTTCATATGCCAGCATTCTAATCTTTTTAATAATGAAGATTACAGTACTTCAAAACTAGTTTTTCAATATTAATATCCTCACTGGGGCTCAGAATCAATAGAAATTCTGAGAAATATTGTCGAATTACATTGTGTAAACTGTATTTCTTTTGTGTTTGTGTGCAATTTTTGCGATAAATAATACTTGATAGTTGTTTGGGCCATTCCTATGCCATTGATTTTTAACTTTAAAAATTAATGAGCAATTTTTAGACAACAGAATTATATGAGAAATTTTTATACCATACAAAGAAGATGTTTACCAAGAATAAAAGGGCCAAGTACCTACTTAAATACTTACTATGACATAAAACATTAACTACCCATGAACTACCACCACAGTTATACTGTGTTAATAGATTTATAGCAATTTTCAGATCTCCAAGACCCCAGTGTAGTATTTTTTGAAGATTTTATTCAGCAGGTGTCATGGATATTATCTGAAAATTTTGCTCTATAATTTTAATCTGTAAGTTTATAACAAAGATTTTTTGGGCTTCACTACTTAGGTGTGGTGCTAAACATGTAACCTGTCATTACCAATGAATTATCCGACAAAAGCTTGGGAGACTTGTTTTTGTCAAAAGTCAGCCATAAGTCTTTAAGTTTTTCATTTATTTAAGATGTTTGAGACAATCATTTATTTAACACCAAAAATGAAATGAAGTGCTTTTATGGATGTGTTCAGCTTCTATTAAACTACCTTAAAGAACCCAAACAGAATAAAATTAACACATTGTTGTTTAGTAAACACATGGAATATTTTACTTGTAAACAAATCAAAATATTTGCATTGAGCATTTTTATGGACTTTTGAACATTGCATATATAACTTCATATTGAAGGAATCTCGTTCCCCAGTGAGACTCAATGCATACAATATCTCCTCATAAGACTTGCCACAAAGTGTTTGTGTTATGTTTTTTGGAATTAGGGACTGCAAACTTGGTACCATACTCCAATAAAATTCTCATATAAATATAAAGCTTTAAAGGATCTTTATTTAATATAATTATAGTAATTAGATTTCTTGACTATGGTAATGATTTGCCCTTCCCACTTTTAGATGCTATGTTGAATTCTAGATCTTGTGATCTCCTTGTAGGTTGTTAGATGCTATGGTGTAATCACTCAACCAGTATGAGACTATGGGCTAATAATTGCCTAAATGCAGAATGCTACACTTTGATGAATTTAATTTGAATACCTGGTTTTTGAGTCCAGAGTTTATATGTAGATTAGCAAAAAACTTTTCATTGTCAGCAAAAAATACCTAATGGGAGTTTATAAGTTAAATCAGATTTGTTAAGTAAATTCCAAAAAGGTGGACAGTAAGCACCAATCCTTGGGGTACCCCACTCATCACTTGTTTAGGCAGTGCCTCATTGGTCTTGTGGTTATAAATGCATCTGATGATCTTGTGGTCCGGAAATCGAATCCCAGGTCGGGCCAAAGAAATTTTTTGGGTTTTCTGTCAAGTAATTCTCAGTAGCAGCCCGGAGACAGGAAGATGGCGGTGTTTCATCCCCGTGTCTGGGAATGTATAGCCTTTGGTCTTGTGGCTGATCTCTCTCCAGTCGTGTCGGATTACTGTCCCATCCGACTATGAGAGTAAGGAAACTGAGAGCACACCTGTGTTTGTACACACACTTCATCGTAGACGCCGCAAAGGGGCGAACCTCAATTTTTAAAAAAATAACAGGAGAGCAAGAAAACATTTATTATTCCCCGATTACTAGATTTTTTCATCAGAAAATTAATCTTATTTGTAGTTTTCCATTACGTCTAATATATTTAATTTTCTGATTAAAAAAAAAAAACTAGTAATCGGGGAATAATGAATGTTTTCTTGCTCTCCTGTAATTTAAAAAATTGAGGTTCGCCCCTTTGCGGCGTCAACGACGACTTGTGCAATATAATTCTCACCTGTGCAGATGGTTAGTATTGGTTGAGTACTAGCTGCCTAGAACAAAATTCTGTGGAGGACATTATTATTTTGTTTCGGCAGTGATAGCGAGTTGCCTATACAAACTTAGTTTTTTATTTTATACATTAATTTTAACTGATTTTGGCAATGAATTATTTCTGTTTTAATTTTAATTATTCAGTAAATAATTACAACTAAAGTGAGTACTGATAATTTATAATATACTGCCAAGGTTGAATACAATGTCGTAGGACTGATATGTGAAATGACATGGGTAATGGTTTTATGCAAATGAGACTATGCAATACAATGCGGTCATGCAGAATAAGTCTTTAACAACTTAACATTGTGAAAAGCTATAAAATTGATATAGATAGAATTCAGAGTATAGAATTGAAATTTACCTTAACATTGGCTTAAAACATAAGGTTATATTGATATTATGTATTATAATGTAAATGGTATGCAAATTTTTGGAGATTAATACAACTGTTATAGCCTATTAAAAGTCCACTGTTGAACATAGGCATATATTGTCATATGGAGAAATTTATATCATAGGGAGAATATTTGCCATAGTTGCCACACTTATCAGGTGTGTTGGCAACCACAGTTTTTTTTTTTATGTTGTTTTTAAGAAGACACCGTTGCTCATCTTTTGGTTTTATTTTTCTCTGTCACCTCTTACGACAGTTGTTAGTTGCAATTTTAAGTGTTAATTCGCTCCAAGCTTTTAACGGTGAAGGAAAACATTGTGACGAGACCTGTTTGATCATGAATTAAAATTATTTTGAAGAGAAGTTGGTGGTCAACATACGCTGTAGCAACAACTTTAAAGTCAGTTGCATTTGCTTTGAAGTTAAGTTTGCTGTTCACTAATTATGTTTTTAATAAAATTATTCTCAAGTATGTGGTTTCCACACAATGTTTTCTTTACAGTAAATACTTTTATGAATATTTATAATCTGTCTTGTAATACAACCTTTTTTAATAATTATTGTTAAATGTGTCGACGTTATAATTTTTCATGACCCACAGTCAAAACAAGACATACAGTCCTACAAGACGCCATGCACCTTTTTTAATAAAACTGCATATATTCCATTGTGTTCATCATCATCATCATTATGATCATTACAGCCCATCAAATGTCCTCTGCTGAACATAGGCCTCCTCCAAGGAATGCCACAAAGCTCAGTCCTGAGCCGACTGCATCGAACAACTTCCTGCATCTCATAACAGATCGTCACTTTATCTAAAGTGTTTTCGGTGAAAGTTGATAAATATTATGTAAACATCTCGCAATAGTGACTGTCGCTTAAGTATCGCAAACTGTGTGACGGGCGTCGCTTATCGCGGCAAGCACAGAGTTTTGTGGTACGAAGCTATCAGCTGTTGTCAAGCACGAGGCTGGGCAAACCCACACAGCGGCTTTTTTATTATCTACTAGCGGTTCGTCCCGGCTTCTTACGGGTGATTTCTCGATCTCAACCGGGTCCCATTGTGAATATAAACCATCCAGGGACCTACTCAAACACACACAAAAAATTTCATCAAAATCGGTCCAGCCGTTTTCGAGTTTTTGTGAGACTAACGGACAGCAATTGATTTCCATATTAGCACAAATAATTAGCGCGCCACAATTTTTAATGAGTTAAGGAACCCTGCTTTTTTATCAACTTTCGCCAAACAGATTAGTAAGGGCCGCCATAGACTTTGCTTGCGGGTACGAGGCTGCCACTCGAGGACTGTCGACAGTGACTATGAGAGTAGTCAATTTTTCCAGCTATATGGTCGGCCCATTGCCACTTCAGCTTACTTATCCGTTAGGGAATTTCGGTTACTCTAGTTTTACTGCGGATATCTTTAATGCAGAGAAACTTCAAGCATAGGCTTCCCCATAGCTCACTGTCTCTTCTCACTTCTTAACACTCCCAACTTGTTATTAAATAAAATTTATACTAGTCAAATTGTTATAACATAAACTATTTGCGTACTTCCAGGCGGTCGATCTCACAAAACCCGTGGACAAGAAAATGTACAAAGGCACAAACCCCACCTGCCACGACTTTAACACAGTCACGATGACGCCGGATAGTGTATCCTTAGTTATTGGCTTTTCCACCGGACAAATACAGCTTATAGACCCAATTAAGAAGGAATTAAGTAAATTGTATAATGAAGAGGTGAGTTCCATTGCAATATTACTGATTATCAAGGAGCAAATTTTAGTGCTACCTCAAATATATGTTAACAATTTGTCCCCAGTGAATGTTAACCTTCTTATACATTGCCAGACCTAAAAATATAACCTTCTTTCATGAAGAGGATCTATAACAGGGTTTCCCAACCTTTTTTTGACCAGGGACCACTTTTTTTTATTGTTAGCAGGGACCGCAAGGTGAAAGAAAAAGCTATGTTAATCTAAGAATACATTTTAATCACAACTTTTAACATAATTATACAATAAACTTAAAAGAAACATTCATTCGCAGTATTATTTGTGTATTTATTATAAAAGAAATAGACAGAGACAAAACAGTCGTTACAATAAAAAGTGAACTTTTTGTCTATGAAATACAGTCGCTAATGTATTATCAGTTATCAATGCTGGTAAACCATTTCATACATTTCAAATAGTTGATAGTTGTAAGAAACTGCAACCATTTCACTCGACGAAAACGCAATTCTATTCCATGTGGGATAAGTTTCGTCCTTTAAGACGTCTTCAAACCAGTTGCAACGACGACCGTTTTCTGCAACGGTTTTCGTCGTCGGGAACAACAGTTGCATTTCGTCCGTCGAAAATTCGACAACGACCCACCACTATCTATAACATGGTTGTGGAAAGAGACGACTATTAAAAATAAAACGGGAGATGCATAGCAACATATTTTAGATCCATCCATCCATAGCCTATAAAACTCCACAGCTGGTCTCTCCCATACATTGCTCATATGGGGGATATTGCCATAGTTGCCACGCTTGGAAGGCGGGTTGGCAACTGCAGTTGTTTATTATTTAGAGTTGTTATCAGAAGCTGTGTAGCCTCTTACGATATCTACAGGGCGATATGGATAGGGATATTCTTTCTTTTTTTTTTTGGAGTTTATGGCCTGGTATCTAGACCTTTAGGCCAAGGGATATTCTTTCACCACCACTACACGGTTGCCAGCTCAAAATAATAAAAATTGCAGTTGCTACTGCTCCTGCCTAGAGCAGCATCTTTGGCAAATATTCCACTGATAAGACAATTATGGGGGAGGTTTATGCTTCGCAGAGGACTTTTGTAAGCTGTGATGATGATGGCGATGATGAAATATGATCTACCATTCATGGCGTTTGTGGTAAACCCCCACAATTGGACAAACCAAACGTTCATAGTGAACTGATGCTCATGACATAGTCGATACGAAAACCTTATTGAAAGTCATATTACCAAAATTGTTTTTTAATTTTCAGAGGCTGATAGACAAAACGCGCGTTACTTGCATCAAGTGGGTGCCGGGGTCTAGTAATCTCTTCATAGCAGCACATGCGTCCGGCCAACTGTATGTCTATAATGAGGAGTTAACCTGTGGCACGGCCACACCACACTACCAGCTGTTCAAACAAGGAGATGGCTACTCAATACACACATGTAGAACCAAATCTACCAGGAACCCACTGTATAGGTGGGTCATAGGCGTAGAAGGCAGCTGTATAAATGAATTTTCATTCTCACCCTGTGGTACCAACTTAGCTGTAGTTTCCCAGGACGGTTTCCTAAGGGTTTTCCATTACAATACGATGGAACTGATCGGCAGAGCACGGTCGTATTTTGGTGGATTCCTGTGTGTGTGCTGGTCACCTGATGGAAAGTATGTGGTGGTTGGTGGAGAGGACGATCTGGTTACCGTCTGGTCGTTCAGTGAAAGGAGGGTAGTGGCCCGAGGACAGGGTCATAGATCGTGGGTCTCTGTGGTGGCATTCGACCCCTATGTGGTCAGTTTTAGCGAAGCTGACAATGAGGATGTGGCGGAAGAAGACAAGAAAAGTGAAAGTGTGCAGTGTTATAGGTTAGGTAGTGTTTCACAGGACACACAGTTGTGCTTTTGGGACTTGACTGAAGATGTTCTAAGGCTACCGGTTAGAGCGAGAGCCTCCGCTCATCTGTCCCCGAACAGTCAGCACTTTTCCCCTAATGGAGTACCCGGAGGAAAGATTCCAGCAAAATGCCCCAAAACAAACAAGATAGGGCACAAGCACGCAGAGCTCAGCAGTCAGAATAACGCATCAGGAGAACCGTCTGGAGCGAAACCCGCCGCCAAGACGAAAGCTAACAACGTTTCTACGTTAAACATCAGCGTTGGTAAAGCAAAAGAAGAGAATACTGGATCCCTTGGTGCTAACTTCACACAACGCTTAGCGGGCTTTTCGTTCGGTGAGAGGAGATCTGACCACAGGCGGAACTTCAGCCTGACGAAGTCCACTGAAAAAGCATCCACCACTAACACGGTAACACTGAGAGGCAAGTCGGCGGGAACGACGAGCGACTCCTACGACCCATTGAAGCTAATAGGGACGCCTTCGTGTCCTCGATTTGATGAGTGTCCTGTCCTAGAGCCATTGGTGTGCAAGAAGATAGCACACGAGAGACTGACCGCTCTTTTGTTTAGAGCGGAGTACTTTGTGACAGCTTGTGCAGACGGTTGTGTGAACACTTGGGCGAGACCTACTCGTGCACATAATGGGGACGCGCGGCCACGACGTTGCGACCGTATCGACCTCGTTGACTAATCGGAAGCTCCCCTTCGCTTTACCCATGTGACTGTGGCCAAAGTGGAGTGGGAATGCAGTGAACCAACAATACTATGTAGTCCAATAGATACAAAACCTCTGAATAAGTAGATAGTTAGTTAATACCAAGTGTAAAATGGTGTAGTCTGTTCAATTTTACACTTTTATTTCTCAGGTCATATTTATTGGCGACCAGTTACTCGCTTTTATATTTACATTCTGGTGCCCGCATAACAAACATGTAAATGAAAAGCTCTTTAAAGAAAACTGTTAGGAAGACATTTGATACTATTATATAATATTAATTTATTATTTATATTGAGTAAATGCTTAAAAGCAAGAAATAATTAAATATAAATTTTTATTACGTTATTCAGAAGTGCTCAAGTTTGAAACTGTATTTAACATAGAAAGAAAAAAAGAAAGAATATGTTAATCTGTTGTAACAATTCTTAAAAAGCCTTATACAAACAAAATAATAGCTTTAAAAACAAACTTTACACTGGATTGAAACAACAAAAAGGCTCAATATAATGCTACAGCAACAGACTTACCGTTGTTCTGTCAGAGACAATAAGGCAACTCGCGTGCATTCTCTTGACACATAATTATTAATTAACACAATCACTGTAATTTTAATATAAAGTTCATATTATATAAAAATTACATACTCCCATATTATTATATGTAGAATTTTTCCCCTTTTCTACTCGGACCAACAGAGAAAGAAAGACGGAGCGATGCATACATTTTAAGTGATGAACAACTTATTGTATCAATAAAGTTATTTTAAGAATATGTACTCATGCACACATATGCTTCTAAAATCATTTGCAAGCGACAATATGGTTTTAGGTGCATATGTGTGCATCCAGCAGTAAACTTTAAGGGGCCGATAACGAAAGAAAGAAGAAAGATGTGTATGTTAGTGCATGTCAAAAAAATGAGCATGTTTTTAGTATCACGTGAAATGTATGCAACACTCCATCTATCTTCGTTCTTTGATAATCTTTACTAAGACAGGTGTTACTTTGAACAGACTGCAAGCGGAGGTAAAATGGTATAAGCATTTATTTAAAGCAGTTTTATGTTAGGCTCATGAAAATGTTTTGTTATTCCATTGTTATGAGGGCTTCCACAATTCTTTCTGCCACCAGGGCGGCGCCACTTTGGATTGAGGTGAATTATTTGACAGATCTCACGGTGAGGAGTTAAATTGTTAGAAAAGTGTAAAGATTAATATTTCTTTCTGAAATATTATTATTATTATATAACAGGCCAGCAGTTGAAACAAATGATATAAGCTCGTATCCTAGTTTCGAATGTGTAATTGTTCTATTTTAGTTGTTTATCTAATCTGTTCTTGAATTGGTTAATAGTTTGTGCAGATATCACTTCTGATGGTAGCTTGTTCCATGCTTCAACCACTCTTTGGCTAAAAAAGTGCTTGTGTGCGTTATTATGTGACACGGCTTTAGTTAATTTGAGGTGATGCCCCCTAAGATGTGTGTTTTTTGAGTAAATTTTCTAGATCGTAGTGTCCATAATAAACATATAATTTTATATGTTTTAATCAAGTCTCCTCGTTCTCTGCGATCTTTCAGAGGCGTTAGTTTAAGTTTATTCAGCCTTTCCTCATGTGGTATGTTTTTAAGTTCTCTAGGAACTTTTGAAAATCTGCTTTGAACCTTCTCCAGTAACTCAATATCTTTTTTGAAATCTCCAGGACTTTTTGGACTGTCTGGAAATATCAATTTTATTTTATACTAGCTGTTCCCCGCGACTTCGCCCGCGTGAAATTTGTTACGATTGGAGTGAACCCTAATTCTTTGACTAAAATAAAAGTAGCCTAAGTTACTCCTTATAACATCAGCTATCTGCCAGTGAAAGTTCCGTCAAAATCGGACTAGCCGTTTCGGAGATTAGCCGGAACAAACAGACAGATAGACAGACAAAAATTTAAAAAATTGTTTTTTTGTTATAAGTACCGTAAATACTTTCATATATGCATTTAGTAAAAAGCTGTTATTTTGACATTACAAACAGACACTTCAATTTTATTTATTTGTATAGATTAATTAGATTAGAAGTGGATAAACAAAACTATGGACATTCCTAAAAGTAGAAGAATTAAATATTTTTTTAAAAATGTGTAAAAAATGACAGAACACAGCACTGAGGCATTGTTTTGGGTAATATATGTACATACACTAAGAAACAAAAACTTTCATATAAAACGCAAATGTTCAATGATTATGATACTGAACATCTGCATGACAAATAAGTTCACCTCAGTCCCACCTAGCGACATCTGGTGAGCGTAAGATTATTAGGCCTCATTATAGTTACTTTGGTAATGCGTCGTGTCTTGTGTGAGAGATACTTGTTAATTAAATCATTTGATGTTTATAACTTAATATGGTTATATTCTTTCCTGTGATTTTGTTGTGCTAATAAATAAAAATCTTTATAATGTAGTTGCATCATGTAATGACTCATAAAACTCAAGAATGCTTTTATATATATATATATGTTTGATCATAATTAATATATCAAAATAAATATGTCATATGTAATTAATTATTATGATCAAAAATACATCCCACTAAAAAGTACATGTGAACAAGCAAAAATGGTTAAAACAGAAATTGTAAAAACCCGACTGTGTAAAAACTTCCTCTTCCTTTTCGTTGTATTTGCAGATGCAATATATAAATATTATATCGCCTATGTCACTCCCACAATCAAGACTAATCTAACGACACCTCATACATATTATGAGGTGATGATGGATTTTAACATTAAAATCCATCAAGCCGTTTAGGCTATACACAGACACTCAAAAAACATTACCCTCCTTCTTGGGTAGTCGGGTAAAAAGGGGCCAAGTTCGGTACAAATGACGATCGAGATTGTCAGCTTCGCCGATAAACGATTTGAGATGTGAATGGGTGAGTGCCAAGTTCAAAAGCAGTTCCTTAAATAGTACGAGTAGCTATAGAAATGTTTAGCGTTCTTTAATTGATTTAAAATAAAATTTTGTTATATGCTTTGATATTAAATTTATAAACTTGGCAAATTTAATAGTCAATAATATATTTAATGTGATGATATTTAACTGCCGTGTGTCTTGGTATAAATTAAATTTAATTCATAATCTTTATTGGAAAGAAAAATTCAGCTACATGACAATCCTCACAATTTTTTTCATCATCATCAGCCTTTAGTCCACAATTACACACACTGTCACCGCTGCCAATCAGGTCCACTGCTGAACATAGTCCTCCCCCATAGATTGCCACAAAGTATGGAAAAAGACCATACTTGCACCATCTAGTTGGAGGTTTGTAGGAGGCTACCACTTGAGAACCTTTCTTCCCCCATAATTGTTGGTTAAAGTTGTTGGTCCTTCGAGCTATGTACCGATCTTCTGTTCTTCTCCAGATATCTCTTTTACGGATTTTATTACTTAAAGAAATTCCAAGCATAGCTCTCTCCATGCTCCTTGAGCTTCCTTTTACACCCAGTACAGTGGACAACCATGTTTCGGTTCCATAAGTCATCACTGGCAACACGCACTGGTTGTACGTTCCCCTACAACGGGAGAGACTTTGTTAGTGTGGACTTTTACGGGCTGGTGAAGAATATGTCATCCCCAATGTATATTATGCTTATATAGGACAAAAGGTAGGCTTGTGCCCTGCATTGAGACAAATAAAGGTTTTATTATTTATTTACACAATCTAAGTAATAACATAGTGAACGAGAATGCTGTAACTTCATACAGACGTTCCGCAACGCGCACGCACACAAGCGTGGGGTTCACCTACAGTAGCACACTGAAAATATCGGGATATTTAGTTCTATCGTTATTTACTCTGTCTGCTACTGTGGGTGAACCCCGCGCTATTGTGCGTGCGAAGCGAAACGCTTGTATGAAACTAATGTTCACTCTGGTAAATAATGTGATTTTTTACAGTGGATTGTTACATGATGTAAATACTAGACTTAAATGTAATCCATTTACAAATAGCGGCGCGAGTCGTAAGCACAAAGTGACAGTATTTGCGCATGTTCATTTTCCAGCCAATATACTGAAGGCGAATGTCACCTGTTTATCCAATGAGTGACGTACGTACTAATCACGGGGAACGAATGTTCACCGTATGTCATATCTATATGCATGTCATGGAAGTGCTCACGACTCGTGCCGCTACGTATTTAGTAATTATAGCATCCGCAATTTGTACTTCATTATATGTTACAAATTCACAACAAGTTCCCTAAGACGATTCTGTTTTAGAAAATCCGCTTAGCATCTGATAATGTCAATACTAAACGGGGGTAGTTATATAATAGCAATAGTAACGAGATTCGACTGTATAGACGAGTTTGTATATTGTAACTATAAGGAGATATTATTTCTCTCGGCTCACTTTGTAAATATAGTGCATAGGTTATCAAGCGATCAAAGATCGCTTGCACAGAAATACGGGGTATGCGATAGCGGCAAACTCGCAAATCCTAATCTATATCAATCTGTTATTGTTTCAGAATTTATAATAATTAGCAATTCCTCGAGTCGAGTGAAGCAGCCGCTTATCATGAACGCACTTGTGCTTTCTCAATCTATTCATGTCACTATTTATTTCAGTTATTTTAACGATTTAAATGTTGTTGAATTGAACGCGTCTGTGAGACTCGCGTGGTTTGTCGATTTTAAATATGAGAATTGTTGATGGATTTCCGATTGTCGTATGTCTACAATTATTTCTATTAGGTAGCTCAGTGTTGAACGCGATTGGGACTTCTACTATTTAATTATTATATACTTGTTTTTTACTATTTAGGCCAGTTTTAAAATGACATAGTCAAATTTAAATGCAAAATACTAATTATTGTTAAAGTAAAAGTTGGTATTAAAATTTGCATGATGCATTGAAGCAGGCAACACTTTGGATGTAAATATTTATTATGGATGGCAATTTTTTTTTCATTACTAGTTAATGTTATATAAATTTAAAAGCTGAGTTTTGTGACACTCTTTGGAGATGCCTATATTCAGCAGCCTGTGAAAGGCTGTAATGGATGGAATATATGGAGATTTAAAAAAACTTTTTAAAATTATACATACACCAAGTGGCACATAATTATAGAAATTGTATATCCTTGTATACTGCAAGTGTCATTTTTGTTTTATTCTCTGTTAATAATTAGAGGTCAGAGTCGCGTTTAACGGATAAGTAGATTTATTTAATTATAGTTACATTTCACACATTGTAAAATTGTTTATACATTTTCCTACTGTGTAGAATTTTTTTAATATTCTTTACAACTATTCCTTATGTTGTATTAAAACAAAGCTTGAACCTTGAACTGTAATAAATTCTATTTTTAGTGTAATAATATACATTGATTTTGGTTGAATTAAATTATCAATTACATATTATTAATATATTGTATGTGAACTGCTAAAGTTTTATTGTGATCATAGCATGAGTCTTTTTTATTTAATAATATCGGTTATTATTGCAATTTCACATAAATTAGGTATGTATATTATAAAATACCTTCTCAAAAGTTTAAAAAATTACGAATACTTTCTAGTATTTTAGCATGAGGTTTTTATACATGCAGTTATATAGATTTGTTGTATGGAGAAATATATTTTTAAGTACTGTCAACACTAAGTGCCAACAATTTTTTTATTTGCAGTTTTTATATTGTTTCTGTTTATTAAAAATAAAGACATGTGTATCTATTGATATTTCAGCAAACTATTTTGTTATTATTTTGTTAATTTATTGGGGTAATAAATAATGGCACAATAAAATATCTGAACAATTAGAATGATAAAAACAATCTTAACAATTGTGGCACCAGCAACATTTACCACAGCTTACATACAGAAATAAATAATTATAAACGCGTGAAAAGTTTAAATAAAGTTAATATTAAATTTTTAAATTCTATAAGAAGAACTATGTGACTTAATGAACAGTGGAACTGACTTCTGTGTTACGTATGACTTAAACCTTTTTTATAGAAGAGGCCAAACGAGGATGCGGCTCACCTGATGGTAACCTAATCATGACGAAGCCAATGTTTATGTAATACGTCATTGATTAAACGGACTTATTTATAGTGTATTCCGCCGATACTGCATACTGTATTCAACATTTGATGGTCGTGTGGTCTAGTCGCGAGAGTACCTAGTTACTTCGTCGCGCGTCCTGTTCTCGAATCCCAAGCGGTACCCAACCATTCCAAATAAGGTAGTAGACAGACACTCGTAAGGCTGCGCACAAAAAAATCATGTCACACAAAGTAGAATTGAATTTTACTACATCAAATCAAATTCAAAAGTGAAAGCAAAGATATCTAAAATTATTAATTATCATTCTAAATTCTGTAAAATAATTGATATTGTGCTGTAACTAAGGATTTTTTAAAATTTGCTATGATTTAAAAGATACTCTTTTCTTGAAGATAGTAAGTATCAAGAATTTCATTCTTGATAATATCAAGATGTGAACCTCATGCTAAGATCACGGTAAATGAATGTTGCAGTAATTGTTTTGTTAAATGTTGAATTATGTACAGTAACTTTATATGTTAGGTTTCAAATTTATAAAAATTATCTAAATATAAAATATTTTTTATTTGGTAGACAAGAAAAAGCACGCTTACCAGCAGGCCTATTCGCTCACTTCGTTGATATTTAAATGATAGTCACTGTAGTACCACGGCTCATAAAACATTAAAACCTACGATGCGATGTACTATAATTATAAATTTTAACAAAAAGTAAAAACCGACTTCAATTTGATAAAAGAGAAGTTATTTATTTGCTACCCATAGGGGTGTAATTTTTTCTCCAAATTTATATGGGACCACCCGTGAAGTATAACCTATTTAATAAAAAAGAATCATCAAAATTGGTTCACAATCTGCGAAGATATCGTGTGACATACATACAAAAAAAACACTCGAATTGAGAACCTCCTCCTTTTTGAAGTCGCAGTGACTATGATTTTCATGTGAAGTAAACTATCGAATAGGGCTGTAGTTCCTATATATGTAATTTTACCTTATTAAAATGTTTTTGGCAGCTTTTTTTAAATATCTTGATACAGAGTCCTTTCCTTTCTGATTATATATTCCATTTTATTTCGATTTTAGGGTTAGAATTAAAACCGTTTCACTGTACATAATTCAATACAACCAACATGTTAAAATTGTACTGTTCGATTTGTACATTCTGTAAAGTATCAGGATTAAATTATTGTAATGAGTAATAATTTAGGCCAACAAAATGTATTTACCCAATTTTTTAATTAGTTCCGTTTAAAGTTACTAGATGTCGCTGATTGTGTGCGACGTTAATTTATTGAGACGAAGTTCTTTGTTCAAATCTAGTGAGACACAAATTACAAGCCTATCAAGTTAATATTTAATAGACGATTCTCTTTATAACGTTGTAGTTTTATTTGTTTGTCGTAGCATAAGCATTTTGTAATATATGTGTTGCAATGGAAAGAAAGAGATATATTTGGAACATACAAAAATGGCCTAATTTATATATAAAAATAAAACGCAAAAAATTATTACATAACTACACATAAAACAATCAATGAAACAAACCTTTGTTACCTTGTTATTATATTAATCAAATAATAAAAGTAATGGACCTACCATTACTTTTCAAGATTATCTAACTTTTTATATTTTTCAACTAGCTCGAAAAGCACTGATACAAAATGACCACTGTATGGGAACATGGACATATGTAGTTACCTTGAAACAAGAGATACAAGGTCACTCCTGAGAGCTAAAAAGGAATGCCTCCAAAAAACAGTATGATGATCAGGTAGTCGTTTTCAATTTACAATATTTAGATCGGAGACGTGGTGCTTTACTGCTAGCCGTATGTGGAAGCTCAAGTTCGCTCTGCGAGCTATGAAGAAGGCTATACTCGGAGTTTCTCTGCGTTATAGACTTCGTAATAAGGATATCCACAGTAAACTAGGGTCGCTTACTCTTATATATTAGATTTTACCTTTTCCTCGCCGATTAGCACTTTAACACATTTCAATTTATCACAAAGAACACTATTATCCTCCATTTTCACTAAAAATCTATAAAAAAAACATACATTTTCAACTCGCAATATTTATTCGCTCAAGTAAACACACAGAGTAAACATTGAAATGTGAAGTGAACTTGCAAAGGTATCGATCGCGCTTGACTAATGACTAACTTCACACTAAAAGCCGGGCTTTTCGCTACGTACAAATTGCTATATAAACAATCGTAGTTATATTTCATTATAGAACATTTTACCACAGGTTAGAAAGGGAGCGATCGTCTTCTCGAAAGCCCGGTAAAAGCCCACGCGTGCGAGAGAGACGACTAATTTTTATGACAACCTAATCGCGCAGTTTTGCCGCGTGTTGACGTTATAAGGCCTGTGTATATACAGTAATCTATGGCCTGTGTAGAACAGGTCAGCGACAGCGACAGAGAAGCGCGCGGGAAATTTTAAATAGTTTGAAACAGTTTACGAGTTATTTTATTAGTTGATATTATTGATTGAGCAGTTTGATAGGACAAGCCCGGCTTCTCGGCTTCTATGGAGGCTTCGCTACCGGCATAGCCCAACAGATCATTAAGTAGAAGTGGCAAAGGACCAGCCACGTAGCTCGAAGAACCGACAACCGGTGGGAAAGAAAAATTCTCGAGTGGCAGCTTGCTACCGGTAAGCGAAGGGTGGGGATCCCCCAACTGGATGGAATAGACTGGATTTTTTTTAAATTCAATATAGACTACAAGAATACTTATTGAAAGTTATTTATGCTTTTATCACTGGTCTGGAAAAACCTCTGTCCTGGGAAGAACCAGCAAGAAACCCAGCAGGAGATTTTCTACACTGTTGTAATGCTAACTTTCTGGTACTTTCGCATGTAAACGACGAAATATGTCACCGTTGTAAAAATACATGCGTACATATATAGTATTACGCTTATAATCACCGAGGGGTAGGCAGAGTCCAAAAGCAGCGAGCTACTCGAACCACGTTTAGCCAACAAAATATGGGTATAAATAGAAAAGTGTGAAAGATGTGATAGGTGGCTAGTCAATCACAAACACAATATTCCAATCGCCTTATACTTAGGCAAGTGCCACAGTTGGCACATTCTTTCTTTGTTAAACGTCCCATAACCCATAACTTCTAGGTTCCATGTTTGGAACCTAGAAGTTCCAAACCAACATGAGACACACATTAAACACTAAGTAAAAAAGGGAGCTAATTAATAAAACCACTATGTTTAAAGCTTTAAACTATAATTTATTAATCCTAATGTTTACACTTATTTAAAATCCGGGGTCCCATCCAGTCTGGTCGCTTGCGTCCACCAGTTTGTAACAAATTACAGTATCGCCGGGTTGCACTTCGAATGCGGGGTCGTCGAAGCGAAGTCCGCACTCCATGTCGCGTTTGATTGTGTTTACTTCCTCTTTCAGATGCTTCATGGAGGCCAGCTTGCCTAAAAGTATTAAGAGTACTACGTCACTCTTTAGGTCTTACTTGTTATCGACAAGACCATACGGAATGTTAGGCAGAGCCGTAATTGAGGAAGTCAGGTAGTGGTAGACATGGGTAACACTGCGCTGCGCCGGGTAAATGCGCTAACTCAGTCCACTGCGCCGATGTTATACGTGGTAGAGCCATGCTGCAGCTATATTAATAGTATAGTTGTGGCACGAATGGGTCGGCTCGATCGGGGAAGGACCACTCCCTCACAGAATACCAGCATGAAATAGCAGCTTAATGCTGCTGTGTTTCGTATGGTGAGTGTAGAGAACCGGAGACCCTTTTTACTGGAAACGAGGCATTCCATCTTAGTCCTCACGAGTAACAACGCATCAAAATGCAGATGCGTTGTCACCCCTGAGGACTAACATTCTTTATTGAGGATAGATGTAGATGTCTATGGGTCACAGCAACCACTTACCATCAGGTGGACTGTGTGCTCGTTCGTCACCCTTATCCTATATAAAAAAAATGTGTTGACTCACTTCTTCAAAATGTGTTGGCGAACAGCGCACGACCGGGAAATTCGAAAGGAGTTAGGATGTTGTTATTTTATATTTGATTGACCTATTAATTAATGAACCTGACAAGTTTATTTTATTATTTTAAATTAAATCTAACTAAAAAGATACACACAATATTAAAAAAAAACCATAATAAAGAAAATAATTTATTTTATTTTTATAAACTGCAACTCCGTGAAATGTAAAAGCATTTTATTTTACTTACTGGCCACGCGGTTTTATTTTGACGAATGGCTGAGTTGATAGATGAGTTTAAAATTTGTTGCGCCATGGCGGAATTTTTGAGTTAACGCAATGAGCCGGCGCGGCGTAGTAAACTGCGCCTGAGTTACTAAGTTACCGCAAGGAATTTCGCCAAGTTACCCAAAATAATTTTTTTATTAAAATCGTTAAGGTTAATAATTTATTTATGCTTAAAACAAAATATACAGGTTTAGTAGTGCTTGCAGTATAATCAGATTAGTTACGGCTAGACAATAAAAAGTCAAAAGAATCTTTAATAGATCGCTCAAGTGATTTGGTATTCTGAAATTAAACCAATTTAAAAAAAAGTGTTGCATTCAAGATTGACGAATTAAATGCTGCAATAGATTAATTACAATGTCTCTACGTTACTATTTTCTTTGGTATAAAAAATTGACCGAAATACCCCATCTATAACTGATCTAAAAGATTAATGATTCTAGACCTATAGATACCCATGTCTATGTAGTGGCGGTTCAAAAGGATCCATCGCTCCGTTTCATCCCGAATTTATCATAAGAGGCGACTATGAAATGTACTTGAAAGACCTCATAACTTCCGATAGATGCGGTATAACCATCTAGATTACGTGAGATATGAAATACTAGACCGGCGACGGTCTGCAGTGGGCAAAGGTACGAGACGTGTCGGTACCTACTACAATCATCAAACCGCCTTACAAGAGATAAGGTAATAAATCCTACTCACGGTAAGAGTAGCGGCGGTTTTAGAATATCCACTACCCTATATCATCCCGTGGGTGTCGTAAGAGATGACAGAGGGAAACAAATCAGGAGATAAGCAGCAGCGTCTTCCTGATAACAACTACAAATAAAAAACTGCGGTTGCCATCTCGCTTGCCTAACGTGGCAACTGTGGCAAATATCCCTCCTATGAGATAATCTATGAGGGAGGGTCTATGTTCAGCAGTGAACTTTAATAGGCTGTAACGATAACGGTAAATCCTACCGTATAACCCTAGAAGGGGAGAGGCCTAGCAGTCGACTATTTTGGCTTAATGAAGAAAACTGAGTTCCTTTAATTGTCGATGTAAGATTAAAACGTATTTTATCATTTATGTAACTTGTATATAATGCAGTCAGTTTACGTACAGGGGTTCAGTCACATACACAAATTATAATATATATATACCGCGTAGCATTTGGTACAGAGCAGTTAACAACAGAACCGCGACGTGCCTTGGAATACGACGTCTGTTTCTCGAAGCACATGTACAGAGCAGTTAACAACAGAGCCGCGATGAGCCTTGGAACACGACATCTGTTTCTCGAAGCACACGTACAGAGCAGTTAACAACAGAACCGCGACGTGCCTTGGAATACGACGTCTGTTTCTCGAAGCACATGTACAGAGCAGTTAACAACAGAGCCGCGATGAGCCTTGGAACACGACATCTGTTTCTCGAAACACACGTACAGAGCAGTTAACAACAGAGCCGCGACGTACCTTGGAATACGACGTCTGTTTCTCGAAGCACACGTACAGAGCAGTTAACAACAGAGGCGCGACGTGCCTTGGAACACGACGTCTGTTTCTCGAAGCACACGTACAGAGCAGTTAACAACAGAGCCGCGTCGTGCCTTGGAACACGACGTCTGTTTCTCGAAGCACACGTATAGAGCAGTTAACAACAGAGTCGCGACGTGCCTTGGAACACGACGTCTGTTTCTCGAAGCACACGTACAGAGCAGTTAACAACAGAGTCGCGACGTGCCTTGGAACACGACGTCTGTTTCTCGAAGCACACGTACAGAGCAGTTAACAACAGAGGCACGACGTACCTTGAACACGACGTCTGCTCGAAGCACACGTACAGAGCAGTTAACAACAGAGGCGCGACGTACCTTGAACACGACATCTGTTTCTCAAGCACACGTACAGAGCAGTTACAACAGAGGCACGACGTACCTTGAAAACGACGTCTGTTTCTCGAAGCACACGTACAGAGCAGTTAACAACAGAGTCGCGACGCCTTGAACACGACGTCTGTTTCTCGAACACACGTACAGAGCAGTTAACAACAGAGGCGCGACGTACCTGAACACGACGTCTGTTTCTCGAAGCACACGTACAGAGTTAACAACAGAGGCGCGACGTACTTGAACACGACGTCTGTTTCTCAACACGTACAGAGCAGTTAACAACAGAGGCGCGACGTACCTTGGAACACGACGTCTGTTTCTCGAAGCACACGTACAGAGCAGTTAACAACAGAGGCGCGACGTACCTTGGAACACGACGTCTGTTTCTCGAAGCACACGTACAGAGCAGTTAACAACAGAGGCGCGACGTACCTTGGAACACGACGTCTGTTTCTCGAAGCACACGTACAGGGCAGTTAACAATAGAGCCGCGACGTGCCTGGAACACGACGTCTGTTTCTCGAAGCACACGTACAGAGCAGTTAACAACAGAGGCGCGACGTACCTTGGAACACGACGTCTGTTTCTCGAAGCACACGTACAGAGCAGTTAACAACAGAGGCGCGACGTACCTTGGAACACGACGTCTGCTCGAAGCACACGTACAGAGCAGTTCACAACAGAGGCGCGACGTACCTTGGAACACGACGTCTGTTTCTCGAAGCACACGTACAGAGCAGTTAACAACAGAGGCGCGACGTACCTTGGAACACGACGTCTGTTTCTCGAAGCACACGTACAGAGCAGTTAACAACAGAGGCGCGACGTACCTTGGAACACGACGTCTGTTTCTCGAAGCACACGTACAGAGCAGTTAACAACAGAGGCGCGACGTACCTTGGAACACGACGTCTGTTTCTCGAAGCACACGTACAGAGCAGTTAACAACAGAGGCGCGACGTACCTTGGAACACGACATCTGTTTCTCGCACACGTACAGAGCAGTTAACAACAGAGCCGCGACGTTTGGAACACGACGTCTGTTTCTCGAAACACACGTACAGAGCAGTTAACAACAGAGCCGCGACGTGCCTTGGAACACGACGTCTGTTTCTCGAAGCACACGTACAGAGCAGTTAACAACAGAGCCGCGACGTGCCTTGGAACACGACGTCTGTTTCTCGAAGCACACGTACAGAGTAGTTAACAACAGAGCCGCGACGTACCTTGGAACACGACTTCTGTTTCTCGAAGCACACGTACAGAGCAGTTAACAACAGAGGCGCGACGTACCTTGGAACACGACGTCCGCGCCGCGAAGCACTCTGTACAGAGCAGCCCGGGACAGAGAGCCACGTACACAGCGGCAGCCCGCTACTGGCACTTTCTTTCGTCCCTCAGACACTTGGAACTGCTGCAGAACGTTGGCCTCGCCTGAAATTAAATAAGCCTAATATAGTTCACAAAATTCAGATGCGTTGTCAGCTCTTGAGAACTAAGATGAAATTAATGCTTTGTTTTTAGTGATAAGTGTCTCCGGTTCTCTACACTCACCATACGTAACGCAGCAGTATTAAGCTGCTATTTTACGCTGGTATACTGTGAGAGCGTGGTCCTACCCCGGTCGAGCCGACGCATTCGTGCTATAACCTTAACATAGCTGCAACGTTATAAAACACGGCGCAATCGGAAAATAAAAATTACTTAAGGCGAGGATTTCTTCCCTTCCCCGCTGCATGTATATTTTTCCAGCACGAAGTACAACTCTGTGTAAAAGTATCGGGAATATGTCAATAAAAGACCCGCGTAAAAGAGGTCGTTCTAATTTTTTACTGCATGTTGGTAGCACTGTACTGATTTAGCGCGCAAAGTTTGAGCGGATCTGTCATTTAATTTGTTTTAAACTACACTTTTGTTGGTCATAGTTTTGAGTTATCGGCGATTTTTACAATGGAAAATATTGTTGAACAAAGAGTGTGCCTTAAATTTTGTGTTTCGAATGATATTTCGTGGTGAATCACTAAAATGTTGCGAAATACCTACGGCGAATCGTGTATATCGAAAACAAGGGCTTATGAATGGTATAAGGCTTTTAAAGAAGGCCGAGAAGTAGTAGTAGACTTGCCTCGTTCTGGTAGACCTTCAACCGCTACGACCAAAGAAAACATCGACAAAATCAAGAAGCTAGTGCTCGAAAATCGACGTATGAGTCTGAGAGAGTTGGCTAGTGAGGTGAACATATCTTTTAAGTCCGTCCACAACATTCTCATTGACATTTTAGGCATGAAACACGTCGCCGCTCGACTAGTTCCAAAAGAGCTCAATTTTGTTCAAAGAGCGCAGCGAAAGCATGTCGCTGAAGACATGGTTTCGAGCTTCTACGGATCCGACCTTTATGAAACGTATAATAACTGGCGACGAGACATGGGTTTATGAGTACGACATGCAAACAAGCCAACAGTTCAGAATGGCGTCTCGAAAACGAGCCGAAACCCAAAAACCGCGGCAAAGTCGCTCCAAAATCAAGGTGATGCTGACAGTTTTTGACTACCGTGGTGTGGTTCACCTGAATTCCTTCCAAAGGAGAAACAGTGAATAAAGAATATTATTTAGGCGTCATGAAGCGTTTGCGTGAGAGTATCCGCCGAAAACGTCCAGATTTGTGGCAACACAACTCATGGATGCTGCACCATGATAATGCACCATCACACACAGCCATTATAGTGAAAGAGTTTTAGCGAAACATTCAACAAAAGTTCTCGACCAAGCACCGTATTCACCTGATATGGCCCGTCTGACTTTTTTATTTCCCAAGTTAAAATTACCACTTCGAGGAAAACGTTTTGAGTCGATAGAAGCTATAACAAAAATTCGCTGAATGAGCTAAAGGCCATACCGCAAATAGCCTATGAAAATGTATGGAAGACTGGGTGAAGCGTTGGAGATGTTGTATTGCAAGCGATGGGGCCTACTTTGAAGGCGATAAAATAAATTTAGATGAATAATTTGTATTTTTGTTTTATTGACAAATTCCCGATATTTAGTACACAGAATGTAAGCGTACCATTCGGTGAACATAAAGTTACTTTATTTAAAACATTTTTGCTTATTATCAGTAAATAAAGGATCTAAATAAAAATGTAGCCGATGAAGAATCTAATTTAATAACATGCCTTTTATATTATCGAAGAATATTATATGGTTATTGCTTAGAAAAACGTGAACACGTGCGTCAGTTTTTTTTTCCCCGCCTTTTTTTTTAGAAATTAATTGAGTATTTCGTGAATGCGCATTTTTTTTTCGAGCATTACAGTTATCAATTCTTGAGCGTCAAAATCGTGTCAATACAATATTTTATCGTCTTAATACAATATTTTATCAAACTTGGCCTTAATGTATTTACTAACCGATTTGTTCCTCTTCTTGCCGCTTGGGTATTCTGGCGCTGATTTCTTCCTTCACGTCGTCCACTAGTCGGTAGATGACATTGTGTAGTTTAATAGGTATGTTGTTCTTTTTCGCTTCTACAGACAACGCCGGCGGGCATTCCACGTTGAATGCGTATATAACAGCGTTGAATGCTTGTGCGATCTGAGGGAAAAAGAACCTTATATATATACTATAGGTTATAGAATTGATAGTGGCATTTTTACATTGAATGAGTGTGACCGTGTAGAGGCGATATAAGGAAACGAACCAGAAGATGAGCAGCAGTGTCTTTCTAATAACAACAAAAAAAAACTACGGTTGTAAACGAAGCGTTGCGATATGGCGCATATATTATAAGATAATCTAGGGGGAGGCTTATGTTTAACAATGGACTTTTTAGGCTGTGATGGATGAAGGTTGTCACACAGTCCACTAGAGATGGTAAGTGGATGCCGTGACCCATAGACATCTACATTTATCTTCGAATAAGAATCAAAATGCAGATGCGCTGCCAACTCTGAGGACAAAGATCAAATGCCTCTTTTCCAGTAAAAAGGGTCTCCGGTTCTCTACACTCACCATACGAAACACAGCAGTGTTATGCTAGTTCACGCTGGTATTCTGTGAGAGCGTGTTACTTTTTTTATAGGATAGGTGACAAACGAGCACAGTCCACCGGATGGTAAGTGGTTGCTGTGACCCCATAGACATCTACATCTATCTTCAATAAAGAATCAAAATGCAGATGCGTTGTCACCCGTGAGGACTAAGATGGAATGCCTCGTTTCCAGTAATAAGGTCTCCGGTTCTCTACACTCACCATACGAAACACAGCAGCATGAAGCTGCTATTTTACGCCGGTATCCTGTGAGAGCGTGGTCCTTCCCCAGTCGAACCGACCCATTCATGTTACAGCCATAATATAGCCGCAGCGTAGCTCTACCACGTATATGAGTCACTTTAGTTGATTTTAATTGCCACTCCTACAGTTTAATGCTTCGGGTTTTCGTCATTAGAGAAAGAATTTTGTTTCTGCAATGGAATTGATGGTCTCGGGGGATAAGCGCTCGTCGTAATAATTTATCCAAACAAAAACATAAATGTGAAAAGAGGACCAAATTCGAAACAAGTGATGTTTGAGTTTAGGGTTGTCGGCTTCGCTAATAAAAAAGTCGAGACCTGAACGGGTGCCAATCCCAAAAGTTATTTGTACCCTACCCAACTAGGCTCCCCCTACGCATTTGTTATTAGTAACTAACCGCACCAATAATTTTGTCCACACCAAATATTCTAATTTATAGTTTCAGATGATCTCCTACGTATACGCCTAAAAATCTACCATGATCGTAAATTTCCAGTTTCTAAGTCATCTAGAAGTGGTTTAGGTTTATCAGTGAGGGATAAAAACGACACTTTACATTTTTTCCTAAAAATAGTTCTATTAAATAGTACTAAATCTGTTAAAGTGTAATAATATTGGTATTTATAATATTTAAAAAAAACTGTAAGGCAATTGGGTTTTATTTATAGTCAAAGAGACCAGTATCTTTATTTACAAACTAGCTGATACCCGCGACTTCGTCCGCGTTGCTTACACACATCACTGAACATGTAGTGCTTATAAAAATCGTTTGTTTCTTAAAACTTTAATAACTTTATATTAAATGAAGATATCGCATTTTTTTTTAGATAAGGGCCAAGTGTCTAAGGAATAAAACTTAGAAAACCTAATTGAAATCGATCCAGTAGTTTTTCCGTGATGCGCGCACAACTGCAAACCTCTATCATTTTATTTATAGAAGAAGGTGCCATAACAATAAGTAAGTTAAAAAAAAAAATGAATGGTTTAGTTAGACTGCGGCATGAGCACGCTTTCAGAATACCAACGTGTAAATAGCACCCTAATACAGTGGACCCTATCGAATTTGTCGGATTATAGAGTACTGCCTAAGACCCCCTATAGTCCGTAATTTTTTATAAAAGAGTACCTTGTAATCCGACAAATTCCAGATCCAATGATAAGATTCTATATGTTATATACATGTACTCTGAAGTACAAATTATACTTCATTATGTATATCAAATTTAGTAAATTAAACAACACAATAGGGAGCTTACATTTTATTATAAAATTATCGTCATTAATGCTATAGAACTTACAAAAAATATGCAATAACTTTACATTAGGAAATGTGAATGAATTGTGTACAAACAAATGTACATACTAAAATAATCAAAAATTATGAATTCATCAATTTAAGAAGCATGAAAATATTCATAATTTTTTTTTGTTTAACCTACGTGTCGAGCACAATAGTGGTGGTGCGTACAAGTTATAACTTGTTCGATCATGCATTTGCGAAGATTGTCAAAAAATATCTAATAATAAATAATAGACCATGTCGGATTACAGGGGGTGCCGGATTAGACAGGGGCCGGATTACCGGGGGTCCACTGTACTGTTGTGTTTCGTATGGTGAGTGTAGAGAACCGGAGACCTTTTTGCTGGTGACGAGGCATTCCTTCTTAGTAAAGATGAGAAGTATTTACGCTACCAGGTTTTAAAACCAGGTATTCACTTCAAAGTACGGCGCCCTGGTACGAGCAAAAATACTTGCAAGTATGAAGGTATGTGTTGTTCAAATACTTGCATAGGAAAATGATCCATATCTCAATAGCAATAAGAAACTCAATCGAGTTTAGAATAAAAATACTTTGAACTCCAAAGTATTTTTTATTTATACGACTTTGCTCCTTATTCATAGTAGGATAACATGGAATACGGTCAAATTCCATACAAGTATTTTCAAATTTTGACACCACGGCTGGGCAATCGCAATGAGACGTATTTACGTTACCAGGTTTTCACTCAAAGTACGGCGCCCTTACGAGCAAAAATACTTGCAAGTATGAAAGTATGTTGTTCAAATACTTGCATAGGAAAATGATCCATATCTCAATAGCAATAAGAAACTCAATCGTATTTAGAATGAAAATACTTTGAACTTCAAAGTATTTTTTATTTATACGACTTTGCTCCTTATTCATAGTAGGCTAACAAGGAAAACGGGTCGAATTCCTATGCAAGTATTTTCAAAATATGACACTGCGGCTGGACACGTCGCGTAAGTAATAAGAATTATATTTATATTCGTGGAAGTAAAAGTTTTGTTTCTTTTTTTTGTAAATTCAGTTGTTATTGTGAACTGATTACGTAACCTACTGACCGTGACCTAATTTTTAAATAGTTATTTCGCGTGTATATTGATGTTAAGCCAAAAAGTAGGAAGGAAAGATTTAATTTCGTTAACAAAAAAATTAAAAAACGTTTAGTCTAAATTGTTGCCCGACTCGAATTAGTCATTCATATATATATTGACACTAACAAATACTTTCAAGTATTATTAAAACCTGGTTTTCGATCCTGGTATTTTTCCATACTCGTACTTAGAAGCCTGGTATTAAATTTGCAAGTATTTCATCTCTACTTCTTAGTCCTTAGGGTGACAACACATCCGCATTTTGATTCTTAATCGAGGATAGATGTAGATGTCTATGGGCCACAGCCAGGGCTCGGAAACCGGTTCAAATTCTAAACCGGTTTCGGTCATTGACCCCAAAACCGGTTTTTGCGGAATACCGGTTTTTCACAAATTTAGGTTAAGGTAGTAACAATTAACCGGTTAAAACCAAGCTTTGTAATGTCCCCGCCCTCTCCCTTACCCCGCTTGTATCCAACTTTGTACGGCTGCGCTCTGTCTAATTCACGAAGTTTTAGACGCACGTACGATATATTCATTGCATCAACGCGACTTCCCTAAAACGACATCCCTCATATTTTTTCATCTTTCAGCAATGACCGTATTATAAATAACAGTGGTTAGTTTTGTTTCAATTAATTATACGTTATCTCCACTTTAAAATTAAGTTTCGATATCATGTTTAATTTCACCTTATATATTTATATTGACTTTAATTATATTGAAAGTTTTCTACTAAAATTACGCTTTGCGTTTTTTAGTAGAAAACTTTTTAGTAATATTATATCGCAATAAATGATGAACTTTCTTAACAGAAAACACGATTTTTTTTAAAGTTGATGAAATTATATGTTATAGTATTTGTTCTTTTTAGGACTGAAGTGAGGCAGATCACCAGATTTTTTAGATTTAGAAGCTCGTGATTAGAACCAACCTCTATCTCGGTCTTTGCAAAAACTAATAATTACCACTTCTGAGGTAAATAAAGTTTAATTAGAAGTCGTGTCTTTACACGATAAGAAATTACCATTTTCACATCTCATTACTACTAAAATATTAGTTTTTTTTTACAAATAGAGTAGAAGGTAACCACATAGAAGAAATTGAATTTACTGATACAGAAGTTAATGAAGAAAGATAATAATTTGAATCAAACAAATCATTATGATTAAAATCGACTATATTTTGCTGTCGACTGTCACCAAATACATATACTGAAAATTCCTGTCATTTACTAACAGTAATTATTAATAACTCCCATTTAACTAGATACTCAACAGTATAAATCACATTGATATTTTTACAACCTTTCATACTTTACGAATATAGAATTAAATCTATTTAAATAAATGAAATTGAAGTATCTGTTTGTAATGTCAAAATAACAGATTTTTACCAAATACATATTATGAAAGTTGGGTGCATTGCCGGCCTTTTAGAAAGGAGTAAGCTTTTTTCTTGAAGGTCCCTAAGTCGTATCGGTCCGGAAAAATCGCCGGTGGTAAACAATTCCACAGAGAAGTTGAGCAAGGAATTATTTAAGGAATTATTAGTTTTATACGTGGTAGAGCCATGCTGCAGCTATATTAATAGTATAGCTGTAGCACGAATGGGCCGGCTCGACCGGAGAAGGCCACGCTCTCACAGAATATTAGCGTAAAATAGCAGCTAACACTGCTGTGTTTCGTATGGTGAGCTTAGAGAACCGGAGACCCTTTTACTGGAAGAGAGGCATTCCATCTTAGTCCTCACGGGTGACAACGTATCTACATTTTGATTCGCAAACGAGGATATGTGTAGATATCTAGGACCACAGCAACCATTTACCATCAGGTGGACTGTGTGCTTGTTTGTCACCCTATCCTATAAAAAATAGGAAGAAAACCCTAGTATAACGCAGAGTGGTGGACCGTCAAGCATCCAGATGGAAAGGATGGTATTGTGAATTTTGACGCGATGTGCGTACGTGAAATATGGCGGCTGGAATTATCAGAGTACTCCCTGTGGTAGAAGTGATAGAAAATACGAAGGGATGCAACATCCCTACGCAGTGCCAGTGAATCGAGCCGATCAGAAAAATCTCAGACGTCAACGATTCGAACCACTCTGCGCTGGATGCGGTCAAATGGAAGGAGCTGGCACTGGGGTGCCCAGGCCTAGAAATGAGAACAGTATTCCATGTGAAGCCGAATTTGCACTTTGTAAAGTTGCAAGCGATGTGCCGACATGAAATACTGCCCCGCTCTGCTGAGCACGTCAAGCTTTTTAGAGGCCAATTTGCCTTCCCTTCCAAGTAACCACGAAACTGCACACTATTCAATATGTCGCCGACGATTCCGATGCTAGCTAAGGCAGCAAAGGAGTGCCTTGAAACTGTGAAGGTACGACAAAGGGGTTCTTTTTAGCGATAAACGCGCAGACTCGACTTCAGACATAAGTTTGTTCTGGTACTCGGCAACGTTTTCCCGAGAAATATTGCCACGGCTTGTATATAAAGCATCACCAGTGCTGTCGTCCACATAGCAATGAAAGTTACCAGTTTGCAACATATCATTTATATGCAGAAGAAAAAGCGTTGATGATAGCACGCAGCCTTGGAACATCAGCCTTAATAGGCTTATAATCAGAGCATGCCGTCTACTACAACCTTGATGCTACGATCAGCAAGGAAACTGTTGATCCAATTGCTCAATTTCTCAGGAAGCCCATAGAATAGAGCTTCGAAAGAAGCGCTTTGTGCCAGAACCGATCGAAGGCCTCGCTATCCAAACTAACAGCCAATGCCTTCCTTTAAACTCTACTACCTACGCCCATCTATGAGTTAGGTAGACCAGAAGATCACCAGCTGATCGACCCCGACAAAACCGTTTACAATAGATTCCATTATTTTGAAAAGAAGGAGGAGCGGACGGCTTTTAGGGATTGGGTGGACCAAAGCTGTCTTCCATGTATTCGAAACTACACTTAGGAGTAGGAGTACCGGAAAAGACGCGTTAAACCGGTGCCAACTTCGGAGCACACGTGTTCAGCACAGTGGGTTGGACTCATAAGTCCCATTCGTCTTGTTGACGTCCAGGAGAGGATTGCTTTGCGAACCGTGCGCTGTGTAACCGCACATCCGGCATGGACAATCACACCGCGGGATTGTCGGCGGTGTTCCCCGTCATCGAGAGTCGAGTTGGACGCAAAGAGGAAGATTAACAGATTGGCTTTCTCCTTTGCGGCATGGGCCAGTGATTCCTCTCTGTGCTGAGATGGAAGAGATGGCTGACAGAAATTCCGTTAGACAGCCTTGGCAAGAGACCAGAATGCACGGGTTCCCGAAGGAAGGCGAACTAGCTTCTCGCCAATTCTGCCGATGTGCTCTGACCTTGCCTTGGCAATGACTTTTGAAGGACCTGAGGCGGAATTATACTTCTTATTAAGAGCGCTGGTGTTTACATCCGAGATGTTGATGCGTCAGTCTATGCCGGTAGCACTCCTGCTTATATTGTGATGCTATTTTACTGAGATCTGCCTCCGATGGGCACCACAGAAGTTGGAATAAAAAGTTCCATATCCTGAAGTACCACATCAGCAACAGAATCAGCAACAACCCTGGGAGTGTCCAGCGAGAAGCAAACCCGCACCCAAGGGTAGGATGCAGAAAGACCGCATACCGTCCCAATCCGCCGACCTGTAATGCCAACACGGCGGCAGTCTGCAGAACGCAACTGCAAGGGGCGTGAGTGGCACCACACCCGGATAAGACAATGGTCCTAGGAGTCAAGAGGGCGTCTTCAGAAACCTGATATCCATCCGGATGAGAGGTCAGCAGAAGGTCCAACAGGAAGGTGCATAATCCTGCACATCTGGAATCCGAGTAGGCGAAGTAACCAGCTGTAAAACCATATGCCAAGGCAAAGTCATAAACAGATCTCCGCATGATCGGTTAAATGTGAACCGGGCCATTCGACGTGGTGGGCGTTAAAATTGCCAAGGATAACGATCTCTGCTATAGCACAGAATCTGTAGCCATTTGGACGTGTTCAATGAGTCGGTCTGTTTCGGCATTACCGCTATGGGACCTATAGAGGCACCCGTAGACACGGGATGGTCGTCGCTGTCTACGCGCAGCCGTAGGATGGACAGGTCCGCGGACAGGTTCAAGACTGCCGAGGAGTTGAAAACAGATGTCTTCTCTGACGCATACGCAAACTCTTCAGCCAGGACCCAAAGGAGTGTTCTAATTTGTACCCAGGTAGGTCTATGAGAGATATGATGTATCAGCCTTTAAGCGACACAAGGACACCTGAGTCTCGGTTAAAAGAGAAAGGTTAAACTAAACTAAGCACCCACGCTCAGGAAGAGTAGGCAGCTTGGGCGTGGATGCTCAGCAAGGGATTCTTCGTCACCAGGGGTGTTGGTACCCTCCTAGGGTAGTTTTGTTTGATTCCGCTACCATTCATGGTATTCTGCGAGGTCGTGGTATTACCCTGGTTCAGGCGGGCCCATCCGTGCGACATCAAAAGCTGCCGCGTGGCTCTACCACTGTTAAAACGTAAACATGGAACAAATTCTATTTACTTTTTCCTCCCATCATAAATAAAACATCATAAATAAACAACCGATACACAAAATAAATTATTTTCTTCGTATGAGACAAGTCCAGTCTTAACGAATAAACCAAACACAATAACTACCTTTCCACGGGCTCTTTGCGCGAATACTTCTCTAATACTTTCACGTTTTTCGTAAATGCCAAACTCCACTAGACACTCTGATCGCGAGTGAAAGAACGTGTCGCTTAAAGGCAGATAATTGACCATAAGTATGCCCGCATGCGGCGACACGGCATAAGCACCTCACAACATGAATCTACCTATCTCATTCATAATTACTTTTACGTTTTACGGAATTAACCGGTTAATTTGGGTGTCAAAACCGGTAAGTAACCGGTAACCTTACCGTTTAGGTTAGTTAATAACGGTTACTTGTTTAACCGGTAATTGAAGGACGATATATTTACCGGTAATTAATCGAAATTAACCGCTCTTTTAAACCGGTTCCGAGCCCTGGCCACAGCATTCATTTACCATCAGGTGGACTGTGAGCTCGTTTCTTACACTTATTCTATAAACAAAAAAAAAACGAAAAACACGTGTGCAGATCACAAGCGAAAAGATAATAATCTCATTCTCTCACAGCCTAAATCCTATATGTTTGTCTCTTTTTAGTGTCGCTTTTTCGTTTCATCAAGTTTCAAATCACAACGATTCTAAAGAATAGTTTAGTGTATCAGTTGCTTTAAATTCAAAACATATACTAGTCTGCAATGCTGGTACTTGTGCAGAAAGTTTTTTTGCATGCGTCAAACTCTTTCAAACAATTAATTTTCTCTACCATTAATATCATTTGCATAATAAGCTCGTGGACGTGTGTAAAACATACCTCTAGATCGTTGGGCGTCACATGGCCCACGCCGTAATGCACGAGGTCCAATCGCACTTTGTCGTGTTCGTCGTACGTCTCCAAGATGTCAAGAATCGCTTCCACGGAACCGTCCACGTCACCTGACAATAAAAATATGTTAAAAATCCTTTAAATTCAACACTAGAAATATAAACTTTTTATTGAATAAAGATTATAAATAATACTTATTGAAACGCACACTTATGTTGCTTATGATTAATTTTGCCACTGGTTCGGAAAATAACTCTGTCCTGGGAGCAACCAGCAAGAAACTCAACGGGACTTTTTTTGAAAAAAAAAAAAGAACGGTTTACAATCTCCTGGAGCTGATCCCTTTTCTTTAATATACACAGATATTTTAAAGGAACGGAATCAGCTCCAGGGGATAGTCGATGAGTTTGACCGATGCAGCAAATAATATGAGGAAGCCCTGAGATTAATTGCTGCATTGCACTTAACTGTAGCTAATGAGCATTGATATATATGTACTACGCACTAGATTTCGCATTCCGAACATTCACTATGTTCAACTGAACTGTACTGCAATCCGTACACCTTACTTTAGTGTTAGCAGCGATAATAATACGAGATTTCAAATTGAAGTTTAAACCTTACGTAAATAACAATTCAGTAGTCAAGTAAGTAAAATTTTTGTTGTTCAAGTGTATAAATAGGTAATAATATCGTAATATTTTACTGTCTACCGCGCATGCGCGAAGACATAAAGTAGCGCATATTTTTTGTTTGGAATAGCTTCTCTGGTACGTAGTACATATAACTCAATGCTAATGAGCAGATTTTGCAATTTAAACAATGTATAAATAACTTGCAAGCACTCCAAACTCAGTCTTTTCGATGAGCTCGTAGAATGCAAATCTTATAAAACGTTGTAATCCTCAACAACAATACATTTCACTGGTGATGATTCAGTCACATAGAGAACAGCAGAAAGGAGTAGAAAGGAACAGAAGAACAGTAGAAGGAAATTGAAGAAATATATAAAAATTAATAAATATATTAGTAAAATGCAAAACTTAATACTAAAAATTATATAAATGTACATACATTTATATAAGCAAAAATAAGAGTTAATGAACAAACTTAAAATGTATTCAGTTGAGGTGGAAAACATGAAAAATGTCCAGATTCAGTCCCATAAAATATTATTGATATGGGTCTGAAATAGAGTGTCTTTATTCAGAAATTTTATCACTTCAAACTTCATTACAAATTATGTCAAATAAATATAAATCAGCAGAGAATGAGATAAAAGAACACATACTGGCCATGGATAATCTGGTAAAGTCATAATGATTTCTTATATTTACGCGAACACTACGCATTGAATAAAACTACTTTTACGGATTATATCGCGTTTAATTAACTTATTTTTATTAATTCCCGACGAGCTGACGTGAAGCACTGAAGTCTGCAGTTTGTGATCATATTCTAGACGGCCCCCGCCATTACATTAGATTTGATAAACCACAGATTCTTGCGAAAGAACATCGATTCCTGCCAAGGATGATACGTGAGGCTATTGAAATTAAAAAACATCCTAATTTCAATAGAGAGGGAGGCTTGGGATCCTGTAATTAATAAAATTAAAACTAAACCCAAGCATACCACTGCAAGACTTCAAGACACAGTTAGTTCAGTCTGCGTAGATCGGGCCAAAATTAATAATTAAAAAACTGAAGGTACTCCGGATTAACTCTGACATCGGGACGTCAATCACCTCAGTCCCCCGTGACCATGGGTGCTGTAAAGCACCCGAAACGTCGGGAATTAATAAAAAAATAAGTTAATTAAACGCGATATAATCCGTAAAAGTAGTTTTATTCAATGGTAAAGTCATCTAAATATAACGAGGAACGTTTTGACTTCTTGCCTCAATGCCAGGTTCTTTAAGGACTGTGTGTGTTAATAACATGACAAGCAGTATTGACTCATTTCCTTCACCTACACTCTATGACAATACCGTAAACACGTGTTAAAATTAAAAATGTTGTACAACCGACTTGAGACAACCGACCACATGAGAAGCACCAGCTTTCAAATAAAAAAAAAAGAATCATCGAAATCGGTTCACCTAGAAAAAAATTATGAGGTAACACACATAAAAAAAAACATACTGTCGAATTGAGTACCTCCTCCTTTTTGAAGTCGGTAGAAAAAGAGGATAAAATTAAAAAGTAGTTTAGATGCAGAGAATGACATACCCGAGGTATATACATACTACCTTACACACAGAGTTGTATCTCGCAAAATACACAAAACTAAGACGGTTAGTTAGGTTAGAAAACTTTTTTCTCTTATTTTATGAAAGTCTTACCTTTTACTAGAACTCTAAGTGTGGGATGTGTATCTTCTTTGATAAGCTTCTGTCTTGGTCCATCGGGCCGAAGTCTCATTCGTCCAAGAGCGCGTTTGTGTGCCAACGTCTCGCGGTACTGAGCTCTGTGAGCCGCTTCTTTAGCTGATATCGCTTCGGAGTCCTCCTCCTGCTTCTCTTTCATGCTTTGGCTGTGACGCCATTTCATCACCTCGTTCGCACGTCTCTGTTACGAACGGTTAATCATTAATTCATCACAACCCATCAGAAGTTAATTGTTAAACATAGGCCCCTTCAAATAGATTTTCTCATAGGAAAGAATATTAGCCATACTTGTCACACTTGGCAACCGCATTTTTTAAAATATAGGATAAGGGTGACAAACGAGCACACAGTCCGCCTGATGGTACGTGGGTGCTGTGGCTCAGACATCTACATTTATCCTCAATTAAGAATCAAAATGCAGATGCGTTGTCACCCCTGAGGACTAAGATATACGTGGTAGAGCCATGCTGCAGCTATATTAGTAGTATAGTTGTAACACGAATGGGTCGGCTCGACCGGGGAAGGACCACACCCTCACAGAATAACGCTGTTTTAACGCTGTTTACGTAAATAGTTTTTTGTAAATAATTGTTGAAATAGTTTTTGTTTAGTGTTTAGTATATTTAATTGTAGGATAAAATAGTTGAAAAAGTTTTAATTTTATTTAAAAATAATAGAATAGAATAGAATCATTTTTATTAAATATAGATTACAATACATAATACATATTGAAAGTCATTTTTTACATTTACCACTGGTTCGCAAAAAAACCTCTATCCTGGGAAGAACCAACAAGAAACCCAGCGGGACTTTTTTTAAAAAAACACAATTTACAATATAATATTTTATACAATTGTTATGAAAACATTTAAAAACAGCATGGTAGCGATCACCTCATTCCCAGGGGTTACTATCAGTCATGTACTCTTTAGTAGTATAATAACCCTTACTAGACAATTTTTGCTTAATAAATAATTTAAACCTCTTGATAGAAAAGGTCTGCATATTTTCTGGGACTTTGTTGTAAAAGCGTATACATTGCCACATGAAGGAGTTACTGACTCTTTGGAGTCGAGTAACTGGTATTACTATTTTTAATAAAACTATTTTTGTTTTTGTGTACATACATTAAATTCTCGTAAATATATTGAGAGGCCAAAGTTAATATATTTATTTCTTTAAATTTTTCTGTAAAGGAATCCTTCGGACCTAGGTTATAAATTGCTCTTATGGTTCTCTTTTGCAAAACAAAGATAGTTTCAATGTCATTCGCATTACCCCATAGCAAGATTCCATATGACATTATGCTATGGAAATAACTAAAATAAACTAATCTAGCTGTTTCAACACATGTAAGGCATCTAATCTTTTTTACAGCATATGCTGCTGAACTAAGTTTGCTAGCTAGTTTAGATATATGAGGGCCCCATTGAATTGAGTAATTCCGAGAAAAACAGTGGATTCAACAAGGCTCAGCTCTTCCCTATTTAAAAGCACACCTGTTTAACATTAGGTGTAGTGAATTTAATACATTTCGTTTTATTACCGTTCAAAAGCAAATTATTAACGTTAAACCAGTGTACTACTTTTGATATAGCATTATTCACTTCGTCATATTTCAATAATTGCCTTTTTAGTCGGAAAATCAACGAAGTATCATCAGCAAATAATACTATACCATGGTTATTCCCTACCAAGTAAGGTAAGTCATTAATATAAACTAAGAACAGAAAGGGACCAAGAACTGAGCCTTGAGGAACACCCATAGATATATATGTATATTACCTATTTGATAAATTATAATGGCAAAACGTCGTTCCTACTATAATTGTTGCGTGGATAGATGCTTAATGAGCAAATAAAAGGATTCAGATATATGATTTTTTAAGTTACCGAAGGACAATGAGAGGTGTATTTATTTAATTTTTTTGTTAGATAGGTACTTATAACGAAAAAAGAAGTAATTATTTAACTATAGAAGAAGTAATACCTAAGTACTTTAATACAAAACTAAATTTAAATTTACTTCACTATCCAAGTACCTACTTACATACCTATAGGTACTTGTCTTTTGTAATTAAAATAATTAATAAATTTTAATAACACAAAATACTGATATTAAAACTTTGTTTACAAGATTTCAACTAAGTAGAATACGATCACATTTCTGTTAGGAATCGTATTTCAGGTTTATTTGTTGTTTAATCTACCTATTTCTTCCGAGCCAAGCATCGCAATTGCCGACGAATGGCCTTGGCATCACAGAACTCATATAGTAGCGAAAATATGGTCAGTCGATCTTAGTCAGAAAAGATACTTTACCTAAGTAACTTACTTACTATTTCGCAATATATTTTTTTTTACTATTTATTGATAGCCCTTAGTAACCACGGAAAGTCCGCCGTAACGCAGGAAATGTAAGGGATGCAAAGTGATACGGACACTCGCGTGCAGCGATAAAGTTTTATTTAGCTTGCGTGCGCGATCTATCGGATTAATAATAATTATGTGGGCTATTAAAACGTCGGCAAGCAGTCGACATCAAGGTGCAACTTCTGTACGTAGTACTATTATTTATTCTGTGGTTTGGGTAGGTACTTATGTCTACCACAAAATAGCAGTGCTTGCACTGCTGTGCTCCGGTTTGAAGGGTATAGAGAGCCAGTATAATTATAGGCTGTGATGCCTCCATGTTAGTCCTAGAGGTAACGCAACTGTAACCTTCTTTGTTTGAAGTTCGCTGCAAGTGTCCATGGGCTGCAGTAGCCACTTACCATCAAATGGTCTGTAAGTTCGTTTGTCGATTCAGTTTTTTTTTGTGATACGCCGGTATTTTAGGATTATTGTCATATTTTAAAGGACTATACGCTACTTCTTTTTAAGATTTAGTAAACGTATTTTTTTACACCCTTCACAAACCACTTGAAGTTATTACGCAATGCGTATCGAATTGTCAGTTTTTGAGCCCATTCTTATAGTGCGACCACAGTTTGTGATCATAAACTGTGGTCGTATAAATTTTTTAAATCGACGTAAAATATTAAAAATGCACCTATGGTCACTTCTACCTAGTTCTTAAATCTGATTATTTTCTTGTGTCCATAGACTGTTGTAACCACTTACCATTAGGAGGACTGTAGGTAAGTTTGTCAATTTAGTTAATTGAGAAACAAAAGATAAAAATAAAAATTTTGTACAACCGACTTCAATATTTTGGAGGAATAATTATTAAGGATAACTCAAAAACTACTGGTCGGACCTTGATCAAATTTATATGGGACCACACGAGAAGCACCAGCTTTTAAATAAAAAAAGAATAATCAAAATCGGTTTACCTAAAAAAAGTTATAAGGTAACACATATTTAAAAAAAACAGTCGAAATGAGCACCTCTTCCTTTTTGAAGTCGGTTAAAAATAATTTGCTACTTTTAGAAGTCTCAAAATTTAATCGAATTTTCATTTTAAGTTAGGTTTTAGCTGTTAAAAATAGCTATTAAAAATATCAAATAGCTATGAAAACGTTATAAAACAATATTTCCATACAATTTCTAAAGAAATTTTTGTTTTGACAACACTTTTTTTTCTCCCAATACTGAGAAACGATTTATAGAATCCAAGTCTAATAATAACGCATGGTGAATTTCTAAGCCCATTACTATATTAGATTAAAATAAAATGTCCCTCAATTATTTATCTAAAATTTAAATTTTATATCTTTACTTTTAACATTTTACAATAAATTTTGATTAAAAAATAACATATTAAACATACCTCTGAGTCAACTTCGAGCACGATATCCCCGGCAGCCGGCAGTTCCCGCCAGCCCAGCACCGACACGGGACTCGAAGGCGGGGCCTCCAGTACCGGCCGACCATCCGCCGATTGCAGCATGCGGACCTACATCATATAATAACAAGTACAAAATATATTCTTAAAGATGTTAAAATTAATTAGCTAAGATCCGCGCAAAAAATCCGAGTGTGACTGTGCCGTATATACATATGTAAGTAACGAAACGACCTCAAAATGGCGGCGCTTTTCCCTCAACCGCGCGCGATGCGACACACCTTACGTAACGAATTCTTTGGTCCTTTAGCTATCGAGTAGTGTAATTAAATTTTGGATGTAGATGATAGATAAACTGATTGTCATCAGTTTTCTGAATCGCCTCCCACTGTGGAAGCTAATTTAAAGATGTATTCACGTCAAAATTAAAAATAATGTCTTACCTAACATCTTAGGTGCTCTTAAAACTGGGTAAGACACACATAATTTTATTTTTATGCGGATCTTAGCGAAATTATTATTAAAATCTTTATGGATTTTCCGCAAAGTAACACCTTCTATTAATAAAAATATATTATTTTTATATTTTTATCGCAGATTGATGTCAGATGATTTGATCGAAAGACGATATACTGTTTGGGTCGCTTAACTAACGCAGTACGAGAGCGCCGAAACACATCCTAACCCGTTGGTGGTAAACGCAGTCACCTACGTTCCGACTCCAAGCATCACGGCCTCCCCTCCGGAGGCCTCGTAACGTTTTAATTGAAAACCCGATTCCGTTAGACTCCGACGACCCAAACGTCGCCGGACCATTACACACCAACACTACACACGCACCTAGTGTCACAAGCACAGTTAGGACAACGGATGGTTAGTGCAACGTTGCACTAAAATAATTGATCTCCACCTTTTAAGGTTTGCGGCCTTTCAGGCTGCGAGCTAAGAGCCGCATAGGCTAACAGCATTAACATCACAGAAACTAGACTCTTCTGTATCATCATCATCATCATCATCATCATCATAATAATAATTACAGCCCTTCAAAAGTGCACTGCTGACGGCCTCCCCCAAGGAATGCCACAAAGCACGGTCCTGAGCTTCCTGTATCCATCGACTTCCTGCATGTCTTACCACGTCGTCACTCCATCTAGTGGGGGGCCGCCCTACACTTCGCATACCGGTACTCGAGAACCTTTCTTCCCCATCGGTTGTCGTTCTTCAAGATATATGGCCAGCCCATTGCCACTACAGCTTACTAATCCGTTGGGCTATGTCGGTCACTCTGGTTCTACTTGAGATATCCTCATTTTTAAATTTATCACGCAGAGAAACCCCGAGCATAGCCCTCTCCATAGCTCTTCTGTATACAGAGCATTCATCTCATATACTTCATAATGCCGACTTTTCTCGTGTGCCAAAAGGGCAAGGGTAAGTGCTGCAAAGAAAGAGATATTGCTGGCCTCAATTTTTTTTTAATTTCAACCGCCGACCAACTTTAATAAACAAGCAATTATAAAATAAAAATATACGGACAACTCTTCATCGTTGGATGATTGAAAGTAGAACTGACAAATAAAACTGTAAAAGACATCTTATTTTTAATTTAAGTGAACTGAAATAATTATGTCAGTACTAAAATAGAAAAATATTGATGTCAAAGACAATAGAACATCGAAATACTTTTAGATGTAAATCTTTTCAAGTTTAAAGATAATTCCTATCATTATCAAAATAGAATTTTTGTACTCAACATGATACTATTTATAAGGAAAGCAAGCTAAAATGAGACAAGTCCTGCGCCCAGCTGTGATGTACATAGATTGTACCATATTTTACAAGCATTTTTTTATACTAAGACAGTGCGATTTACCATCTAGGGCTTCATCACCACTTACTGTTACTTGATTGTCGTCAAGCACTGCCTTATAATAGTTAAAAAAATAATTCTCTAACTTAATTCTTACCTTAGCCCAACCGTTTCCTGCAACTAGAATGCAACCTTTCCGAAGTGTCCCTCTCTGTACTAGCACAGTCGCTTGTTTCCTAAAAGTAATGTTCATGTCAAAATTGCTCATGTATTTAGAATACCTTTTGTGTTTAGTACAAATTACCCAGCTGAAGTTACGAGATGACTAGAGATGGCATGATTATGTCCTAACATTTTCTCTCATGTTGTTTTTGATAAATCAAAAGTAGCATTTATAAAATCATATGATCCCCGTGTAGTGGCGGGTAAGAATACCCACTACCCCATATCTTCCCGTGGGTGTCGTAAGAGGCGACAAAGGGAAACTGATACAGAAGATGGGCAGCAGCATCTTTCTGATAAAAGCCAAAAAACAATAAAAAACTGCGGTTGCCAACCCGCTCGCCAAGCGTGGCAACTATGGCAATATACCCCCCATGAGCGACGACACAAAGAAACGGCCCCCAGTCCCCGGCGGCCCCGCTATTCCTGGCTACGGTGGCGACCATGGTAACGGCGAGGCAGGGGGTGCTAAGAATCTCCGGTGGAGGTTCGGTTGCCACCTACGACGACTCGACCTGGCAACATATAACGCACGCACCCTGAGGACTGACGAGAAGATCCTGGAGCTGGAAGAAGAGATAGATAAGTTACGCTGGAATATAATAGGACTATCCGAGGTCCGAAGAGAGGGGGAGGACACGGTAATCCTCGAATCCGGCAACTTATTCTATCACCGGGAGGGCGACCATCTGTCCCAAGGAGGTGTCGGATTTATCGTCCAAAAGTCTCTCGTTAACAACGTTGTAAAGATCGGGAGTGTGTCGACGAGGGTTGCGTACCTTACACTCAGAATCACCAAACGGTATTCGCTGAAGGTCAGACAGGTTTACGCACCAACCTCGGCACACCCCGATGAGGAGGTGGAGGAAATGTATGAGGATATCTCTAGAGCCATGCATTCCTCCAAAACCCACTATACGGTGTTAATGGGAGACTTCAACGCAAAACTAGGCACAAGAGAGGCGGTGAGCTGAAAGTAGGAAATTCGGAATAGGGCAACGGAACCCAAGGGGCCAGCAGCTGGCCGACTTTATGGAGAAAGAGGGACTCTTTATGATGAACTCTTTCTTCCAAAAGCGGCCCCACAGAAAGTGGACCTGGTCGAGCCCCGACGGTTCGACAAAAAATGAGATTGACTTCATTAAGACGACCAGACGACAACTGTTCAGTGATGTCTCAGTGATCGCGAGGGTGAAAACTGGCAGCGATCACCGAATGGTGAGAGGCACACTGAACCTAAACGTTAACACGTCTAATGAAGTCAACGCTCCGTCCCCCTCGTGCTCTAATCCAAAGTCCCGAAAACTTTCAGCTCGAGTTACAAAATCGTTTTCAGTGCCTAGAATTTTGCAATGAAGTGGACGATATGAATGACAAGCTTGTGGAAACTGTCCATGCGGTCGGAGCTAAGTTCTGTAAGACCCGTCGCAGAAGAACACAAAACTCTCCGATCACACTCTTAATCTCATGGTTGTTAGACGGGAGATGAGCTGCAGTCTTCAGCAGATTTGACAGCATACAGGCAACTGAACAGACAGATCTCCAAATGCATGCGGCGGGACTTGCGCAACTTCAATACAGCTCGTATTGAAGAAGCGATCGAGCGGAACCAGGGCTCCAAAGTCTTTGCCAGAGATCTGTCTGCCAGAAAGAGCCAACTGTCGAAGCTGAAGACCGATTGTGGCAGCATCGTTTCCGGGACACCTGAGATTTTGAGTGAGATTGAGAGGTTCTATGGGCAGCTGTGCACGTCATCGTTGGAGCCACGCGCAAGTGTGAGTAACGATCCAAGAGCAAGTCTTATCCGACACTATTCCGATGATATCCCGGACGTCAGTCTGAGCGAGATTAGAATGGCTCCAGCACCTTAAAACGGCAAGGCCCCAGGCGAGGATGGAATTACAGCGGAGCTTCTGAAAGCGGGTGGAAAACCGGTACTTGAAGTCCTTCAGAAGCTCTTTAATTCCGTTCTCCATGGTGGTATTACACCGGAGGCGTGGAGCAGAAGTGCGGTGGTCTTGTTCTTCAAGAAAGGCGACAACGCCTCTTGAAGAACTACAGACCGATTTCCCTTCTGAGCCGCGTCTACGTGCTGTTTTCGAGAGTCATTACGAATCGTCTCGCATGCAGACTCGACGACTTCCAGCCTCCCGAACAAGCCGGTTTCCGAAAAGGCTTTAGCACCATAGACCACATACATACTCTTCGGCAAATTGTACAGAAGACCGACGAGTACAATCTGCCACTTTGCCTTGCGTATGTGGACTATGAGAAAGCCTTTGATTCCGTCGAAATTTGGGCGGTGCTGCAGTCCTTCAGCGGTGCCAAGTGGACTGTCGGTATATCGAGGTGCTGAAGTGTTTGTACAGTAGGGCTACGATGGCTATCCGAGTACAGAACCAGAGTACGAAACCTATCCAACTGCAGAGAGGTAAGACAGGGTGACGTAATATCCCGAAACTCTTCACCGCTGCATTGGAAGACGTGTTCAAGCTACTGGACTGGAAAGGATACGGTATTAACATCAATGGCGAATACATCACTCACCTTCGATTTGCCGACGATATAGTCCTTATGGCAGAATCGCTGGAGGATCTAAGCACTATGCTCAATGACCTCAATAGTGTCTCCCAACGGATAGGTTCAAGATGAACATGGACAAAACAAAAATCATGTTTAATGTCCATGTCACACCTATGCCGGTAGTTGTTGGGAGCACTAAGCTCGAAGTTGTTGACGAATATGTTTACCTGGGACAAATAGTCAGACTAGGTAAGTCCAACTTCGACCGAGAGGTCAATCGACGGATTCAACTCGGCTGGGCAGCGTTCGGGAGATTACGACCCATCTTCTCGTCAGGCATACCTCAAAACCTCAAAACGAAATTGAACAACCAGTGCGTGTTGCCAGTGATGACATACGGAACTGAGACGTGGTCCTTCACTGCTGGCCGTATGAGGAAGCTCAAGGTCGCTCAGCGAGCTATGGAGAGGGCTATGCTCGGGGTTTCTCTGCGTGATAAACTTAGAAAAGAGGATATCCGCAGTAGAACCAGAGTAACCGACATAGCCCAAAGGATTAGTAAGCTGAAGTGGCAATGGGCCGGCCATATAGCTCGAAGAACCGACAACCGATGGGGAAGAAAGGTTCTCGAGTGGCAGCCTCGTACCGGCAGGCGAAGTGTAGGGCGTCCCCCCACTAGATGGAGTGACGACCTGGTAAGACATGCAGGAAGTCAATGGATGCAGGTGGCTCGGGACCGTGCTTTGTGGCATTCCGTGGGGGAGGCCTATGTTCAGCAGTGGACTTGTGAAGGGCTGTAATGAATGATGCACGAATTTGTATAACGCATTTGCTATTTTAATTCTCTAAGCTGATTTCCTTAATATTGTTAAAGTACTTTCAATTATGAATTTAAATTAGTTTTCAAAAACATTTGCATTCAAAAGATTTTAAAAATAGGACATTAAATAAAAATTATGTCCTCCAGACCGAATTTCGGTCACGGCGACCAGTCACAACGTATACAAGCCGAATCCTGGGTCGAGCCAAAATCAGTTATTGGGTTTCTCTGTCAATAAATTCTCAGTAGCAACTCGGAGTCAGGAAGTAGGCGATGTTTTATCCCCCGTGCCTCGGAAAGCACGTAAAGCCTTTAGGACAACGGATGGGACGCAGCGAGTCTCATCCGTTGCCTAAAGTCCCGCGCCCGATCTCTCTGCGGTCGTGTCAGATTACCGTCCAATCGGCACTACGAGAATAGGCAATAGAGAGTGCATATTTCTGTCCTGCGCAGATGGCTAGTTTCGTTTGAGCACAGAATAAATAATAGTAGTAAGAAAGACAAGAGACGCCATGACCGAAATTCATTACACAATATTTTTTTTATAGAATGAGGGTGACAAACGAGCACACAGTTCACCTGCTGCTGCTGTGGCCTATAGAGATCTACATTTATCCACGATTAAGAATCAAAACGAAGATGCGTTGTCACCCCTGAGGACTGAGATGGAATGTCTCGTTTCCAGTAAAAGGGGTCTCCGGTTCTCTACACTCACCACACGAAACACAGCAGCATTAATCTGCTATTTTTTACACTGGTATTCTGTGAGACTATGGGTCGGATCGACCGGGGTAGGACCACGTTGGTCCTACCCCGGTCGATCCGACGCATTCGTGCTGCAACCACTACATAGCTGCAGCATGGCTCTACCACGTAAACACACGTATGAACATTAATTATACAAAAAAATATGAACACATTTTGTGTATCATGGCAAATTATCACAACTCACCCAATCCGCGGGTCGAGTTGAGCTTCTAGCACCACCCCCTCCACATATCCTCCGGGATCCGCCTTGAGGTCCATCAGTTGCGCCTGAAGTGTCAGCGCCTCCACCAACGTGTCTAGATGCAACTTCTTCAGCGCGGACACTTGGACGGCTTGTACATCTCCGCCCAGGGCTTCACACACCACGCCGTGTTGTGCCAGCGAACGTAGTGTGCGTTGCTATGGACAAATGAAACGTTAAAGATTATCACCTTAAGAATATGACATTTGACCGACTTAAAAAAAGAGGTTATTATTTCCAGTGTAGTTCTTCTTGTAATGCATATGTTATGGACAAAACGAGCATACGGCTCACCTGATGGTAAGTGACTACCGCCATCCATGAACAACTGCAACACCAGGGGAATTGCAGGTGCGTTGCCGGCCTTTTAGAAAGGAATAAGCTCTTTTCTTGAAGGTCCCTAAGTCGTATCGGTCCGGAAAAATCGCCGGTGGTAAACTATTCCACAGAGAGGTCGTACGAGCAAGAAAATTCCTAGTAAAACGTAGTGGTGGACCGTCAAGCACCGAGATGCTGTGGATGGTATCGGAAGTTTTGCCGCGATGTGCGTTCGTGAAATTTGGCGGCTGGGATTAATCCGAACAATTCCTCAGAGCACTCCCCGTAGTAGATGCGAAAGAAAATGCAAAGGGATGCAACATCTCTTCGCAGCGCCAATGAATCGAGATGATCGGAAAGGACTCGGTCGTCGACGATTTGAGCCGCTCTGCGCTGGAAGCGGTCAAGTGGAAGGAGCTGGCACTGGGGAGCCCCAGCCCAGAGATGGGAACAGTATTCCATGTGAGGCCGAACTTGCGCCTTGTAAAGTTGCAGGCGTGGAGCCGGCATGAAATACTGTCCCACTGAGCACGCCAAGCTTTTTAGAGGACAATTTGGCCTTCTCTTCCAAGTGACCACGAAACTGCACGTCACTCGATATGTCGACGCCGAGGATTCCGATACTGGCTGAGGCAACAAGGGAGTGCCCTGAAACTGAGGAGATACGACAAAGGAGTTCTTTTTAGCGGTAAACGCGAAAACTTGTGTCTTATGGGGATTGAACTGGACTAGATTTAGTCGCCCCCAATCCGAGACTTTGTTCAACAAAGTCTCGACTTCAGACACAAGATTTTTCCAGTGCTCGGCGACGTTTTCCCGAGAAATATTGGCACGGCCGGTGTATAGAGCATCACCAGTGCTGTCGTCCGCATAGCAATGAATGTTAACGGTTTGCAACATACCACTGATATGCAGAAGAAACAGCGTTGGTGATAGCACGCAGCCTTGTGGAACACCAGCATTAATGAGCTTGTAATCGTAGCATGCACCATCATCATGACACACACTCACCAGACGAAACGCAGAAGTAGAGCTTCTACTTCACGCTGGTATTCTGTAAGATCGTGGTACCACCCCGGCTCGAGCTGGCCCATACTTGCAACAGCAAAAGGTGCGGCGTGGCTCTACCATTGTGTTTAAGTGTTGCTATTAAATATGTGACATAAAAACCAAACCTAACCTATGTTTTATTTTTTCTTGTTACTCTGTCCAATAAGTAACGGACTTTCATAAAACTCAATGGTCAATTTAGTTATTTCAATAGTTTTTATAATATTGGGCATTTTTCAAACTGTCTGGACATTATGAATAATGCCTTATTAATCACTTGGTCCGTAACACATATAAAACGATATCTTCGGGGCTAGTCAAAAGTTTTAACTTTAACAGTGGTCCCATTTAAGTTACTACTATTACTAGTAGGACTCGAACCCGGGACCTCATGATCAGTAGTCGCGTTTACTTCAGCATCATTGTTTCAAGTAGGCTGCAGGTGTATGTAGTAGAGTACTGTAATTAAGACATGGACAAATGTATGTAAAATTGAGGCATACCTACAATGTCTACACCTGGCTTGTCGATTTTGTTGATCGCCACCAGTATTGGTACTGTAATGGGAAAAAAAAAACAGTTAATTCCCAATTCAGGGAAGATCCCAAAAATACGTATTTTCCTACGCGAGTATGATTTTGTATTCAACCTTTCAGATCACGACATTGTATTAGATCAACTCCGTCAGACCTGTGGTCAGGCCAAAGTCTATAATATTTTTTTTTGCTCTTATAAACGATGCCCTGTCAACTAATGTATGGAACCTATGCGGCATTAATAACGGACTGGGACTCCACAGATTAACTAGCTGCAGATAGATAATAGTGTATACAAAATTAAGTAATTAACGACGCAATAAATAATTCAAATAAAACACAAATCAAACACAAAAGTTACATTTTATGTCATTTAGTTTTTACTAAATTAGATTAAATTTAAAAAATAAATAATATTTTCACTCTCTGATACACTAAACGTCACTCAAAGCTTATCTCTTTATAACTGGTAAATTTTGACAAATTCTGGAACTTTCTCTAACATCCTTAAACATTCTAGAACATTCTTTGATATTCAATATCGAACTTAAACATTTTATAACATTCCAGAGCATTCTGAAATATTGTAAATTATAGGCTACTATTCTGGAAAATTTCAGAATATGTTTTATTAAACATTCTGGGACATTCTAGTTAATTTTTAAATATTCTTGATCATTCTGGAATATTTCATCATCATCATTACAGCCCTTCACAAGTCCACTGCTGGCCTCCCCCAAGGAATGCCACAAAGCACGGTCCTGAGCCACCTGCATCCATTGACTTCCTGCATGTCTTACCAGGTCGTCACTCCATCTAGTCAGTGGACGCCCTACACTTCGTCCGGCGGTACGAGGCCGCCACTCGAGAACCTTTTTTCCCCATCGGTTGTCGGTTCTTCGAGCTATATTGCCGGCCCATTGCCACTTCAGCTTACTAATCCGTTGGGCTATGTCGGTCACTCTGGTTCTACTGCGGATATCCTCATTTCTAAGTTTATCACGCAGAGAAACTCCGAGCATAGCCCTCTCCATAGCTCGCTGAACGACCTTGAGCTTCCTCATACGACCAGCAGTGAAGGACCACGTTTCAGTTCCATATGTCATCACTGGCAACACGCACTGGTTGTACAATTTAGTTTTGAGGTTTTGAGGTATGCCTGACGAGAAGATGGGTCGTAATCTCCCGAATGCTGCCCAGCCGAGTTGAACCCGTCGATTGACCTCTCGGTCGAAGTTGGACTTACCTAGTCGGACTATTTGTCCCAGGTAAACATACTCGTCAACAACTTCGAGCTTAGTGCTCCCAACAACTATCGGCATAGGTGTGTAAAGTTACAGCCTATATACGTCCCACAGCTGGGCACAGGCCTCCTCTCATTTCTGAGAGGGTTTTTTAGGGCAAGGAAATGTCCGCCGCGCTGCCCCAATGCGTGTTGGCGAACTTCACATGTCTTCGGCAAATCGAAGGTGAGTGATGTACTCGCCATTGATGTTAATACCGTATCCTTTCCAGTCCAGTAGCTTGAAAACGTCTTCCAATGAATCGGTGAAGAGTTTCGGGGATATAACGTCACCCTGTCTAAAACCACTCTGCAGTTGGATAGGTTTCGTACTCTGGTTCTGTACTCGGATAGCCATTGTAGCTCTACTGTACAAACACTTCAGCACTTCGATATGCCGACAGTCAACTTGGCAACGCTGAAGGGACTGCACCACCGCCGAAATTTCGACGGAATCAAAGGCTTTCTCATAGTCCACATACGCCAGACATAGTGGCAAATTGTACTCTTCGTACTTCTGTACAATTTGTCGAAGGGTATGTATGTGGTCTATGGTGCTAAAGCCTTTTCGGAAACCGGCTTGTTCGGGAGGCTGAAAGTCGTCGAGTCTGCATGCGAGACGATTCGTAATGACTCTCGAAAACAGCAAATAGACGCGGCTGAGAAGGGAAATCGGTCTGCAGTTCTTCAAAAGAGCGTTGTCGCCTTTCTTGAAGAACAAGACCACCGCACTTCTGCTCCACGCCTCCGGTGGAGTGCCACCATGAAGGACGGAATTAAAGAGCTTCTGAAGGACTTCAAGTACCGGTTTTCCACCCGCTTTCAGAAGCTCCGCTGTAATTCCATCCTCGCCTGGGGCCTTGCCGTTTTCAAGGTGCTGGAGAGCCATTCTAATCTCGCTCAGACTGACGTCCGGAATATCATCGGAATAGTGTCGGATAAGACTTGCTCTTGGATCGTTACTCACATTTGCGTGTGGCTCCAACAATGATGTGTATAGCTGCCCATAGAACCTCTCACTCTCACTCAAAATCTCAGGTGTCCCGGAAACGACGCTGCCACACTCGGTCTTCAGCTTCGACAGTTGGCTCTTTCTGGCAGACAGATCTCTAGCAAAGTTTTGGAGCCCTGCTTCCGCTCGATCGCTTCTTCAATACGAGCAGTATTAAAGTTGCGTAAGTCCCGCCGTATGCATTTGGAGATCTGTCTGTTCAGTTGCCTGTACGCTGTCAAATCTACTGAAGACTGCAGCTTCATTTCCCGTCTAACAGCCATGAGATTAAGAGTGTGATCGGAGAGTTTTTGTGTTCTTCTGCGGCGGGTCTTGCAAAACTTAGCTCCGACCGCATGGACAGTTTCCACGAGCTTGTCATTCATATCGTCCACTGCATTGCAATCTTCTAGGCGCTGAAAACGGTTTTGTAGCTCGAGCTGAAAGGTTTCGGGACTTTGGATCAGAGCACGAGGGGGACGGAGAGTTGACTTCATTAGACGTGACCTCTCCAACTTAACGTTTAGGTTCAGTGTGCCTCTCACCATTCGGTGATCGCTGCCGGTTTTCACCCTCGCGATCATTGAGACATCACTGAACAGTTGTTGTCTGGTCGTCATAATGAAGTCAATCTAATTTTTTGTCGAACCGTCGGGGCTCGACCAGGTCCACTTCCTGTGGGGCCGCTTCTGGAAGAAAGAGTTCATCATAAAGAGTCCCTCTTTCTCCATGAAGTCGGCCAGCTACTGGCCCCTTGGGTTCCCTTGCCCTATTCCAAATTTCCCTACCTTCAGCTCACCGTTCTCTCTTGTGCCCAGTTTTGCGTTGAAGTCTCCCATTAACACCGTATAGTGGGTTTTGGAGGAATGCATGGCTCTAGATATATCCTCATACATTTCCTCCACCTCCTCATCGGGATGTGCCGAGGTTGGTGCGTAAACCTGTATGACCTTCAGCGAATACCGTTTGGTGATTCTGAGTATAAGGTACGTAACCCTAGTCGACACACTCACAATCTTTACAACGTTGTTAACGAGAGACTTGTGGACGATAAATCCGACACCTCCTTGTTGCCGGATTCGAGGATTACCATGTCCTCCCCCTCTCTTCGGACCTCAGATAATCCTATAATATTCCAGTGCAACTTGTCTATCTCTTCTTCCAGCTCCAGGATCTTCTCGTCAGTCCTCAGGGTGCTTACGTTGTATGTTACCAGGTCGAGTCGTCTTAGGTGGCAACCGAACCTTCACCGGAGATTCTTAGCACCCCCTGCCTCGCCGTTACCATGTGGTCACCACCGTAGCCAGGAATAGCGGAGCCGCCGGGGACTGGGGGCCGTCTCTTCGTAACTTTAATCATGGGGGGGTATATTGCCATAGTTGCCACGCTTGGCGAGCGGATTGGCAACCGCAGTTTTTTTATTGTTGCTTTGCTGTTATCAGAAAGATGCTGCTGCCCATCTTCCGCCTCAGTTTCCGTCTGTCGCCTCTTACGACACCTACGGGAAGACATGGGGTAGTGGGTATTCTTACCCGCCACTACACGGGGGATTTTTCTGAAATATTTAAGAACAAGAAATAAAACTTTTGAAATGAACATACATCACTGTTTCTCTCTGACAATAAACGTCACATTTTTGACTCGATTTCGATGCACTTTTGCCACCCACCTCTACCTATCGCAACCAAATTTGTTATAATTTTTTTTTGTAAATATATATTATAAATAATTCTTATTGAAAGTCATTTAATTGAGGTTAAGGACTATCTATCACCATAATCACGAGCGGGTGACAATAGGTGGTCATGGAGAAAAGGTACTCCACAAAAAAAATTAGATTAAATACACAAACGGTGCAGGGCATTTTGAACAATTCATGAAGTCGAACGCCACCACGTCAGTGACTACACCTAGTGACTACAAGCCACGTGGTGTGAAGAGTTCCCTCACCGTCCGCCTCGCGCGCCATGCGCACGGACTCGACCGTCTGCTCCATGACGCCGTCGTCCGCGGCCACCACCAGCACCTAGTGACTACAAGCCACGTGGTGTGAAGAGTTCCCTCACCGTCCGCCTCGCGCGCCATGCGCACGGACTCGACCGTCTGCTCCATGACGCCGTCGTCCGCGGCCACCACCAGCACCTAGTGACTACAAGCCACGTGGTGTGAAGAGCCCTCACCGTCCGCCCGCGCGCCATGCGCACGGACTCGACCGTCTGCTCCATGACGCCGTCGTCCGCGGCCACCACCAGCACCTAGTGACCAAGCCACGTGGTGTGAAGAGTTCCTCACCGTCCGCCTCGCGCGCCATGCGCACGGACTCGACCGTCTGCTCCATGACGCCGTCGTCCGCGGCCACCACCAGCACCTAGTGACTACAAGCCACGTGGTGTGAAGAGTTCCCTCACCGTCCGCCTCGCGCGCCATGCGCACGGACTCGACCGTCTGCTCCATGACGCCGTCGTCCGCGGCCACCACCAGCACCTAGTGACTACAAGCCACGTGGTGTGAAGAGTTCCCTCACCGTCCGCCTCGCGCGCCATGCGCACGGACTCGACCGTCTGCTCCATGACGCCGTCGTCCGCGGCCACCACCAGCACCTAGTGACTACAAGCCACGTGGTGTGAAGTTCCTCACCGTCCGCCTCGCGCGCCATGCGCACGGACTCGACCGTCTGCTCCATGACGCCGTCGTCCGCGGCCACCACCAGCACCTAGTGACTACAAGCCACGTGGTGTGAAGTTCCCTCCGTCCGCCTCGCGCGCCATGCGCACGGACTCGACCGTCTGCTCCATGACGCCGTCGTCCGCACCACCAGCACCTAGTGACTACAAGCCACGTGGTGTGAAGAGTTCCCTCACCGTCCGCCTCGCGCGCCATGCGCACGGACTCGACCGTCTGCTCCATGACGCCGTCGTCCGCGGCCACCACCAGCACCTAGTGACTACAAGCCACGTGGTGTGAAGTTCCTCACCGTCCGCCTCGCGCCATGCGCACGGACTCGACCGTCTGCTCCATGACGCCGTCGTCGCGGCCACCACCAGCACCTAGTGACTACAAGCCACGTGGTGTGAAGAGTTCCCTCACCGTCCGCCTGCGCGCCATGCGCACGGACTCGACCGTCTGCTCCATGACGCCGTCGTCCGCGGCCACCACCAGCACCTAGTGACTACAAGCCACGTGGTGTGAAGAGTTCCCTCACCGTCCGCCTCGCGCGCCATGCGCACGGACTCGACCGTCTGCTCCATGACGCCGTCGTCCGCGGCCACCACCAGCACCTAGTGACTACAAGCCACGTGGTGTGAAGAGTTCCCTCACCGTCCGCCTCGCGCCATGCGCACGGACTCGACCGTCTGCTCCATGACGCCGTCGTCCGCGGCCACCACCAGCACCTAGTGACTACAAGCCACGTGGTGTGAAGAGTTCCTCACCGTCCGCCTCGCGCGCCATGCGCACGGACTCGACCGTCTGCTCCATGACGCCGTCGTCCGCGGCCACCACCAGCACCTAGTGACTACAAGCCACGTGGTGTGAAGAGTTCCCTCACCGTCCGCCTCGCGCGCCATGCGCACGGACTCGACCGTCTGCTCCATGACGCCGTCGTCGCGGCCACCACCAGCACCTAGTGACTACAAGCCACGTGGTGTGAAGAGTTCCCTCACCGTCCGCCTCGCGCGCCATGCGCACGGACTCGACCGTCTGCTCCATGACGCCGTCGTCCGCGCCACCACCAGCACCTAGTGACTACAAGCCACGTGGTGTGAAGAGTTCCTCACCGTCCGCCTCGCGCGCCATGCGCACGGACTCGACCGTCTGCTCCATGACGCCGTCGTCCGCGGCCACCACCAGCACCTAGTGACTACAAGCCACGTGGTGTGAAGAGTTCCCTCACCGTCCGCCTCGCGCGCGCATGCGCACGGACTCGACCGTCTGCTCCATGACGCCGTCGTCCGCAGCCACCACCAGCACCTAGTGACTACAAGCCACGTGGTGTGAAGAGTTCCCTCACCGTCCGCCTCGCGCGCCATGCGCACGGACTCGACCGTCTGCTCCATGACGCCGTCGTCCGCGGCCACCACCAGCACCTAGTGACTACAAGCCACGTGGTGTGAAGAGTTCCCTCACCGTCCGCCTCGCGCGCCATGCGCACGGACTCGACCGTCTGCTCCATGACGCCGTCGTCCGCGGCCACCACCAGCACCACGACGTCGGTGGCGCCGGCGCCGCGCGCTCGCATCGCGCTGAACGCCGCGTGCCCCGGCGTGTCTAGGAACGTCACCGTCTCCCCTGACCGCAGCCTCACTGTAACGGACAATTCAACCAGTTTAATTCCATTTTTTTCCAGTTTCTCGACTCCACAGAGTCAGTAATTCATTCATGGGGCAATGTATACGCTATAACAACAAATTCCCAGAAAATATGCAAGGTCTCTCTATCACCAAGTTTCAATATTTTATTAAAGAAAATATGTACAGTCTGTTCGCTTAGTTCTGTCGCCTCAGTGTTGGCACGTGCCGCATCTCGTCAAAGGCGCCTCCGCGACATCAAAGGTCGAAGCGTGAGGCGTACATCCGCAGGAGAATTTGGCATTTTAAAACGAAGCGCCGTAGTGAAAGGTTCTTTGCTACCTAACTTGTGTTTATTATTTATATTCGTATTTTATTACAATAACCATAAGAGTAAAATTATCTTATATTATATCTATTTTATTCTTAGAATAGAAATACATTTGTTTAACAAACAGTAAAAATAATAAAATAAAAGGATAAGTGCGCCTCCGGGTGTACCAACATTATCTTAGTGAACAGACAATAAAAAAAGGTTATTATAATATTGTTACTTGCGGGGTGAGTAAAAATGCCAATTAGGATGAAAAATGGATATAGTTTTCCACACACAAAGCAAGTATATAATTACGTACAATTACGTGGTCCTAAATCGCTAAGCTTCTTCGGTGAGGTCCTTAATAATCGCAGATGTCGTAGGTCGATTGCTTGTAGTCGCTTCCCGAAGCAGAGTTCACTTTCGCGTTCCCGAAGTAATTAATTAATTCTCTCGCTTTTACACTAGATAAAAATAATAAAGAACTTTCTGGGTCTATCCAGGTCATTCCACTCTTTCAACCGGAAAATACTAGAACACTCGCAATAATCAGAATATAAAAAATATCAAAAAATATCCAAAGAAGATAAGGCTTTAAAAGCGTTGGCTTAAGGTTGCTTCTTGCTTGCATTAATAGTCCGAACGTTATCTATTTTTATACCTACACATTTTATTACTTGACAAAAGCCAGAGACGATTATCGTCGGGAACATTCTCGTGCAATATGACGCAATACGCAACAGGCTATCGTAACACTACCGAAATATGATCGGTTTTATACCGATCATCATTCGTGCCGTGATATCGTGCTAGTCGATCAATATCTTCGGTTTTCCTCTTTACCCTTTCTTGATGCGGTATGTGACATCATTAATCCTTTATACCACCTTGTAAGGTCCTTCCCATCGAGCTTGCAACTTGGGATTCTTTCTCTTTTTTCAAAGAGTATTGTGCAACCACACGAGAGTTCCATCATCAAATCCATTTGTGTTTGCTCTCCGACTATGACGAATCTTCATCCTCTCACTAGTCTTAAGATTAGTCTCACGAACCATCCCGTGCACTTCGTCCAGTTGGTGACGAAGTTCACCAACGTAGTCAGTCACAAGCTTTGGACTATTTGGTGGAGAACCCGTTAGTGAGGAGTCCTATTTCCCGTCCAAAATTTACTGTGCTATGCTATGGTGCTATGGTGCTATGGTGTAAAACAGGCCGATAAGATAACAGAAACAGAGGAATATACTGGTCCCATTTCTTTTGATGCTCATCATCTACTTTGGCCAGGTTATTTTCTAGGGTTTGATTGAACCTTTCAACCCTTCCATCTGAATCGTGAATGAGCTGGTGTTGTGCGAGTTTTATTTAACCTGAGAAGAGTGCACATCTATTGAGAGAGAACCGATTCGAAATTCCTCCCTTGATCGGAGTGTATTTCCAAAATGTACGCCATACCAACAGATCACTTCTTGAACCAACTTCCTTGCAACTGTTTGAGCTTCTTGATTATGAGTCACAAAGACTTCGGGTCATTTGCTGAACAACATTTTTAACATCTATCTCAGCGATATACCTAAGACAAAAGGTCGATCGTTTATGTACGCCGATGACATTGCGCTCACTGCACAGGAATCAACCCTTCAAAAGTCCGAAGAACAACTGCAGACAGATGTCACACAGCTGGAGAGATTCTTCAAAACCTGGGGCTTTAAACCAAACCCGAATAAGACTGTGTGCAGCACTTTTCATCTTAGCAACAGGCCAGCCAATCAAGCGATCAAAATAAAATTCTGGAACTGCGCAGGGAAGCTGAAATTGCCAGGTAATATGAGAGAATATTACAGCAGCCGAAACTACAAATCAACGAAGATCTACCTACCATACACCACGAACAACCTGCGCCTGAAATCTCGTACCCCCGTAAATATCGGGTTATCGGCCCACCGGCTCAAAGCTGAGGGCATAACACTAGATCAAAAGTGGATATCGTTGTGGAAATCGGCAGCTGCGCCAAACAATCACTTAGTCAGCGACCCAAACACACAAAGGCTTTATCTTACCGCGCAGGTGCTGGACTCAGCTGAACAGACTAAGAACTGGACAGGGCAGATGCGCTGAGCTAATGCACAAATGGGGATACCGAGGTGACCCTACGTGTGCGTGTGGTGAAATCCAGAGCATGGCCCACCTAACTGACGAATGCTCGATTTATAAAATATCAGGAGGACTACATAGAGTGCATTCCACAGATGACGAAGTCATTAATTGGCTGACAACACTTATTACATTGTGAATGCTGAATACGAAATAATAACAATTTGCTGAAGTAATCCTGAACTACAATTATGTATTTGTTACCATCTTCAGTTTCCGGAAAAGGCCCGGCCACGTCTATAGCTATGCGTTCCCATGGTGTTCCAACGATGTACAATTTCAATTGCACTTTACTCTCGACACGTCAAGGTCAAGCAATTGTGTGTTCTTAAAATGCCTCTATCATAAAGATATTTGCACTTATACGATAATATGAGTAGCCGTATATCAAGAAAACACTCTAATTAATCCATCTTATATTTTCTAAAAAATCATTTTATATTGCTGATGTGGCGGCGCTGTCGTCGCGCCACAAGCGAAATACATCGAAGCCTAAATCGCGCTATCAAAGTTCCGAATTAAAAAACAGTATATACACAATAGCTCCGAACTACCACTGGGAGCGTTGGCCGCTCCCAGGCGCACTGCCACCCGGCGGGAGATCTCCCCTTTTCCTTCCACCCGCCACAGTGGTGACCCCGACGTGATCTGAACACGCAACCAACAACCTTCGGAAACTGCAACTTCAAACCTTCGTCATCGTCCTCAAGTACCCCATTCATTCGCTCCCGAGCAGATATTGTCTGCAGTCTTCACATCCTGCAAAGCCATGAACTTTACAAAGGTTCATCGCAGAACTGGAATAATGCTTCCTGTTCCTTCAAGCTACTTTCTGCGCTACAAAGCCATCTAACTTTACAAAGATTCATCGCAGCACTGGAATAATGCTTCCTGTTTCTTCAAGCTACTTTCTGCGCTAGTGCGGCACGGCTCTGAGCCTTACTGCTCGCCTCTGCTTCACGGCACTCTCGCAGATTACTTGCCTTCTTCTCGACTCACCGCAGACTACAAGGCAATTCCCTGGCACTTGCACATTCGTCGACATCTAGACTGCACTATCGACCTCCGGTCTGAGCAGGGGGGTGATGTGGCGGCGCTGTCGTCGCGCCACAAGCGAAATACATCGAAGCCTAAATCGCGCTATCAAAGTTCCGAATTAAAAAACAGTATATATAGAATAGCTCCGAACTACCACTTGGAGCGTTGGCCGCTCCCCGGGCAGCACACCTTGCCCGGCGGGAGATCTCCCCTTTTCCTTCCACCCGCCACACTACTTTGAAAAAAAAAGGTTTGAAAAAAGAAATACGTGGACGTCCGTATGTTAATTTTGTATGTGATCACGATAACTACCAAAAAAATTGACGTATCGAGACCGGGTTTTTTTTATTAGCTTCAGAATTACATCAACTGGTTACCTATTTCATATCAATAGCCTAGTACGCGTAGTTTGTTAATAAAATGATTTTCAACTTTTATAAGGTTTATTGCGATAAAAAATTTAAAGGCACTTTCATACTTTTTTGCCCTTCAAATACAAAGGACAAATGTACCATACAGCCTATATCGATTTTATACTTTGTGTAATCGATTTATTTTGGTAAACATTATTAATTTTTTCCCTGTAGGTTACAGTACTTGTTAAAATAATAGAGCGCTCAATTTAAAACATGTAAATAATATATTTTAAAAGTCATTCCTGACTTTTTATTTTTTTCATCAAAACTAAATGAAACGCTCATGAGTCTTGCACTTTTGGCTTTTCCAAACTATTTTCTTCTATTTTGTGTTTGTGGACCCTTAACAGAAGCGCATCCAGCATCCGCATTTTCGACACCATTCTTCAACATTTTCACGGCACGGTAGAAGCGCTGTAGTACTTTTATGAGGGTTTTCTTTACTCCAAGATGACCACCCGAAACTCCGTCATGAATATGTACTTTAATATTATAATGTTTTTTTTAACGTCTCTAAAGTAACGGTTATTAAATTTAAGATTGAAAAAATCTCTAAATCTGACGTATAATTTTAAGTAAATACTGGGAGGGAAAACATTGACACGGAGTGATAAAATTAATATTAATTCATAATTTTAGTAAATTATTTGCTGGTTTTATCATTGTTATGTTTTCAAAATTGGTAATGAATGTATTTTCTATAATATATATGTAAATTACACTAAAACTTAAACAACTTTTTAATCCTACAACTAAATATTATACTAAACAATAAACAAAAATATTTATACAAGTATTTACAAAAAATCTATTTACATAAACAGTATTAAAAACTTTGAAATTCACCAGTACACCGTTCGTCTAAAACGCGCTAGCCCTGACTGCGTGTGCAACCTGAGGTTCCGCGCGATTGTAGGCATTTATTTCACGCAGGTAGCAAGAGTAACAGAGGCCTGGCGAAAGTAGTAAATAAGAAAGATCTTCCCTGCCTATCCCGCATAGGAAAAAGTAAAGCTATAGTATTATTGCATATAAGTCGTTTTCGTCATAAAATGTTTATTTCTTACAGTTTTAGGTTTAAGTTTTAGGTCATTTTCTATAGAGTTGTAACGAAATATTTACTAATCCAAGTGCATTTTATAAGTTGGTCGGCTATTACTCGTTACCTTGTTAATTGTACTTAACTGTGATAGTTTTCCTTTTAACTTCATTATATATACTAAACTACATAGGTACTTAAAGTATAGTGTATACTTTTCACATTTCTAAAAACAGCGGTTTAGTTGGTAGAGGGGGCGGTAGCGAAGCATCCATAGAAGCCGAGAAGCCAGGCTTGCCCTATCAAACTGCTCAATCAATAATATCAACTAATAAAATAACTCGTAAACTGTTTCAAACTATTTCAAATTTCGCGCGCTCCTCTGTTATACAATATACACAGGTCGTGACCTCGAACGTCAACACGCGGCAAAACTGTGCGATACTGCTGTCGATTAGTCGTCTCTCTCGCACGCGTGGGCTTTTTACCGCGCTTTCGAAAAGACGATCGCTCCCTTTCTAACCTATGGCAAAATGTTCTTAAAACTCAGCTACAAAAATAATTTCAAGACTGTAATTTGTGGTGATTTTAATATAGATCTCCTCCCAAATGCTAAAAAACATATGATAGCTTATCAATTTAATGAAATATTAAGTTCTTATAATTTCAATCCTATGATATCTGAGCCGACAAGAATAACTAAGACAACTAAAACTTGTATAGATAATATTTTGTGTAATTTTAAAGGTGGAATTCCTAGAATATGTGAACTAAATTTATCAGACCACACCGGGCAATTATTATCTATTCCTTTAAAACGAAGGCAAAATGTAAAATTCTGGTTTACATACCGAAGAGACTACTCTAAAGACAATATTCATAAACTCAAGAAATGCTTGGAAAACATTTCTTTCTCAGAGGTAATCTCAGAACAAGTTAATGTAAACATAGCTTACAACAGCTTTATAGATACATATAAATTATTCTTTGACTTGTGTTTCCCCTAAAATTAGAATAAAAATGACACAAAACAACAAGAACAGATGGCTCACAAAAGGTATAAAGGTATCCAGTAAAGTAAAAAGACACTTATATAAAGAATATAAATACGAAGGAAAAAAAAATCTTAAGACAAAATATTTAAAATATGCGTCAATACTGAAGACTTGTACAAAATGTTCGATAAAAAAAGCAAATCAACGATTAATAGAAAATGCTAGTAGCAAAGCTAAAGCTATTTGGTCTCTAATAAAAAACTATTCTGGTAATAATGTTATACAAAGAATTATACCAAAGATTGTGGTCAATGATAAAACAATAACAAATAAAAAACTAATCGCTACTTACTTTAACAATCATTTTATAGACTCTGTGCCAAACACGAAAGGATCGCATTCTAATAATATATACGATTACGTAGATCATAACACTAAAACATTTTTTCTTCAACCGGCTACATATCATGAAGTATTTAATGAGATCAAATTATTAAAAAACACATCATCTGTCGGTCCCGATGAAATCTCAACCAAAATAATAAAAGAAAGCGCAGTATACATAACAGCCCCTCTCACACATGCAATAAACTTATCTTTTGTTACTGGTGAATTCCCACAAAGACTAAAGAATACTATAATTAAACCATTGTACAAAAAGGGTGAAATATACAACATGGAAAACTACAGACCAGTTGCACTAATCCCAATTTTCGCAAAATTGTTTGAAAAAATTGTGTATAAAAGAGTTATAATTTTTTTGGATAAATATAATATTATTTCTAATGAGCAAAATGGTTTTCGTAGAAAAAGATCCACAAACCTAGCCATATATCATCTTATGAAAACAATACACGAGTCATTAGACAGAAGAATACACATTTCGGCGATATTTACTGATATGTCAAGGGCTTTTGACTGTGTTAATCATAAAATACTATTAGATAAAATGGAGAGGTGTGGAATTCGAGGAGTGGCTTTTGATTGGTTTAAGTCATACATTTCGCATAGGAAACAAGCCACAGAACTAAATAACTTTTGTTATAATACAAAAATAGTGACAGTTATTAGATCCAAATTTAGAAATAAGCCGCGGTGTTCCACAGGGCACTGTATTAGGACCCCTTCTTTTCTTGTTGTATATAAACGACCTTCCAAAACATATTCAAAATCCAACGATATTATTCGCAGATGACTGCACCACACTCGTCAAGTGTGCTTCCAGAGATTTATATCAATCAGATGTTAGCATTACACTCGGGAAAATTGTGGAATGGTTAAACCGTAACCAATTAAGTATTAATTTGTCAAAAACTCATGTTATACAGTTTTATTCCAAATTTCAAAAACCGTTACCATTAAATATAGAACATGAGTCAGAAATAATACAGGAGGTGCATTCAACAAAATTCTTGGGCTTAACTGTTGACACTCATTGTAGCTGGGAACCACATTTAAATGAACTTTGTGCCAAGCTGTCAAAATACGTCTACCCTTTGAGAAGAATAATTTCTAACACGTCTGTTAAAGCAGGATTGATGACATACCATGGATATATACAATCAGTTTTAGCGTATGGCATAATTTTCTGGGGCAACGCCCCAAACATCGGCAGGGTATTTAAAATGCAAAAAAAGTGCATTAGAGCTATGTGCGGGGCTCCGCAGAGTGACTCTTGTAGACCACTTTTTAAGAAACTGGGCATTTTGCCACTACCCTGTTTATACATTAAAGAGGTATCTTTATTTGTACGCAAATATGAATACTTATTTGAAAAATCTAAAAATCCCAGTAAGCCTTATAAAATAACAAGTTCATTTTATCCAAAACAGTACAATATAATAAAAGCATTTACTGTAATGCCATTAAAATTTACAATAATATTCCTGACTCTTTTAAAAATATGAACGATATAAGATTTAAAAAGGTACTGAACACGTGGTTATTAGATAAATGCTTCTACAGCTTACAAGAATTTATAGAAAACAAAGATTAAATAAAGTAATGATATATTTAGTGGTTAGATTTATTATTTAATTATTCCAACAAATTATTGAGTACTAAGACAAAATTATAATGAAAAAGTTAAATAAAGTAATTTTAGTAGTAAGTAAAGTATTTTTAGTATAGAAAACTGACATCATATATTGTAATAATAATTTAAAAAAAATACGATGACATTAATGAATTAATCTATATATTATATTTGATAAAGATATCGATTATTTGATAAATATAATTAAGACTTAATATTGTACACCTGAAATAGGTAGACTATGGAGCACAAATGTACATAACATAATCTTAAGATCTTATTTAATTTTACCTGTAGTCATGCAATAAATATTTTTGATTTGATTTGATTTGATTTGAAACTACGATTGTTTATATAGCAATTAATATGGAATGCAGAAACCAGGCTTTTAGTCTGAAGTTAGTCGAGAGTGTGGGCGTCGGGCGATACATTTGCAGTGCACTTCACATTTCAATGTTGATTACCCGTCTATCCACACGATGGAATAGACGGGTAAAAAATTATCCTCCATTCAGCTGTATGGGAGGTATCCAAATAAAAATGTTTTTTAAGATTTTACTTCAAAAAATTACTGAAATGAGACATGCAAGCACAATAAAGCGATCATTCATTAGGCGTAGAGCATGTATTAGAGCTCATGGTGGCCACTTTGAACACCTTTTGTAAAATTTAAAACGATATTTTAAAATTGTTATTTTCTCTCGTTTTCTTTCATAATTAAATCCCACAGTTATGAAATCAATATTTTAAGTTAATTTCAAGTAATGAAGTAAATTTTAGCACTATTGTAATAGGAATTCATTTTGTATTAAATGCTGGAAACACAGTGAGTTATACCATTTCGGAATCTCAATGAAACAGGCATATTTTTTCTTAATTTGGCACTCAGGTGACCATATTTTTTTTACACCACGTTAGGTTAAACTTAGGAAAAAAATAAGCAAACATGAAATTTGAGTTAGATCTTTGTTTAAAAATAAAACTATCCATGCGCTCCAAAAATCATAGTTTATATTTGATAGCGCTTCTATCCAGGAATACTATCCAAAAAACATATTGAAAAAATTCTTTCATTTGGAGTCTTGCCACCAAAAAGAGTAGCAAAGGATGTAATTTTTTTGAATTTTCGAAAATATCGAATTATCTCGAAAACCGAGGGACTTTTACAAAACATAAAACATATTTTTCTGAACCGCCCCAACGTCCTCTACCCGCAGGTACCATATTATCCATTCATTACGCCACACTCTGTACATATTTTTATTATTTTGAATTGTAATCAGGAAGATGCTGCTGCCTACCTCCTGTTTCAGTTTCTCTCTGTCATGTCTATGTATGTATACGGCACCCACGGGACGAAATGGAGTACTGTATGTTCTATTTTTACGGGAATATCCCAATGATGGTCGCCTACGGGCATGTTCGTTTCAACACACGGTGCTACTCAATTAAGACTATTTATTCCTCGATCATTTTTTCTTGTATAACCATCGAGCTTTCTCAATGACAGTTAAGTTAGCATTGAAAAAGTTCTTATCACCAGACTTCAAAATAAGGAGGTGGTCTACAATTCGTTAAGGTTTTCTTTGTATGTATGTTACGCAATATCCTTGTTAAATGTTAACGGGTTTTGATGGTTCTTTTCACAGTATAATAAAAACATACAGTAGGACGACGCCTTTGATCTCGTGGTAAATGCCGACAACGTCTAGACAGCGTATGGAGGTTAGGGTTGTCACAAAATAAAAACTTTTACTAATTTCATTATTTATTTTAGATCTACATCGTGATCAACAATATGATTACTAATATAAAGAATAAGTAATAATTTATTCTTAAATTTTTCCTGAAAGCACTCAAAAAGCTAATTGCACGCCTCACAACGTGAGGGAGTGCTCTACTCTCGATATGTGGCCATACCTCAGTTTCGCTACATAAAATCGTTCTTATACTCTTAGCTAGACATCAAATCCATATATATACACATATTACAATGACTACAGACATTGAATTATTGGTTTATTTTATAACTCGAAGCATTAAGGTAAAAGATACCCTGCGGCAACAGGTTGCTGTTGCCCATCTACTTCATGGAGGCCCAATATTTTATCTTCCTTGCTGTTATAGGATAAGTTTAATTTCAGACTCATCTCATCCACACAAAGCACACATTCTTTTCGGATGATGACATGCTTGATTGTAGCTGATAAAACATTCCACATTTGCTGGTTAAGTTTAGTTTGCATAGGTAGGTACATCTTAGCTAAAGTTGATTTAGACGGTAAACAAATAGTCTTCGATAAAAATCGATAAGCGAGAGGGCTCGTGTAATACATATTTAAGCAAAACAATTTGAATTCTCTGCTATATCTATTGTTTTTACAATGGGGTTTTAAATAAATTTGCGCCTTTACAATCGCGCTTAACTTGGGGGATAAAAATTTATCACAACCGTTCAAAAACTGTTCCGCGGTAATATTTTCATATTTTTTAGCAGTGCATTTTAACTTTTTACTTATTTTAAACAATTGTTTTCTAAGTTTACTTTTTCGGGGAGTAAAGTCAGTCAATCGTGCAGACACCAGCACTATACCAGAGAACTATAATCTATACCTATATATTGCTTAGTGTTGGTGTGTTCTGAATTTTGTGATGAAGGACCTGCTAATTCATGGTCTCTTCGAGCTATTTTTGGTATTACAATATGGCCTTTATCGGAGAGTTCCAATTTTACATCACTTAAAATTTTGACTTAAGGATCAGTCTGTGTATGGATCGAGTCGTTGGTTGGTAAAAATAACGTTGGTATAGATGTTTTCTCCAGTGATTTCTTCCCGTACATACTCTTTTCGAAATGCAAACTGCAAATGTACGTATTCTTTAGGCTTTCGAAAGTTTTTCCTACTAAATCAAGTCTTCCAATAACTTCCAGCCATAATTTGCATCTAAAATTTTTAAATACAATACTTATTATTAAATTTTCTTAATTATCACCCACAAACCTCAAAATTGACATCCCATTAAAAAAAATGATGTCCACCATCTTGGATTTAAAAATAAATTCCATTTTCGTTATCAGCACCCCAAGAAACCTCGAAATTGATACCCATATCATATTATTAAAAAAATGTCCGCCATCTTGGATATGAAAATGGATGCCAGTTTCGTAATAAGCACCCCAAGAAACCCCGAAATTGATACCCATATCATATTATTAAAAAAATGTCCGCCATCTTGGATATGAAAATGGATGCCAGTTTCGTAATAAGCATCCCAAGAAACCCCGAAATTGATACCCATATCATATTATTAAAAAATGTCCGCCATCTTGGATATGAAAATGGATGCCAGTTTCGTAATAAGCACCCCAAGAAACCCCGAAATTGATACCCATATTATTAAAAAAATGTCCGCTGTCTTGGATATGAAAATGGATGCCGGTTTCGTGATAAGCACTCCAAGAACCTCGAAATTGATACTCATATCATATTATTAAAAAAATGTCCGCCATCTTGGATATAAAAATGGATGGCGTTTTCGTAATCATCACCCCAATAAACCTTGAAATTGACATCCATATCCTACATATATAAAAAAATGACCGCCATCTTGGATTTAAAAATAAATGCTATTTTCGTAATTAGCACACCGACAAACTTAAAAATTGACCCCTAAATCTTAATATTTTATAAAAAAACTTCGAAAGACCGAAGACGAGGCACTATAGTATGGTCTAAAACCTTAGCCTGTCCAACCACACGATTTAGATGAAGAAAAATCAGTAATGCCCAGCGACTAGTACCTATTTTTTACGTCCGCCATTTCTTTTACGTTGGCTATTTGGCATGACATGACAAAATATACATAATGTAAAAAATAATAACAATATTTATTTACCTTTCTTCCGTGTGCGGAATTTGGTGAAATCGCAGATCTTTATTTATGCGAGATGACGACTTGCAATCTCTCACAGCACACGTCATATGAACCATTTTAATTATAATTATCAACACTAAATTTAAAAATAATAAAAGCAAGCGCGCGTTAACCCTGGAAGTCGTGTCCCGAGCTACTAATACGATTGGCATAAGCAGATCGGGCTCGTCCTTCCCGCGTCTCACCCCTCACACCCCGCACGATTGCCCCGTCTAGACATCTTCGTCGGACGACTGTATGGATTTATAGACCGTGGTTCTTTTTTACCTGACTGCCAAAGAAGGGTTATGTTTTTATTAAATAAGGTGTGATTTCATACATATTTGAAGAAAAATTTTCACCCTTAAGGGTGGATAGACTAAGGCCCGTATTAATAAACGTTACTCAGCTCAAGTACACGCAATTGAGTACAATCTTGAGGTTATGATCTTATTAATAAACATATCTCAAGATGCGGTTTAGGTTTACGATATCAGCTGAGTGCCACACTGATTAATAAAAGAAACTCGACTCTCAAGTGTGTATACTTGACTGCAAGTCACAGAACAGAATTCCTAAGTACAGCGTTTTGAGATACTGTTTTTATTTGTTTATTAATTAGCAACGATCTTGAGATGCTGATTTCGTAATGAGGGCGTATCAAATGATTACGCACTTGAGTTCGTCGTTGAGTAACGTTTATTAATACGGGCCTAAGACCCCGTGAATGCCAGACCTCCTCCTTATTTTATAAAGCTGATAGTTGCCTCCAACATAAGCAGGAACAATAGGCTACTATGTAAATTTGAATCATCGTGGCTTTGACTGGTAACTGGTAGCAAAGGTGTAAAAAACTAGCAACTTAAATTTGTCAAAGTATAGAGCGTAATTTTCTCATATTTTCTTCGGAATAATATTACAAATCATGTCATCCGTTGCCAGACACTTTAATACAGACAACTTTAATAAATTGTAACTGTACTTATGTTATAGTAGAAAAGCTGAATTTTATATGTTACTTGGTTAACTATTAAATGTTTCCTCAGTAGCCAGACAGTTTCGACAGTTCTAACACCTGGCCAGAAAAACATACAGGGTAGCGTGTATGGTAACCAGACACTAAACTGTCATAGATTTATTGATTAATATGCATGTAATACCTTCAAAGGCACCGATATGTTGCGTGATGCCACCGAACTCCTGATCAACTACGGAAGTGTTTCTTAATGCATCCAGAAGTGTTGTCTTGCCGTGGTCCACGTGGCCCATCACACAAACCACCGGCGGCCGGGGGCGAAGCGCCTCGGGCGGGGCTGGAGGCGCCGGTACTGCGTCCTTGTTCTGCACACATGAAGCGACAGGGACAGCATGAGCATGTTTAGGGTAGAAAATAATTTACTGAAGACCTTTTGGGAATATATTATTTACATCATAACAACAACATCTGTAAGAAAAAAAATATTTCTTCTATTTATATTTTCATACAAAAATAAAAATATTTTAATTGGACCTTCTAAACGGTAATAGTCCTAGTATTAGCAGAAGAAAGCGCGTGGCGGGGTATGGGTGGAGGGGTGTAGGAGGCGGTGCTTACTCATTTGAACTTGACCAGGCCTCTGTCACTCTTGCTACCTGCGTGAATTACCTACAATCGCGAGGCGCCCCCGGGGCAGAACGCATTCGGGGCTAGCGCATTCTAGGCGATTGAATGTTAAAGTTTTTAACGCTGTTTACGTAAATAGTTTTTTGTAAATACTTGTTGAAATACTCATCGAAATAGTTTTTGTTTAGTGTTTAGTATATTTAAATGTAGAATAAAATAGTTGAAAAAGTTTTAATGTAAGTAATTTAAGAATAATATATATGTATATTACCTTACCTACCTATCTATTTCATAAATTATAATGGCAAAACGTCGTTCCTACTATAATTGTTGCTTGGATGGATGCTTAATGAGCAAACAAAAGGATTCAGATATTCAGATTTTTAATGTTTTAAGTTACCGAAGGATAATGAAAGGTGATTTTTTTTTTGTTAGATAGGTACTTATAGCACATAATAAATAATAGTACAAGAACTTATAGCGAAAAAAAGAATTAAGTAATAATTTAACTACAGAAGTAATACCTAACTACTTTATTACAAAATTTTGTTGAAATTTACTTCACTACCTACCCAAGTACCTACTTACATTGTCTTTTGTAATTAAAATATTTCAAGTTATAATAACACAAAATACTGAAATTAAAACTTTGTTTACAAGATTTTTAACTAAGTAGAATACGATCACATTTCTGTAAGGAATCGTATTTCAGGTTTAGGCCGGCCACTTACATACGGAATTCCGAATCGGAATATCGAAACGGAATTCCGTGAACACATCACACACATACGTTTATTTACGTTCGGAATAACAAGGGTCAATTGAGAGAAGTTAGCCATTGTGTCTAGATATTCTGCCAGCGAATAATGACGACGATTTTCTGATTGCGATTCCATTGTTGCTGTATCATTGTTACTAGGTGCATCCCCTTATCACCCTAAGCTTGCAATATAGTCAATATTATGTAAAAATATCTATCTATCCAGAGATATGTTTTAAATATGAATGTCTGTAAACTCTTTCGACGAATTATTAAATAAAAAAAGATGAAAGGTTACGAAAAGCTATACACCTATAAGATTAAATGTAAAAACATACATAAACACACCTACTCGCTTCGGTCGTGCGACGAACACTGAGCGCGTTCCGTGCGGAATTTACGTATGTGTGTTGCGACTCGTACGAAATCTATGGAAGACTTGCGTTCGGAGCGGCTTTTTTCCGTTCGGGATTCCGAACGCACACGCATACGGAATCTCGAATCGGAGAAAATTCCGTACGGAAAAATACCGTACGTGTGTGGCGGGTCATGGATTTTATATGGGCTTGCTGCGTTCGGAATCTCGAATCGGAATATCGAAACGGAATCCTGAAACGGAATTCCGTATGTATGTAGCAGGCCTTATTTGTTGTTTACGCTATCTACCTATTTCTTTCGAGCCAAGCATCGTAATTGCCGACGAATGGCCTTGCAAGTTACATGCGTTGGGCATCACAGAACTCACATATTAGAGGAAATATGGTCGATTATAGTCAGAATAGGTACTTTACCTAAGTAACTTACTTACAATTTTACAATGTATTTTTTTACTCTTTATTAACAGCCCTTAGTAACCACGGAAAGTCCGTTGTGACGTAGGAAGGAGAAAAGATGCAAAATAATACGGACACTCGCGCCCAGCGATAAAGTTTTATTTAGCTTGCGTGCGCGATTTATCTGATTAATAATAACTATGTAGGCTATTAAAACGTCGGCAAGCACTCAACATCAAAGGAGTGCAACTTCTGTATGTAGTACTATTATTTATTCTGTGACTTGACCTAATTACCTATGTCGTCAGTCGCCTTTGATGCGCTCGCGACGCTTGTCCTTCCGTTGTGAGATTAATATTGCGAACGTTGGAAATTAGAGTCGCAGAGATCATACTTTATAATTACCTATTATAAATTTTAATATTTGTGATTTTTGATGTTATTTGCTTATTTAATTATGTATAATGATTTCAACACGATGTGTGATACTGATATCAAGTGTAAAATAAAAAAGGTATTTTCTTTGACGATTTATTCTGAAATTGTTTAGATACTACAAAATACAGACTTAAAAGGAGTCAGACATGACAGTAAAAACTTAAAAGTAGTGTTTTTGTAAATGTATTATATTCTGTAAAGAGTGACTATATACTATATACTAATATATGAATATATTCCCAAAAGGTCTTTAGTAAATCAAAAATGAACCTGTATAAAAATCCAGTAAGTGACATTAAAATATAATTATTTAAGGAAAGATGAAAACACCTTAAAAGTAATCAGGATTTATCCTTAATAAAAATTGATTCAATCTTGAACAAATAATAAAAAATTTAATAATCCAAATCCGTTAATATTAGGTCCTTACATATGAAATTAGCGTTTTGTACGGGAGGAATATAAAGTCATTTTTTTTGTAAAATACCTTTAATTAATCAAAGTATGCACCGTTGTTATCTATGCACTTTTGCCATCTCATAGGTTCATTGATTCCTTTACTAAAAAAACCATGGGGGCGAGAATCAATAAGCTCTTTGAAGGCGGTTTGGACTGCCGCATCGGAGTTGAATTTTTTTCCTTGTAAGAAGTTGTCCAAATTCCTGAAAAATGGAAATCTGTTGGAGCAAGGTCCGGGAAGTACGGTGGATGTCGCAGACATTCCAATTGTAGCTCATCTAACTTAGTAGTTCTTTGTTGTGCAGTGTGTGGTCTTGCGTTGTCGTGAAGCAGCAGTGGCCTAGAGCGATTGACCAATCTCGGTTGTTTAGCAGCTAGTTCTTCCTTCATTTTTTTTTTTTTTTTTATTGGACAGGGGCAAACGAGCATGCGGCTCACCTGATGGTAGTGACTACCGCCGCCCATGAACAACTGCAACACCAGGGAACCAGAGGAATTGCAGATGCGTTGCCGGCCTTTTAAAGGAGTAGGCTCTTTTCTTGAAGGTCCCTAAGTCGTATCGGTCCGGAAAAATCGCTGGTGGTAAACTATTCCACAAGGAAGTTGTGCGAGGAAGAAAACATCTTCTAAATCGCACAGTGGTGGACCGCCAATCATCCAGATGGTGTGGATGGTATCGGGAGTTCTGCCGCGATGTGCGTTCGTGAAATTTGGCGGCTGGGATTAATCCGAACAATTCCTCAGAGCATTCCCCGAAAATGCAAAGAGATGCAACATCTCTTCGCAGCGCCAATGAATCGAGCCGATCGGAAAGGACTCGGTCGTCGACGATTCGAGCCGCTCTGCGCTGGATGCGGTCAAGTGGAAGGAGCTGGCACTGGGGAGCCCCAGCCCAGAGATGGGAACAGTATTCCATGTGAGGCCGAACCTGCGCCTTGTAAAGTTGCAGGCGTTGTGCCGGCATGAAATACTGTCGCTCTGCTGAGCACGCCAAGCTTTTTAGAGGCCAATTTGGCCTTCTTCCAAGTGACCGCGAAACTGCACGCCACCGAAATGTCGACGCCGAGGATTCCGATACTGGCTGCGGCAACAAGGAGTGCCTTGAAACTGAGGAGATACGACAAAGGGTTCTTTAGCGGTAAACGCGCAAACTTGTGTCTTCTGAGGATTAAACTGGACTAGATTTAGTCGCCCCAATCCGAGACTTTGTTCAGCAAAGACTCGACTTCAGACACAAGTTTGTTCCGGTACTCGGCGACGTTTTCCGAGAAATATTCGCACGGCCGGCGTATAGAGCATCACCAGTGCTATCATCCGCAGCAATGAATGCTACCGGTTTGCAACATATCATTGATATGCAGAAGAAACAGCGTTGGTGATAGCACGCAGCCTTGTGGAACACCAGCGTTAATCGGCTTGTAGTCGGAGCATGCACCGTCTACAACGACCTTGATGCTCCGATCTGCAAGAAAGCTGGTGATCCAATTGCACAATTTCTCGGGAAGCCCATAGGAAGGGAGCTTCGAAAGAAGCGCTTTGTGCCAAACCCGATCGAAAGCCTTCGCAATGTCCAAACTAACGGCCAATGCCTCCCCCTTGGACTCTACTGCCTCCGCCCATCTATGAGTAAGGTAGACCAGAAGATCACCAGCTGACCGACCCCGACGAAAACCGTATTGGCGGTCACTAATCAGCTGGTGATCCTCAAGGTACCGCATGAGCTGGCAGTTTATAATGGACTCCATTATTTTGGAGAACAAGGGGGTGATGGCTATAGGCCTGTAGTTGGACGGGTCTGAGCGGTCGCCTTTTAGGATCAGTTGGACAAAAGCTGTCTTCCATGATTTCAGGACTACGCCTAGGGAGTAGGAGTACCGGAAAGACGCGTTAGAACAGGTGCCAACTCCGGGCACGTCCTCAGCACAATTGAAATTCCGTCAGGCCCACTCGACTTGTGAATGTCCAGGAGAAGAGTGCTTTGCGAACCGAGCGCTGTGAGAACCGCACATCCGGCATGGAGCACTCACACCGCGGGATGGTCGGCGGTGTATTCCCCGTCATCAAGAGTCGAGTTGGACGCAAAAGTGAGCCTAAAAGGTCGGCTTTTCTTTTGCGGCGTGGGCCAATGAGTCGTCCTCCTGTGCAGAGATGGTAGTGATGGCTTACAGAAATTCCTTGGACAGCCTTGGCGAGAGACCAGAATGCACGGGTTCCCGAAGGAAGGCGAACTAGTTTCTCGCCAATTCTGCCTATGTGCTGAGACTTTGCCTTGGCAATAACACTTTGAAGGACCTGGGCGAAGTTATACTTCTTTTTAAGCATGCTGGTGTTTACATCCCGAGCCGCCGAAGCCTCAGCCCAGGCCTGATAGCACTCCTGCTTACTGCGTAATGCAGTCTTACAGGAGCGACCAAACCAAGGCTGCGATCTGCCTCCGATGGGTACCACAGATGATGGAATAAATAGTTCCATTCCTGTAGTACCACATCAGTGACAGAGTCAGCAACAGCGCTGGGATCATCCGGCGAGAAGCAAACCCGCCCCATGGGTGGGATGCAAAGAAAGACCGCATTCCGTCCCAATCCGCCGACCTGTAATGCCAAACACGGCGGCAACCTGCAAAACGCAACCGCGAGGGCGTGGTGGCACCACACTCCGGATCAGACAATGGTCCGAAGAGCCGAGAGGGCATCGACGGAAACCTGATATCCGTCCGGATGAGAGGTCAGCAGAAGGTCCAACAGGGAAGGTACATGGTCTTCCACATCTGGAATCCGCGTAGGCGAAGTAACCAGCTGTGTCAGACCATATGCCAAGGCAAAGTCATAAACAGATCTCCCCGCATGATCGGTTAAACGTGAACCGAGCCATTCGGCGTGGTGGGCGTTAAAATCGCCAAGGACCACGATCTCTGCGGATGGGACCTGTTGTAGCAAGGAATCTGTAGCCATTTGGACGTGGTCGATGAGTCGGTCTGTGTCGGCATTACCGCTATGGGACCTATAGAGGCACCCGTAGACGCGCGGATGGTCGTCGCTATCTACGCGTAGCCAAAGGATGGACAGGTCCGTACCTTCAAGACTGCCGAGGCGTCGAGAACAGATGTCCTCTCTGACGTATACGCAAACTCCAGCCCGAGGCACAAAGGAGTGTTCCAATTTGTACCCCGGGTAGGAGAGATATGAAGTATCAGCCGGAGAGGACACCTGCGTCTCGGTCAGAAAGAGCAAGGCCGGCTTCGCCGTCTCGAGATGGTAGTGGACGGCGTTTAGGTTCGAGTGAAGTCCCCTGATGTTGCAGAAATCCACGGATAGCGTGGCAGGGGTCGCCTTGGTCTTGTTGCTCAGTTTGCCCCGAGCAGTTATTGTTTTGAGCGGAATTTTGCCCCCAGAATACGTGGGGCAGCCTGAGCACCCACGCTCAGGAGTGGAGTAGCATGGTCGTGGATGCTCAGCGAGGGATTCTCCAGGGGTGCTGGTATTCTCCAGCCCTCCTGGGGTAGTCTATGATTTAATTCCGCTACCATGTTGATGGGGGAATTGGGCCTCGGCCACCTGCACTCACCAGACAAAACGCAGAAGCAGAGCTTCCACTTCACGCCGGTATTCTGTGAGGTCGTGGTACCAACCCGGCTCGAGCTGGCCCATACGTGCAACAGCAAAGCTGCTGCGTGGCTCTACCACAGTTAATGCATGCTCATGGTTTGCAGTTGCTGACAATAGATATCTGCCGTAATCGTTTGGCCAGATTTTAGAAAGCTGTAGTGAACGACACCGGCGCTAGTCCACCAAACACTCATAAGTAACTTTTTCTGAGTCAATTTTTGTTTAGGCAGGATTTGGCTGGGTCTCCAGGGTTCAGCCATTGCGACGAGCGCTTCCGATTATCGTACAGTATCCACTTTTCATCACAAGTAATGATTCGATTTAAAATCCCTTAATTATTGTGTCGGTTGAGCAAAGTAACACAGCAGTCGACGCGTGTTTGCAAGTTCGATTCACTCAATTCATGAGGTACCCATCGTTCAAGTTTTTTTACTTTCCCGATTTGCTTCAAGTGGATTAATACAGTTTTATCACTTACCCCGAAGCCTGCAGCTATCTCTGAAGTGCTTTGTGATGGATCCGCTTCCACAATAGCCTTTAATTCTTCATTTTCCACTTTGGTCTCTGGCCGTCCACGGGGTTGGTTCTGAAGGTCGAAATTTCCAGAACAAAAAGGTTGAAACCAAAAACGTACCGTGCTTTTTTTTGCGGCACCAGCACCGTACACATCATTAATCCTTCGAGCTGTTTCTGCAGCACTGGTGCTACGGTAGAACTCGTACTCGTAAATATAACGATATTTCATGTTTTCCATTGTGCAGTAATAAGCAATGCCGAAGAATAAAATAATGAGGAAAAAACAAATGAAAACTCAAATGTACCAGCTAAATTAATTTATAAATTTGAATTTGGAATTCTTAACCAAAGAGGAGATATTTCAGATCAAAGTGGTCAGTACGACAAAACGCTAATTTCAAATGTAAGGACCTAATATATAATGTACAAGGAAAACTTTTAATTGATTGCCTCTATTATTTTGTCGCATCCTTTAAAAGTATGTTACAGACATCACTCGGTTTTAAAATGAGGCAACCGAGGTTTTTTTTTAGCGATAACAATGTTCTCTTGGCCAAATTCGACAAAAGCAGTATCTTCCAAATTCTGTCATTCTAACATGTCCATGCCTTCGATTCGATTAAAATAAAATAATTTAGACTTTAACTTACACTTGATGAACTAAGTTATAGAGTTGTGGCAATGATCGAAACAGCCCAAGGGAACATCAGTTTCGATAAGCACATACCATACCTCCTTTTCCTCAACAACCTCATCAGGTCTCGGCACAAGCTTGAACCGGCATCCTGATATCTTCACAATTTCCCTCACAATCTGCGGATTGTGTATCACTGTGTTCCGTGTGTATACAGTGTCAGAGTTCTTGTCGGCAAACTCTAGCGTTTGGAATACATGCTCTAAAAGGATCAGAAATGAGAATGATTTAATTGACAAGAACTGTGAAGAATAAACGCCTATATTATAAAAAAACCTTACACTAGGACTTTCTCCTGTATCGTGGATGCAATTTACATACATGAATTGCACAAGGACAAACATCTAAAATCAGAACAATTATTTGTATTACATAAAATACTTGTTCCATGCAGGATTCGAACCCGCGGCTCTCAGAGCCACAACTCAATACTAAATCACTGCACCATGGAGCCGTCAAACATAACAGTCGTAATTAAACCTTATAAAATATATTTCATCATTGTAACGTTTTCTTACTGCAAAATATTCCTCAATATGAGTAGAATAGGTTCAATGGCCAATATCAACAAGTCAAAAAAACTGTGCCCACATATCCTTAAATCTATACACATATAAATAAAATTGAAGTATCTGTCTGTAATATTGAAATAACTGGCTTCTATTACGCTCAGTTTATTTGCATACTATTAAGACGTAAACAACCATTTTTAAAATTTCGTCAGTTTGTCTGTCCAGACTAATTTTCGGAATGACTGAATCGATTGTGTCGAAATTTCACGAACATGTAGAGAGCAATGCCGGAAGAGATCTAGGCTTATATGTTTATCGAAATAACTTGAAGATTTTGTTTAAAAAACGAAAAATTAATAAATAAATGGTCTTTGAATATCCTAAATTGTTATATTATATGTTATATATATATATTATATGTTAATGGATCCTATCCGGACGAAGCCAGAGCTGGTCGCTAGTTTTAAATAATCAACTTAATAATAATATCTTCAACTAATCTACCAAAAAATTAGCTGACAGTTTTATGAATACTATCCTTAGGTACAGTATGTTTAGGTTTATCACATGTTAAAGTTACACAACTGATTATTACAAAACTGGTCCAAACCAGGAGCTGAAGAAAGTTCTTACCTATATCCTTCTTCAGCACATTAGCAACATCTTGCACTGTCATGTTTCGCCATATTCCAACAACTTCTGTGCCGCCTTTAGAGTACCGTATCACCCGTCTTCCAAGGTTTTCTACAGCCTAAGCAAAAGAAAGAGAATTTAAAAATTAGCAGGTGCTGGATAGTTCCAAGTTTTATCATGTATGATCAGTTTTTTTATTTAATTTATCAGTCTCTTTTGACATGATGTATATATTTAACGGATAGACCCGCATGAAAGGAGGTGGGATGACAAAGCAGTGCATTGCAGGAGTTTGGGCGAAGTCAGGCGAATGGTTGAGTTTTGCAAAAGTGTGAGAGTGACTCAACAGCAGCATTATAAGCAGACATTTTGACTTGATATTCGAGTGTCTAATTGATCAAAATTCAAATATTTTTATGAAAAATTTAATAAAATAATTTAAAGGGATATAAAGTATGAGATCAGCTTTATGTGTCATAAATGCACAGTGAACCACATCACATGTTATATAAGTTAAAATAATAATAAAAAAAATAATTTAAAATTGTTGCTCAATTGGCACTCACTTTCTATTTTTCAAATCCCACATTACAGGTACTTTGATGACCGATTAAATACCTAGTAATATTTCTTACAACACTACTCAATATTATATTTTACCTCTTAAGGTAAGATACAGCTCACTTAAAATCTTTTGATTTCTACTACAAAATAGTAATACATGTACTGCTATATGCCAGTCTAAGGCTGTGTTTCCACCAGAGATGTGCGAGGATGCGTAGCGAGGGATGTGTTTGTTAAGAACCAATAGAATCACTTAATTTACGTAGCCGTGCGTATTAAATAGCACAGCGGAGTGAGGTTTTTGTATATACAAAACAAGGGAAGGATGTGTACGAAGAATGTGTTGCGAGGGATGTCTGCAAGGAATGTGTGCGAGGGATGTGTGGTAGGGAATGGTACAAGTAACGGGCAGTGGCGCGCACGCTCCGCTCCCACCACACCTTACCCCGCTCGCATCTAAAACGAGCCCGCTAAACATCCGCTCATCTGCACACTGTTTCACAGCACTACGCATCCTCGCACCGCTCAGCTGCCTAGCATATCTCTGGTGGAAATGCTCACACCATTACACAGCCTGGCTACACATCATCGCACCGCCCAGATACCTCGCACATCTCTTGTGGAAACTCAGCCTAAAGGGTATAGAGAGTCAGTATAATTACAGGCTGTGTATCCGTAGCCTTGTTTGTTTGAAGCTGACATTTTCTGTCTAAGATTTGGTCTAAATGGGTACTACCATATTACCATCGGATGGATTGTAAGTTCGTTTGTCACTTCTATCTTTATATATAGCAATTATATCACATTGTTTTTCCGCGATGAACTACTAAACTACTGAACAGATTTTAATGAAATTTTGCACACTGTGTGCAGCTGGTCCAACTTGAGAGATAGGATAACTTTTATCATGATCAACATTTTTAATTGCAAATTTAAGGATTTTTTATAGGACAAAGGGTCGTTGGATAGGACAGATCAACGTCAGCCTGGCCAGCTAGTATCAGATGATGTAATTCAAACAGAAATTAGTTGTTTGATTATTATCATGTTGCATATTATCATTAATTCCCATGCCTTAAATGGATGAGTTAGAACATGCCTCTCTTTACGTCTTTATTTAAGAGGCATAATAAATTTAAAAAAAATGAATATTACATTATATTCACATAAAAATTTAGAAAAATCGTCTAAATGCCTCAGTATTAAATCAATTTAGCTGCAAAATGAGTTACACAGGCTTACCTTTTCTTCCGGAGTTTTTCTTTTCTTATTATAAACTGCTGATATAGATATACACCGAACCTTGTAATGTATATCGTTTACTATACGACTTTTGCTTTCTAGTAATTGGACTAAGCACTCGTTTTTAATTTGTCTAAAATGTAACCTAAAAATACATTATATTATGTATAAGTATATAATACATATATTATATATAGATCATTGCATTACCATTAATTTAATAATTATCTATTTTTAAATTTCAAAACATTGTAAAGAAAGTAACATCTCGGTAATATCATAACTTACCGTTTAAAAAAAATACTTCTGTACATATTGTGTAGTAACATTTATTTATGATCTAAAGGTACAAACGGTGTCCACAATAATACCTATGTAAAACAATTAAATAAGTTGATTTATTTTACATAATATTTGTCTACTTTTTAATAAATAATTAACCAAAACATAACCTCTCTCATTAAACTTCAAATATATTACCCTACTCTATGAACCAGCGTGACCACTTTTAAATGAGGAATCTACCAAAGACACTGCTAAAATCTACTGAAATCTACTAGGTCGCATTGTAAAATCTACTAATTTTTAGAGTAATGTTTTGATTCGAAATAAAACACATTTGTTAATGAACCTTATGTAATCAATCATTTATGATTAACATTTTTGTATTAATTGTCAATGTCATCGAATTTTTAACATTTTTATATAATTGTTTTTCATTTTCATTGTTTCCAACATCGAAGTACCAGGTTCAAATTTTGTACAATTTCCCGATTCCTTTAACCTCCTTAGCGTAAAATTGCACGAACGTTTAGATTACTAAATCTGTTACGATCTTCTGTTTTTATTCTATTTATAGCAGAGAAAATGCGTTCACATTTGGCGTTCGATACTGGTAAACAAAGCATTTTGTTTTATGAATTTACTGATATTTCCAAATTGAGCTTTATTGTCGGCATGATTAATTTATTTACTGACGCCCAAAACTCTTCAACATTAGTAACAGCCTCTGCTGCTAGTACTGCATAATAAGTTTGCGACTTCATATTAAGTTTAAGTTCCTGAATTCATTGTCGATTAGTTGAATGTCACTTTCGGAAACAATGTTTGGAAATTTTGAGGTAACATTAAACAAACTTGTAAATTCAGCATGTACAGCAGTTTGGGGATCTAAAAGCACATCATTTCAAAATATCATCATCAAATGGTAGTCTTGTTTTTAACTGCACACAAAGATTTTAAGAATTCTTGGCACCTTTTAAAAATATCTTGAAGCTGTTGCGGGGGTATTTGATTGCGATGTGATTCTAAATGTTTGGCAAAATTAACACCCAAATACAAATTGTTTAAGGGTAAATAATTAACGGAAGAATTAAATAATATTCTTCACTGATGTAGCTTACATATTGGCTTCATATAACAGCTCAAGATGGAGACAAACATGGCTCGCATGTCATTGTACAAGCGATGCACGACAGGTAATCTCCTTGGAAAATCGTTGAATTTGTTTGTGAACGGTAATATATAATCAAGGAAATAGAAATATAGTTTTATAGTTTCGTCATTTAAGGCATTATAAAGAAATTCCGCAGATGCATTAGAGTTTCTATCTCCCAAATACTGTCCCTGAAAATATAATTTCAATGCTGACCATTGTTGTAATATTCGATTAATACAACCGTGAAGGAAAGCCAGCGTATATCATAATGTCTGAGTAGCTTATAATGTTCTGTATCGGTAAACTCTTGGAATTCTGTGAACTCGCGCTGACGTTTACTACTTTGAGAAAAATAATTATAAACTTTGACCAATTGCTCTAATTTTCGTGGCAGTAGTTTACACGAATGGCTCACAGCTAACGCAACGGAATGACACACGCATTTAACATATACACAGTGTGGATTTAGTTCTTTCATTTTAGTCACATTCCAGAATGTTCGCCAAACATAACATTTGTCGTCAGCTGAAGCCAATCATATCTTCCCATTTAAGACCACGTTCTTGAAATACAGTTTTGAGTTTTAATAAGTCTTGTGCTGTTTCACCGTCTATATCTATTATACTTAACAATCTAGTTTTCACGCGTAAATCATTTTCAATACTTTGTGGCGATTGCTAAAACCTTTGTAGTGCTGACATCGGTGCTTTCGTCAACTATAATTGAAAATTTGGACGATCCGGACTTTAAATCTTCGTACATTCTTGTTTCAAATTGCTCCTAATACATTGTGCGATAGCAGCAGACTTGGTTCTTTACAAAAATTTTTAGCCACATCAGAATCGTGAAAGACTCGATTAATGATCCTACCTAGGTGGTCCATTATCCGAAAGGTACATTGTGCTCTACAAGACAAGCAACGATACACATTGCTTCTTTACATCACTGTCAAGTGATGTCTCTTGAAGTTACAATGTAAATAATGTATGATCCACCGTCATATAAAACAATTTTTTACTTATTTAATCAACTAAGTACACTGAGAAATACAAAACACTGCGTTGCTGCGCATAAATGTGACTGACTACATGAAAATTAAACGCATAGACTAATGCAAACATGTTGTACACAAATGTTTATATTGAGCGGGATCGAACCCGTGGTCCTTGGCACAGAAAATAGGACCCCTACCAATTGAGTAATTAATAAGTAATCAATTTTATTTGCACGCATAAATAACTTACGGTACGGATATGTCAACATGTCTAGGCAATTACATGCATAATGTCAAATATTGCTAAATTGCTAATTAATAATATTTTAAAAGAAACATTAAAAAAAGTAGGTACCTGAGACGATCCAGAAAACCAATCATATTTTTTAAATGTTTTATTAGCATTATGTTTGATAGACGCAATTTTGCTAAAATTTTAGAATTGCAAGCTACAATAAGTTATTATTTTCATCACATTTTTAAGCCACTTTGAAAATAATGGGTTTCCCATTCCGCACGATAAGTTTGATCGTATCTTCTTTTCATTTTAAATTACATAAATGTATGATTCCGAAAGCAAACAATACAAATGAACGAAAACGACTAATAAAACTGTGTTGTCTGACATTATAGAGCAACTTAAAATGATTTAAGTTGAAAGACCTATTTTACAAAAACAGTCTTTATCTATTAGAAAATTAAATTCAATTTACTATGCCCACTGTAAAGTTCATTCAATAATAAGGAATCCTAATCACTTTCGTGTGTTGTCAACTGTAAAATTAAAACTTTTGGTCATGGATGCTTGGTTTTAAGCCATTATTCTTTGATAGTGAATTATCCAAAACATACCGACGTGTTTCTCATTTCTACTAAATTTACTAAGACATTTTATCCTACTAGCTTATCGTCTTATTTGCTTCAAATCTACAAAAGTAGAAATCTACTAAAAGTGGTCACGCTGCTATGAACTTCAACTTCAATTCTTCAATCCATAGAGAATATAATATACCACACACTACTGTGAGGATACTGCGCATATCATAGACTTAGAATTACTTACCTACGCCAGTATATTCTATGCTACGTCTATGGCGCATATACTATGTAGGGCAGTTCAATCCAGTGTTACCAGACGATAATTGCAAACTACCGTCAACAGAATAAAATTGCCGTGTTTTAGTATAATTATTACTTTAGATTTATTTAAGAAAACAGTAAAAAAATTTTTTTGAATTTCAAACTATTTATTTCATAATGCATACATTTTATTATTACATTAAAATAACGCGCAATCTTTTTGTGGTAAGATTATGTGCGCTATCAATTATTTTAATGTGTTACTCGCTTACATTCTAAACTTTTGAAGGGTATAGTATACTTTTATAATTAAAAATTAAAAGTTTGTACAACCGACTTCAATATAAATTATTAAGAATAACTCAATAATTATTGGTCAGACCTTGATGAAATTTATATGAGATTACACAAAAAGCACCAGCTTTCAAAAAAAAAGAATCTTCGAAATCGGTTAACTCAGAAAAAAGTTATGAAGTTAGTATGAAGAAAAATATAGTCGAATTGAGTACCTCCTCCTTTTTAAAGTCGATTAAAAATTAGTTATGGCCATACGCGCAATAAATATAAACTTACTGTTCAAAAGTAAAATTTGAATTAAAAATTGAATGAAATATTAATTATGAATGAAAATTGTAAATATTTGACATTGACTTATTACATCGTTTCCACTAATAGTTCACATATGAGTACACAAAATCACATCACTATTATGTATCAAAATCAATTCAAACCATTATTTAAACCAACGTACTCTAAAAACTATGGAAAACGTATTCCGCTCAAAAAATGGCAGCCTGTAAACCCCAACCAAGTGGGCAGGGCTAAAAAACTACAATCAATGTGCTAGTTAGTTTGCCGCGTGCTTAACATCATCATAATCATTACAGCCCTTCACAAGTCCACTGCTGAACATAGGCCTCCCCCAAGGAATGCCACAAAGCACGGTCCTGAGCCACCTGCATCCATCGACTTCCTGCATGTCTTACCACATCGTCACTCCATCTAGTGGGGGGTCTCCCTAAAACAACAAAAAAAACCAATTACTACAGACCAATAAAACAATAACTAAAGCAGGTAATAATATTCTGAGACAACAATTGTACGTTGCTATTACGATTTTCCAGGGAAAGTAAGCAAGGATCTTTGATCTTACAGCCTTGTCTGATTTTTATGTTCTTCCCGAAACTCTTTAAATTAAACTGATGTGTCATTTGGCCGTGGAAGGAAAAGGGCAGATTCTGGTCGGGCAAGGTGATCAGCCTGGGGATGAGGAGAGACCAATGCTCCGTGTGGTAGACCAGAGCTATTCTATATATACCGCAGTACTTTAGAACTTTGATAGTGCGATTTAGGCTTCCGTGCGTTTCGCTTGTGGCACGACGACAGCGCCACCATAGTCACATTGTGGAGTCCTTGGGAGATTTCAACGATAGTTTAACACAGCGAACATTTGATGACAATTATAGCTTAAAATCCCTAAGCTAATAAAGAACCTGAGATTTGTATCACCACCGAAGCACTTATTAAATCGTTTCCACCAATAGTTCACTTGCATGTTTTACAATACACTTCAAGCCATTAGTCAAACGATAAAACAGGAGCAGCAATCGGCCAGTGGTGAAGTTTCCATCAGAACTCCCCACTAGCCATGCGTCAAATAAATGAAAACTAATTCTAAAACTGATTTCATTTAAAAATCATTTCGTATTGAAATTCAAACTAGACAAACTTGTTTTACAAAAGTACGCAATAGTTTGTTATACATAAATAACCGGCCAAGCGCGAGTCGGTCTCGCACATGAAGGGTTCCGTACCATCGTAATACAGGTTTCTAGTAGGATAGCCCCCTTTAATGTTTAATTTATTTTTATATTTATTATTTGTTGTTATAGCGGCAACAGAAATACACATTCTGTGAAAATTTCAACTGTCTATCTATTACGGATCATGAGATACAGCCCCTGACAGACAGACGGACGGACGGACGGACAGCGGAGGCTTAGTAATAGGGTCGCGTTGGTTACTTCGGGTACGGAACCCTAAAAACTAACGAAGTGAATCACTACACTCGCTAGAATTGGATTTCGGTGGTTTCTTGGATGAATGAATTGGACAATGATACATAGAACTACAGTAAGATTTAATAAGATCTAATTTAGATTGTTACCATCATGATCATTGAGTCGCTCGCTTTTCGAATTGCGATGCGACATTCTTTGCCGGAATGTACTTTGAGAATAAAATTTCGTAAGCTAAGATTTGCATTGTTTGTTTTTTTTTTCGTAATATAATTTCGTAATATTATTATACTACGAAGTGGATTATTCATTCGATTTAATTTATCGATTGACGACGAAATTGTCTAGTATTCTTATTTTGTTTAAAAGGGTTTAAATAGTTTTTTTTTGTATTAACTGCTAATAATAAAAACATATTCATTCTATTTAATTATATTAAATTAAGGAATGTAATTCACCTTTAACAAATATTTTTTTCATAAAAACCCATCTGATCATTGAACGAAGAGTACAGTAATTATATACGGGAGAAAATCGAATAAAAAATCAATCATAGACAAGTAATATTTATGTCCGCCATTCAATCTTTTGAGTTACTTTTTCGTTTTACGATTTCGTAGAGAGCACGATTTGTCATCGATATCTACGCAACACCATCGTTAAGGATTAATTACGTAGAAACAGATAAAACCTTTAAACCTGTGTGTCTACGTATCATCAACAGCAACACAGCTTAGTGAAATTGTTCCCGTGAGAGACAAGATCATATCTTTCTTCCAGTGATGCTTTTCCTTGCCATATACGTTATCGGCTGCAAAGTTACCACGAGTGCCTGATGGTGTGGGAATTATGTGCGATTAAAGGAATAATACAGACGGACTCAGAATGGGAGCCTTTTTGAACAAACCCGAGACTAAGAAATATAATGAAAGCGGAGAAGGTAACGGTCTACGCTATGGCGTGGCGTCGATGCAGGGTTGGCGTGTGGAAATGGAAGATGCCCATCATGCGCAGCTTACTTTAAACGGTACGCTGTCTGACTGGTCTTACTTCGCGGTATTTGATGGACATGCAGGTGCGCGTGTTTCAGCTCATTGTGCAGAAAACCTGCTGGAATGTATCTTACAAACGGATGAGTTTCGGCGGGAGGAAATAGCCGAGGCGATACGCGCTGGCTTTTTAGACCTCGATAAAAAGATGAGGGAGCTGCCTGAACTTTCCAACGGCGAAGAAAAGTCTGGTTCAACTGCGGTGTGCGCTTTCGTGTCACCCAAACAGATATACATAGCTAATTGTGGTGATTCCCGTGCTGTACTTGCAAGAAACGGTGCGCCGATATTTGCAACACGTGATCATAAGCCAGAGCTTCCTTCAGAGAAGTCACGTATAGTACAAGCTGGAGGCTCGGTCATGATTCAACGCGTGAATGGAAGCTTGGCTGTATCACGGGCACTCGGCGACTATGAGTACAAGAAGGTGCTAGACCGAGGTCCATGTGAACAGCTAGTATCACCTGAACCTGAAGTGTCTGTCCTTGAGCGGTCAGAAGCAGAGGATGAGTTCCTGGTGCTGGCATGTGATGGAGTTTGGGACGTTATGAGCAATGAAGCATTGTGTGCATATGTCCACTCTTTACTCCAGCTTACAGATGACCTTGTGGCCATAACAAACCAGGTCATTGATACCTGCCTTTATAAGGTAATTACCACACATTATTTTGATTGTTTATTTAAAAAAACCTACCAGTACTTATAAAAACTCACAATAATTAATAAGAAAAATAATTGGGAAAAGGTAAAAAAAAAACTAACAATTTTTTGTCCTTGTGTGACCTATGCTTATTTTTTATTCATGCTTAAGTTTCTAATAAATGTTCTTGAATAAATAATAGAATTATATGTGCTCCAGCATTTGTGTTCTATATTAAATGTAGAAGCTTGGCAATTATACTTTTTTATTTTGAGCTGTTATCAGGAAGATGCTGCCGCCCTGTGAGTTTTTACCTTTGTCACCTCTTATGAGACACTACTGTGTAGTGGTGGCGTAAGAATATCCACTATCCCACATAGTATATTATATAAGTTTATTTAATTATAAAATATGTATTTCAATTACCAAAAGGTTTCCTGTTCTTGCTGTTGTTTTTTTTAAATTTATTTTCTACTAGATTATGTATTATGACTTACAAAATATCACAATTTTGTCAATTTGTTATAATACTTAAAGTAAACGAAGCTCTCATAATGCAACAAACAAGCTTAATTAAATAGAAAATATTTAACTAGCACATTCAACTTTGATTATAAGTAATCAACATTTTTATATAGTGTGAATGTGAAAATTTTTGCACAAATTATTAAGCTAATGTAATAAGATTAGAAGAAGAATTGAACGCATAAATATTTAAAAAGTTAGTGTGTTAGACCTAAAAAAACAACAGAGAAATTTGTCTCTGTTGTTGCTTAGAATAAGTAGTAAGTGGTAAGTAGTAAGTAAGTGGTAATTGGTGGACATACCAAATTGCAAAGTATTTGCAGCCTAAACAGTAAAAAAAAAGTAATCGTGAGCCCTTACACCGGTATTCCTTCACCTTTGTACTTTTGTATGTGGTAGAGCCATGCTGCAGCTATATTAGTACTATAGTTGTAGTACTAATGGGTCGGCTCTGACCAAGCTCTCACAGAATACCAGCGTAAAATAACAACTTAATGTTGCTGTGTTTCGAGTGGTGACTTTTTACTGGAAATGAGGTATTCCATCTTAGTATTCAGGGGTGACAACACATCTGCATTTTGATTCTTAATCATGGTTTATGGGCCATGGCATCTACTTACCATCAGGTGGACTGTGTGATCGTTTGTCACCCTCATTCTATAAAATAAAATATAAAAACAAAAAACAACACTGACAAGTGCAAGAACTGTATTTAATTAGCAGCTTTCTCATAATATGATTAAGACACATCTGGTCACATTATTTTGATTGTTTTGATTGTTTCATCATTATTTTGATTGCCAGTTTAGTCAGATTTAATCATAGTTGTTATAATGTATAAATCTATCAGGTATAATGGTAACATGTCACCTTTGAAGTCATATAGGAATAAATATTAATTAATAATTAATAACTCTTATTTTTAATTCCTTGTAATCAATCACAATAGTTCAATTTTGTCACAATGCCACTACTATCTATATCCATAGCAGTGTGTATATTTGCATGAACCATTTCAAGCTACTTTAAAAACCTAAATTAAAAACTATTAGATCTACACACTTGTAATTTTGCATGCCTTATAAGGACCCCTTAAATACCTAGAATCCCAATAATATATCTATTATAGTTTTCAGAGTTAAGGTCTGAAAAGTGCAATTTTTGCACTCGCTAAATGATTCACTGATTTCCTCAAAAAAACCTAGGCTGATCATTAAGCGTATAAATGGGAAGAATCTGAAAACTGCAAATAATATTCGAAGTAGACAGGTGTTGACTAAGTTATCAGTACAGTTAGTTTTAAGTATAGTACTTGAAATTAATTGCACCAGAAACTTTCTAAACAGTAAAACACAAAAAACAAGTTAACTTTTTTTCTTTACCAAAATTAATGATATTCCACCAACAAGTTCCAAGAATGTTGTACATTTCTATAGATTTAAAAGACTGTTATGGAGCTTGGAGCCCGTTCAGATGTCAACTCCTTCTATCGGCAAAGTGGACAACACATAACATTGTTATTATTAAACTTGGCCCTCTAGTCACATTTATATTTTTTGTAAGCTAACTTTAAGGATAAGGTATTAAGGTTTTTATAATATTTACAGGGCAGTAAGGACAACATGAGCATCGTTTTGGTGGTGTTCCCGGCCGCACCAAAGCCAAGCGCCGAGGCTCAACGTGCTGATCGGGAACTCGACGAGACGTTGCGACAGAGGCTCACAGGTTGCTATTATTCACTACTGCATGCCTGCTCACATAAGCACAGACATACAGAAAGACAGGATGAGGGTTACATAGATCGTGATCGGGTGGCATCTAATGATGCGAGGGGATAATTTATTTGTCAGTGCAGTTTGTGCCATATTTATAATTTGATATTCCAATTTTGGCATGCATATAAATTGGAATCTATTTATTTAAAATGTGATTAGATCACTCAGAATTTACAATTTACCATTTTAAAAACTGTTGCATATTTAAAAACCTATTTCTTCCTTATTGAGAATTAACATAATTATAAGTACAAACTTGTGATATTATACTCGTATATCCTAAATCTACTTAGCAATAATTTATTGTAGTCTTTTTAAAATTTATAATTCTTAATTGTCTTGAGAATATTACTGATGTACACTTGCGTACACAAATCAGTTATGACTTAAACACTATTCATTAGTAAAAAGTGCCAGTTAGGTGATCGTAAGCAGATTATTTTTATTATAATCTATCAATTATATAATTTCTAAATCGATCTTTATACACCCACCACCAAATGACATAATTATTTAACTGAATGTAATATTTAATAAAGTAGTGTAGTTAGATAATTTTATTAATAGTAATTTAAAGCTTTGATTGTTACAAGCACTCAAAAGCCAAACAAATAGTCAAAATTTATAAATATTTTAATATTTTATTTTATTTTAGAGCGTAAAATATATTTATAATAGAAAACAAACAAACAAAATTAGACATTTAATTAAAAGTATAAGTCGACTTCAAAGATATAAATAGAATGAAAATTTTCTGCATAATAAATAGCTTTAGAAGTCTATGCTAAGACATAGTGTATATGTTAGTCAAAACTCATAACCGGCCAAAACCACTTTCGACTGCAAAAATCAGGCAAATTTTTTTGACTATTATATATATTTTTATATACTCTGATACTTACTCGTATGATTAGGCTGTTAGCATTTAATAAAACATTACACCAATCTTGCAATATCAGTGACAGTAGGTTAAGGTGTGGCTGGGGTGGCCCTTGGGCCACCCTAAAGACGCGTACATTATAGTGATATAATCGTTAACCATAAATAAATTAAAATATAATATTGAAAGAATTGAATTAGAACGTTGGTCAAACCACTTATAACTGAGAATGTTACTAAAATTTTGACTGTAAAATCAGTCAAAACTGTTTTTGACCAAGGGCATCGGTCAAAACCATTTTTGCCTGATTTTCGCAGTCAAAAGTGGTTTTGATCGGTTATGAGTATTGACTGTAACATATACAAGTATTAAAACCCCGAGTTCTGAAGCTATTATGAGGAAATTATGTTATACTTTTTAGTTCTTTATCACCAGCTTTTGCTTTTTGTTAAAAGTATAATTTTTTCGACCCTTTTGAATGGACTTAAGAATATCAAAATCTCGAATATTGTCTAAATAGTTACATTAAACAACCCCATATTTTTCCATGTTTAGGTGTGGAATTTAATCTTCAAATTTATATGGAACGACCCCTGAAATAAAAGATCTTGGGGCTTCTACGGTTCCTACGGCGCCACGATTTGAAGGCGGATTCGCATAGATCTCTATTGAGATACGCCGAAAAGTATGAATATTTTTTTATAATCTTGCTTAGTTTCCGAGATATCGAAACTCAAAAATTGCTGTAAATGTAAATGGCGCCGTAAGTACCGTAGTCGTGCCAAACTCTTTAATAAAAAAAAATCATTAAAATAGGTTCACAATCAACAAAGATATTGAGTAACATACATAAGAACATACACTTGAATTGAGATCCTCCTTCTTTTCTTGAAGTCTGCTAAATATTGTGTACCAGTTTATCTCAAAAAAAAAACATTATTATGTTCACTGCAAGGCACCAAATCTGGTGAAGGGGTTATAAATTATCAGTGCAACTTATGCAATATTTATAATTAGGTGTTCTTATTTTTACATATCGTCGTTGCGACTTTAAGACGTCTTATGTGTCGCTTTTGGCAAAATCACTTTTTGCGCCAGTCTTTTTTACATTTTGAAGCTCTATCGAATGCAAAAACTCTCATATGTATACAACTATTCAATCGTCATTTGTTTACCAACTTCAAGATCTACAATGTGCTTACTAATTAAAAGTTGGTGCTTAAAATATCTTATGTGTAAATGTACACATACGAGTTTTTAGTTATATGTCATACTCGAGACCTTTAGGCAATTATTAGAACAAAATATCTTATGTGCATTATTATGCAGGACGAGAAATGAGGGTATTTTTTAAAATTATTTACCTACGTGACTTTACAGCAATAATATCACGGGGACAAGCGAGACAGATAAAAATAGTGTGATTATTCTCCAATCATAGATGATAGATGACGCTCATTATAAGTATAATGTATTTTGTCAGTGCGTTGCAGATCGTTACTTGTTCTGCGTTGCGTAAAACGAAAGTTTATTCGATTTGTGAGTGTAAAACCATAAAAAAATAAGTAAACCACTCTGTACAAGTGAGATTGAGTTATTAGTTAATCAGCAAAATACAGGTGACTCTGAATCAAGTACTTTTTATGATTTTGGGGAACCTCCAAGGGTGAAGAGCTGTTCTAGCGGTTCCCTTATTATGCCAGAAGACTTGGGCTTAATATCTTCAGGATTGAATAATTAAGATGACGTTAAGGAATATTTATCTGATCAAAACATCAGCATGCTCCATGCCGCTGAAGACCAGGGTATTGGGTCTGAAGATGATGTTACAAATGCTTCATCTGATCATAGCATTAGCATACTCCATGCTACTGAAGACCCGGGTATTGCATCTGTATCGAAGAAAGTGCTACTGGATCAATAACACCTATCTTTAAAAATTTGAGCGATAACAGTGATGATGATCCAGATTGGGTTCCAGTGATTTTGCGATGGAGGCTTTCTTTATCCATTGTGGAGCCAAGTTGAAGAAGATTTGGACATCAATGAAAATATCAGGTCGTTGTCTGTGCAAGATTTACAAAGAAACAGGAACTTATTTTTAAGAAGACGGAGGATCTTGCCTTCTCTGGATAGTGATAATGGTGATAGTGACGGTGATGACAATGTTAGTGGGGTTTCATTTCCTGAGAATATTGATGATAATACCTCTGTATCTGTACAAAGACCACTTCCGTGCACCGTTAAACTGAATAAAGAAGCCTGCGTTGCCGGTAAATCGTATCTTGGGTATAAAAAGTTATCTGACAAATGGACAGCATGCATTTTAAGAAGTCTGAAAGAATTTTGAAATCACGTTGCTTACACATATATGTAGCTCCTAAATCTAATAATTCTATTCTTTGTACTCTTGTATCCAATGAAGAAGGTGAACAGATTCATAAAAATTTATGGAAGCTCAAGACTTGGCCTGAGAAGATGGCGTTTAAAAGCATCAGCAGTGATAAGAAGGTGTATAAGATGACGACGTAAATCTACAACAGAGATCTACAAGCAAAAAACAAAGTGACCACAATATCCTCATCAATAAATTGGACCCAAAATGCACAAGAGTGAGCGTGTAAATTATTTTTTCTTAATACACTTTGCATTGGAGAAGACAGTTTTCGTCGCTGGACTAGAGAGGTTGATACTTTCGAAGAAAATATTGAGGAACAATCTGCAGAAAACACTGCTTCAAGTTCAAATATTATTGTTAGGCCAGGAAGGAACGTTGAATTGACAAGAACTTTAAAACATGGCTGGATATTTTACCAAAAGTGCCGAGCCATTACTGTCGGTCTAGCTAAAAAAATTATGTTGAATCGACTTTTCGATCTGAACTCCACATGCATCAGGTTTTTAAGGAGTGGTATATTGAAAACCATTACAGAGCTGCCTCTAGAAAGACATTTTCGAAGGTAATGATTAAAGAAAATATCGGCATGCATCATCCTCGCACATTTCCAAAGAAGAATATGATAGCCATATTGTGAAGAAAATTGAAGCCCGTGAAGCCAAAAAGAATGCCGTAGCTAGTGCAAACGAAAAGGTTGTGGTTAACAGTCGACGTTTAAAGTGTTTTGCTTGCCCCAAAGCTATTGGCTAGTGCATTGTACTACAAATTAAAATTACAATGCCATAACTTTATGATTTATAACGTGCTATCCAAAGACGTGACAATTTACTTTTGGCACGAAGCAGATGGTAATATTACTGCTAATGAATACACATCTTGTTTAATAGATTACTGTAAAAAAACCTGCCACTTTCAACAGAGCGCGTTATTTCTGATGGATGCGGAAACCAAAACCAGAACCGAATTTTGTCAAGTGCCCTAAGCGATTTGGCCCAAAGAAGAAAAATTTGTATCGAACAACTTTACCTGGAAAAGGGGCACACTATGATGGAAGTGGATAGTGTTCACTCCACTATTGAGCAATACATAAACCACCATTATTCGCTCGCAGTGATTGCATCACCCGGATAAAACAACTTGACCACAAAAGCCCTATGATGTCAAATCCATTCACCATGATTTCTTTCTTAATTTTGAAGAGATGGAATCGAACCTAAAATCCATACGGCCTGGCAAAAAGAAGGGAGATCCATATTTTATAGGTTAAGACATGTTCATGAGTGGACTGTACTTCCACAGCGAAGAAATAATCAAAGAAACAGTCTGGTATCTCCAAACCGATTGTACAGATCTCCATTAAAAATTACTGAGAGCAAGTTTAAACATTTACAGGAACTGAAAATGGTAATAGATCAGGATTACCGTCCGTTTCACAGTGTATTACAATTTCATCCGGGTACTTAATGTATAGGAAAATATTGGTACTTTGATTTGTAATTTTTATTTTATTCTAACTTGTGGTTCAACTGTTCATATCATATCATATCCTAGTTAGAGTTTCCTGAGAATTTTTTTTAATAAAAGTAATAGCTTTTTATTTTAATTATATTAGGCATTTTTGTTCAATAGCTTTGATGTGATACATAAAGCGGAACCAAAATCTGTTATGTGTTAAGTAAAATTGTTTTTTTTTTATTTGTTATGAAACTACTTTTAATTTCAACTAACAATAGCAAAGTAAAAAGCAGAAAATCATGTGGCTCTTACCCTATATTTTTTGTTGTAGTTGGTTTCATTATATTTTTTTCGGTAGACAGTTTTTATCGATTTTCTCATAAAATAGATTTTTACACATAAGAGGTCTTAAAGTCGCAATGACGATATATAGAAATTGACATCTATTTTTTCCAAATGTGGTTAAGCTTTAGAATGCAAAATCTATTCACATTTAGAGCCTTTTATAATTCAAATTATTTAATCATAAAACTCTTTTTAACGTTTGCCTTTATAAACCCTTCACAATTTGTTAATTAAGACGATGTACAAACTCATACACATATACAATTTCTTCCAAAAAGTGGTAAAATTTTGTACAACCGACTTCAATATAAATTATTAAGGATAACTCAAAAACTACTGGACAGACCTTGATAAAATTTATAAGGGACTACATGAAAAGCACCAGCTTTCAAATAAAAAAAGAATCATCGAAATCGGTTCACCGAGAAAAAAGTTATGAGGTAACACACATAAAAAAACATTTACAACTAAAACGACTATTTTTTGACGTTTCAATCATTGGTGGTCTTTTCAGGTCGTATTTGACCGATATTTTTTATAAATTCGAATTACCTAAAATGCGCAATAAATATAATTAATTACTGGTGTTCATGTTGCTAAATTAGCTCATTTTTCGCAAGGACTATTTAAAGTGCCTTATTTTTTAAGATGTTCTTTTTAAATACTTCTTTAAGAATACTATAATTCTTAAACCCTATATTTGGGATAAAAATCACCAATAAAAATTTAGTCTATGGACCACAGCATCCACTTACCATCAGGTGGTCCGTGTGCTCATTTGTCACCTTTATTCTGTAAAAAAAATCTCAACAAACATTTAGTACATAAAACGCGAAAAAATCCTTAAAAAATAGTATCATTCAATATTATCATCATATCTCAATCATAATGTATTGCGATAAACAAAATGTGGTCAAGATTTTAAATCTTAGGAATACTAATCTATTAAGTCTAATCTGATGTAAACATCTATTTCGTCAGTTGCCTTTAATTTAAAAGTGCTGAAGGTGAAACACTTAGATAAATAATTACTAACATTTAATTGAATGGATTAGTACAATTGATTATGCTAAAAAGTAATAATCTATTTTACTAGATAGATTTTTTTTCTATCTTTCTGCCTTGGTATCTTTAACATAATTAATAGAAGCAGGCATCACAATATAATAATTACTAACAAATAAACTTATTATACTTACTAATAACTTAGGCCCGTATTTATAAACGTTACGCAACGACGAACTCAAGTGCGTAATCATTTGATACGCCCTCATTACGAAATCAGCATCTCAAGATCGTTGCTAATTAATAAACACATAAAAGCAGTATCTCAAAACGCTGTACTTAGGAATACTGTTCTGTGACTTGCACTCAAGTATACACACTTGAGGGTCGAGTTTCGTTTATTAATCAGTGTGGCACTCAGCTGATATCGTAAACCTAAACCGCATCTTGAGATATGTTTATTAATAAAATCATAACCTCAAGATTGTACTCAAGTGCGTGTACTTGAGCTGAGTAACGTTTATTAATACGGGCCTTAATCTCTTATTAACTAACAAATAGAGTTTTTTGGCATCATCTGATAACGGATCCGATAAAATACTATTACTGCTACCAATTAAGGACAAATTTAAATTTCAATTTGCTCTTTCTCTTAAGTTCTTGGCACTTTAGGCGTCTCTTTGCGGAAATCTATTATATTAATGTTGGTAAAAATTACTTTGCGTACATCCGCTAGATAAAATAAAATGAGTAGACTCTGCGGTGGCTGACCGCTAATCCTAGCGGTCAGACACCGCAGAGTACTACACCTGAAGATGCCTCGTGTAGAGGCGAAACACGTGTCGTATTTGTCGTCAGTGGTGTGTCTTTCCAAGCTTAGTGGTGTTGGGAGTAGTGGTTCTGGAATTAGTGGTGACGGGGATGGTGCACGCAATTGAGGGAGGGCGGTAGGTGCTCTTCAAACTATGTATAAGACACATCATTTTATTTTATCTAGCGGGGATGTACGCAAAGTAATTTTTACCATCTTTAATTTTTAGGTATCTTATATAGACAACTCCCTTTCCCTAGTTCTGCTGTTAAACAATTGTACCCAGTTCTTTGTTCCCGGGTTAAAGGAATAAACCACCTAGTGTAACTACAAGCTATGAAACATTGCGTCTTAGTATTGTGAACGTATTTGTAACATTCATTAATTGAAGTAGGTATTCAAATTCGTTTGTCTTGTTATAAAATATGTACATAATAATAACCGGCCAAGTGCGTGTCGGACTCGCGCATGAAGGGTTCCGTACCGTCGTAATACACGTTTCTAGTAGGGTAGCCCCCTTTAATGTTTAATTTATTTTTATATTTATTATTTGTTGTTATAGCGGCAACAGAAAAATACACATTCTGTGAAAATTTCAACTGTCTACCTATTACGGATCATGAGATACAGCCCGCTGACAGATAGACGGACGGACAGCGGAGGCTTAGTAATAGGGCCCGTAGGTTATCCTTCGGGCACGGAATCCTAAAAAGGATAATACAATGTACCTCATCTTCATCATAACTACAAACGTAGGGCTTCCCGTAGATGACCTCATAACTCATTGTTATTCGGAAGACGCTGCTGTCCATCTCCTGCTTTATTTCCCTATGTGGAGTGGATATTCTCACAATGCTACTACACGGTCTAACAACTAACTAACTCATCTTAGCATTGGTTATTCGTAATTATCGCCTCCATTATAGGTGAATATGCCAATCTTGGCTAATCGCTCGTAAATTTTAATAGAGCGCGGGAAAATCGTTACGGGCTAAAGTCGGCTTGGAAGTGTTTAGGTTTTATATCCAAAATCTATTGGCTTGATCCTTCTTTTCTTTTTTCTTGTTTTATTTTTAACTAGCTGATACCCGCGACTTCGTCCGCGTTGCTTACACACGTCACTGAACACGTAGTGCTTATAAAAATTCTTAAAACTTTAATAACTTTATGTTAAATGAAGATATCGCAATTTTTTTTTTAGATAAGGGCCAAGTGTCTAAGGAATAAAACTTATAAAACCTAATTGAAATCGATCCAGTAGTATTTCCGTGATGCGCGCACAACTGCATACCTCTATCATTTTATTTATATACATAACCGAAGATATTTTAACCTGACAGACTTGTTGTTGACTGTCGATTATAATTTTATTTTATTAATAAAGTGAAAACCGACATCAAAGAACTAAAAAATATAACTATCGGAATCGGTTGACTTGGTAAAGAATTAATACCCCATATGGCGTTCAGATGCTATGCAAATTATAGAGTAATGACTTTCACATGGATCTCATCACCATATCTTGACCAAATTTACATGGGACCACCCTAGAGGTATCCCCTTTCTAACGAAATAATTGAAATCGGGCAACATGGTAAATAATTATCGCTTAGTATACCTAATTATAAATAAAAATATTGCGATGAATTGAGAATCTCCTTCTGTTTTTGAAGTCGGTTATCATTTACTTAGAACACCGTTGTCGCTTACTCAAACAAAAAAAAAACAGAAACTATTGATACCTAGGGGCCATCCTTTAATCACAAGGTTTTTGGCCACTTTCAGTCTTTCATACTACCCCCCCCTCGGTGATACGTCGTAATTTTTTAGGTTACCCCCCTCCTCCCCCCTCCCAGCATCACGTGTATAGTTTATTATTGAAAAGATAAGATATGTTTAGAATCTGTTATAATAAACAATATCGTAAAATTTGATTCTGAAAAATCATCAATATTTAGTTCATTTCATTTGTTAATTACCTAGTTAATAAGAATTTTACACGTCGCACATTTAATTATATCTTTTCGTCGCACGCAAAAATACACGTGCTGGTCACATCGCTTAGCGCCTTCCCCGTTCGGACTTCACGTGATTTAAGAACGACCCCCTAGATACAAACAAGTACACGATATAGGTACATTCTCATACGTATTTTGACTTTGTAATTTTTCATGTAATTAAAACCTTAGGTAAATAAAAAGTGTACTTAATTATCCAAATTTTAATTACGTGGATATTTAGGTATTCCATTTATTATATATTGGAAAAGGGTATTATTTTTGAATAAGAAATCTTAATTTTTATTTTCATCAAATATACTGTTTATATATTCGATTATTCGAATGTTTTTTATTTAGAAATTGGAGTAATTAGTAAATATTTCAATTGAATTTAAAGACATCTTATGAAATTATAATTGTAATTTTATATTATTTATTTGTTATTTGTATAAAAAATTGTTAAGCGAAAGTGGCTTGAAATATTTTACGTATTTCTAAATTATTGACAATCACAGCTTCAAGCGATTTTCGCTTGTATAGTAAATACAGTTAAATACAATTTTGTAATTCTAAAGTGTGATAATTATTGTGACTTTGGCGGGATTTTGACCCCTTTTTTCTTCTAAAAATAAGATATTCAAAGCATAAATTGTTATCTAATAATACTTTCTTTATTAAATACTGTTTTGAAAGCATTACATGTTTCATTGCTTTAGTCCCGTCCTTAATTTTTTTTTTAAACGACTCTTTTAGTAAGAGGGTTAAAGCAATGGACGTGTAATCGTTATGCCAGCAAATACGTTTGTGTCGCGAAACGAGCAGCAATTGGCATTAATATAGTGAAGCCGTATTACGTATGCGCTACTAGAACTAATCTTTCAGTTTACGATTCTTATCGGTTCTATTTGTGTTATGCGCTTGCATTAAATTATTATTAGACGCGGTATAATTGAGTTTCAAAGCATATTTACTTTTAATTCTAATTATATTAATTAAGCAAGGCTCGGTAGGACTGTAGTGGCTGTGTAAGAATATCCAATACTCCATATCAAAAACAAAAATTAATAATTTTTAATCTGGAGGTAACCGTGGTTAACTATGACATTGGGACGTCAAATACCTCAGTCCCCCCCGTGACCATGGGTGCTGTAAAGTACTCGAAACGTCGGGAATATAAAATAAGTTAATATACGCGATAAAATCCGTAAAACTAGTTTTATTTAAATGTGTAGTGTTCGCGTAAATATAAGAAATCAGTACAATACTCCATATCGTCTCGTTGGTGTCGTAGGAGTACTTACTTTCTGAATTCTACTATTAGCTCCTTTACTATAAACTTTGCTTTGCGTGAGGGGTTTTGTTAATCGTTATCATCATCATCAATGATGATATCATTCCAGCCTATCAAAGTTCACCACCGAACATGATCTCATAGATTGCTTCATAGATATTTGCCATAGTTATCTACTACGCTTGGCAGGCGGGTTGGCAACCGCCGTTTTTTATAATTTTGACTTTTTATCAGTGTTGACTGTTTTAGGTTGATAATGGTTAGATTTTATGTACAATATAACTATATACATATATAAGAATTACGTGTCATATTGTTCGCGATGAACTCTTAAACTACTGAACTGATTTCAATGAAATTTTGCACACTGTGTGCAGTTTGGTCCAACTTGAGAGATATAATATTCGCACTAAGCGCTATAAGTCATCTTTCATAATGCGCACAGCCAAGGCGTGGAATACCCTGCCGGCGTCTGTTTTTCCGAGTGCATATAACCTTAACCTCTTCAAGGTGCGTGTTAACAGGCTTCTCCTGGGTAAACTCGCTTCATCGTAGACCTTATCTTTGCCCTCGGGCCGGATGAAGGTCAAGAGTGAGCCCATTTTTTATTTAAAAAAAAAGTGACCCTCAATATTTTTTTATTGCGAATTTAAGAATTTTTTATAGGAGGGGTCGTCGGAAAGAGCAGAACAACGTCTGCCTGGCTAGTATAACTATAAATTTGAGGTTTAAACAGCTTGAAAAACCGTTTTCGCTGCACGAATTAAAAATTACGGTTGCCAAATATTGTTCTTTTAAAATCCACTGCCCTTTCAAATTTCAATTGAGGTTCTTCCGACCGTTGTAGAAGCGTCGTAGAAAACTGCGCACTTTTTGAAATACAAAAGATATATATAGTATATTTATGTGTAGAATGGATATATGTATGTAGTTAATAATCGACATTATTCTATGTAATTGTAATCAAATATCATTTTTTTAATTTTTTTCTTTATATTTCTACACCTACGTCTAATTCTCACTACGTCATTGGTTAACTGGTAAAACATGCCTATTCGAATTAAGTCCGCCATTTTTTTTTATAGAATAAGGGTGATAAAAGAGAACACAGTCCATCTGATGGTAAGTGGATGCTGTGGCTCATAGACATCTATTCTATAGTATTCTGTGAGAGCGGAGATTCGGTCGAGCCGACCCATTCGTGTTACAACCATAATATAGCTGCAGCGTGGCTTTACCACGTATTACTTTTGTATTATTTTGTAATAGAGAATGTAATGATGAATAAAAAAAAACATGCGTGAGTGTCGTGGAACACTCGGTTTGAACGAAGATTAACAAATACAAATATATGAATTACTAGCGTCTATTAAAATGAAGCGTCATTTAAAATAAAATAATATTCCTTTCATGGCAAGATAAGAAAAAGTGCGAGGGAGATGGATATTATTCCATCTCGCTTCCTTATAGCCGCCAAGGCCGTCTACACTACGTGAGAAGGGGTCGTGACGGAAAAATCTTACATTTTTTCTCGCCTAGCACTCATCCGCCAAATTATTACCGTCCGATAAGGAACTTCGTTCCAATAAATAAATAAACAAAGGAATATAGATTTAAGTTGTAACATCCATATGCAGTAATAACTTAAGGTCGTATCTCTTCTGGACCGTTGCCTATTCCGTAACATGCGTGAACATACAACATACCCATCGAACTGTCAGCTTACTACATATTGCAAAGTAGGTCAGTGTGATTTACCCGCCCTTCACCTACGCCGCGAAATCCAATTAGTAGTGCTATTAGTTAGAGATCAATCGGTAATTGACATTTTGCTGCTGTCTAATATTTTCATAGTGCTGATGGCATAATGACATTGACATCACAGTGTTATCTATAGCCAACACGATGGTAGTGGTAGGTTTTGCGATCTATGAAAAAAAAGTCTCGCTGGGTTTCTTGCTGGTTCTTCCCAGGACAGAGGTTTTTTCTGGACTAATGGTAAAATTAAAAAAATTACTGAATAAGAATTACTTATAAATCTATATTGAAAATAAAAATCTTATCCTATTCTATTAGATATAAAAAAATTGCGGATCATCCGAAATCAAAGCCGTTTTATGATCACGCATGATCTCTCTCTAGTCGTGTTGAATTACCGTCCCATGGAGAGATGGCTAGTCTCCGTTTCCAGTGATGTCTTGGTAGCGGTCTAGAGTCATGGCGATAGTTCTGCTGGGGCAGGGTTTCCCAACTTTTTTTTGATCAGGGACCACGTTGATTTCTTTGTTTTAGCAGGGACCACAAGGTGAAAGAAAAAACTATGTTAATCTAACAATTTTAATCACAACTTTTTGGAACGAAGTTCTTTATCGGACGGAACAAATTTGGCGGATGGGGGCTAGGCGAAAAAAAGTGTAAGATTTTTCCATCACTACCCCTTCTGACGTAGTGTAGACGGCCTTGGCGGCTATAGGGAAGCGAGATGGAATAATATCCATCTCCCTCGCCCTTTTTCTTATCTTGCCATGAAAGAAATATTATTTTATTTTAAATAACGCTTCATTTTAATAGACGCTAGTAATTCATTTATTTGTATTTGTTAATCAATAATATAATACGTTTATCAATAATAATATATTAGAAGCGTCAGTAGCCTAATGGCAGGGCGCGGACAGCGAACTCGAAAGGTCGTGGGTTCGAATCCGCCATTCGACTACTGTCCTGAACCACTTCTAACACCAAGCATTTTAAGCTTACCAGAAGTGGTTTAAGGGAATATTAGTAATGTTTAATAGCATTACTAGTATTAAAAAAAAACTACGAAAGGAACTTCGTTCCAACCGAGTGTTCCACGACACTCACGCATGTTTTTTAACATAATTATACTTACCTATAATAAACTGTAAAGAAGCATTCATGTTTGGTAAAAAATTGCGATTTGGATCGCGACACTACGCACGGTGTTGCACTGCCCGCGTGACGATAAAATAATAAACGTGTTATTTGAAAAGGATTGGGTAGGTAAAATATTTCAATCTTTGCAGACCATATTTAAGCTCTTGCGGACCACTGGTTAGGAATCACTGTGCTAGGGTGACGTGCTAAATAAGCAAAGCAAAAAGCCACAGTTGTGTTCCGAACAAAGATTCTTCATTGTCATCTAAATGGTTACATTAAAATGCTCATTTTTTATTTTGCTACCCTTAGGAGTGGGTTTTTTCCTCCAGTATTTTATTTTTTGTGGCTCTACCTCTGAAGTATAAATTATTTAATAAAAAAAACATCGAAATCGGTTAACAATTATTGACAAAGATATCGCGTAACATACATACAAAAAAGAACATACAGTCGAATTGTGAACCTCCTTTTTTTGATGTCGGCTAAAAAGGGTCTCCGGTTCTCTACAAGTTTGAGTACCATACGAAACACAGCAGTATTACACTGCTATTTTACGCTCGTATTATGTGAGAGCGTGTCTTGTTGTTCTTTTTATAGGATAAGGGTGACAAACGAGCACACAGTCCCACCTGATGGTAAGTGGTTGCTGCGGCCCATAGACATCTACATCTATCCTTGTCACTCACCCTTGAGGACTAAGATGGAATGCCTCGTTAAAAGTCTCCGGTTCTCTACACTCACCATGCGAAACACAGCAGTGTTGAGCTGCTATTTTACGCTGGTATTCTGTGAGAGCGTGGTCCTTCCCCGGTCGAGTATAGCTGCAGCATCGCTCTATCACGTAAATGTTGTGTATTCTTTTTTCCATTCTGTGGTATGCACCATGCACACACAGCTTTATTGTGCTGCTATATTAAGATATTTACTGTAATTCCTGTTTGGAAAAATACTGATAGATTACTATATAATTATTGCACTAATATCGGCACCGAATCGTGCTGATGTAGTTATTTTTGGTCGCCTCCACGTTTCATATAACGTTGCGTAGGTACTGCCGCGCACGCAAATCACGATACAGAAGGAACCAAGTCGATTTTTCAAATGGTTTCCTCATGGTGTCCTTGAAAGTGATATTTAACTTTCCACATAAATATGGAAAATTAAAATCCATGAACAAGAAATTAACATGTAAAACTGCCATATAAATTTACTAAACTGCCACAACATAATAAATTTAAGTACTTTCATAAATTTATATATACGAATATTAAACATTGAATAAAACTATTCTTTTTTAATTTAGGTAAGTATACCTACTTCTAAATCGTCAATGTGAATTGTGAATGAATAACGCGATAGAAAAAGAAAAAAATCGTTTAAATGCAGCTCTCACTTGGATTATTTTGTTATTTTATTTGATCGTTTTTTTTTTATAGAATAAGGGTGACAAACGAGCACACAGTCCACCTGATGGTAAGTGCTTGCTGTCGCCCATAGACATCTACATCTATCTTCGTTTGCGAATTTAAATGTAGATGCGTTGTCAACCGTGAGGATTAAGATAGAATGCCTCTTTTCCAGTAAAAAAGGGTCTCCGGTTCTCTACACTCACCATACGAAATACAGCAGCATTAAGCTGCTATTTTACGCTGGTATTCTGTGAGAACGTGGTCCTTCCCCGGTCGAGCCGACCCATTCGTGCTACAACTATACTATTAATATAGCTGCAGCATGGCTCTACCACGTAACAAAATTTGACATGGCATGGTCATCGTCGTCGTCATCGTTATCGTCATCGTCATCGTCATCGTCATCGTCATGGTCATCGTCGTCGTAGCACTGTAGCACGAATGGGTCGGCTCGACCGGAATAGGACTACGCTAAAATAGCAGCTTAATGCTGCCGTGTTTCATATGCTGAGTGTAAAGTAGGAACCGGAGACCATTTTTACTGGAAACGAGTCGTTCCTCCATCTTAGTGACAACGCATCTGCACTTTGATCCTTAATCGAGGATAAATGTAGACCACACCACAGCGTCCACTTACCATCACGTGGACTGTGTGCTTGTTTGACACCCTTATTCTATAAAAATAATATTATCATTTTCCATAACAATTTATGATGCTGCTAAAATTTTGCCATCTTTAAAATGATGGCTTTATCTACATCTATTTCTCTATGATAATAATTGTCTTTTAGTTTTTAAGGCCAGAAGTTTTAAGCGTTTTTTCTGAAAATGTTATAAAATTGCAATTATGATAATTTTTAGTCTTTATTTTCTACAGACTTCAAAAAGGAGGTACTCAATTCGACTGTATGTTTTTTTTATGTGTGTTACCTCATAACTTTTTTCTGGGTGAACCGATTTCGATGATTCTTTTTTTATTTGAAAGCTGGTGCTTCTCATGTGGTCCCATATAAATTTGATCAAGGTCTGACCAATAGCCTTTACCAAAATTTTTAATTTTAAATTATTTGAGTTTTACGGTCGGTGACAGCAGTTTAAAAATATTTTCTCAGCAAAATCTATATCTATACAAATAAATAAAATTGAAGTGTCTGTTTGTAATGTCAAAATAAAAGCTTTTTACTAAATGAATATGAAAGTATATACGATACTTATAACAAAAACACAATTTTTAAAATTTTTGTCTGTCTGTGTGTCGTCTGTCTGTGTTCCGGCTAATCTCCGGAATGGCTGGACCGATTTTGACGGGACTTTCACTGGCAGATAGCTGATGTTATAAGGAGTAACTTAGGCTATTTTTGTTTTTGAAGAAGAATTAGGGTTCCGCGCAAAACAAAACACATGAAATCCAATCGTAATAAATTACACGCAGGCGAAGTCGCAGGGAACAGCTAGTTTTAAATAAAATGGTGCTTCAAAAAGCTTTTGCTTGACGCGATAAGGTAAAAACAAATAACTTCCGATTTTAGCCCACAAAACTATACTCTTAAATCGAAAAATTTGGATTTGGAACTCAATTTGGGCAAAGTAAAAGAGGCGAGAGAGGTGTGTCAGAATCCTGCCAATTAAAAGTCCGTAGTCTCTGCCTACCCCTCTGGGTGACAGGCGTGGGTGTTTATGATATATGATTACGATGAATTTAATAACAATAGTGAATTTCAATTAAGTATCTACGTAAAATTGTGTCTGAGAAAGTTTGTGACTCTACACTGAGGTGATTGGATAAGTGCGTTCGTAGTATTAATTTTGGCACGGGACACTAAACACGGAGGTGGATAAACTCTTTACTTTTCTATAATTATATTCGCTGGCCGGCAGACGTTTTTCCGCCCTTCCCGGTAGGTGGCGCGACGAATTTGATTTCATTATAAAATTTATTTATAACTCCACCATCTATCGGTTACACATTTTCCACTTCGGCCTCTCAGTATATTTACCAAAAGTTTAATGTATGTACATAAAAACAAAAATAGTTTTATAAAAAAATTGTGATATACATTCTGTAAATACTAGGAACAAGCACAATCTAGTTATACCAGTTACTTGACTCCAGAGTCAGTAATTCCTTCATGGGACAATGTATACGCTTCTACAACAAAGTCCTAGAAAATATGCAGGGCCTACCCATCAAAAAGTTAAAAAAAGGAGCAAGAATTGTTTCATAAGGGGTTATTATACTACTAAAGAGTACATAATTGATAATAACCCCTGGAAATGAGCTGATCGCTACCAAGCTGTTTCTAAATGTTTCTTATACATACTTAATGATTTCTTATATTTACGCGAACACTACACATTGAATAAAATTATTTTTACGGATTATATCGCACCCATGGTCACGGGGACTGAGGTGATCAGTCCCCGTGACCATGGGTGCTGTAAAGCACCCGAAACGTCGGGAATTAATAAAAAAGTTAATTAAACGCGATATAATCCGTAAAAATAGTTTTATTCAATATACATACTTAGTTGTATAAAATAATATATTGTAAATTAATGTTTTAAAAAAGTCCCGCTGGGTTTCTTGCTAGTGCTTCCTAGGACAGAGGTTTCTTCCAAACCAGGTAAAACATAAATGATTTTCGATAAGTATTCTTGCAATCTATCTAATATATAAAAAAAACATGAGTGAGTGTCGTGGAACACTCGGTTGGAACGAAGTTCCTTTCGTAGTATATTATTATTGATAAACGTATTATATTATTGATTAACAAATACAAATAGATGAATTTCTAGCGTCTATTATAATGAAGCGTCATTTAAAATACTAAAAAAAAACATTTATTTCATGGCAAAGATAAGAAAAAGTGGGAGGGAAATGGATATTATTCCATCTCGCTTCCTTATAGCCGCCAAGGCTGTCTACACTACGTCAGAAGGGATCGTGACGGAAAAATCTTACATCTTTTTCGCTTACATCCGGCAAATTCGTACTATCCGATAAGGAACTTCGTTCCAAAATTAATATTTGTTTGTTCGTATTTTATGCGCTGCCATACCGTTCATCAGATTGCGCTAAAACTTTGTCAACTTATGTTGTGAATATGGACCATTTTGGTCCTAATATAGAATTTGTTTTTAACTTGACGTCAGCGCCACCTAACGGATTCTGGCATAGCTATGACTCATCGTTTTAACAAAATAAATATATTGTGTGGGTAGTACTTCAATGGGTGGATAGTTCAGAAGTATATATAAACCGCTTTTATAGCCGGTAGAATTTTATATAGGAGCTTAACTTGGACTTCGTGAGAGTTTGAAGTGTGTTCAATTCTTGAATTATTAGTTTACTATGCTTTTAACTTGTGACTCTATAAAACTTGAAACACAATTTACATTTACTTTGAAAAAGGGCGATGTCTTGAAAATCTAGAACTAAGAGGATATTATGGCGATTTATTTAATCGTTAAAATAGAGTATTGTTACATAGGGACCATGCCACTCTTTTCGTCCTATCTTTTCAAGTATTTTTTTATACTAGTTTATATAGCATTCTTGCTTCGTCCGACGCTGGGAAAGTAAATATATACTAATATATCCTCCAGACCGAATTTCGATTACGGCGGCCAGTCCCAACGGAGACTAATCATCGGCGCAGGACAGGATTATAGTGCCCAAGTGTATGCGCAAGCACAGGGGCACTCTCTATTCCCTCACTCTCATAGTCCGATGGGACGGTAAACCGACACGACCGGAGAGAGATCAGGCGCAAGACCAACGGTTTTACGTGCTTTCCGAGGCACGGGGGTGAGACACCGCCTACTTTCTGACTCCGGGCAGCTACTGAGAATTTCTTGATGGAAAAACTCAATAACTGATTTTTTTTTTGGCCGGACCCAGGATTCGAGCCCGGGACCTCATGATCAGCAGTCGCGTTCACAACCACTAGACCACTAGGCAGTCTAAATATTATTCTTCTAAATATACTATAGAACATGTAAATATAGTTTTTACTGAGATAATTATTTATAAAACCGAACTGACAAATTACGAGTAACTTACAGTCCACCTGACGGTAAGTGGCTAGTGCAGTCCATGGACACCACTGGACTGCGGCCAACTTCAAACAAAGAAGGCTACAGATGCGAACACCTCTGTCGAATCCGTTAGGATGATGCCTCATCGGAACATTGGGTGGTACTCACCCAGACGGGATCCTAGATTGCACCTTTCGAGTAAAATAATACTATTTAATTTTTGGAACGAAGTTCCTTATCGCACGGTCCGAATTTGACGGATGGGGGCTAGGCGAGAAAAAGTGTAAGATTTTTCCGTCACGACCCTCTTTCTATAATGCGAGCGAGATGGAATAGTACTCATCTCCCTCGCACTCTTTCTTTATGACGCATCATTTTAATAGACGCTAGTAATTCATTTATTTGTATTTGTTAATCAATAGTATAATACGTTTATCAATAATAATATACTACGAAAGGAACTTCGTTCCAACCGAGTGTTCCACGACACTCACGCATGAATTTTTTTAATTTTATTTTCATTTTTATTTATTTTTAATTTACTTGGAAAACTAATAAAAATAACTTATAAAGTGACTTATAAAAATAATATAATTAATAAAAAATGAAGGCAATTTACAGTTTTCATAGTATTTATATACATATATATTTTCATGCTAATTATCACAGGTACATATTTCCATAGTAATTATCATAACAATGACTAGTGTTAATAATCAAACATCTCATCACTGCATATAATTGCACATGCATTCGTCATATAACTGCTTTAATAATCAATACAGTTACAGCGAAGCGGCTATATTTCTTTATTGAATACAATGTCGCAGGCCGCGGCTAAAAATAAAGATTTAATCATAGATCGGAAGTATCCGAGCTGAGCTCCTCCACCTCAATGTAAACAATGGCTCGCTACTATAGAAATCGATACGGGCGGACTTTAATCATTCCGCAAACAATCATCGACCAATTCCGGATTCTGTGTAATTACGATGCGTTAGTAATTTCCAGTTAGTATTTATTATTTAATATCTACATATTTTATGCTAGTAAAACATTATAGTATACCAGTGTAACTTATTTTTTGCTTCTTTATAAAAATATTTGAAACTACTGTAGCGATTTGATTTATATTTTTAATTATACTTATCGAAAAATTATGAAAAGGACAAAATTTCTTAGTAAACAATGTTATTCGTTGCTCCGTTTGTAGATAAAATATATAAATTATCTGGGTTAGTAACGGGAGAGCAAGCGACGTACAGTTGACCGTGTGAAAAACCCCGTATAAAAATCGTTTGTTTCTTAAAACTTTAATAACTTTATATTAAATGAATATATCGCAATATTTTTTTAGATAAGGGCCAAGTGTCTAAGAAATAAAACTTAGAAAACCTAATTGAAATCTAACCAGTAGTATTTCCGTGATGCGCGCACAACTGCAAACCTCTATCATTTTATTTATATAGATTATACATGACAGACTTATTTTTTTTAAAATATTTCTGCGGATATTTCTACTCTCATGTCCACTTCTGTCACACTAACTTCATTTACGGCTACTTTTCTCCTGGCCACAAGGCCAGATCACCACGGCCTATTCATTAACTTTGTGGACGACACCAAAATGATAGACATTTTAGTACACATGATCCGTTCTTACACAAAAGTTAAATAGTATACGACGCAGTGTACTATCATTTTGATGTCAACAATTAACCGATTTACCAACGATCTACCACTTGCTCGGCGGTGTAGGACAGTCTGAGACACATCATCATCATTACAGCCCTTCACAAGTCCGCTGCTGAATCTCACCCCCCAAGGAATATTTCGAAGACATAAGTTCGCCAGCATGCTTTGAGGCAACAGAGTCACTTCTTTGCAGGACGTTTATTTGTAGGCTGTTTACATACTTTACTTTTTTTTAAATTTGTTATCATAGTAATTTAAAGTTCACTTTACGACAACGCCTTTAACAATTTCTATATTATATAACCATCTAACATCCTGTCATATGTATTACTTAATGCTGATGATATATTAGTGTTCATTGATCATAAAATATTACGTTTTACTCAAAAAATTCCAGAACAAACCGAACTAAAACATTGCCATGTGGGTGTTAAGAACACACGTAAGGATTCCGCTGTGTGGATTATCCCTTATATTTTCTAAAGATTAGAAGCAGATTGATTGTATTCGTTATAGTTTTTATGGGAAGTAAGCAAATAGTAGAACTACTTTCCACCGACTTCAAAAAAGGAGGAGGTTCTCAATTCGATTGTATTTTTTGTGTGTGTTACCTCAGAATTTTTTCTAGATGAATCGATTTTGATGATTCTTTTTTTATTTGAAAGCTGGTGCTTCTCATGTGGTCCCATATAAATTTGATCAAGATCTGTCCAGTAGTTTTTGAGTTATCTTTAATAATACGTTTTTAATTGACTTCAACTACATTGATGATATTGAAGTCGGTTGTACAAAATTTTTAATTTTACCACTTGTTCAAATTGTTTAGTTGTACCTATATTTAATAGGTTATGATGTATAACATCCATCGTCAATGACACGCGTAGCCGGTTAGGACCACTACGCTTGAAGTTGTTGACGTGCATATTGATTTAGGACAAATTGTCAGACTAGTTAAGTTCAAATTAGACCTGGATTCTTTATACGTGGTAGAGCCACGCAGCAGCTATATTATGGTTGTAGCACGAATGGGTCGGCTCGACCGGGAAGGCACCATGCTCTCACGGAATACCAGCGTAAAATAGCAGCTTAATGCTGCTGTTTCGTATGGTGAGTGTAGAGAACCGGGGACCCTTTTTACTGGAAACGAGGCATTCCATCTTAGACCTCAGGGGTGACAACGCATCTGCATTTTAAATGTAGATGTCTGTGGGCTACTGCATCCACTTACCATCAGGTAGACTGTGTGCTCGTTGTCACCCTTGTTGTAAAAAAAGTTAACGACGAGTCCAGCTCGGCTAAACAGCGTACAGGAGGTTACAAAACATCTCGTCACGTATTCTGCAAAACCTTAAAATGAAAGCGTTCAACCAGTGTGTAATGAGTGATGACATAAAGATCTGAAACGCGGTCTTCCACTGCTGGCCGAATGAGGAAGCTTAAGGTCGCTCAGCGAGCTATGGATAGGGCTATGCTCGGAGTATTCTCGATTTTCTTTATGTGTGATAGACTTCGAAATGTCCACAGTAGAACCAGAGTAACCGATATAGCCCAATGGATCAGTAAGCTGGATTGTCAATAGACCGGCCATATAGCTAACAACCGACAAACGATGGGGAAGAAAGGTTCTCTAGTGACAGCCTCGTACCGGCATGCAAAGCGTAAAGCGGTCCTCTCACTAAATAGATGGCGATAAGTGACGACCTGGTAATGCAAAAAGTCGATGGATGCAGGTGGTTTAAGGTCGTGTTTCGTGGCATTCGCTGGAGGGGGTTGGGGGGGGGGAGCCTGTGTTCAGTAGTTGACTTGTGAAAGAGAGCCTATCAAAAGTTCTCTGCTGAACATAGGCTTCCTCCATAGATTGTTTCATAGGCGGGATATTATATTTGTCATAGTTGTCACGATTGACAGGCGGGTTTGCAACCGCAGTTTTTTATTTTTACTTTTTATTGGGAAAATTACCAAACTTATCAAACAGCGGTTGTACAAATGAGCTTTATGTTTTTTTTATTTTTATTTTTTATTATATACATATTTGTGTTAAATTTGTTTATTAACTTTTTGTAACACATTTAATACTCTAATGTAACCAGACATTCATTGCTGTTTCTTATATTGGCAATCCAAATAAATTAAAAACGCTGCTCCCCATATCTAGGAAACAACAACAAAAACAACTTTTTTCTGCCCGGTTAGCATGGGCGGGGGACAAAAATTTTATCCCCCGATTATATCCACTGACAAGAGATAAAATTATTTTGTTATGTCAAACGGGGGAGAAGTATATCCCCGTTTGACATAACGAGTAGACATATATCCCCCGTCCGTAGCATGGAACCAAAACCAAATAAAAGATAAAAAATTATGCTTTTTTGACATTTGAAAGGGACAATTTTATCCTAATTCATTGGACGTGGGTTGAAGTTTATATTTATACAAAAAAATCTATCTAAGTCTATCTCCCATTTTAACTACTGGGGATATTATATCCACCGGTGTGCCCATGCTCTAAGGGTGGATAAAACTAAGCGAGGGGATAAAATTGTCTCCTGCCCATGCTAGCCCTGCTGCCGCCTTTTATATCCACTGGACGATATGGGGTAGTGGATATTTTTACACCGCCAACACGGTTCACGAAAGATCGTGTAATTGTAACAGCCGACTGTCTATGTGATAAATTATCACGAAAACTATATTCTATAGGTTTACTTTAATAATAAAAGAAAACTGTAAAAGTTAAAGAACGGCGTTGTTACCTCATTTTAAATTTTACCTCATTCTATAAAAAAATCAAGTGTGTGCGAATCCCTATAAAGACTTCACTAGTTCACATTGGCTCGGTTAGAGAACGTTTCTGAACAAAAGCATTTCTTTTCCAAAGTTTTAAGTTCTAAGGTTTCGCTTTACGATATTAGTTTCGTTTTAATTGAATGTATTAATCTATTAATTTATTAATAGGGAAAGAAGTCCTCTGATAGTTTTCTGTGTAAATTAGGTATCCGAATATTTTTCGCCACTGGCAGAGTGTTTTTCATCGTAAATCGAATACATTTTATTATTACATTTTAAAATTATCAAATATTTATATTGTAATATATTTTCCATATTACTTTTTTACCTTATTAATGATTTGTGCATTGTTAATTGTTAGCATCCACCATTTTTTTTTCCATTTCATACAAGGAGAGTATGCCAAAATAGCATTAAATCCGTCTCTTGTAGCCCTACTTCTGGCAATGCTTTCTATCTGTTCGTGAATGTTCACCACAATTGGCTTAGCCGTTCCGAATATCAGCCAGACAGACAAAAATTTTAAAATATTTATTCATGTCTTAATGGCGAGCAAATAACCCCCTGAGATTAGCGTACGTCCGTGCGTGTGTGCTTGTGGGAGTGCGTACGTGCGTGCGTGCGTGCGTGCGTGCGTGCGTGCGTGCGTGCGTGCTTGCGTGCGATCATAAGTTAATGTATTTATCCCGACGTGCATATCTTGAGAACAAATTATAATATTGTCTCCAAACTAATTTCATTAGATGGTTAATCGCATCTATATAAATGAATGATTAAGTTTTCATTCAAATCGATTCTACAGTTTTTTTTCTTTATTAACTTTTTTATGTCAATAAAGTTCACCTGATAATATTTAATATTGAATTGTTGTTGTATATCCGGCAGCCTTGATCGAGCGCAATGCTGGTAACGAAGAGCGAGAGGACACGACGTGCCACTTCTCTACAGTGTTGAAGCAGCTCGTGGAGGAGAATATACCCGGGTTGCCACCAGGCGGTGGTCTCGCAGCCAAGTGAGTATCTTTACGGTTTATTAAATAACACCGATCGACCAAATAATTTCGGACACGTACGTAGAAATAATGTCCTCCAGACCGAATTTGGGTAACGCGGCCAGTCGGAATCAAGACTAGCCATCTGCGCAGGACAGGATTATAGTGCACATGACTTTTTATAGGCTGTAATGGATGGATAGATGAATACCACAAGAGCTGCAGCTACAGTAATAAGTTCACTTTCACGTGGCATTTTGGAATGACAAAATAGCTTCGAATTTCGGACTTACAAAGACTGACACGCACAGCTAAAAGAGCCTTGCTGCAGTGCGTACCGTGGGATGATACCATTCTTATTGTTACAGCAGCTTTAAAAGGTAGTAGAGCCAAGCTGCATATATATATTAGTTGTAGCACGAATGGGCCGGGCGGCCCGGGTCTAGGACCACGCTCTCAAAGAATACCAACGTGAAATAGCAGCTTAACGCTGCTGTGTTTCGTATGGTGAGTGTAGAAAACCGAAATATTTGTCCTCAGTGGTGACAACGCATCTGCGTTTTGATTTTTAATTGAGGATAAATGTAGATATCTATGGGCCACAGCATCCGCGTACTATCAGGTGGACTGTGTGCTCGTACGTCACCCATATCCTATAAAAAAATGGTTTCCTCCGCGGCCGCTGTAATTTCAACTATAGTGATTTTTTAGAGGTGTTTTCGCAAATAATTATGATCGAGTCAAAATTATACAATCGTGTTTTTGAACAAGCAAATTCAAGATAAAGGCATTAATTTACCTATATCAAAATTCCAGTTTCGTTAGTCGTGTCATAGTCCTATACTATTCGATGAAAGGAGGTGCATTTTTTGGCGGTATCGCCTCAAGCTAAGTCAGTGTGCTTTGCTATAATACGTATCATCAAGTGGGATAGTAGTATTTTAGTAGCTTTGGCTCATAATAGTAAAAAAAAAGAGTCGGTAACTTCAAAGATGCGATGGGAGCTCTTGCGAGGCAGTCCAAGGTCATCCGTGTAAACATGGACGAGCTAGTCAAAACGTGTTTAGTTATATGGCGATATGGTGAAGTTTTCATGTTTCGGTACTATAAAAAATTGATTGAAAATAATACAATTTTTTATTTTTAAATTTAGATCAAAATTAGCCAACGTTATCGACCAACACAAAATTGTTCATGGAGCCTCTCTAATATACACTGCTGATCATAGGCCTCCCCTAAAAATTGCTTCGTAGGGGAGATATTTCCATAGTTGCCACACTTTGCAGGCGCCTGGCCAACCGCAGTTATTTGAGTTGTTATCAGGAAGATGCTGCTGCCCATCTGATTCATTAAATATAATAATAAACACCAAATATATGATAACTATGTCTAAATAATGCCAGAATTGCTATAGTGATTAGTTCTCTTTCACTTGATATTTTGGAATCTCAAAATGGCTTGGAATCTCGGACCCACTGTTGGAAGAGCCTCAGCGCGGTGCGTGGTTGTCCTTGGTAGTCAGCCTTCCGTCATATCGTTTGCAATATTACATACCGTCGGTAGCCACTCTATTGTTACAGCAGTTATAGTGATGCTACGCGCCTAATTGTATTACATTTTCCTTCCCCAGGCAAGCGCTCCTGGACAAGATATACAGGGAGTACTATCCGGAGCACGCGGACAGCACTGAGACGTTCGACTGCCAGGCCGAGCTGGCGGACGCGTTCGGTGCCAACTGAACCCCCACCACACCCGTACGCGACCACTAGTTCGATTCCCCGCAGTGCTCATCAGTGTTTCAAAGTGTACTTGCAGAGATAGAATAGGTTTCAAAAATATCAATAATACCATAGAACTCAAAGTCGAAACCTAAAGAGAACCTTTAAAGACCCTAATGTCAAGACATCATACATTCACTCACCTGATAAACTGGAAGAAGAAAGAAATCCTTACCACCCAAACTGGGTCTGTAAAATTGGATCTTTTATAGAAAGGAATCCAAATGAAGAACCGTGAGATTATTAGGTACTGGTTTTCAATTTATATTTATATCAACCGTTAGAGTTCCAATGATAAAGTGAAGCTCGGCAAGTGTTGAATAGTGCAACCAAAATCATAAATACTGTTAAATGAGACCACTTATTTAACAAATTTAATTAAATAATTATTGTATTTGCAGTTTTAATTGTAATAAAATTTGGTGTTTGAAATAGAAATAAACATAGAAAACGTTACTTTCCTTCTGGGGCAGTCGGGTAATTATATATTAATGAAACCAAACTATAATATGTTTGTAAATGTTTACATATTACACAAAATACTCTAAACATTAAATAGTACACTACGAAAAGGTTCAAGATCTTTATCTTAATATTGTATCTATAGAAATGATAAATTCATAAAGTTTGAATGAAGGCTCTCTAGACATCAGAATTATTAATGCTGCATTGATATGCATTTTATCCAAAGTTTAGAACCTGTTCGTTTTTTTTTGTAATGTTTTTAAATATTTGAAACTCGTGGGAGCGTACGGTTACGTTTATTTTAGCTGAATACAAATAAAGAAGCAAATTGAATCCTAAATATAAACTACACGAATATTGGCAACACTTAATTCGACTGTACATAAGAACAGAATAATGAAAGCGGGGGTTCTGTTTGTTTCTTAATTTCTAAAGGATATGTTTACGTCATTATGACAGGATGAAAGACAATCTTCAACAGTGGCAGAAAAATAATTTGTAAATGTAGATCAAACATAAACAATAAATTAATTTAACTTGTCATCTTATCAAAAACATATTTTATCAGCCCTGTCATGATGATAAAAATGTCCTTTTGTAAAGATGTATCGCATCGTCTATGTTCATTGTCGTTAGTTTTAAACGCAAGCTTTGTACAAAAATAATGTCGCTTCACATGTGACCATAGCCCGCATGTAGAAAAAAAATAAATGTCTATGGTAGGTGTTATGGCGGCAATTCGAATATAGCCGAAGGAAACACGTTACAAACATCGGACTAGCGTGCGTGTAAAGTTAGTAATACTCGAGCTGCTGCTTTATAATTTTTATCCTAAGATGTTTTGTGTACGTCCACTTTTTTTTTCACGACGGCCTTTCTAGAGCAGCGTTACAACCCCGAGATAAAATTACATTGGTCATTGCATTTTAGACACGAGTTAATAATATTATTTTATTATAATTGCGCACGCGTTTTTAAATTTGGTAGCATTACATTTCATTGAGTAGCTTATTTCTCTTAATGTTTTTCTGTTATATTATCGACCTTGTTCATAAATGTCATAATATTAGATGTGTAAAATAGAGATTCCAGTAAAATATATATTAAAAAACAAAATAGTCTTAACATAATTATTGAAAACCTCTTGTGTTGTCTGTATCGTTTCCCGCCGATTGCATTATCTGTGGTCAACACATTTGGATTATAAAACTTTACCAAATATTATTCGTTATTGGTTTGTTTACATATTTTACAACATCCACAGATAATGTAGGCATGTTTCCAACCAGGCCAGTCGCAATTTAGTTAGTGTATTAAATGTTGTCAATTCTTAATGACGTATATTTAAATTCTAAAAAAACTTCTTGTAAACTTAAGTTAAATATGGCGTGGACAGTATACTATACTTTTTTTTAAATAGTATGTTCTTTCGTGTCGGCAAGTTTTCCACATTTTAACACATAGTTGTCAATTACAGCCATCTTGTTTTTCTTGTCATAATTTGGGTGATAATGATGATTGCCTAAATAAATTTTATTAGATAGATCGCTGACTGACTCACGAAAAATAACGTAATGCACTTTGTTTCAATTCATAAAATTAAACTTCATTTAAACTATATTGTATAAAACGCTACGGAAGTTATCCAACATAATCAAGATAATACCCATTATATTTTATAAACAATATGATGTATTAATTTCCCGTCAAAACTCAATTTCCGCCATATCTATCTCTAAGTTTACATTTTGTCTATACCTGCACTATGTACATAAAATTTTCTAATACATGAACAGCGTAGTCACGTGTCAAAATTTTGTAATTATTTATGTCGTGAATTGTTATTTAAGATATTTTGATTTAAAAAGCCTAATTGGTATTTGGCAGATTATTGGGTCTTGAAGATTTTTTTGTGTTCTGTCGCTTTGAAATTTAAATTAAGCTTTTTCTAAATATGTGGTTATTTGTTGAATTTTTGCGACGTGCTTCGAAATTGCTTAGTACTTAGAAAATAACATAATATCTTTTTTGTATGGTTCTTGTTTCTTTTACATGTCTTTTTCTTATCTTGAGTTTTAGTCGTATAGGGTTTAATAAAAAAAATATAATAATCTATTGCCGAATTGAAATAAAAGTGTAATAAATTACTGACAGTTGAGTGCGGTAACATTGCAGGCTCAAATCGCCTTTAAATGTATTATTTTAGAGACGATATTAGAAATTCTGCAAGGATCCGTTCTTGGCTAATTTAGGGATTCTATATTCGATATTTTTTGTCTTCGTGTATATAGATCGAGATACTTTTGTACCTGTTCAAGTGAATCATAATTGATTTACGTGGAATCTTCATTATAAATAATAATAAGTCTCGATGATTTATTTTTTGACTGCCGCGTTGTGTTTGCTGTTTCATTTACCGATTCCACTAAAACTTAAAATTTTTGTGCTAACTACCAAATAGATTATTGTACCATTTTCTTTAAATTAAAACATGTATAGTCCATCTAGAAAGAACACGCGCTCTAGCTAATGCTACTGAACTTAGCTTCTTCGATGTTATTTAGTTTCTTTTTTATGAAGTGTTGTCATTTGTGAATTAGACCAAATATTTCTGGTAGTGGGATTGAAGTTTTAATAATTCTATGTCCTTTCAAAAACTAGTTAGATTTTACATCTGGATGTTTGTTTTTACTATAGATAATTTCGCTTTCAGAAGGTCTACAACATTGTCTCGTTATATCTAGTGGACGCTTGAACAATAAATAAAAACCTGTACGTACCTTTAAAATATTATTTTATTTCATTTCTTTAATTTTTATTTTGCAGGCAAGGCTAAATAATACTTCTTTTTTTATTATTATTTCAGGACAAAACATTTAAATAAATATTATTGTAAATGAGGTATGCTGTTAAAGCGTTCTATATGAATTAAAAAAAAAGTTTTATAAATTGCAATTGTAGGCTAATTTTAGGCCTATTCTCGCAATAGGCGATAATTAAGTGACACTGAGTCGTAAATACATTAATTTCAATGAACTACACAACATACTATAGTACTTAATATAAACTTATTTTATGATTCAAATTGAATTAAGTGCATAACATCAATCGAATTATTATTTTCATAATCTATATATTTTAACTATATTGTACTTATTTTTTTCCGAACCTTTCTTCCCAAATAATATTATAATCTATTTAAAATAACGTTTATTCTTTGTGTAAAATATCTGTGTACTATATAGCGATGTTGCATTATTGTGTAATAATTTATGTATTAACAATCATAGATTTAAAAATACAGAGATATCTTATTCACAGGTTAGTCGTAGTATAGTAAATAGATTAAACATGAAATAAATATTTATAATATCAGTGGTGTTTGAAACTGTCATCAAAATTTTAGTTTACTAAAGTTGGTCCTTCAAGCCGGATCAACGGGATCACGCGGCTGCAGCGACTGAGTTTTATTTTAAAAAGAAATGGTCCTTAGCCTATATTTCAAAAAACGCTGTGTTTAAAAAATAAATACACATTTTAATATTAATGATTAGACTTGTTTTAAAGTACTAATCCTCGTCTGTTTCGTCGAACGAGATTTGGCGACTAATTGGTAACAACAACATCCAAACTTACTTCTACAGATTGGTTACTAGGAGCGGCAATATTATTGTAAGGGTATCGGTCCAACAACTAACAGACGGGCCGGAGAATGGAGACCGTATATCAAACTTTGTACGTGGTAGAGCCATGCTGCAGCTGTATTAGTAGTATAGTTGTAGCATGAATGGGTTGGCTCGACCGGGGAAGGACCACGCTCTCACAGAATACCAGCGTAAAATAGCAGCTTAACACTGCTGTGTTTCGTATGGTGAGTGTAGAGAATCGGATACCCTTTTTACTGGAAAAGAGGCATTCCATCTTAGTCCTCATGGGTGACAACGCATCTGCATTTTGCTTTTTTATTGAGGATAGATGTAGATGTCTATGGGTCCCAGCAACCACTTACCATCAGGTGGACTGTGTGCTCGTTTGTCACCCTACCCTATAAAAACGACCGTATATTATTATACGTGGTAGAGCCACGCTGCAACTATATTATGGTTGTAGCACGAATCGGCTCGACCGGGCCAGGACCACGCTCTCACATAACACCAGCGTAAAAAAGCAGCTTAACGCTGTTTGTTTCGTATGGTGAGTGTAGAGAACCGGAGACCCTTTTTACTGGAAATGAGGCATTCCATATTAGCCCTCAGGGCTGACAACGCATCTACACATTTTGATTCTCAATCGGAGATAAATGTAGATGTCTATGGGCCACAGTATCTACTTACCATCAGGTGTAATGTGTGCTCGTTTGTCACCCATATTGTATAAAAAACCCAAATGGCAAATTCTTATAAAGATTTCCTACAATGAGGGACATTCACGACATTTTCTGTCACGGGACGGCGCCACTTAAGAAAGGTGAAATATTTGACAATTCATAGCGGGGGAAGTCAATTTGTTAGAAAAGTGTAGAGATTAGTTTTTCGGAAATATTAATCATATTTTATATTAATTAGATGAGAAATGAGTAAACCACACTACGGATATTCCGAAAAGTAGAAGATTAAAAATTGTATAAAATTTAAAGAATAAAGCATTGGTGCATTGTTTTGTTTAAATACATACACTAGAAACCGAACTACCAACATAGCAGTACTCCATGCAATAGCAGTGCTCTTGCACTGCTGTGTTCTTGTCTGAAGGCTACAAAGAGCCAGTGTAACATGCTGTTATACTGGCTCTTTGTAGCTTTGTGTTGATTGGACTGCAGAAACCACTTACTATTAGGTGGACTGTAAGTTCGTATGTCACTTTAGATCTATAAAATAATGCAGGACCAGACTTAGCGTATCCTCGCTGAATGGCTATTTTATTAGCTAAATGGCTTTGAGCGAGATAAGAGCCAGCTGTCTTGTCACCAGCGGCGACGATTAGTCGGGGATACAGCTCATTTACCATCTAGGGCTACATCACCAGGTGGAATGGTAATCAAGCACAGGCTTAATAAGTAAAAACAATAATTATAAATTATTGTTTTAATTTTTGGGCAATATCAAAAAAATTCAAAAGCAACCATGCTTTTGAAGATAACATCGATCACTATAAAAAACTAGATACACAATCAGTGACAAAAAATGTCCTTACTATTACCGAATTATACCTATTGTCCGAATGAGTAAATATTTTTTTAATTGTATGATAATAAATAAAAATAAAAAGTTAAGCTTTTGGTTTTTACAAACGGCTTAAATGTCGAATGTGACATGTGACATAATTCCTTAAGTGTTTGACATTTCCATAGCAATGAGTTTGAAATGAACTGTATCTTTCGTAGAAATATTTATCATAAAAAACAACTATGAACTTTTATAAAGATTATATACAAAAGGTACGATTACAATCACTGCAGGAAGTTTATTTTATATTGTGTGGAGATATTTCACCGAAACTTTATCATTACTTACAACTTTTGACTAATGTAAAATTGAAAGATGGTTCCCTCCAAGAATATTATGGTGAAGTTAAGAAAATTATAAACAGTTTTATTATTCACTGGACCGATGTGATGAATGATGCTATCAAAGAAGTTGATAAATTTGTCAAAGAAATAAATAAAGAGCAGTTACTTCTTTTATTCGACAAAACTATAGACATGCAGATCATTAAACAAGTAGACTTCGAGCAGTCTTTCCTTCCCATTCAGACTCCTGAAGAACAAAAAGTATATGATGAAATTTTAGTCCTACACGACAAACATTTGCAGCAGTTAAGTAGTATAAAAGATGCTGTGAGTAAAATGCACGACCAAGAGGCAATTGAGAGCTTCGCTCGAGAGCATTTCGCGAGTTCGCTCCGAAAGAAAAACGGGATTTTTGCTTTCACACACACGTATATTGCTTTGATGTTAACGATGAATGTAAGAATTTTAGGATTTAAAAGGTTTATCTTAATTTAGAGACTGATAAGTACCGAATTGATAGCCGAGCCTGAACTGAGCTGATCTGAACATCATTTTGGAGATAAAATCTCGCATCTTCGCAGTGTCTTGGGAGTGCCGGATGTCCGACGGCTAGTCGGTCGTCCCAAGTACCTATCACTGAAAAGATGAAGTAGGAAAGTACATGCATGAAGCTCCGAGACTGGCACAGTGGCGATGATCGCAGTGCGATCGCTAATCCGCTTGCCAAGCGTGGCGATTACGGCACGAGTCCAGCAGTAAACTATTCATGTTGATAAAGATAAAGAAGAGAAGAACCTTTATCGTCTATTCATCATCATCAATATTACAGCACTTCACGAGTCCACCGCTGAACATGAGCCTCCCGCGACGAATACAACAAAGCACGGTACTGAGTCACCTCGATCGACTTACATACATTTAGTGGGAAGTTGCTCGACATTTCGCTTACGGATAAAATGGTGCCACTCGAGTATCTTTCTACCCCATCGGTTGTCGGTTCTTCGAGCTATATAGCTGGCCCATTGCTACTATAGTTTATTGATCCGTTGGGATATGTTCACTCTGGTGCTACTGCCGATATCCCCATTACGAAGTTTATCACACAGATAAACTCGGAGCATAAAGCTCGCTGAGCGACCTTGAGTTTCCTCATACGGCCAGTGGTAAAGTTCTTATACGTGGTAGAGCCATGCTGCAGCTATATTAATTGTATAGTTGTAGCACGAATGGGTCGGCTCGACCGGGAAAGGACCACGCTCTCACAGAATACCTGCGTAGAATAGCAGCTTAATGCTGCTGTGTTTCGTAAGGTGAGTGTAGAGAACCGGAGACCCTTTTTACTGGAAAAGAGGCATTCCATCTTAGCCCTCATGGCTGACAACGCATTTGCATTTTTAATCGCAAACGAGGATAGATGTACCTAGATGTCTATGGGCTACAGTAGCAACTTACCATCAGGTGGACTGTGTGCTCGCTTGTCACCCTAATCCTATATAAATAAAAGTTTTCGTCCATTATTTTTAGTTAAATGATATACGCGTCAGCTTGGAAGAGATTGTGAATCGTACACGTAACAACCTTCATAAGCTGCAGGACAAAAGTGACGAAAAACTGATCAACTTATTAAACCAGCTGTACAATAAGAATAAAGAGCACCTGGAGGTAACAAGACAGCATAGGCGGAACTCGGAGGAAATCGCTGAAGTAAGACGTCGGTGACGTACCATCTGTTAATAAGGCCTATGTCAGTTTCATACATTTTTTTTAAATTACGTTATCATAGATTAGGATTTAACCAATTTAAAATATTCACTATCTAATATCGCCCCGTAGATATCACAAAAGGCAATAGACGACTGAAACAGGAGATGTGCAGCAGCATCTTCCTGATAATTCAAAATTTAAAAAATTGGGTTGCCAAGCGTGGCAAATATAATGGGGGATGCTTACTTTCCATAGTAGACTTTGTATAAGGAGCAGGACACATTAGGATTTGCTCATGAAGTGGAGGCGTTTCACATATAAAACTAATACTACTAAACTAATACGAAAAATAGGGTATGAAGTTTTAAATTTAACTAATTAAATGACATTCTAGCTTGGGCTTGTGATATCCCTTAGTCCACGTAAAAGGGTCAAAAACTACAAAGAACTAAAAAGTATAAAATAATTTCCACACAATAGCTTAATCCTATCATATTTTACTTTGTCCGGGGTTGACTGGGAGAAAATGCCAAAGTCTTTGTAACACTTTTATTTAAGGTGATAGCAATATTTAAATCATAAATAAATAAATAAACAAAATAAATAGCTTCTGAAGTTGGCTTCAATGCGCTACATCTTAGCAGCGACTCCACAACATAGGCCTGTCCCACAGATTGTCAATATAGGTGTTTTAATATTTTTGTATGTATTTGAGACTAACAATTAAAACATAGTCTACTTTTCGACATTCTCGGAAGTCGGAGAGGCGTCTATATACATTTATAGTCTGTTCGCTTAGATACGGACGCCTTTGTGTCGCGCCGCCTTGACACGTCAAAGGCGCCGCCGCGATATCAAAGGTCGCCGCGTGCGGCGTACACCCGAAGGAGAATTTGACATTTTAAAACGAAGCGTCGTAGTGAAAGGTTCTTTGCTACCTAACTTCTTTCCATTACTTATATTAGTCTTTTATTACAATAACTAGAATTTCTTAGAATAGAAAAACATTTATTTAACAAACATAGTAAAAAATAATAAAATAAAATCAAAATAATAAGTGTGCCTTCGGGTGAACCAAAATTATATTGCGAACAGACTACCTATATGTACTTTTAATTTGTTCTGAAATGTGGTATGGTATAATTGCATAGTGATATGCCGTATAGAGGCGGCGTAAGAGAATTCTCTACCCTATGCCGCATCGTGGCTGTTATAAAAGGCGACAGAGGGAAACTGAAACAAGAGATAGTCAGAAGCAGTTCCTAATAACAATACAAAATAAAAAAGCTGCGACTTCCAACCCGCCTACCAAGCGTGGCAACTATGGCAAACATCCCCTCCATGAGGCAATCTATCGGGGAGAATAGAATAGAATAATTTTTTATTCAATATTGATTACAAGTAATTTTTATTGAAAGTCAATTTTTACTTTACCACTGGTTCGAAAAAAATCCTCTGTCCTGAGAAGAACCAGCAAAAAACCCAGCGGGACTTATTTTTAATTTTATATTTTATTTAAATTTAAAAAAAAGAGACCTATGTACGGCAGTGGACTTTGAAAAGCTGATCGTGGATCGAGGACGTGTCGTCTATAGGTGTAGCCAATATCCAAGGGGGCAATAATCATACCCTGTTGAAGCACTGCTAGGCAGCGTTGGAATTTTTATCTTGTGGAATTTGAGCACCAAGTAGCTACGGCCTTGGCTCTACAGTGATGGGGCAATATAAGTGGGCTTCATATCTATGTATGTTTCTGCTTCCTTCGGGAACCCGTGCATTCTGGTCTCTCGCCAAGGCTGTCCAAGGGAACTTCTATCAGCCATCTCTTCCATCTCTGAACAGGGAGGACGACTCACTGGCCCATGCCGCAAAGGAGAAAGCCGATCTGCTAGACTCTTTCTTTGCATCCAACTCGACTCTCAATGATGAGGGGAATACACCGCCGACCATCCCGCGGTCTGAGTACTCCATGCCAGATATGCGCTTCACACAGCACTCGGTTCGCAAAGCACTCCTTTCCCTGGACATCCACGAGTCAAATGGGCCTGACGGAATCCCCCCAATTGTACTGAGGGCGTGTTCTCCAGAATGGCACCGGTTCTAACGCGTCTTTTCCGGTACTCCTACTCCCTAGGCGTAGTCCCGAAATCATGAAAGACGGCTTTTGTCCACTCAATCCCTAAAAATGGCGACCGCTCAGACCCATCTAACTACAAGCCTATAGCCATCACCTCCTTGTTCTCCAAAATAATGGAATCCATTATAAACTGCCAGCTCATGCGGTACCTTGAGGATCACCAGCTGATTAGTGACCGCCAATACGGTTTTCGTCAGGGTTGATCAGCAGTGACCTTCTGGTTTACCTGACTCATAGATGGGCGGAGGCAGTAGAGTCCAAGGCCTTCGATCGGGTTTGGCACAAAGCGCTTCTTTCGAAGCTCCCTTCTTATGGTCTTCCCGAGAAATTTGGTCAACCAATTGGATCACCAGCTTTCTTGCAGATCGGAGCATCAAGGTCGTTCTAGACGGTGCATGCTCCGATTACTAGCCTATTAATGCCGGTGTTCCACAAGGCTGCGTGCTAACTGCGTGTCAATGATATGTTGCAAACCGGTAACATTCATTGCTATGCAGATGACAGCAGATGGGGCTTCCCAGTGCCAGCTCCTTCCACTTGACCGCATCCAGCGCAGAGCGGCTCGAATCGTCGACGATCGAGTCCTTTCCAATCGGCTCGATTCACTGGCGCTGCGAAGAGATATTGCATCCATTTGCATTTTCTTTCGCATCTACCACGGGGAGTGCTCTAAGGAATTGTTTGGATTAATCCCAGCCGCCAAATTTCACGAACGCACATCGTGGCAAAACTCCCGATACCATCCACACCATCTGGATGCTTGGCGGTCCACCACTGTACGTTTCACTAGGAGTTTTCTTCCGCGTACGACCTCTCTGTGGAATAGTTCACCATCGGCGATTTTTCCGGACCAATCAAGAAAAGAGGTTACTCCTTTCTAAAAGGCCGGCAACGCACCTGCAATTCCCCTGGTGTTGCAGTTTTTCATGGGCGGCGGTAGTCACTTACCATCAGGTGAGCCGTTTGCTCGTTTGCCCCCTCTCCTATAAAAAAAGTAGGTAGCATAGAACCTTTCACTACTACTTCGTTTTAAAGTGCCAAATTTTCCTGCGGTTGTACGCCGCACGCGGCGACCTTTGATGACGCGGCGGCGCCTTTGACAAGATGCGGCACGACACAAAGGTGACCGTGTCTAAGCGAACAGACTATATGTATAGATATCCATATTTTTAATATCAGGGATTTTAATGTGATAATTATACCACAATCGTTTAATGGCGTTTAGCTACAACAAAGCATGAACAAATTGAAAAACAAAATAGAAGATCGTAAAGACACGATAATGTCTCGTCTCAGCGAAGAGTTTGAATATTGGAATGATAAGCTTAAAGAGTTCAATCAAATTGCCAAAACTATAACAAAATTAAAAGACGTGGAGCAGAAACTTTTAGAACAGCAACAAACAAAGTATGAATTAAAGTAAGTGCCAATATCTTTTTATATGTGTTCTCTTCTTTTGACTGAAGTCGCTGATTTGAGCGTTACGTCTGGCTTGAAGGGTGGAGAAATTAGAAAAGGTATAAACCAAAACCGATCAGAATTTCTGTCTATGACACTAATTATGATTCTGTTTAACGACAAATTCTCGAGTAGAATTTATTCTTATTAATTACCTTTACAAAATAAAGGTGCTATATTACGTGTGTGTTTAGGGCACAATTTATCTTTAATTCAATACTTCCTATACGATAACTTTCGAATATCAATTGCTAAGAAGATATCACTATGCCACTTAGCTGCTTACTTAGGCTCAGGAAGTCAGTGGATGCAGTGATGCAGGTATCTCAGGACCGTGTTTTGTGGCATTCCTTCCAAAGGCTATAATGATAATGATGATGATAATTCAAATAATCAATTAATCACTACACTAGTACTATTTAAATACTAGTACCCACTAAGGTAGCGTACCAGAGTAAACGAGAGGACGGAAGCTTCGTATTACAAGCGTCTTCAAGCTACATACAAACGCAACCACCCATTAATTATTATTTGCTAGTACTCACTTCACAGTAAGGTAAGTAGATAATTTTGGAAGAATACATTTTTGTACATAATAATATGATCTGGAAGAAATCGCTTTTAGCGATAAGAATTTTAAAATTTTATTTTTCTTTCTTATTTTGTGTTTACTGTGTCCAATATAGAATTTTCTATAACTAGCGATCAGCCCCGGCTTCGCACGGTTTATTTCTGGATCTTGACAACAACGCCACCTACCGGGTCCAATCGTGAATCTAAACCATTCTCTAATCAACTTAATCACACACTCAAAATTTCATCAAAATCGGACCAGCCGTTTAGGAGGAGTTCAGTCACATACACACGGACAGACGCATTATATAATATTTATAAACCTTCCTCTTGAATCATTTTGTCTATTGATGAATACCGCATCAAAATCCGTTGCTTAGTTTAACAAGCTCTAAGCGTACAGACGGCGGGAAGCGACTTTGTTTTATACTATGTAGAGATTTATATCACCTTGTACTATTACGATGTCTATAGTACAGCTGATTTAGAGTTGCTAGACAGAAAGGTTAACTTCTGGTTTAGAAGCTGCAGGTCTTAAACATAACGAACATTTTTTAATATTTCCCACTTTCTATGTTTCTAAATGTACCTAACTAGTTATGTATTTTCAATTTTATGGGACAAAGGGATACACAAATATCTGAAGCAAAAGTGGAGTGCTTCGTGTGTTTGGGAGGTACAATTAAATCAAAACTGGAATACGTCAAGGAAAAGAAAACAGAGGCGGCTAGGTCGTTGCTCAGTTTTTTCAGTGTTAGAGGTATTTTTTTATTATATTATTTTCGGAATATTAACGTATATTTAGCGAAGTGTCACAGACAAATACAGACCCACTTGCTTTATCCTACCCACATTCGGTCAACGGTCGAAACTTAACTTCATTTTTGTCGAACCGTCGGGCCTGGACCAGGTCTACTATTTGTGGGACCGCTTCTGGAAGAAAGAATACGTCATAAAGAGTCCCTATTTCTCCACGAAGTCAGCCGCTATTGCACCTTTGGGTTCCGTAATTCCATTACCCTATTCCAAATTTACAGATCATATATCGACTAGGATTTAAAACCTGAACCTACAATTCAGTGGTCTGGTGACAAAAGTAACGTGATGTTCTGTTAAAAGTTATAGTTAAAGTTACAGCCTGTATGTATCTCACTGCTGGGCACAGGCCTCCTCTCAATTCTGAGAAGGTTTTAGGGCCTGAAACTGTCCGCCGCGCTGCCCCAATGCGTGTTGGCAGACTTAACATATCTTCGAAATATTTTTTTTGTCTTAGACATGCAGTTTTCTTCACAATGTTTTCCTTCAATTTAGAGCACGTGTTATATCGGCACTTGAAATTGCAATTAAATATTTCTTGCTGGCGGGATCGAATCTGGGTGTTCTGTATTACTAAATATTTTATACAATCACATAGTCCAAAGAAAAATTGTCTTCCGAAAGGATTCACGCTAAACCTATATAATGTAGCTCGTATGGGTCGGTTTGACTAAGGAAGGACTATATGCTTTCACAAAATACCAGTGTGCAATAGCAGCGAAATGCTGTTGTGTTTCGTGAGGTAAGTTGAGGATGTTATGTAGATGTTTTTACAAATAAGCACATTTCTATGATTGCCCTGAGCGATATTACCCGATAAATGACGGAATGAGAACCATCCTTGATAATTTGTGCACAGTTGTATTTACGTTACAGGTGTTAATATCGAAAATTTACTCAGATATTGCTCATATCCACGATAAGCCAATGGAATGGTTGTGTGGACGTGCCATACTAACCCCGAAAAGCGACCAAGCAGCGGCAATTAACGATATACTGGTAACGTCTTTTGAGGGGGAAGAAATGGTGTACACGTCAATAGACTCTGTGGTCAACACAGATGACGCAATTAACTACCCTGTCGAATTTCTTAATTCACTGAAACCATCGGGTCTTTCACATCATAAGCTTATTCTGCGCGTGGGCACTCTTGTTATGTTGTTGCGAAATTTCAAACCTCCTCAACTGTGCAACGGAACCAGACTAAAAGTAAAGGCGTTACATCGCAATGTAGTGGAAGCCACAATTATAACTGCATGTGCGCAAGGGGAAACTGTATTTGTATCAAGAATTCCCTTGATCCCGAATGATCTTCCCTTTGAATTCAAACGAATACAGTTTCCCCTCAAAGTCTGCTTTGCAATGACCATAAACAAATTACAAGGGCAGACATTAAAATATGCGGTTATAGACTTGAGAGAAAATTGTTTTTCACACGGGCAATTCTATGTGGCTTGCTCACGCGTAAGCTCGCCCAGTAGTCTGATAATTTTGGCACACAGTAATAGATTAGCAAAAAATGTGGCGTATAAAGAAGTTTTGTAGTTACTATCTTTTGCCCGCGACATCCAGTTATAATTGTGGCTTGTACCAGCAGACTCTTTCACACATGGGCGCGATATAACCGAACTCCACGCGAACGAAGTCGCGGAAAAAGCTAGATATTTCACTGTTTACAAAAGATGTAACAGTTAAATGGTCAAGCTCTGAAAAAGGATCACGCTCTTCGACAGGTATCTCCATGCGATGCTGTGTAATTTTCTTCGCAACAATAGGCAGATAGGCGTCAAAATGTCCATTAGATAAATCATGGCTAAATCGTAATCGCCTTACTGGACAGATATCTGTTCCGGACTCTGTGTATAGCAGACCGTTTCGATATACTTCAAACCGAAACGGAAATATTAATCCTGCGTGACTGCGTAATCTTGGTGTTCAGTTGGATAGTAAGTTGTTACTGAGGTCACATATTAATATCATAACTAAAAGAACTTATATAATTCTAGGTTTTGTTATGCGTATCTCAAAAGATTTTAAAAAGTCTTCAACAGTAATCATACTATTTAACACTCTGGTGCGGTCTATTCTTGAGTATTGTTCTTCATGTTGGAATCCTCAATACAAAGTTTATTTAAAATGATTGAAGCAATCAACAATAAGTTTCTGCGTCACTTAAAGCGATATAATTCTTCTGTAGATTCCATTATTGATAACTTAGACAGTAATACCCTCGAGAAACGCCGTGATATAAGAGATCAAATGTTATTGTACAAATTGCTTTATAATGTCATCGACTTTCCTCTACTTTTAAGCAAAGTGAATCTTGCGTGTCAGGTTAGGTGCACGAAATAAACCTCTTTTTGCATTACGTAAAGTTAAAACAAGGTATGCCTCAAATAATTTTGTATCTCGTACATGCAAAAAATTTAACTTAAAATATTGTGAATTAGATATATTTCACCTTGAATATAATAGTTACAGAGAAAATATTGTAAAACTTAATATATAATTGGTAGTTTCACTTTAAGTTGTATATATAATATTACTTTTAACTGCTTAGTACTTAATGTTTAATTTATAAATACCATTTAGTTAGTTTTATTCTTTTATATTTTTTAATTTGTGGTGGCAAGCTTTTATTATGTATTAGATATCTGTGGAAACTTCATTGGTTCTTAGGATTACTTTTATATGTTTTATAATGTAATTTATTATTGTACTGTATGTTTTCCTTAAAAAGCAAATAAAAAATAATCTAATTAATATAAAATATATCATATAATACAGAAAAAACATTAATCTTTACATTTTTCAAACAAATTAACTTTCCCGCTATGAAATCTGTCAAATATTATACCTCATTTTTAAGTGGCGCCGCCCTGGTGGCAGAAAAATTCGTGGATGCCCTCATTCCATAAAAATTGTACTTAACCAGGTCCCGACCGCATTTTCTACACCGACAGTATTGGCCGCTACTACGTGGATGAATATGGCCACCAGGTCTACTTCTATGACTACGGCCTCAAGATGTACCACGTGAACTGTGACGGCGAGTTTGTTGAGGTGCTTTTATTGTTCATTACTAATGCTCGGATTCTATATTTGTAACGGTGTAAGCGTTTCCACCAGAGATGTGCTAGGCAGCTGAGCGGTGCGAGGATGCATAGCGACGCTGTGAAACGGTGCGCAGATGAGCGGTGCGAGGATGTGTAGCGGGCTCGTTTTAGATGCGAGCGGGGTGAGGTGTGGTGGGAGCGGAGCGGAGCCACTGCCCGCTACTTCTTGCGTCCTTCCCTAGCACACATCCCTCGCACACATCCTTCCCTTGTTTTGTATATACAAAAACCTCGCTCCGCTGAGTTTCCACCAGAGCTGCGCTGAGCGAGGCTAGGTAAATGAAGTGATTCTATTGGTTCTTAACAAACACATCTCTCGCTACTCATCCTCGCACATCTCTGGTGGAAACGCTGCCTTAAACTTTTTTTAATTTTAAGTCATCGTATGTTGCTGAATTAATAGTTTGTAGTATAAACTGTTTTACATGCACCTCGTATGTAATAAAACGGAGATTTATAATTTACGGAGAACAAAACGTTTCTTGAATACAGGAATCGGGCACATGCCTGTCTATATAATTGCCAAAATTTTAATATCAAATATGTATAGTATTTTCAAGGCTACAAACAGCAGTGACGACGGTGATGATAAGAAAGTGATGGTAAGACATTAATACAGCGGACTACGCCTCTGACTGTTTAATAAATTTCCATTTCAGTCAATGTCAACTTGTATTTTTGGTTGACTGGTATAGAATGCCATAAGCACAGAATAAATAATAGTACTATGTACAGAAGTTGCACTCCTTTGATGTTGACTGCTTGCCAACGTTTTAATAGCCTACATAGTTATTATTAATCAGATAAATCGCGAACGCAAGCTAAATAAAACTTTAACGCTGCGCGCGAGTGTCCGTATTACTTTGCATCTTTTCCCCTTCGTACGTCACAACGGACTTTCCTTGGTTAGGGCTGTTAATAAAGAGTAAAAAAATACATTGTGAAATGGTAAGTTACTTAGGTAAAGTACCTATTCTGACTATAATCGACCATATTTCCGCTACTATGTGAGTTCTGTGATGCCCAACGCATGCAACTTGCAAGGCCATTCGTCGGAAATCGCGATGCTTGGCTCCTTAGATTATTTACTCTCTAGATGAGTAACGGCGGCTCAAAAGCGTCGAAAAATATCAGCTAACTGTTAGCCTTTAATGCGGTCCCCGCTCCTCAGTGTCAATTGTAACGCCAAGAGATACGCACGCACGGCTCCTTTTTGTGTTAGATTATTTTGGTGAAAATGACAAGTTGCGCGATCAAAATCTGCAGAAATTACAAGGACGTTTACAAACAACTAACAAAATCTCCTACCATCGCTAAGTAACTCAAAACTAATAGTAATTTACGAAAACAAAACTAATAAATTTATAATTTTATTATTTTTTATTAGTTTTATTTTATTATTTATAATTCTATTATTTATCTTGGATTGCAAATTTCCCGTATAGTTGTCTTAAAAGCTGGTGTATGTTCATTGTTCTATTAGCGCACGGGATGAAGGCGGATTGATTTATGCTTCAAGGGATGTATATTATATATGTAAGACTTCAGAGAAAGTAATCAGAAAGTTTCTTAGACAAAATTTTATTATGACTAGGCCAACTTACACAAAAATTTTATCTTGTATATTAAAACAATTTATTGGTGATATAAATACTTATTTTAAAGTTGAAACTGAACACGCGTGTGGTGAAACCAAGTGAACCTAATAAGACTGGTTGCCGAAAAATATTTGACCATACGCTGTTATCATAAAGCTAAATTAGACAATGTAAAAAGTGCATCACTTTTTACACCTTTTTACACCTCAAAACGCAAATTATTTAAAAAAACAAATTCAAAAAGAGGGCCATTAAATTAGTAGTTACAAACATTTAACGGTAAATAATGATAGGTTCAAAATAGAAGAGACTACTGTGTTCCTGGGGGTAACCTTAGATGCAAAGCTTCAATGGGGCACCCATATATCAACTCTTGCTGGCACCACAATGCAGGACGGAATAATTCTTCATAAAAGGATCTATTAAACTGTAGAAACGCTATGGGATTAAATATTACGGTAAAGGTACCTGCGGGATAAATTATTAACTATGACGCAGGCGAAGCCGCCGGCCAACCTCTAGTATTTGTCGTTTTTATTAGTCGACACCATACATTAAATAATAAAACATATTTTGTAAATGCGTAATTGATTTTTATTTGATTATATTTTTCTTTACAAAAAAAATTTGTTTCTAACTCAACAGACAACTAAACACACAATTGAAAGCACCGTATTAAAATATTATAATTTATGATTTTATTAACATGACATAATTTTACAGTTTTCCCCATTTTATCGGGATAGATTCATTAGCTGGTATCTCCCAGATACAAATGACGCTGGTGTAAGCCATAGTTATTTATTCTGTCGCCATAGCAACCGCTAAGCGTGTGCGTGCCTCACGCACACACGCTTGTCTAGCCAGTTTTTGTTGCATCGCTCATTGCGTGACGCGTTATCTAGAGTAAATAATCTAAGCTTGGCTCGTAAGATATAGGTCACTATCTACCTATATCTTACGAGCCAGCTATCTGTTCTGACGAATGGCCTAAACAACAAATAAACTCGAAATAGGATTCCTAACATAAATGTGATCGTATTCTTCTTAGTTAAAAATCTTCTATACAAAGTTTTAATTTCAGTATTTTGTGCTATTATAACTTAAAATATTTTAATTACAAAGACAAGTAAGGTATGTAAGTAGGGACTTGGGTAGTGAAGTAAATTTCAACTAAGTTTTGTAATAAACTACTTAGGTATTACTTCTGTAGTTAAATTATTACTTAATTCTTTTTTCGCTATAAGTACCTATATCTAACAAAAAAATTAAATAAATTCACTTTTCATTATCCTTCGGTAACTTAAAAAATGATATATCTGAATCCTTTCAATTGCTCATTAAGCATCCATCCCCGCAACAATTATAGTAGTAACGACGTTTTGCCATTATAATTTATGAAGTAGATAGGTAATATCTAGATATATATTATTCTTAAATACATTAAAACTTTTTCAACTATTTTATCCTACAATTAAATATACTAAACACTAACTATTTCGACGAGTATTTCAACAAGTATTTACAAAAAACTATTTACGTAAACAGCGTTAAAACATTGAATCGCCTAGAACGCGCTAGTCCCGACTGCGTTCTGCCCCGGAGGCGCGTCGCGATTGTAGGTAATTATTTCATGCAAGTAGCAAGAGTAATTTTTACTCTGTTGACTTATTTAGTTTTTGAGTTGTATTCCCTGGATTGTTGCTCTACTCGCGCGGAAGCCCTGTGACCTGTAATACAGGTATTTTATACCTACATGAGACACCAGACTGTCATAAGTTAGGTACCAGTCTGGCACTTTTATAATACTTAGCACTACGATTACCTATTGTGAAGACATAATGAGTGGATTCATTTATTCATTTATTATACTAGTGGTTTCAATCTCACGTTCTTTAATCAGGCTCAAGAGACGGAGGCGTATTACTACGACTCAAACGGCCGTTATGTGGTCAACGAGGAAGGTGGAAAACTTTACAAGATCGCCCCGTGCACCAGCTCGTACCAGATGGTCAACGACCTGCTGGTGAAGTTCACGGACGATTGTGGGCACTCTGAGCAGCCGAACAAGAAGTGCAGGATGGATATAAGAGACCATTCAGATGTTGAGGTGTTGCTTAGTGGAGGTGGAACCGGAAAAATTGATATTAAGGGTATTCGATACTTTTGATAAGAGCATAATATTATGTAAATAATTACGTTATGCTTTTATTTGTGAAGAGCCTCGTAGAACTTATTTTTTAATTCAAGTAAAAGTAATAAGCGAGTTCAGATTACACCTGACTGTAAGTGAGTGCTATGGCCCATAGATACGATATAACGATAGGAAATATAGCAGCTTAATGCTGCTGAGTTTCGTATGGTGAGTGTAGAGAACCGGAGACCCTTTTTACTCGAAACGAGGCATTCCATCTTAATCCTCACGGGTGACAACGCATCTGTATTTTTATTCTTAATCTATGATATGTAGTGACTATGAGCCCCAGTATCCACTTTAGGAGTGAGGCGTATTTATCATAACAGATAAAAAAACAGGTATCTTGAAATAGCAGACTGTAACTGTGACTAACAAACTGAAAGAACAGCTCCTGTTCCGCGAGATAACAAAATTCATTATACAACAGTAACAAGCTTTTATTTATTCATAGATATGACAGTTACCTTTGTTAGAATAAGATAAAAAATGTTACTGTTACACTGTGCCACCTTGTTACAGTTGTCACAAGTTCTGTCCTTTTCTCATAGCTTCAAAACCTTAGTTAGAAAGAGAAGTACCTACCAAGACTGTAATAACGGACTGCTATTATGTAACAGGTTTTTGGAACTGTTATGTGGAACTGGAACAGGCGGAACAGATATTCGATTTTATCGGTTACAGCCCACTCCTAATCCTCAGCATCATCATGTGGATTGTGTGCTCGTTTGTCACTCTTATTCAATTAAAATAACCCTAGATCTATCCTCATATCCTCGATTTAGAATCAAAATGCAAATGAAAATTATAGATGGAATGCTTCTTTATAAATAAAAAGGTTCTTTATTATAGTTCTATCTTACGCACAAAACACTATTTCTACTAGACACAAACTAATAAGAAGCCCCTAGATTATACGCACAGATTAAATAAAGTTACTATTATACGCTAGTATTTTGTAACAGCGTGGTGCTTTCCCTCTCCAGCCGACTCATTTCGCAACACGATTGTGTCCTAATAAATATTTCAATAAACAAATTATGCATTAAAAAATGTAAAGGTTCCATTATTTGAATATATTTACCGATTATTCGCATTGTCATGTGAATCATCCAGCAACTACGGTAAGATGCATAACGACATATCATTGAAACTACGTCAAGCATAAAAGTTGATTATGGTATTTTTTTTATATTTTGCTTTGTTTGTAATATTCGAATTTAAATTAGTGATAGGTAAAGAACTATACATGTAATGAAATGTAGATAACTTCATAATTCTTTGAATTTACCTAAAAGGTTATTTTAAATCGTGTGAGTACGCTTGTACAAAGTTATTGCGGAATGATTAATGTGAAACTTCAAAAGGTATTTCTTAGATTTGGTTGAGTATAAAAAACTTAGAGTATAACTAAGTGAAAAAAATAATTAATCTTCATTGTAATTCGAAGTATGTGTAATTCGAAGTTTAATTTTAAATTACTCTATAAAAATATTTATTATACTTACAAAGAGCTCAAACTTGAGCCTCCAGCGGATATGTTTCTTCCAGCTTTGTTGAGCAATAATTGTTTGCTGTTATTGTGTAGTTACAAAGCTTATTAGCTAACGTAGTACGTATATTTTGTATTTTTTTTTGTATATAGTTCTAGATATAAAATATATTTCATAAACACAATCAGGTGGATCGTGCGCGTTATGTTATGGCAAAATCATCTGTCGAATCAGTAGAATAAATAATAGTAGTTATGTTGAGTCATAATCTTTTCACTGGCTCGATACACAGTACATACTCCATCATTTGTAGTCTTAAACAACACTACAAGTTTATTTCAGGTAAACTTGACGAAAACACGGCGCTGTATTTGTGGAATAGCTTTGGCCATGTTCTGCCCGAAGTTTTGTATCAAGTGGCAAGCGAACACCCAAGAATCCCATACACTGTCTCGCTCATAAATTGGCCCGTTACAAGTAATTTTTGACAATACTCTAGTATTATGACTCTTTTTCTGTAAAACTGTTTAGGGATTCTACGAGAAAAAAAAATCTAAAATCCGGATTTGATGGACGTAAATATATTCAATTAACAACTCTTCATGAATAACATTAAGTAAGTTACGGCCATAATTTTATTGCACCTTTACATACCCATCTAAATAATATTATAGAAAACAAATAAAATATAGATCATTTTTGCGATTTATATCACAAATATAATATAAAATGATGTCTGTGTCATGGTGAAATGGTTGTAGATGAAGTATAAAAATATTTAAACTTACTTTTATTAATTAGTTGTAGTCTTTCAAGGCTTGAAATTAAAAAAGGCTATGTACAACATTGGAATTTCTTGAGGATTGCCGATGAATAATAAGAAATTTAGAAATGATTTTTGTAATTGTTTTAATTTATACCCACAGATACAATAAAACTTTAAAAGAAGTGCAGCAGAAAAGAAAATGCAGAGAAGTACCGTGCAGCTGTATATCGAACGCGAAAATGTCAGTAATTCAATTAATTTCAATATATTTAAAGTGTATTTGGTCACGGTAATATTAGTTTCACAATATTCGAAAATTAAAGAGACACATGTGTACATGACAACATAGAGGCACTCGTACCTACCAAATATATAACCAAACCAAATATATTTGTATATGTACCTATACAAAGTACTTTGGGACAGGTACTAACCCATTCGTCGTAACCCAAATGCGACAAGATCCTATAATAAGAGTATAATAACTGTCCTATATAGGAAAATAAGATCGCATCGATGGGTATGTACGCTCCAACACCGTTAATTTTTTACGCTATTGTTATTTAATTAATTTAATTTAATTTCATATTTTATTAAACTTATCAGTCATAGTCAAATTCCCGTTTAGTGGCGGGTAAGAATACCCACTACCCCATATCTTCCCGTGGGTGTCGTAAGAGGCGACAGAGGGAATCTGAGACAGAAGATGGGCAGCAGCATCTTTCGGATAACAACAAATTATAATAAAAAAACTGCAGTTGCCAACCCGCTCGCCAAGCGTGGCAACTATAACTCTCCACCCATGACGAAAGTTACAAAAAAAGGCCCCCAGTACCCGGCGGCCCCGCTATTCCTGGCTACGGTGGCTACCATGGTAACGGCGGGGCAGGGGTGCTAAGAATCTCCGGTGAAGGTTCGGTTGCCACCTAAGACGACTCGACCTGGCAACATACAACGCATGCACCCTGAGGACTGACGAGAAGATCCTGGAGCTGGAAGAAGAGAGACAAGTTGCGCTGGGATATTATAGGATTATCTGAGGTCCGAAGAGAGGGGGAGGACACGATAATCCTCGAATCGGGCAACTTGTTCTATCACCGGGAGGGCGATCATCTGTCCCAAGGAGGTGTCGGATTTATCGTCCACAAGTCTCTCGCTAACAATGGAGTAAAGATTGTGAGTGTGTCCACGAGGGTTGCGTACCTTATACTTAGAATCACCAAACGTTATTCGCTGAAGGTAATACAGGTTTACGCACCAACCTTGGCACATCCCGATGAGGAGGTGGAGGAAATGTATGAGGATATCTCTAAAGCCAAGCATTCCTCCAAAACCCGCTATACGGTGTTAATGGGAGACTTCAACCCAAAACTAGGCACAGGAGAGAACGGCGAACTGAGGGTAGGGAAATTTGGAATAGGGCAACGGAACCCAAGGGGTCATTAGCTGGCCGACTTCATGGAGAAAGTGGGACTCTTTATGATGAACTCTTTCTTCCACAGAATTCGGGTCCAACAGGAAGTGGACCTGGTCGAGCCCCGACGGTTTGACAAAAATGAGATTGACTTCATTATGACGACTAGGCGGCAACTGTTCAGTGATGTCTCAGTTATCGCGAGGGTGAAAATTGGTAGCGATCACCGAATGGTTAGAGGCACACTGAACCTAAACGTTAAGTTGGAGAGGTGTCGTCTAATGAAGTCAACGCTCCGTCCCCCTTTGTGCTCCTGAAAGTCCCGAAGCCTTTCAACTCGAGTTACAAAACCGTTTTCAGTGCCTAGAAGATTGCAATGCAGTGGACGATATGAATGACAAGCTCGTGGAAACTGTCCATGCGGTTGGAGCTAATTTTTGCAAGACCCGCCGCAGAAGAACACAAAAACTTTCTGATCACATTGTTAATCTCATGGCTGTTAGACGGGAAACATGGACAAAACAAAGATTATGTATAACGTCCATGTCACACCTATGCCGGTAGTTGTTGGGGGTACTAAGCTCGAAGTTGTTGATGAGTATGTTTACCTGGGACAAATAGTTCGACTAGGTAAGTCCAACTTCGACCGAGAGGTCAATCGACGGATTCAACTCGGCTGGGCAGCGTTCGGGAAATTACGACATATCTTCTCGTCAGGTATACCTCAAAACTTGAAAACGAGACTGTACAACCAGTGCGTGTTGCCAGTGATGACTTATGGATCTGAGACGTGGTCCTGCACTGCTGGCCGTATGAGGACGCTCAAGGTCGCTCAGCGAGCTATGGGGAGGGCTATGCTCGGGGTTTCTCTGCGTGATAAACTTAGAAATGAGGATATCCGCAGTAGAACCAGAGTAACCGACATAGTCCAACGGATTAGTAAGCTGAAGTGGCAATGGGCCGACCATATAGCTCGAAGAACCGACAACCGATGGGAAAAAAAGGTTCTTGAGTGGTAGCCTCGTACCGGTAGGCGAAGTGTAGGGCGACCCCCATTAGATGGAGTGACGACCTATGGTAATACACTAGATGGTGTGAAGTCGATGGCTGCAGGTTGCTCAGGATCGTGTTTAGTGGCATTCCTTGGGAGAGGCCTATGTTCAGCAGTGGACTTGTGAAAGGCTGTAATAATATCAGTCATATGATAATTTATAATTAACGCAGATAATTTTAGCACACAGATAAAGGCTTTTAAAATATGCCAAGTGGCATGTACAACTTGAAAGATTAAGCCAGACTAATATGATGCTTACGCATGTATTTAACCATTTACCACGTTGAGCAGGCGGATGGTGAGCGCAGTTTTGATACCCTCGTACTGATAATGTTGCCCCATCACTAGTCTGTGAAATTTGGCAACAGTTTTGTGTTATGGTCGCTCGAGTCATGATCTTCAACATTTAGAGAATAAGACAAACAAATTAAATATTTCGTTGAGAAGTGATCAATAAAAATTCGTTACAGAAAGCGATAGCTGCCAGCAAAACATGGAAAGCAAAACAACCAAAACGTTCAAAGCCCGAAGATTCCGGCGAAGGAGATGCTCTGGCTTTATATGGCGAACATATCGCCAGACAGGAGTTTATTCGTTCCTTGGCTTTTTTCTATACATGATTTATTTTACTGAATTTTAAAATAAAATATATCATACATCATTCGTATTCATTATTTTATTAATTGTGATTGAACTGTTCATTCCATAACGATCTGTTAAATTGATACAAGATACAAGTTTAACTGAAAAAAAATCATATGTTTAGCCAAGTCACACTTCATACTAAATGGTAGCACTTAGGAGACCCTAATTACTGAAAATGGAGCATTCCATCTTACTCTTCAAGGGCGACAATGAAATTTGATTCTTAATTTGATTTTTACGTGGTAGAGCCACGCTGTAGCTAATTATGGTTGTGACACGAATGGGTCAGCTCGAACGGTGTAGGACCACGCTCTCACAGAATACCAGCGTAAAATAGTAGGTTAATGCTGCTGTGTTTCGTATAGTGAGTGTAGAGAACCGAAGAACTTTTTTTACTGGAAACGAAGCATTCCATCTTATTCCTAAGAAGTGACAACGCATCTGCTTTTTGATTCTTAATCGAGGGTAAATGTGGATGTTTATGGGCCAAAGCGTCCACTTGCCATCAGGTGGACTGTGTGCTCGTTTGTTATCCATATTCTATAAAAGAAATATTATATACCTATTTTAGAATAAAATGCAAATATTAAATAATATTAAATATTTCATTTTCATTTTGAGGTAGTTTATCGAATGTGATGATTAATTACGTTCACTGCTGAACATGGGCGTCTCTAATAGTATTTCCCACTCGGTAGAGATACGAAATTTCCCCAAAGGCGGGTTAAATGTCGACAGCACTTTAGGCTAGCACCTCATCGGCGCTCCTCTAGCGGTCATATATTATAAATTATAACTTCTCATTTTGCAAATAAACTACACCCATGTACAAATTTAGAGGAACACAAAAAAAATTTCTCCTGTTGTAACTACTGTGCGTTCTGGCCACAAACATTAATAAATGCCAGTAAAAATAATACTATAATATAATAAACTGAGAATGCCGGATCTAAACGCCACTCAAGTTACTTTAATTGAAACTGGGCACACCTACAAACATGTGGCTCAAACATTACGAGTATCAAAACCTGTGGTACACCGAGTTGTCAAGAGGTATCGGCAAACCTGACAGTATACGAGACTCACAGGACAGAAAACTGTGGCCAGAGATGGCCGATTCATCGTTACCAGCGTGCTTAGGAACAGGACCTTAACTTCTTCTGAGGTAAGAACGAAGCTACAAGAAGTTCGAGGGGTTACAGTAAGTACAAAAACTGTTAGCAAAAAGATTGAAATCGGCCGGAATAAATTCACACTTGTCTGCCAGAGGCCCCCTTATTGCTGCATGCCATCGATTAGCTCGAGTTAATTTTGCTTGCACGAAATTTGTAATGACAAAGCTTGGAGTCATGTTCTATTCACAGAGTCCGGATTTTGCCCGAAACCAGATGATGGAAGGGTCACAGCGTGCAGACGCCCGGGAGAGAGGCACACTCAGAGCAAAATCATTGGAAAAGAGGCGTATGGTGGAGGGTCAGTTATGGTATGGGGAGGTATTTGTATGGGCACGTACGGAACTCCGCGTCATTGAGAATGGGTTACTAACAGCGGCACGATATGCAACTGAGATTTTGGAAGAAATTGTAGTACCATTTGCCTATTTCATAGGAGATAATAATAATAGGGTCGTGCCCCATACTACGGCCGTAATTGTAAAATACCTTCGAGACGTTTAAATCATATGATATGGAATGGCAATCGCCCGACTTAATCCCCATAGAAAATTTATGGGATAAGCTTGGAAGACAAATTAAGAAAAGCAATCCTGCCACCGCTAATTTGAAAGATCTTAAAAACGCATTACAGGAAGAATAAAACGCAATCTCACAAGATTTTATTAGTAACTTGATTAGGAGTATGCCAAGAAGACTAGAATCAGTTCGAAGAGCTAGAGGAGGCAACACTAAGTACTGATTATAGCTCAGGTTATAGCCTTTCCTATGCATTTATAAAAAAATGAATAAAATGTTAAGTACAAAAATGTTTCTTTCCTAAAATGTATCCTTTTTTTCTTAATTTGGTTAATTTTTGTCATTTGATCGTTTGTTTTTTCAATGTTGCAATTTTGAAGTAAGGAATAATACCTAAGCAAAACCCATATTAATAAACTTAATTGTCACAAACTAGCGATCCGCCCCGGCTTCGCACGGTTGATTTCTGGATCTTGACAACAACGCCACTTACCGGGTCCAATTGTGAATCTAAACCATTTTCTAATCAACTTAATCACACACACAAAATTTCATCAAAATCGGTCCAGCCGTTTAGGAGGAGTTCAGTCACATACACACGGACAGAAGAATTATATAATATATAATATGCAATGAGGAGCGCAGTGGTAGATACAAGGGTTTACCGGGGGTCCAACGTAGGGACGGATCGTTACTTGGTCTTATGCCGAATTAATGGTCTATTCAAGCGTTGGCGGCATCGGACATCTGTGTCTACCACTGCGTTACAGCGTATAAGAATAGAGAGGTTACAAGATGAAGGTGTGAAAGAGAAGTTCAAATGTACACTGAGAGAAAATATAAGTGGTATGGATGAATTGTGTATGAATGATTTAGGCTTGGAGACTGTGTGGTATAATGTCAAGAAAGGTTTGGTGGATGCAACCACCGAAGTATGTGGTGTAAATAAGAGAACAATGAAAGGAAAAATAATACGTTGTGGTGGGATGATGAGGTACGGATGTAAATTGAAGCAAAGAAGGCATAGCTAGATTTACTAGCAATCAAAGCTGGTAATTCTAGCGGTATGATTGATGAGATTGAAAGAAAAAGGCAGACTTTAGACGTATAAATAAGAGTAAAAGTTGTTAAAAGGAAAAGCAAGAAAGAACGGATAAGAATGATAGAAGGATATCTGATAACTGGGCAAATATTAAAATGTTCTGGAAACTCGTAAGAACTACCAGGAAATTCAATACAGCCTAGAATGAATGCTATACAGAGACGAGAATGGCTGTATGCTGAATGATAAGTCTCTAATTTAAAGAGATGGAAGGAATACTTTGAAAGCGTGTTTATGAGTGAAGAGTCGTCTGAACTAAGTGAAATAGAAATTCGAAAGAAGTGGAGAGGTAGGAGATAAGTGTAGATGAAATAATGAAAGCAATGAAAGCATGAAAGCTGGTAAGGCAGCCGGATATGATAGAGTATCACTCGAAATGCTAAGGGCTGGAGGAGTGGTGGAGCCTGCTGTACACCTTGTTTAATTTATGTTGGGAACTGAAGCGGGTACCAGTGACTTGGTGCAAAGCCGTTATAGTCCCAATATATAAGGAAAAGGTCACAGCAGGACTGTAAACTCTAAGTGGCATTAGCTTGCTTAGCATTGTGGGTAAACTGTATGCTAAGGTGGTAATTGAAAGTTATGGAAGAAACTGATGGAAAAATTTGGGATGTGCAAGCTGGATTTAGAAAGGGATGGGGTGTACGGATCAAGTCTTTTCCGCACATGATGCGGAAGTTTTGGCCAAAACCAGAAAGTTTTTGTGCGTTCATGGACTTGGAAAGGCTTATGACAGAGTGGACAGTAATGTGTTATGACAAACACTGAACTCATTGGGTTGAGCGCTGGTTTGATACAGGCATTAAGGTCTCTTTATAGGTACTCTAGTGCTTGTGTCAGGATCAGCAGGGTCTACTCGGACTGGTTTGGCATCCAAAAGGTGTCAGACAGGGCTGTGTAGCTTCCCGTGGCTGTTTAACTATTTATAGACAGTTGTTTGCAAACTTTGAAAGTTGAAGAATGTGGGTTGAGAATGGGTGAGTAAACCGTCAAATGCCTTTTGTACGCCGATGATCAAGTCATTTGCATCGTCGGCAGCCGAGTTGCAATGATGGTTACTTTAATGAACTGGTCATTAAAGAAAGGGTATAAAAGTGAACGCAAGTAAGACGAAAGTGATGGTTTTGAAAGAAGAAAGTAAAACGTTATGTGAAATAAGAATAGAAGGGGAGTTGATTGAGCAAGTGGATGAGTTTGTATATTTGGATTTTTTATTTAGCAGGGATGGTAGGTATGATAAGGATATAGAACGATGAGTGAACGCAGGAAATAGAGTGAATGGGGCTCTACACGCTATTATGAAGAGTCAGAATGTGACAAAAAAGGCACGTTTGGCAATTCATAATGCTGTGTTAGTCCCTACTTTAATGTATGGTAGTGTTAGTGTGCTTGTAGTTGTGCTTTAATGTATGGTAGTGAAAGTTGGGTGTGGCAGAAGAAGCATGAGAGTAGAATAAATGCTGTAGAAATACGGTCATTAAGGAGTATGCTAGGGCTGAATCTGAATGACAGGGTGAGAAATAGTGTGATAAGAGAAAAGTGTAGTTTGCAAGATGACGTTTTGACCAGGATTAAGAAAGGAATGCTTCGGTGGTTTGGTCATGTAGAAAGAATGAACGAGGAAAGAGTGACAAGCAAATTTATGTTGCAGAAGTGAACGGAAGAGTCGGAAGGACGCCTAGACGAAGTTTTATTGACCAAATTGGCGATATATTGAAAATGGGCCAGATTAGGAGTACCCTTAACCGACGAGCGTGTATGCGTAGATATATGGATGTAAAGGAGGCGAGAGAGGTGTCAGGATCGTGCCAAATGGAAGTCTGTAGTCTCTGCCTACCCCTCTGGGTGACAGGCGTGAGTGTTTATGTCATGTTATAATATGCATATTATACATATAAACCTTACTTTTGAATCATTCTGTCTAATGATGGAAACCATATGAAAATCCGGTGCGCAGTTTAAACGATCTAAGCGTAAAGACGGCGGAAAACGTTTGTTTTATACTATTGTCACAAATATCCATGATATTTTGTTTTTTTACACATTTTTTTGGGTTCCCCTAAATTTGTCCATAAGTGTATATTATAATTTATAATATAGTTTAAAAGTTGCAAAATAATTAGGATACCCTTGACAGGTAGGCGTGAATAAAACGTGTGATAGGAGAGTGAGGGCGATAAAGGAGTAATCATATAGACGAATTTTTTCGCTTAAAAACTTCCACACGCACCCCTTTTAAACCTTGCGTCTCTAGACACGAGCCTAGTTTGCCTTAAGGATAATCTGCTACTGGATATCCCTGTACAAACACCTTGCTTCAAGATCTGATGGCCCCATCGTTTCTACACCAAACGGCACAAACATGTATCCCTCTCTGAGGGCTGAATATTTGCGTCGCTTGTTAGACTTGGCAACAGCAGCAGTCTCGCCTGCTTTGTGGGTAGTCGCCGCAAGATTTGATGAAGCTAATGTGTCAACACAAGTCGCATCCTATACTAAGGAGTGCCCATTTTTCCATGGAATGAGAATAATACTATCAGGCCATCGTCCCACAATATACTATTGGCTCTAAAATTGCAGGCTCGTCGAATGATGTCATTAATGGCTGCATGGCGAGGGATGCAACCAGCGCTCCGCTGAGAGGGATCCACTGTTTAGTCTACTTAGACGACATAATTCTGGCATGTCAAAGTCTTCAAGAACATATTGAAAAATTGCGCATGATTTTCGACAGACTAATCTCAAGGTGCAACTTGATAAATCTGAGTTTTTACGGAAAGAAGTCCTCTATCTTGGTCATAGTGTTACTAAAGATGGACTGAAACCGAACGACGATAAAGTAAAGGCAATAATTAATTACGCACTTTCGAAAAATACCACCGAAATAAAAAGATTCTTGGGACTTATATGTTATAACCGCCGTTTCATTAGGGATTTCGCAAAAATAACCCACTCACTTACTTCTTGCTTAAAGAAAAGGAATAAAATGATTATTGACAAATCGTATGTAGAAGCTTTCGAAAAATATGAAGAATTACTTATTAATGCACCTCTTTTACAATATTTATTATAATCACTTGGCTTAAAGGACTTAAACTTTTACCTAACTTTTAAAAGGATAAAAAAACTGTACCCCTGTCGTAGACAGAGAATGGAGATAGACATGCTCTTAAAATAATAATAATTGCGAAAGTAAGACGACATATATGGAAAATGTGTATGTGTGAGCAGGACGTAGCATACTTTTCCTATCTATATTGGCGTATCGGTTTTTTGTTGTTTGCCACCAGCCTTTGATGGCAGACAAGTTGTGCTGTCAGAATATTTTCATTGATAAAAACTGTGAAACGCTTATTTTGTATTATTTGCGACTTTAGTGATATCCCAGAGTGTAATATTAAGCGTGTAGTGATGGTGAATTGCTGTATATACGGCTGTAAAAGCCGTAGTGAACGAAATCAACCAAACATAACCTTTCATCGGTAAGTAGCATATTTTATCTATTACAGCAAGTAAATCAAAGGATTATTGTACTCAAGACTATTTTATATCAAAAACAAGCAAAATTTGTTGAAAATTTTATGTAAAAGGACGATAAAATCATGACTTGTTTTTTATATTAACCGACCAATGTTTGAAGCACTTTATGTCAGGTTCATATCTATGTCACTTCATGTCATTTGTCAATAGTCGGTTTTTTTGGGTTTATGGCCTGGTATCTAGACCTTTAGGCCAAGTCTTAGAGTATTTTATTCGGTTTATTATAATTTTCTTCATAGTACACTGCTTACAATATGTTGATGCGTCATTGTGCAGCCCTTGGGAGATTTTGCGGCTACTTGAGTCAGCAGACAGCTGACAGTTGGCGATGGTATCTCAAGGCGCCTAAGCAGATAGACACCTCATCTTGAGAATCACATCACCATCAGAGCACTTGTATCACCGTTTCCACTAATAGTTCACATGCGCAGACACTTAATACACAAAATCGCACCACTTTTACATATCAAAATCCACTTCAAACCATTATTCAAACAATAATACAGGAGCAGCAAACCGCCGCCGATCAAGTTCCCGCCAAAAACCTTCAATAGTCGGATAATAGCGTGACGGGGATACTAGCAGTTGATTATTTTTACCCATAAAAGTATTTCATTTTCTTTTATTTTTTAGTTTTCCGAATTATCCATTTTCAAGAAATAAGTGGATTGACTCTACGGGCCGAGTTAACTGGCATCCAAGTCGTCACTCCCGTATTTGCTCACGACATTTTGAGGAAAGTTGGTTTCGACAGACATTAAATCGTACCCACTTAAATCCACGTGCGATACCCACACTTTTCATCCAGGTAAAGTAAATATATTACTTAATTTGTTCTATACGTTCAATTAACTTTGAGACGTTAAAATTACTGTTACAAAATAACCAAGTCACAAATAATTTTAATCGTCACAACTAATTGTCAACACAAATAACGTTGATAATATTGTTATAATAAACATTATTTTTGATGAAATTTTTAATGTGTGCTTAAGTGTAAGTGAGTGGAATATTTTGAACCAATTATTAAGTCCCCAAACACCAAAAATTTATATATAAACATTGCAGATAACAAGTGAAATAACAATATACTAGCTTATTATCAATAGAACCATAAATATAATTACGCTTCTCATGGTTTGTATTTTGAATATTAAATTGAAATAGATGTTGAAATGAAATACATTGAACTCGCACGCTATTAGCATTGCTAACCAATCAAAAGGTAACTAAGCACCGCTGTGCCCTCAATTCTACGACGGTTCTCTTTCCGCACAGGCTCTTACTAATTCATTCACAAAATTATTAATGATTGATCATATTAGCAGTTAATCGCAAGCTCATGTCCTTTTTGTTTTTAATATCAGACCAGACCGGCTTTAGATCAACCATGTTCCTCTAACTTTGAACCTTTGGGGGTTGATATGGAAGCAAAGAATTACTTGGTACCTATTATTTTATATTCAGTATTTTATATTATAATATGTACTTATTTATTTGGGTGATAAATGTTACAAATTTAAAGTAATAATCATATATTTCAGCTTGACGCTTCATCCATGATAGATATTCATGGTCCTACTAACCTATCTTTACCGTCAGAAGAAGTTGTAAGAAATTGAAGTAGAAAGTACTATGGTAAGTTTATTCTTGATCAGTCTATTTTATGGAAATTGGTTCTTGTAGATGATGTGTGTGTAGCCGTTTATATACATAATTAAACATTTTTATCTTTAAAGCAGTATAGATATTTTTTATATGTATTTATTATTTACGGTAAGTATTTACTACTTACCGTAAATAATAAAAATAAAAATATCTTTATACATATAATACAAATACTTATACTATAATAATATTATAAAGCTGAAGAGTTTGTTTGTTTAAACGCGCAAATCTCTGAAACTACTTATCCCAATTCAATCAATAATTCTTTCACTAATAGAAAGCTACAATATGCCTGAGTGCTATAGGCTTTATATCCAAAAAAGAAAGAACGAAGCCGTAGGCAACAGCTAGTTTGTTATAAATACAGTAATATTCTTTATTATATTTTAGACACAAGATATACCTATGGCAGCGCCGGAAGTTGAGACAACTCCACGTAAAAAGAAGTTAATTAAGAAATTGGAAAAGAAGACGTTATTAAGCGATAATAGGAGGAAGAAACTAGCTGCTTTAAGATCAAAGACCTGGCATTTGCAAAAAAAGTTGCTGAACAATCTAGTGTAATTGAGGAATTAAAAACTCGATCTTTAATCAACCAAGAAACGGCTGACTTGCTGTCATCGATCGATACAACCAATCGCTATATCAGTTCCAAAGCTTACACTTTTTTGTTAGAAAATAATTTAACACTTGTTTACCTCATCCGCGTACGCTGTCGCGATGGTATCAATACATTGATGGAAATCCTGGTTTTTCCACAGAATCTGTAAAAGCTGTGAAATTTTTACATGAAATTAAGAAAAAAAAAAACGCGTTATATAAGACAATATGCGCCCTAAGTTTTGATGAAATGGCCGTCTTTTCTAATCAAAAAGATTTTGATGAAATGAATTATACCGTCGGAAATAATAATATAGTAATATTTCCAGACCCTTCACATATGCTGAAGTTAATTAGGAATACCTTAGGAGAAAAGGGGCATATAACAGATCCATAAGGCCGTGTTGTATCATGGGAATACGTACAATTACTGGTAGTGCTCCAAGACAACGAAGGATTACATTTAGGTAACAAATTAAATAAATCACACATCAATTTTTACAAACAAATCATGAAGGTCAAGTTGGCAGCTCAAGTAATGAGTGCATCTGTTGCAAACGCTATTGAATTTTGTAATAAAGAACTCAATCTGGACGCTTTTATGAACTCTGCTGGTATTGTTGATTTTATTCGAAAAATTAATAATCTATTTGATGTAATGAATTCTAGGAATGTAAAAGCATATACGTACAAAAAAACCACTATCTGTCAGTAATTTCTCGTACATAAAACCATTTTAAGATGAAATTATTTTATACTTAAACAAATTAAAATTAGGAGACAGAAATATAATGTCATCCAATAGAAAAACTGGATTTTTGGGCTTCCTAATTTGTATTAAAAGTATAATTTATTTGTACGAAACTCAAGTGATAAATAATAACCTTCAGTTTTTAAGCACTTAGGCCCGTATTAATAAACGTTACTCAACGACGAACTCAAGTGCGTAATCATTTGATACGACCTCATTACGATATCAGCATCTCAAGATAGTTGCTAATTAATAAACACATAAAAACAGTATCTCAAGACGCTGTACTTAGGAATACTGTTCTGTGACTTGAGGGCTTGATCTCGTGAACGATTACGTCACATAAACCGAAGTTTAGAATATCATTCATCACGTTTCGTTTTTGCTATATCGTGAGATTTATTGAATACTTTTATTTTGATTAAACTTAAATAAACAGAGCCGTATCACGTTATAAAGTTGATTTCTACTTTCGAAAACCTTAAATTATTAAAACTATTATGTATGTATTTCTAAATACAAACTAAATGTTTACTACTTAATTCAATATGTACAAATAACCTAACGCATTAAAGCGTCGACAGCGCCAGTGTCAAATATAAACTGACTTATCATTTTTGACACAGGAAAACATATTGATTACTTAACTTTGGTCTCGCGGGAAATTTAATTTATTCAAAAATGGAAAGCACGAAGCATGTATTTATTCCGATTGAGAAAAAAAGCTTTCTCGGCATTATGGCACATCTCTACGTATTAAAAATGAGGCCTGAAGCAAAATAACTGTAGAATACAATGCAAGTCCATACGTATGTAGCCAGGTAGGTAATTAATTATAGTACTATAAATATCTCAAATATCACTTTATCAGTAATCAGTAACCATAATTTCCATAGCAGCATTTATCTAGTGATGACAGATTTATTTTATCTTACAAGTCGTACAAATCGAGGATGCCCTCATTACCTAATTTGAAATTTAATACGTTATATTAATTTAAATAATGAAATAAATAATACCTACTTAAAATAAATATACAATATGTACATACCTGAAATGATGCTGTGGCAAAAAACCTTAAAGTTAATAGGACGGCTATTTCTGGGGAAATTGGAAGACCCTGTTACCTACTGTATTTCACCAATGAGTTTTATTAATGTTACAATATACGAGTATATTACTGATTCTTGATCAAACCTGTATCGTTTTTTTAAAATGTTCACTTGATAACTTGAAAGGATCAGAAGCATCTCTATCTACATTTTTGGTAAACGATATCGCGAAGGCCGTATAATAACGTCATTGTACTAAATTTCATGGTAATAATTAATTTCTCTTAAAATATTTTCAATCTCTATGTCAACAATCATGATCTTAAGTCACGAACTGCCCGCACTCAGATTTTAGCATCTTAAGTACACACACTTGAGAGTCAAGTTTCGTTTATTAATCAGTGCGTCACTCAACTGATATCGTAAACCTAAGTCGCATCTTGAAATATGTTTATTAATAAGATCATAACCTCAAGATTGTACTCAAGTGCGTTTACTTGAGCTGAGTAACGTTTATTAATACGGGCCTTACAAACTACGTCAAGATAAATTGGAGTATTTTTTTATATTTTTGTGGTAAATCAGCACTTAAAATTGCAATTAACAATTTCATTGGTGTTGGCGGGGATCGAACCCGGGTTGATCGCGTACTGTGAAACTTACAGCGAGCGCTAACCATCTGAGCTACCACGGCTGACTTTACTATTTATATATTCAGAAATACTGAGGACTCCCTTGCCGGATTACAAAGGTGACGGTGCTTGTGAGTACATGCATAAATAAATACGTATTAAGATCAGATTGATCTCAATTTTAAGATTTGATCTATATATTTTTACAGAATTTTATCTTCAACATCCCATCGCCCAAGACAGCCTCTTAGGGATGATGATATAAGCACAATACTAAGCTATGGTACGTGAAATTTTTTTATTACATCTTGTGACGGAATTCTATCAATAACTTTAATGATATAGTAATTAAGATGTTTTTTATTCAGGCAGTGAAGAGGACTCCGAGCATGAGGGGGAGAACGATGACCTTACCACCATGCCAATGGTGCCGAAAGCTGCACGATTTTATTTTCAAGACGAGGACGACGATGTGGTAGAAACTTATCGCCTCCTATTAATTATACCCTCCTTAGTGATTAGGCTTTTAAATAGCCTTGAACACAAAGGCTATACTATCTGGATGGATAATTTTTACAATTCCCCAGTTCTTGCGCGAGAATTGAATGTTCGGGGCTTTGACTGCGTGGGAGCGCTTCGAACAAATCGCCAGTTTGTTCCCACAGAAATTACAAACTTAAAAAAAGTGACATGTCTCGTAGGATGTGGATATCGTGGTATGGAAAGATAAGAACCGCGTAGCTCTTATTTCGACAAACCCTGGTTTAGCATCTGTTAGGTGTTGTGACACTCTAAAGCCCTCGATCATATCGGATTATAATATCTGTAGGGGGTTGACCGAAAAGATCAATTGATCGCTATGTTCCCGATTGAACGAAAGCGCACTCGAGTGTGGTACAACATTGTTTTTAAAATTCTTGTTCTATGTAAATCTTGGTAAATATAACTCTCTTTTGATTGTATGTACCTAAAACCAAAGAAAAAAGTTTTAAATGAGCACTGTGTTTTGTGCCCATTTTAATAAGTATCATATTTGTGTAACTCTTACTCAAGCAATATTTATCTTAGAACTATGTTGCTATTTTAACTTGTAGCTGATATGTTCAACTTACTGTAAACATAAAATTTTTGACCCTAATACAAAGAGTCTTTTTAAACCATTGAGAAATATGAAGGCCACTTGAGATACCAAACAGAGTGGTTGATGTTAGTGCCTTTTATAAAAACAAGTGGTGTGTAAAAAAAGTGTATGATGAGATGTGATGTTTGTATTATTTTTTTGTTTTAAATATCTTATTCTGTTAATAAAATAACATATAAAAGCTATTAATTGTTTTATTTTTACAATTAATAATAAAAACAATCAAATTTATAGTAACCTACATTATGGGCTATATTTAACCGTGCAATTTAATACTAATGATAAAGAAATGGAATAAAATTTGTAGGATCGTTATCTTAGACTCATACTTTATTAAAAATATCCATAATTTTAATTAGAATTAGAGATATTCCAGTTGGAATGAAATAATTGCCCTCCACAAGCCCTGACTGCACACCGGTTGCACACACCTGACAAATGCGGCCTTTGACAGTACACAGTTGTAAGGATAACTGATAGTGGCTGTTAAAACTTTCTATTTCATAAGCGGTCCTCCGGCGCGCCGACCGACGCGTGGATCAAAATATTATTTTTTACTTTTTAAAGATGTCTTTTTCTCTTAAAATTTTACTATGTATACTTTTGACATTCAAGGATTTAATTAAACTATACTTAATAAATATGGTTGTTTTATTGTACCTATAAAATCATACATGCGATTATGATTTATTTAATTATACTATTTACGTGTTGAGTTATAAATATAGAATAAACACTCGAAAGCCCACGAGCTTACTAAACCCGGTCCTAAATGATGTAAATTGGCCGCGGCTTCTGAGAGGATATCTTAGATAAATTGTAATAAAATGATCACTACAATTCATTTCTCTTCGCGCTTTACGTTCATCCCGGAGCCATTCAGTTCGCGTACAATCAAATAGTCATAAATACGTCCCCCTTAAAAAGAAAATTAATTTTATTATATACAATATTAAAAACTATAATTTAAAAAAAACTAAAACTAGTAATTTAATTATCAAACAGTCCTACTCCACGCGGTATAATAATTAATTAAATTAGTCGTTGACGTAGTACAACCAAAATAAAAAGAACTAAATTACCCACATAATAGTGGTAAAAGTCTAAGTATGGCAATTTAAATTGCATGTAATTGTAGTAATGTAGTTATGGCGAACTATCGCTATCTCTTACTGACATACGCTGAGATCTTGTCTATCTATATTTCTCTGTCTACGACCCCTGTATAATCTATAGTTCATTCCATGTCCATGGCTCTATGGTTCGGTACACATTGGTACACATAGTACCTATAAATATACTGAATATATTATTATACTGGTGCTGTAGAATCGGGTAGAATCTACTAGTTACTAGTTAGTCTGTGGTCCATGGACTCTGGAATTATCTGTCAAAATAATTATCTTTCCAAATTTTATCAAAACACCTAAAACATGAATGATAGCACGCGGTTTTCGGAAGAAGCATTTATCTCGACCTTAAAATAAGCCTTGAAGACTATACCGTGTGTAGTAAGAAAAGTCTGTATAGAAAGTTACGACGAAAACAAGTTCAACGTTTACTCCAGTAAAGAGGTGATTTAAGGGTTTTGTTTTTGTGAATTTATATTTTAAAGTAATTTATTTGAACTCTTATAATGTAAGATGTCGTTTATTATAATCGATAGAATAGAAAAAAAAAAACGATTTAAAAGTTATTTATTATCATATTTGTGTACAAAGATGTCCTTCGGCGTATCTAAATCGGGTTTTAATGTTTTCTACGTTTAACCATACCGAAACCGAGCAGTCGTACGTGACAATCATCACAAAGTCATTGCGCGAAGTGTTTGATTAAATTTAAATAATTTAATATGCTTCATTTAGTGACCTACTTTTGACTCTTTATGTAATCGGACACCGTTTCAGAAGTTTTTTATAATATTATGATTTGATTTTTAATATGTCATTGAGATTTAATTGCGTGTTTACTAGGCTACTTTGAAATATGACGCGGTGTTAAGGTCGTCGATCCCGCCCTAGCCATCATTCCAGTTTACAAATTTTAACAACAAAGTAAAAAATGGCCAGGTATTTTGAAAATACCACAACTTTTAACTTCAGTTGGGACCAAGTTGCATGCGGATACTGGAAAAGATATCCTAATCCTCAGAGGTAAGTTAAGTCATATTGATAAATTGTATAAAGCACAATGCTGTAATTGTATTTACAGTTATCTTTATTAAGCTCCTTATTAAAAAAAATCTGTGCAATTTTGCCTCTTTGTAATAGTGATGTGAAGCTTTGTTACTTTTAGTTACATTAACATATCCTATATTCTTTGGTAGTGTCTTTCTTTTTATTCTCTTGTGTCAAACCAATTTATTAATTATAATACAGCCTTGAGATGTCATTAATAATTGTATATTGTATGTGTTGTAACAAAGGAACTGGTTATTGTATTTATGTTAACTGATATTAGGAATATGATTATGCTTTAAAATTTCAAGTTCATATTAGAGAGGTTGAAGTAATTAAGATTGAAATAAAAAAAAATGAAATGAGGGCTACAGGTAACTTGTGACCCCTGGAATAATATTGAATGCCAGTTAGCCTGTAATTATATTGGCCCTTTTACACTTTCAACCAGATTAGTGAATGCACTATTTCTTAGTGGCAGCGACAAATTTGTTTTTAAAATTATTTTTATTGTATTCCTGCATAGTAAAAAAATATAAGAAAGAGCAATTAGATTTCTTAGCATTTGATAAACATTGTAAATTTAGTTCAAATTGATAAAGTTCTTTCTAAAAATAATGTAGATGTATAAATTAAAAAACGATTGAGCCTTACAGTAGTCGCATATATGTATAATATGCATCTGAACTATGTAACATCTGACATCTCACCTGGGTAATAAGCAACATTAACATTTTACCCTGAAAAAAGCTATTTTTTTTTTAATCAATATTAAAAATATCAGTTGAACAATGACTGAAATTAACCTCAATTTTTTCTTAAATTATAAAAAAAAGCTAAATACTGAAATATTTTTTCAAATAATTATTCATTATTAGTAACAATGAATAATTAATTACTTATTAAATGTTTATTTATTAATTAATAATTTATTACTCACTTGCAATTGCAATGATCTGCACTTTTTTCAGACACTTATTATCAACAGTAAATACATTTATTAATATGGTTTACACATATAAATTAGTTTATATAACAGCATACTTTACTACCACTGCGCACGCTCATTGGTCAAATCAAATAGTGAGCGCTTTCTCGGCTTCCTGTTACACACAACCATCTCTTTTCATGAAATCACTCCCACATATTGCGGAAAGTGAGAGGAAAGATGTTACACATCAAAAAGTAAAGTTGCAGCTTATATACATCTCAATATTGGCTGCAGGTCTTGCCTCATTTTTGAGAGGTTTTAGAGTTATTAAATTAGTCCACCATGCTACTCTAGTATGTTTGTGAACCTCATGTGTTATAGAAATATTTTTTTTTTTATTTATACTGCCAAGCATGTGGTTCAGCTCTTAAAATTTCAGTAAGCAATTTCATAGAATCCGAGTTACTTACATACTGTGAAATTTACACTGAGTACTTAATGTTACTCTACTGTCCCTGCCTTAGCAGTTGTGTAAAATTAAAAATAACAAATAATTAAACTTCCAGCACACATGTGTTATCAGAGGACACTTGGAGCAGGCAAGTGAGGGATGGATGTCTTTACACAAAGAGGCTCCTCACAAAAACAAATAGAGTGCCTAAATGGGGTGAGAGGTAATAGTTTTGTTTGTGATTGATTTTGTGATACAATTCAGTATCATATACACTCAAGAAAACTATTTGAAAAAAAAAACACATTTTTAAGAGGGATGAAGTAGTTTGAATTTATGGTTAAGATTATCCATACAGAATAACATGATGGAAAGAGTACCAGCTACTACATCACAGACCTTAAATTACAAATTCTAGCTGAATCCGGAGTTTTTAATAAAAGGCAAAGTTTCAGCCAATGTATGGCATGCTTCTGGCCTTAATCTGACTATCTATGTCCTACTTCTGTGGAACTACAAGTGGCTTACTAGTTTTATAATGGTTTTATGCTCCATCATCAGCCTGTGAAAGTCTACTATTGGACATGGGCCTCAATCATTGCAGGAATTACCTTTATTGTCATGCTACACTTTTATATGTGGCAGAGCCATGCTGCAGATACAATTGTTGCATGAATTATATCTGCAGCATATTGGCTCAACTGGGCAAGGAACACTCTCTAAAAATATCAGTGTGAAATAGCAGCTTAATGCTGTTGTGTTTCATATGGTGAGAACTGCAGATTTTTTTTACTGGAAACAATGCATTCCTTTTAGTCCTCAGCCGTGACATTGCATCATGACATGCATCTGCATTTTGATTCTTAATTAAGTCTTTTTGTCTAAAGGTCACAGTACCCACTCATCTTACCATCAAGTGAATTGTGTGCTTGTTTGTCACCCCTATTCTATAAAAACTGGTTATACTTGTTAATTTTTATTAAAAACAAGGTTTTCCTTATATCATTATAAAGACATGCATCTAAAAGTGTTCACTAAAATAACATTGTATAATAGAGATAATATAATAGCATTGTGCTATCTTATCATTTGTTATACAATTGATTATATTACCAATGATGGATGATGTTGTGTTTGTTTATTTATCAATAGTTTTTAAAAATTTGTATCAGAACCACTGTCGCCAAACTCATATATTCGCAAGAAAGAAATGTGTACCGACAATTGTGCATCATTTTAATAATTTTCATATGATTGGCATTTAAAAAAGGAGAAGGCTTTATGTTACGTACCATTCGCTTGAGTACGAACCATAAGTTCTTAAAAATAGAAATCATATTCTATTTTTAAGAACTTATGTAAGTTGTAATGCACTGATAAGATAAGTCAGTGCATTACAACAGCCCTATCTTGAATCTCCACTTCTTATACACAGGATATCTTTTGATTTAGATATATTATAATCATTTTTTACGTGGTAGAGCCATATTGCAGCTATATTGTGGTTGCAGCATGAATGGGTCAGCTCGACTGGGGTAGGAACACGTTCTCACAGAACACCAGCGTAAAATAGCAGCTTAATGCTGCTGTGTTTTACTGGAAACGAGGCATTCCATCTCAGTCCTCAGGGGTGACAATGCATCTAAATTTTGATTCTTAGTTGAGGATAGATGTAGATGTCTATGGGCCACAGCATCCACTTACCATCAGGTGGACTGTGTGCTCGTTTGTCACCCTTATTCTATAAAAAAAATCATCTAAAAAAAGTTAACTACTAAATCTGCACGAGGATAATAGGTGGTAGGAATCTTTTATACATAATTGAGTTAAGTTGCCTTTGCAGTATGCAGTTCGATGAGGCAGCCATGTTTTTATATCAGTATCATTCAAATTTCAACTTTGACATTATTTTTTTAAGGCCTATTAAATTACAATCAGTTTTATAAGTTTTGTATGTGAACTTAATACACTTGCAGGTTCTTCAATGCCAAATCAGTTAAGATAATAGAGGAGAGTGTTGTCGATCCCAAGGAGAAAGTTCTAGTCACTTACACCAGAAATTTGGGATACACAAAAGTTATGGTATGATAAGTTTAATTTATGACCTTGTGTTGTTTACCATCTAGAAACAATCCATCATCATTCAAATTCTGTGACCCCAGTCTCCACAGCTGGGCAATCGTTTCTTCTTCCATACTGGCTTTCAATTACAAAACGAATTTTTCGCCGGTAACAAGCGTAGGCATTTTATTCCTCAGGGGATTAAGATGGGGAGAGGGGGTTATAATGCGTCTGCATTCGTATTATTAATATATACCACGCAAATACACTTTTTGAGATATACATGTTTTTTTAATGGTCATTTAATAAATCTCACTGCTAGCTACCTATTTACCTCAAATATCATTCATCCATTCATTACGGCCTGTAAAAGTCGACTGCTGAATGTAGGCCTCTCCCCATAGATTACCTTATATGGAGAATTTTGCCATAGTTACAAAGCTTGGCGGTTGTTATTAGGAAGATGCTGTTGCCCATCTCGTGTTTCATTTCCCTCTTTCATTTCTTACAACACCAATCGAATGATATATAGGATATTACAAACATTCAATAAAATATTGCCTACGATACTCCTTACATTGGAACATTCATCAAGGCAATTAAGAACAGGACGTCATAAAGGAACGAAACAATAGTTAGTAGTTTTAAAGATATATTGAACAAATAGGTTTTGACTTTGTTAATTTAAGTATTTAATTTCTAGAGTGTAGTGGAGCGGGTGGAGTACAGATCATTAGGGCCTGGTCAGACTATAGCAAGGAGGTCCGCCTGGATTGATTCACAAGTGTTCGGCTTTTCGAGACCGATACGCGCCTTTGGAGTTGATAGGTTCAAGAAGAACTGCACTCAGATGGTGAGTCTGTTTGTCCAAGTGATTAATGAATGCCCAGTAGTATGAATAATGACAAGCCGAATTGCAACTTGTAAATTTAAGGGATGATTAAATACTAGCTTTCACCCACGGATCTGCTTGCGTTTTATTAAAAACCAGCCAATTTTTTATTGCAAAATTGATTAAAAAGCACTGGTTTGGGAACGACTAAAACTTTTTGTGATTGTGCCACAAACATCCAAACAAACTTTCGACCTTTTAATATTAGTAGAATTAAAACCTGGATTTATTTAGGTACTCCTATTTCATGACTTTTATTTAGGAGTCGTAAACTAACTTAGTGATAGGACACTAAGAAAAAGCTGAAAATTCTTTTCCTGGTGCTTTGCTGGCCGTTGCCGCGAACTAGTAAATTTTTTTTAATCAGGAGCGCATAGTTTATACGTGGTAGAGCCACGCTGCAGCAATTTTATGGTTGTAGCTCGAATGGGTCGGCTCGACCGGGGTAGGAACACGCTCTCACAGAATACCAGCGTAAATGGGTCACAGCACCCACCAGGTGGTGGTCATCAGGTGGACTGTGTGCTCGTTTGTTCACCCTTATTACCCTTATTCTATAAAAATAGTCCACCTGATGGTAAGTGGATGCTGATCACAATTCGACTGTTTTCTTTTGTATGTATGTTTCGCGATATCTTCGTTAATTGTGAAGGTTATACTTCAGGGACGGCCCCATATAAATTTGGAGAAAATATTCCACTCCAAAGGGTTGAATAATAGTGGATGAAGTTTTTAATGTAACTGTTCAGACGGACATTATAGTTGTTACCTTGAACTTGTAAATTTCCTTAGTGTACTCCCAAAGACTCACCAACCCTCTCAGTAATGAGAGGTCTGTGCCCAGCATTGGGACGTATATAGGCTATAAGTTTAACTTAACTTTAACTGAAAAGTGCCAAAAAATTAAACTTTTAATGATCTTTTAATAATATGTATAGCCAGAAAGATGAGAAAAGAATAGAATTGAATAATTTTTTTATTCAATATAGATTACAAAAATACTTAAAAAAATCGAAAAAATCTTTTTCTTTTGCATTTTTTTTTTTATAGGACAAGAGTGACAAACGAGCACACAGTCCACCTGATGTAAAGTGGTTGCTGCGGCCCATAGACATCTACATCTATCCTCGGTTAGGCAAAAATCATATTAATTATAATAAATAATAATATATAATAAATAATATTATAATCCTCATAACCATTCTCACTTAAATTTTCAAAACTTATAGTACTAATAAAACTAGTTTTTACAGCACTTGTAAAAACTAGTTTTATTATAATGTGTAGCGTTCGCGTAAACAATAAATCAGTAATTAACCATTAGGTTTGTTATGTTTAATTACATTTTCGCAGGTGAATGGCTTTAACTACGTATTGCACAGTATGTTCCCACGTCAATCGCCACAGCATAACGTAACGCCAATGGGCCACACTCTAAAGGAGATGCGCGAAGCTGCAGCCGCCGCTACCGACCGGGCTAAAGCGAACGTGCTCTCTTCAGTCAACAGAACATAACACGACTAGCCGAGCGAAGGACTTTGGCTCTTTTTTGTAAGTCATTAAAGTCTATTTTACTTTTGAAATTATATCAGTTTAGTTCATAAGGTCTATTTTATTTTTGGGAGTGTCAATTTTTGGCGGTGTAAAATAAAGCGAACGTGCTCTCTTCAGTCAACAGAACATAACACGACTAGCCGAGCGAAGGACTTTGGCTCTTTTTTGTAAGTCATTAAAGTCTATTTTACTTTTTAAATTATAACAGTTTAGTTCATAAGGTCTATTTTATTTTTGGAGTTTCAATTTGTGGCGGTGTAAAATAAAGCGAACGTGCTTTCTTCAGTCAACAGAACATAACACGACTAGCCGAGCGAAGGACTTTGGCTCTTTTTTGTAAGTTGTTAAGGTCTATTTTATTTTGAGTGTATTTGTGGCGGTGTAAGAATATGTGGGTGTAAGAGGCGACAGAGGGAAACAAACCAGGAGAAGGGCAGCAGTATCTAATAACAACGAACAAAATCTGCGGTTGCCAACCCGCCTGCCAAGTGTTACCATTATGGTAAATGTCCCCCTTATGAGGCAATTTATGGGGATGCCTGCTTCAGCTAGACTTTTAATAGGCTGTAACACTAATGGCAACGGTAAAGACTTAAGGTTAATCTATCAGTAGAGCATAGCATAGCAACTATCTTTAGTTAATTAGTGTTACAGCGAAGGATTTTAGTTCTTGTTTGTAGGGTATTATGATCCAATTTAGTTATTGCATTAGTATAAGACCTCGGCTAACCGAGAACTACAAACGTAGCTCTTATCTGTTAAGTGTTAAATGATGTTTTGCCTAAGTCATTATACCCACTTTAAGTCTGGAATTCTATATCTCTCAATTTCGCCTTATGCCAGGGCGTGCTGACAAAAAAATGCCAGGGAAAGTTCTTATCTCCTGTCATATTTCTATGGTGGTATGTAGTGATAAAGTAAATATACTAAGTAAAAATAAAAAATTAAGTAGCAGTTTACTTTACTACGTTTACTTACACATGCTTTCACGGATTTTTTAAATTGCAAATCAGACTGCTTGTGCTTTATGAAATTTGTCCTTTTCAATTTTATCCCCCAAGTTGTCCACAACATAACAAGAACTTGCTATCTATTTATCTACTTATTTTTTGTATTTGCAGGAAAAAATGGAACAAACGACTTTAGCTCTTAAGAGTTAAGTTTTAAAAACAATTTTTCTCCATTACAAGAAAGAAACTGTTTCAGTGTAGCATTCCATTAAACTGAAACTAAACACTCGACTGAAAGCTTGGAGCCAGAGACTTTAGCTCTTATGTGAAAATGTTTGAAAATTATAAACTTACTTTAATGTTATAAAGAGAGCAGTAAGATAATACGAATGTGTTCGATATATATTTTCATCCAGTTGCCATAGTAATCTCTACAACTCGCTAACATCAAGTGTGTTTCTTCAATGGATTCAGACAACTATTGATACACATCATATTTATGACATATGTAACTATGCTGTTTAGTCTTAGCTCCAAAGTAAAGTCTGAGCAAAGTCAAAGTACGATCTATAGATCTCAACCTAAGGTATGGACGTAGTTACGCAAAAAGGATTCAACGTTCAAAAACTACATTTGTGAATTGAGAGAATAGAGGTTTCGATCAAGGCATGTTTGTTTTTGTCGACTTAACTTTTGGTGGTAATTAATGAAACGAAACTTGAACGCAAAAATTAAATTTTTGATATCAATACTTAGTTATTTTTCAAAGAGTAGGCAAATTTTAAACCTAAGTTCAAATATGTAAATAATGATATAACGTTATTGCAGTTTTTGAAAATACGAGTAAATAAGGCTTCTAATTTTATTTGAAATTATCCCAAATTGAATGTGATTTATGGGCAACAACACACGTACGCGCACTCCTCTGTGTGCGATTCAATTCACAACGTTTTTGCTAACCGATCGACCCTTACAAATGTTTGCGTGCGCAGTAAAATAGTAGGCGTTACATACTATGAATGACAATCAGTTAAAATAATGCATTACCACGCATTTTGAATTTAAAAGATGAAAGGGACGGAATGTTTCAGATTTTTTAAATTAATTCTTCTTCACCATTTGCCTATATTACTTATTCTGAACCTTCTCTGCAAATTTGGCCGGCTATTGCAAAATAACCCTGTTCAAAATTAAAATATTAATATAGTTAATAAAAAAATCGGTTAGTAAACGTCATTTTCTACCAACTTCAAAAAGGAGGAGGTACTCAATTCGACTGTATGTTTTTTTATGTGTGTTACCTCATAACTTTGTTCTACGTGAACCGATTTCGATGATTCTTTTTTTTATTTGAAAGCTGGTGCTTCTCATGTGGTCCCATTTTAATCAAGGTCTGACCAATAGTTTTTGAGTTATCCTTAATAATATATATTGAAGTCGGTTGTACACAATTTTTAATTTTTAATTATTTCAACTCTCAACACTTCACTGGGAAAAAACTCGGCTTCATTGTCATTTTTTAACAAAGTTTTTGCGTAAGTATGTCCATTGTTCCATATTATTATAATATATTGTGAGTTACAATGTAATAAAAACGCTTAGCATAATATTTAAATAATGAAGCATGTTGTCTTACAGAAACAAATTTTGAACTTGCATTTACCGTCTCCGTATTTTCGTTGAAAATGTTTTTGTGATTCTCAACTTTGTTTTACGAATTTCTGCACTGCCTTGGTTCATTTATCACAAAACATAATACTTACATTGAGCTACTTGTACCTTAACCACATTCCAACAGTGGGCTTGGATTATGAATACTTTCAAGTTAAGAAATATTATTTGTCATGGCAACTTTTATATAGTCTTTTTTTATTCGATTCTGGACAGATAATAGTTTTAACCCCTCCTCCCCTCATTAGACGATTTGTAACTCGCTTAAAGTTTCTAAATATATAGACTAGTCTAATCACTAGACTATAGACTAAACATAAAAATCATATTAATTGTAAATTGTACATTTTACGAGTTTGTATGGTTGTTCTAGTAAATTACCTTAAAAGCTCCTCGTAGTTAAATAAACGTAATTTTGTTTTCTTCAAAATACTAGAAATCTAATTTAAAGTAAATCGGCGAACCAAGGTGTCATAATATTTTTTAACCGACTTCAAAAAGGAGGAGGTACTCAATTCGACTGTATTTTTTTATTTTATTTTATGTGTGTTACCTCCTAACTTTTTTCTCGGTGAACCGATTTTGATGATTCTTTTTTTAATTTGAAAGCTAGTGCTTCTCGTGTGGTCCCATATAAATTTGATCAAGGTCTGACTAGTAGTTTTTGAGTTGTCCTTAATAATTTATATTGAAGTCGGTTGTACTAAATTTTTAATTTTACCACTTGTTAACAAGTGTACTTTGCGAACCCTAGTGAAGTGGTAAATGAATTTTTTATGTGCTTCTGGGGAAAGGATTGACTTATCGGAAAGGGGGCGTGGCCATTTGAATCATGCAAAGTAATAAAAGTTAAAAAGTTAACTATGACATTGGGACGTCGAACACCTCAGTCCCCCACCCATGACCGTGGGTGCTGTTAAGTGTTCGAAACGTCCGGAATTTAAAAAAGTTAATATACGCGATAAAATTCGTAAAAACTAGTTTTATTTGAAATATCATGCAAAGTACCTAAGATACCTGTAGAGTAGTATACCAGGTGGGATTGTGGTCAAGCATTGACTTATGATAAATAAAAAAAGGTAAAAAATAAAATAAGTAATGGGCTACCCACAGAATACTCTTTATGGTTTGGCATTAATCATGTTAACAACCCAATAATTATAGTCTAAAGTATTTGAAATTATTGTCAATTAGGTATATTCAATTTTGAACATAATATTGTTATTGATAAATAACTTTAGTGTTTTTAAGCAATGTTAGTGAAACACATATAATGAGGGGAGGGGATTATGTTAAAATACCCAACTTATAAAAATGTAACATGATATTCGCAATTACCATTTGATACTTCCTTAACTTGAGTTTCTAATATTGAATGTAAAGCATTTCAAATTAATTGACTGAATTTTGTAATGCGTTTGAGAATAATTGGGATGATGTACTTTTGGTTCTATGTGAGAAACTATAATAGTTATATTCTGAATTTGAAAAGATATACAAAAAAGAAATCGACAATCATGGATTAAATGCATTGAAAGCATTTTCTAAAAAAAATATAATGGATTACAACACTTGTATAATAAGAGTTATTTAAAAACCTAATTTAGTGTTTAAAATGTATAGTATATTTTAGAAATTATAATGTGGCAATAATATAAATATCATTCTCTCTTGCATAACTCTTGTTAAGGCTTCTCTTTAAGTCTGAAATTACAAATATTTTATATTAATATATAGATACCACTGACCTCTATATATGAACTGGCTATACATCGTGACATAATGAGGCGATTTGATTTTCGCCATTTTGGCGCTGACAGCAGAAGTGAACGTCCACGGAACTAATAATAGAGATAAGACAGTGTGACAAAATATATCGATAAAAAATCTATACCCAGGCCTACCCGTAACGTCCATTCTATTTATGTGTCATATTAATATAATGCCATACAATAAATAAATGTATCAATTAATACCTAGGCTTTAGATGCAAGCTCTAAACCTCATATAAAACCAAGGTCGACGCTGCGTTTATCTACGTTTTTATTCGTAACTACAGAACGGAGTTCCAGATGTTCCGTGTTTCAAATGAAAAAATGCCTACGCATACCCGCTTCGCGGGGGCAAGAGAGGATTATGTCGGACTCGCACCTACTAAAACCCCATGGTGTTCCACCTTCGCCACACACTGGCACGGCCACGGAAACGCTTTCAAACACATCCGCGGACCTACTAGCGAGGACTCCCCTTAGTTGAGGACTTCTCCTCCCCTTTTCCTTCTCAGATAAGGCGCACCAGGAACACAAGGCGCATTACCTTTCGTGGCCTCTTACTCCACCTGCATAACGGACTCTCCGAGCCCGATATGTGGAGGCCATGGAGCCATGAAAAAACGAGCACTCGGAAGCACCAAATGGTACGGCCCCGCCAAAATCGCGGAGGATAGTCGAGTGGCGCATCACCATACCAACAATCCTCTTCCCTTGCGACACCACCTGGGCTGCAGCGATATAGAGAGAGGACTCTCCTCTAGCCACCGCCCACTAATACACATCCAAGGGCTCGACAAGCCCACTCAGAGTGGCCACCTTGAGCTAGCCCTTCACTTCGAGCCAGCCATGGGAGTCGCCCTACATTTGCCATCGGTTACCAAGTCACGGCTACTAACTCGTTCAGAGAGGAGCTATTTCTCACCTAAACTCACGCAAACTCACTAAGAACATTAATAATTTTGCAATCCCAATATAAATTTATTCCCTTGATATATTATTTATATACATTACATATTATTTAAACAGATTTAACAAGTTTACGTCTTGTAAACACAAAGTCATCATCAGGCGATTTTTCTACACTTGGCTATCGAAATAATAATCTAATACTTTTATACTTACTGCTGGTATAAAAGTATTAGATTATTATTCGATAGTACTAGTACTACTAGTACTATCAGAAAATATTGTGGGTATACTGTACTTTTTCAAAGTGGTGCGTTTCTCATGTCTAATAAAACAGTCGCCTGTGAAGTGTTTAGAACAAAGATAATCATTTTGTTTCGGACGCCAACTCACAATTTATGTGCTTTTTAGCCATAATTTTAGTCTAGGTTCAGTTGGAAACCTGTTAATTAATAAACATTTGATAATTATCTATTGTCGGCGACTCTAGTTGTTAACAGATGTGGGTAGGAAAAACTTCGATAAGTATTATAGACAAGGAACTCTACAACCCTATTTAATTTTATTGTTTATCAAAACTCAGTAAAATAAAGCCAAACATGTTGGTAATTACGATGTTAAGATTAGTAATAAATTTTAAGTACCTATATTATCAAATAGTTTTAATTTGTTTAATATTAGCTGTAAATTCACTTACTTGTGGAATGTTATCCCACTTTCCTTTTGGTAACGAGTTTTACATATTACGCACACTCTTATTATTACTAAAAATAATTCTTATTATGTAACTAAAATCTAACATAATCAAATCACATAAAATACTTTCATTTTTTAGTTTAAAAGTTCAAAATACAGAGATACGATTTAAATAACACAACAGACTTTGGCATATTATGTCAATTTTAGTTCCCGGTACGGACAATGACGACGCTTCAAATCGACATAAGCATTTTGTATGGTATAGCCAGTCCAGCGTACTTGTATATATAGAGGTTAGTGATAAAAATGGCCGTCTCAAATCCAAGGAACACTAATCGTACCCAGTTCGACAGCGACACAGATTCAGAATATCTTGAGCATAGAGAAGCCAGAACTGCTCTAAATTTTGGTCCATAAATTTGCGATTATCGTATTCTATACTTTTCAAATATAATCGGCCATTTCTATTTTCTATAGCAGATATTAAAAATTACTTCTTTTATCTATAAAATATACTTATGTTTCGTAAATTAATGTAGTTTTGAACAAATACGTAAATAATTAGATTTATATTTTCCAATAATTTTGGCAGTTTAAATATTCTCTGTAGAAACTAACACATTCTTAATATTTTTAGATATTTCTCTATTAATAATGTCTTCAGAATTTTAATCAACATCTAAATATAAAATGTACAATTACTTTGTTTTAAAAGTTAGATATGGTGGTCTAAATGGAGTATATGAAAATGGAATCAAAATAAACCTTAAAGTTTAAATATTAAGGTTTGAAATATTTGTTGAAAGTGTTTATTAGAGTTAAAATTAGGGTTAGTTACCATTATGAGCAAATGGAATGAAAGAATTGTAAAAATAAATTATTTAATTACTTTATTTCTTTTATTTCTCTGAGGCAAGTAATATTCCTTTGATTGATCTGGCTGAGTTATCAAGTTTTCTATGAAGAACTGCGTTGTGGCGTTGTGGGAGGATCAATTATCCCAGTTTCCTTCCTCTCCTTCTTTTTTCCTTTCTTCCTCCTTTTTTATGGAAGAGGAGGCAAATGAGCATTCAGCTCACCTGATGGTACGCTCATGAACATCTGCAATGAGGAATTGCAGGTGGGTTTTAAAAAAGTAGTAGGTATTTTTCTTGAATGTCACTAAGTCGTTTATGGTCCGGAAAAACCGCCGGCGACAGTTAATCCCAGTGTGTTCTTCCGAGGCAGAGAATTCCGCGTAAATCGCACGGTAGCCGACCGCCAAATATCGAGATAATGAGGGTGGAATTTCGAGTTCTGTCGCAGTGTACGATGGTAGACAGAAGCGCGTGGTATATGCAATAGAAGATGCATAAAATGCAACGTCTCTTCGTAAAGCCAGTGGATCAAGCCGATTGGAAAGGTCTAATTGGTCGCCGACGATCTGCTATTCGTTAAATTTTCTTAAAATTATTAATAGAGCCATGCTGCAGCTATATTAGTGGTATAGTTGTAGCACGAATGGGTCGGCTCGACCGGGGAAGGACCACGCTCTCACAGAACATCAGCGTCAAATAGCAGCTTAACACTGCTGTGTTTCGTATGGTGAGTGTAGAGAACCGGAGACCCTTTTTACTGGAAACGAGGCATTCCATCTTGGTCCTCACGGGCGACAACGCATCTGCATTTTGATTCGTAATCGAGGATAGATGTAGATGTCTATGGGCCACAGCAACCACTTACCATCAGGTGTACTGTGTGCTCGTTTGTCACCCTTATCCTATAAAAAAAATGCGGTTAAGTAGATGGAGCTGATACTTGGGTGTCCCGGCCCAGAGATAAGATCAGTATTCCATATGTGAAATTGCAAGCAGTGGGCCGACATGAAATACCGTTTTGATCAACTGAGCTTTTTGATACCAAGTAAATGCTGTGGGTGTAGTAAGAAGTAACTAAAGAAAATGAGAGATTTTATGGCTTACCGTAGACTACGTGCGACACGCTTTCTCATATCTACCAGATTTAAAATATCGAAATTAGCGACTATGGGCAGAGTCAAAGGTGAGAGAAATCTCATGTCCAGCTGTGAACAGTTATGGACTGTAATAAAAAATATAGTAGTCATGCCTGCGTGACCTACGTTGAAATAACTGGTCACTGCCGCGAGTCCTGAGTTCGATTCTCTAATGGTGCCAACATTTGTGCAAACAATAGTTGGTCTAGTGTGTTTCCTGTCTCTTATCCTACACTCTAGTATGCTTAATACCATCGCATATGTGTGTACATTAGGGTAAGGCATAGCTAGGTTGGTACAAGTGCCTCTGTTTCCTTAAATAAATAAGGGAATAAACACTATTTTGGCCCAAACCATTGACATATACAAATTTATATAGGTAGTTCTTGAAATTCACGAAGTCAAGCAGGCTTTACTTGTGGTAAACACGCTTCTGTATACGTGTCAGTGTGTGTGAGACTACATGGAACAAGTCTTTGTATTGCTAAACAAATTTTTGTTCCAGGTCTAGATAATAATTATCCTTCTACATTTTGCATGTAAAACGCCTCCACAATACATTAGAAAATCTTACTGTGGGGTAACATTTGTTTTTTAAAATAAAACAGAAAAATTGTCTAAAATTTAATTGTATCCTACTATAAATTAACAACATTGTTTGTTTAATTTGTATTAAATTATTTTATCTTTATTGCTGCTCGTAATCTTGCACTTCTACTTCGAGGGTTTCTTTCTACTTCCTCATCAGATGGTATTTCCACATGTTTATTAATTGCCTTCCATGGACTATCCAGGAACTGATTAATTGTGTCTTGGTCTTGTACTACAGCGGGGTTCAGATACCTAAGTGGCACAGGATTTGCTACTTCATTAATAATATTCCCAGCAATATGCCTTTTCACAATTGTGTCTTCAAGCGAATGAAAACATATTGTAACAAGTCTACCGTTGAGCTTCAGATAATACTTTGACAACACCATGCCATAGTTTAATTCATTGAGTTCATTGTTAACAAATATTCTTAGTGCTTGAAAAACTTTTGTAGCATTCGACTGTGGTCTTTGTAATTTATCAAGCCTAAATTCATTTGGACAACAAGAGTCAACTATATCAACCAATTCTTTTGTTGTTTCAATATTCTTGATCATATACCGAGCTTGTATTATTGTTTGTGCAATTTTTGCGGCTTTCTTCTCTTCTCCATATATTTTAAATATTTTATAAAGTTCTTGCTCATTTGCTGTAGCTAATACTTCTCTGGCAGTTATTTGATTCGGATCCCTCCCGGCATCCATTCTCATATCTAAATAGCCATTTTTACTAACAGAGAAACCTCTTTCTCCATTGTCTAACTGCATTGATGAGCAACCAAAATCAAATAGTATACCATCTATGGAGGCCTGCTTTATTTTTATCTCTTTTAAAAGAGAGGGTAGTTCGCTGAATTTTCCAAGCAAAGGTATTACTCTATTTGGGAATTCTGTTGCCAATTCTTTAGCCTTTTCATATGCTATGGGATCCCTATCTAGAGTAATTAACCTACAGTTAGCAGAGGCTAGTATTTGCCTTGAATGACCGCCTGCACCAAATGTCATATCAATATACAACTCATTATCTGCTGGCTTTAGGTATTTAGTAACTTCTTTTAGCATAACAGGTGTATGATCTTTATACTGTATAGCTTCTGTTGAGAATTTACACTTAAGAAGGGAAGAATAAAGTTTTGTAATTGGTAGCAGCAACATTTTTATTCTTTATTAAATATTTTCTTAAAAAAACCTTTGTTCTCTTCTTTTAAGTATGTAAGTACTTCGTTAGACAGTATTAAATTACACTCCTCAGTACTAAGACCAGTGGCTGTGCTGGTTCTAAGCCGTTTGTACTTATTTTTATAGTAATTATCAGCTATTCGGTTGAGAGAGTTGTATTGGCGGTTGCAAAGCTCAGAATCCAAATTTTGTTTTTCTGTAGTCTCAAATGCTGCTTTAACTTTATCACGGATAAACTTTCCCAAGTCCCTGAAAGACAATGTAAAAAAAATTATGTTAAAACAACGACTATAAATTCTAAATCACACGAATTTGTAATAATATTTAAAACAATATATTGATATATTAAGTATTGTTGTTGTCTATATTGAAAAAAAAGAGCCTTTATATTTTGTATATATGTTTCTTGGGTTAATAACCGTTATTCACTAAATTATTTTGGTGTTTATACAATGCTAACCTATCGCCCTTTGTACTATCGAGTGGCCACTTAGCTATAAGTCTCGTAAATTTTTTATATTGAGTAGTCATAGCTTAAGAACCAATTATAACATTATCCTTTAAAGTTATCTCGGTTAGGTATTTTCTTCGTAGAATAATGATTATTTCATTAATTATAATAAAATACGAAAATAAATCTTATGTCATTTGTAATGACAATGACACTACAATTTTTAAAATTAATTACAAGCAAAGGGATCTATGCCCATACAATCTTGTCTGAAGTTTTTAGTTCGCAAAAATGTGACAATATGAGTTTGATGTGTCACATTGCGAAGATTTTACGAAAGGAAGATTTTTAACACAGCTTAACCTTGCGGACAGGCAATGTCGATACTGTTTCACAACTTAAACTTTGTATTGTAATATAATATGCTTTTGTGCTATTCCGTGATTTCTTCTTCTGAAACCTACAGCAGTTCACTCACATACCTGCTATTTCTTTTTGTTCTTTTAATTAAGTTGGCATTGTAATATTATAAAATTTACGAACAAAAAATTCATGTATATTTTTAGCGCTGTACGTAACTATTAATTACGTACAGCGCTAAAAATATTTCTGTATGGGTATTTATCAAATAATAACCATATTTATACCTACAAATATGTTAATGAAACTTGGCCTAACGATAAATAGCCATACAGAAAAGAGATGGCGCAGAAAGCAGCTAGTATTTTAAGTATCGGCGTTGCATCTGTATATAGAATCCGCAAGGACTATAAAGAACACGGCGAAATTTCTTCTCCTGTCACCACCAAACCTAGACCAACGTTTAGTGACAAAATTGATGATTTTACTAAATCAGCCATACGCAAAAAAGTACATGCATTCTTTATTAAAGGCGAACTTCCTACAGTGAAAAAAGTACTTTCAGATATTAATGAAGACGATACTCTACCAAATTTCAAAAGGACTACTTTCCAAAAAATATTAAAACATTTAAAGTTTAAGTATATATAAAGAGGCAAAGAAATAATGCACTGATAAATAGAGATGATATTGTGTTGTGGCGACGAAAATACGTACATAAAATTAAGAAGTACAGAGAGGAGAATCGGCGTATTTTTTATATGGATGAAACATGGGTGAACGCAGGTCAGTCATTTTTTTAAAGTTACACTTGTGCGCAGAGTTTCTATCTTCAGTAGAAATTCTTCGGTGCATAATCAAAACCAAGTATTTCTGCCTGAAAGATTGTGTAAGATGATTATTTGTAGTATTGTCTATGTTTTATTGTATCCTGTACGTTATTTTCAGGTCACACTGTTAATAAAACTTGGGTTGACACCGAAATAAAATCAAAACGGCAAGCGTTTTTAGAAGGTCTGAGTACAGGTGTGAAGAATCCTACCTCAAAAGGCCGGCGACTAATCGTAGTTCACATTGGAAATGAGGATGGTTTTGTGGAAGACGGTAGCTGGGTATTTGAATCCAAAGGCACTAGTGATTATCACGAATCAATGGATGTTGCACATTTTGAAAGCTGGTTTGAGAAGATATTGCCCAAATTAGGCGAGAATGCAGTTGTCGTCATGGATAACGCGCCTTACCACTCAAGGCGACAGGAAAAAATACCCAGCTCAACATGGTTGAAGGCTAACATTCAGCAGTGGCTACGTGACAAAAACATTAGTTTCGATGAAAAGGAAATAAAAATACAATTATTAAATAACGTAAAGATGGTGAAGGACCAATATCAATTATACAAGAATTAGCAAAGAAATACGGCGTCGAGGTACTAAGACTTCCCCCTTATCATTGTGAATTAAACCCCATTGAGTTGATTTGGGCTGATGTAAAGGGGCACGTAGCTAGAAACAATACTACGTTTAAATTTGAAAAAGTTAAGGCATTATTAAGTGACGGTATGGCGAAAGTCACGCCTGATCGGTGGAAGAAATGTGTGGAGCATGTTCAAAAAGAAGAAGATAAGTTTTTCAAACTTGATTTTATTGTAGATGACGTGACGGATAATTTTATTATACGTGTTACAGACTCTACAGACTCAGAAGAATCGGCGTCTGACTGAATAAACAATGATTTCCTCAAAAACATATTTTTATCCCCATTTCCATAAACATAACATAACATATCATCAGTCCTGTATCCCCTAAGGGGTAGGCAGAGATATTAACAACCACATTTTGCCTGATATATTTAAGTCCCTATGTAACAGGGGGCAAGCCTGTTACCAAACACCGGGCACACAGTTGTTAGGCAAGCGATATTCACACATCAACATACACATCACAAAAAATTATTCTATTCTATTATTCTATTCTATTCTATTCAGAAACATTATTATTATTCTCATTATTTATTTTAAATCTACATTATACAATAATTCGAATTATAATTTTTTTTATAAAAAGTCAATTTTTTTTGGTTTGCTAGACATTTTTTAAAACTATATTGTTTACTTAAATATATAATATAACTATCAAAAAGTTACGCACCCCTGCTATTCCTAATAACCTTGCATTGGTTTTATTTACATTTGGTATCGCTTTTCGTTGGTCGTACTTTAGTTACTTATAATTTCGCATGGCCCCTTGTATACCTAGGAATCTATTAATTTAATGAATAAACCTATTTATCAAGAAACTATACAACTTCCAATTGACTTAGTAAATTAAAGGGAGACAATCGTTTTTGGGCCCACTAGAAATTGTAACGTAACTGAATTTTACTACACATAAAAAAGATACCAATTTATTAAAGTAAACGGCCTAAAGGTTTTATGAAAATCTAACCGGAATCGAGAAATCTGAATAAAAGAGTTGTTTTGACAAATAGGGGTATGAATGTCCTCAATAGCTTGCTTTTACGTTGATACTAGCGCCATCTCATAGTCAACAAGAGCACTACACAATTTTTACACATTTTGTTCAAGAGATGACACTACTACCGGCATTAATATCATTTATTGTTTATTTCAATAAATAAAAAAATCTGTTGTTATTCTATTGTAAATACTATAATATTTTGGACATTAGGTATAGCCAGGGGTATGTATAAAAGTCCTCAGTAGCTTGCTTTTACGTTGATACTAGCGCCATCTCAGAGTCATTAAAAGCACTATTTTCCCCAATATTTTTTATACCGAAGTCTATTTACATTAATTGATAATTTCTCAGTATTTCCGTTAAATACGGTAAAACTAATGTTACTTTTGTAATCTATAGGTTATAAGGAATAAATCGACACGTATTTCATTATGTTACGCCACAATTTGTGGTGGGCCCATTCTCCATACAAAATGAAACTGTCTACTTTGGGATCAAAGTTAATGAACCTTGGCTAATAAATAAGTCGTAGATTATGGACTTTTACCCGAGACTTTTTAAGTGGTTTATGGACAGTAGTTCTATAATCAAAAGACACTTTAAATTCAGTTGTTTTGCTATTATTTTGTAAACTCTGTGCGTAATATTTTAAATAAAAATGAGGATCTATTAATTTTACGTATCTAATAAAAGTCTTATCACCTTATCCTTTAACATTTATTGTTTTGTAGAAAACGGTGTTGAAGCAGAAAAAAAAAAACGTTAAAAATCAATTAAGCAAACGTTTTAAAAGATAAGGTGTAAGGACCTCAAAACTTTTTTTATATCTCCTATAGTATATGAGATAATCATAAAAAAAATGTTTTTCGATTTAACAAAAATCCATGTTTTTGGATATACAGTGTAACCTTGATATAACGAGCCTCAATATAACGAATTCCTCGATTTAATGAATTTTAGCAACAGGGTTGACGGAGACTAGCTGCCTGCGTAGGACAGGATTATAGTGTTCAAGTGATGCACTCTCTATTTCCTCACTGTCAGAGTCCGATGGAACAGCAATCCGACACAACCGGAGAGAGATCAGGCGCAGTTCCAACGGCTTCACATTCCTAAAACTATGATTTAAGGAACTGCTATTTATACGTCCTCTGTATTTAAAATGGCCCTATTTTTAGGTTTATGTTTTTCGTGGGATTTATATTTACCATCCTTGTGATAACAGTATGCACAATGCGATTAGTGTCGAACAGATCGGTTCCTCTTGTCCTCTTGTGCGTGTGTGTTAACGTCGTGTGCAGGAGAGTGTGTGCGCCGTTTGTTCCGTTTAACCTGCTTCCCTCTTGCTATTTTTTTTAAAATATTGATATTAAATAAATAATAAATTATTAAAAATATACTATTGTAGCGGTGTTCTATAGAACGAAAAAAAATACAAACGCCATAAAAGAATAGAACAAACGTTTTATTGTCCAAAATTGACACAGTTAAAGGAAAACGTTACAAATAGGTTCTATTATATTTAACTATCTAGGCTTAAAGTAATTATGAGAAATTATGGTTGCTTGCAAGTTCAGACATTTTTTATTATTTTACTTGAGTGAGCAACTGCGCAGAATAATAATCATAGACCAGAGTGTATCTATGGGAGTTAACAACCCGCGAATTACTGTCTCCACCTACAGCGCCCTCTAGAGCGTACTTTATATGACGTTATCAATATATCGACTCGGCACACGAATGGACCTACCAGTCCGAGTAATAATAGATCGAGGAGATATGCGCGCTACACTATGATTAATAAATAAAAAATCTGTTGTTATTCTATTGTAAATACTATAATATTCTGAACATTAGGTATAGCCAGGGGTATGTATAAAAGTCCTCAGTAGCTTGCTTTTACGTTGATACTAGCGCCATCTCAGAGTCATTAAAAGCACTATTTTCCCCAATATTTTTTATACCGAAGTCTATTTACATTAATTGATAATTTCTCAGTATTTCCGTTAAATACGGTAAAACTAATGTTACTTTTGTAATCTATAGGTTATAAGGAATAAATCGACACGTATTTCATTATGTTACGCCACAATTTGTGGTGGGCCCATTCTCCATACAAAATGAAACTGTCTACTTTGGGATCAAAGTTAATGAACCTTGGCTAATAAATAAGTCGTAGATTATGGACTTACCTGAGACTTTTAAGTGGTTTATGGACAGTAGTTCTATAATCAAAAGACACTTTAAATTCAGTTGTTTTGCTATTATTTTGTAAACTCTGTGCGTAATATTTTAAATAAAAATGAGGATCTATTAATTTTACGTATCTAATAAAAGTCTTATCACCTTATCCTTTAACATTTATTGTTTTGTAGAAAACGGTGTTGAAGCAGAAAAAAAAAAACGTTAAAAATCAATTAAGCAAACGTTTTAAAAGATAAAGTGTAAGGACCTCAAAACTTTTTATATCTCCTATAGTATATGAGATAATCATAAAAAATGTTTTCGATTTAACAAAAATCCATGTTTTTGGATATACAGTGTAACCTTGATATAACGAGCCTCAATATAACGAATTCCTCGATTTAATGAATTTTAGCAACAGGGTTGACGGAGACTAGCTGCCTGCGTAGGACAGGATTATAGTGTTCAAGTGATGCACTCTCTATTTCCTCACTGTCAGAGTCCGATGGAACAGCAATCCGACACAACCGGAGAGATCAGGCGCAGTTCCAACGGCTTCACATTCCTAAAACTATGATTTAAGGAACTGCTATTTATACGTCCTCTGTATTTAAAATGGCCCTATTTTTAGGTTTATGTTTTTCGTGGGATTTATATTTACCATCCTTGTGATAACAGTATGCACAATGCGATTAGTGTCGAACAGATCGGTTCCTCTTGTCCTCTTGTGCGTGTGTGTTAACGTTGTGTGCAGGAGAGTGTGTGCGCCGTTTGTTCCGTTTAACCTGCTTCCCTCTTGCTATTTTTTTAAAATATTGATATTAAATAAATAATAAATTATTAAAAATATACTATTGTAGCGGTGTTCTATAGAACGAAAAAAAATACAAACGCCATAAAAGAATAGAACAAACGTTTTATTGTCCAAAATTGACACAGTTAAAGGAAAACGTTACAAATAGGTTCTATTATATTTAACTATCTAGGCTTAAAGTAATTATGAGAAACTATGGTTGCTTGTAAGTTCAGACATTTTTTTATTATTTTACTTGAGTGAGCAACTGCGCAGAATAATAATCATAGACCAGAGTGTATATATGGGAGTTAACAACCCGCGAATTACTGTCTTCACCTACAGCGCCCTCTAGAGCGTACTTTATATGACGTTATCGATATATCGACTCGGCACACGAATGGACCTACCAGTCCGAGTAATAATAGATCGAGGAGATATGCGCGCTACACTATGATTAATAAATAAAAAAGAATTGATATCTAATCTCTCTTTAATTTTTCAAAAATACGTCGACACACTTAGCAGGCAGATTGACGGTCGGAGCAGTAACAAACATCTTGTGCCTTTGACGCTGCTGCTCGTCGCTGGTCTGAATTTACGCCGCCACCATATGGCTCTAACTTATTAATTATAATATAATAAAGCCTTATAGCTTCATAGTATGCTAGCGACACGAACTAGATCCCCATCTCGCTTGCAGTTAAAAGAGACAACTTATTAAGTGCCCAACGATGACTTTGAATATCTTGAAGAAACTTGCATATCTTTGAAAAAGTTACAGTTTGTCTATGTCTCACTATTGGGTACCCGTTACCGTTACAGCCTATTAAAGTCCACTACTGAACATAGGCCTCTTCCATAGATTGCCTCAAAGAGGGGATATTTGCCATAGCTGCCACGCTTGGCAAGTGGGTTGGCAACCGCTGTTTTTTAATTTAAGTCGTTATTAGGCAGACGCTGCCGCCCATCTCCTGATTTTTTTCCTTCTGTCGGCTCTTACAGCACCCTCCGGATGATAATTGGGGTAGTGGATATTCTTACACTGCCACTACACGGCAACTATTGGGTATAGACCTGCTCTGATTTCTGAAAAGGTGGAACGAGTAATCCGCCACGCTGCTCCAGTACTTGTTAGCGCACTTCACAACATGTCCTAGAAATATTGTATTACTCAGACATGCTGGTTTCCTCACGATAACAGCGTAAAATAGCAGCTTCATGCTGCTGTGTTTCGTATGGTGAGTATAGAGAACCGGAGACCCTTATTACTGGAAACGAGGCATTCCATCTTAGTCCTCACGGGTGACAACGCATCTGTATTTTGATTCTTTATTGAGGATAGATGTAGATGTCTATGGGTCACAGCAACCACTTACCATCCGGTGGACTGTGTGCTCGTCTGTCACCCTATCCTATAAAAAAAAAATGTTTTCTTTCACCGCCGAGCTTCACCACGGTCTACAAATTAAAAATGTATTGTAGACGTACGAAGTCCACCAACGTGCATTAGGGCTACAAGTTGTATATTTTAATACCGCCATCTATCGGGAGGTATTAGAATTAGATCTTTTTGAAATATTGCATAGTCGCCTTTTACGACACCCTCGGAAAGAAATGGAGTGATGGATTATCTAAAAACCGGTAAATTCCGCTTTTATTATTTTAGAGAATTTGGAATTAAGTTTTAGAAAAAGGATAAATGTTCCGATCCGGAATTCAGAACGCTCGTCAGAGTCATTCTTACAGATCGATCTGAGAAAATCATAATCTGGAAAATCAGAATGTGCGTGGAGCATATTATTAAATTTCTTGCATTTCTTAATTAATAATATGAATTCAGATTATAAATACAGAGAGGCATTCCGGATGTGTGAGTCCAGCCTAAGCATAGAACTAATCTTCTAACATAGATTGTTAAATGAATAATTAAAAATTTTGTGCAACCGACTTCAATATAAATTATTAAGAATAACTTAAAAACTATTGGTCAGACCTTGATGAAATTTATATGGGACCACATGAGGAGTACTAGATTTCAAATAAAAAAAGAATCATCGATATCAGTTCACCCTGAAAAAATTTATGAGGAAAACTCACATAAAAAAAAGAAAAAAAACATACAGTCGAATTGAGTACCGTCTCCATTTTGAAGTCGGTAGAAAACTATTACAAAATGATGACAAGCAAAACATTTAAAAAACAAAATGTCCAGAATCAGAACAAACTAAAACAATAACAAACAGTAACATCAATACTAGTCTGGGTAGGTACCACCGTCTTTCCTTAAATTGGCTGCAGGTGTACATGGACTGCAGTAGCTACTTACCATCAGTTGACCTGTAAGATCATTTGTCACTTCAGTTTTTTAAAAACAACATACTTTATACATGGTAGAGCCATGCTACAGCTATACTATCAGTATATATACATAATCAGTAGTATAGTTGTAGCACGAATGGGTCGGCTCGAACGAGGAAGGACCACGCTCTCACAGAATCATCATCATCATCACAACCTTTCACAAGTCCACTGCTGAACATAGGCCTCCCCAAGGAATGCCACAAAGCACGGTCCTGAGCCACCTGCATCCATCGACTTCCTGCATCTCTTACCAGGTCGTCACTCCATCTAGTGGGGGACGCCCTACACTAAATCCGCTGGTACAGCCCGCCACTCAAGAACCTTTTTCCCCATCGTTTGTCGGTTCTTCGAGCTATATGACCGGCCCATTGCCACTTCAGCTTACTAATCCGTTGGGCTATGTCGGTCACTCTGATTACTACTACTGCGGATACCTCATTTCTAAGTTTATCACGCAGAGAAACTCGAGCATAGCCCTCTCCATGACCTCTCCATGACCTTGAGCTTCCTCATCTGGCCAGCAGTGAAGGACCACGTCTCAGTTCCATAGGTCATCACTGGCAACACGCACGGATTGAACAGTCTCGTTTTCAAGTTTTGAGGTATACCTGACGAGCAGATGTACCGTAATTTCCCGAACGCCTACCAGCCGGTTGAATCCGTCGATTGACCTCTCGGTCGAAGTTGGACTTACCTAGTCGGACTATTTGTCCCAGGTAAACATACTCATCAACAATTTCGAGCTTAGTGCTCCCAACTACTACCATAGGTGTGACATGGACATTAACACGATTTTGTTTTGTCCATGTTCATCTTAAGACCTATCCATTGGGAGGCACTATTGAGGTTATTGAGCATAGTGCTTAGGTCCTCCAGTGATTCTGCCATAAGGACTATATCGTCGACAAATCAAAGGTGGTGATGTACTCGCCGTTGATGTTAATACCGTATCCTTTCCAGTCCAGAAGCTTGAAAATGTCTTCCAATGCAGCGGTGAAGAGTTTCGGGGATATAACGTCACCCTGTCTTACACCTCTCTGCAGTTCGATAGGTTTCGTACTCTGGTTCTGTACTCGGATAGCCCTCGTAGCCCTACTGTACAAACACTTCAGCACTTCGATAAGCCGACAGTCAACTTGGCACCGCTGGAGGGACTGCAGCACCGCCCAAATTTCGACGGAATCAAAGGCTTTCTCATAGTCCCCATACACTAGACATGGTAGCAAATTGTACCTCTTCGGACTTCTGTACAATTTGCGAGAAGAGATAATATGGTCTATGGTGCTAAAGCCTTTTCGGAAACCGGCTTGTTCAGGGCTGGAAGTCGTCGAGTCTGCATGCGAGACGATTCGTAATGACTCTCAAAACAGCATGTAGACGCGGCTCAGAAGGAAATCGGTCTGTAGTTCTTCAAGAGAGCGTTGTCGCCTTTCTTGAAGAACAAGACCACACACTTCTACTACACGCCTCCGGTGTAGTGCCACCATGGAGGACGGAATTAAAGAGCTGAAGGACTTCAAGTACCGGTTTCCACCCTCGCCTGGGGCCTTGCCGTTTTTAAGGTGCTGGAGAGCCATTCTAATCTCGCTCAGACTGACGTCCGGAATATCGTCGGTATAGTGTCGGATAAGACTTGCTCTTGGATCGTTACTCCACTTGCGTGTGGCTCCAACGATGATGCCAAAAACTTTATTAAACATAGTTTGTATAAAAGGGTTATTATAATATTAAAATTTATGGATGATAATAACCCTGGGAATGAGTGTTCGCTACTGCGTATTTCTAATTTGTTTTGTGTGGTTAATTGTGTAACATACATGATTGTAAGCTGTTATTTAAAAAGTCCCTTTGGGTTTCTTGCTGGTTCTTCAGGACAGAGGTTTTTTGAACCAGTGGTAATAAAACAAAGTGACTTTCAATAAGTATTATTTATAATCTATATTGAATAAAAGTTTCTGTTTCTGTTTCTGTTTCTGCCCATAGAACCTCTCAATCTCACTCCAAATCTCAGGTGTCCCGGAAACGATGCTGCCACATTCGGTCTTCAGCTTCGGCAGTTGACTCTTTCTGTCAGACAAATCTCTAGCAAGACTTTGGGGCCCTGGTTCCACTCGATCGCTTCTTCAATACGAGCAGTATTAAAGTTGCGTAAGTCCCGCCGCATGCATTTGGAGATCTGTCTGTTCAGTTGCCTGTATGCTGTAAAATCTACTGAGACTGCAGCTTCATTTCCCATCTAACAGCCTTGAGATTAAGAGTGTGATCGAGTTTTTGTGTTCTTCTGCGCGGGTCTTGCAAAACTTAGCTCCGACCGCATGGATAGTTTCAACGAGCTTGTCATTCATATCGTCCACTGCATTGCAATCTTCTAGGCACTGAAAACGATTTTGTTAGAGCACGAGGGGACGGAGCGTTGACTTCATTAGACGTGACCTCTCAACTTAACGTTTAGGCAGTGTTGCCTCACTATTCGGTGATCGCTGCCGGTTTTCACCCTCGCGATCACTGGGACATCCTGAACAGTTGTCGTCTGGTCGTCATAATGAAGTCAATCTCATTTTTGTCGAACCGTCGAGGCTCGACCAGGTCCACTTCCTGTGGGGCCGCTTCGGAAGAAAGAGTTCATCATAAAAGTCTCTCTTCAATTGCCTATTCAAATTTCCTACCTTCAGCTCACCGTTCTCTCTTGTGCCTAGTTTTGCGTTGAAGTCTCCCATAACACCGTATAGTGGGTTTTGGAGCATAGCTCTAGAGATATCCTCATACATTTCCTCCACCTCCTCATCGGGTTGGTGCGTAAACCTGTATGACCTTCAGCGAATACCGTTTGGTGATTCTGAGTATAAGGTACGCAACCCTCGTCGAAACACTCTCAATCTTTATAACGTTGTTAACGAGAGACTTGTGGACGATAAATCCGACACCTCCTTGGGACAGATGGTCGCCCTCCCAGTGATAGAACAAGTTGCGGATTCGAGGATTACCATGTCTCCCCTCTCTTCGGACCTCAGATAATCCTATAATATTTCAGCGCACGCGCCTTCTCTTCTGGCTCCAGGATCTTCTCGTCAGTCCTCAGGGTGCGTGCGTTATATGCCAGGTCAGTCATCTTAGGTGGGCCTCCACCGGAAATTCTTAGCACTCCCTGCCCCGCCGTTACCATGGTCGCCACCGTAGCCAGGAATAGCGGGGCCGCCGAGGACTGGGGGGTCTCGTAACTTTAATCGTGGGGTATATTGCCGGTTTGCCACACTTGGCGGGCTGGTTGGCAACCACAGTTTTTATTGTTGTTTTGCTGTTACCAGAAAGATGCTCCTGCCCATCTTCTGTCTCAGTTTCCCTCTGTCGCCTCTTACGACACCCACGGGAAGATATGGGTGTGGGTATTCTTACCCGCCACTACACGGGGATTATTAGTGCTTCCCTGATTATGAGAGTGTCATTTATTGTTTACATGTGTAGAAATTTGCATAAATACAAAATTAAGTTTCTGCAGTTTGCTTACTTTGCGTACAATATTTATAAAATTTCTCGAATCCCAGGTCGGGCCAAAATCAGTTATTGGGTTTTCTGTCAAAAATTTTCAGTGGCAGCCCAGAGTCAGGAAGTTGGCGGTGTTTCACATACCTCGAAAAGCACGTAAAGGTTTTGCGTCTGATCTCCCTCCGGTCGTCTCAGATTACCGTCATATCGGACTATGAGGAGTGAGATAGAGAGTGAGTGCATCCGTGCATGCGCACACTTGGGCACTATAATCCTGTCCTGCAGATGGCTAGTGTCCGTTGGGACTGCCACCGTGTAAAATTCGGTTTGGAGGACTACCACAGAACACTATTAGCCCTAGCGTAGGTTATATTAAAAGTGTAAAGGGTCAAGCGGCTTACTTGATGGTAAGTTATTACTGCCACCCATTGACATCCGCAATACAAGATTATTTGCAAGCGTGTTGACAGCCTTTTAAAGGAGTAGGTTCTTAAAGGTTTTTAATTCGTATTGGTCCACGTAAACTCCTGTAAATTTCATAATGTGGATTACTGTTTCTCAAAATTTTAAGTGGCAATGTCAAAAGCATATTAATTTATTCTTGTACTTTTGTTGCACCAAAAGCATGTTTAAGAAATATTTCTTGTGTTTTGTTTGTTTATGTTTTTCTTTTTGTTTGTTTTATGGTTTTCTTGTGTGTCTTGTTATTGTCCTACAAATTCAAGCAATAACAAATTGCTGATTGAAATTTTCGCCATCACACTAGGGTTGTCAGGGTGGTCTTACAGGGCTTCATTGACGCCATTTTGGAACGTATTGCATTGTTACATGCATGCCAATCCGAAGACGATCATGCGTCCATGACAATTGTAGCTTGGGATGGAAACTCGAATGAATTATCTATCAACCGTTAAGCGCATGGGTTGAATGTCATTCATATCTATATATTAATGCAGTTAAATGAACATGCATGCATTTGACGTGGTAGAGCCATGCTGCAGCTATATTAATAGTATAGTTGTAGCACGAATGGGTCAGGGAAGGACCACGCTCACAGAATACTAGCGTAAAATAGCAGCTTAGCTGCTGCTGTTTTTCGTATGGTGAGTGTAGAGAACCGGAGACCCTTTTTACTGGAAAAGAGGCAATCTATCTTAGTCCTCACGGCTGACAACGCATCTGCATTTAAATTCGCAAACGAAGATAGATGTAGATGTCTGTGTGCCAAGCAACCACTTACCATCAGGTGGACTGTGTGTGCTCGTTGTCACCACTTATTCTATAAAAAAAAATGCAGGCATGACTGCACAAAAAGCATGTCATGCTGCATTACCGTTTAGGGTTAACATAAGATAGATATTGTCGTCATTAGTAGGAATTCCGGTTCTCGTTTTATACTCATCATACGTAACACGGTAACATTCTGCTGTTATTTTACTTTGGTATTCTATGAAACCGTTTTTCACCGGTTTCATATGTAAATCGGTGTGCGTTCTTAATATTTTTGTCCACTGTTCTATAATTGTTATTTGAATGGTATGGTTAAATGACCGTGTATTGGCGGTGTAAGAATATTCACAACCCATATCATCCCATGGGTGTCTTAAGAGGCGACAGAGAAAACAAACCAGGATACTGGCAGCGGCGTCTTTTCTAATAACTAGAAACAAAAACTTCGGTTGCCTAGTCACCTGCCAAGCGTGGCAATTAGGCTTATGTGTATTAGTAGTTATACGTACTAGAGCCATGCTGCAGCTATATATAGCTGTAGCACTAATAGGTCCGTGGCTAATACGGCTCCGAGGCGCAGTGGCTTAGCAATGAGTTGCAGCGCTAAGGGCTGGGTTCGATTCACTGGAACAGGTATCACAGACTATATGCTAAATACTTTCATAAATATGCCTATGAGGCAATTTATGGGAGAGTTTTATGTTCAGTAAACACTGACAATAAGTCAGTTAAACATTGACAGTTTATTAACGAATACAAGGTTTCTGTGGTGTTTAATAATTCACGGATTCAAGTAAATAGTGCGTTACGAAAATCGTAGTTGCTACGCCGTAGTCATTGTTTTGTGTGTCAACAGTTTATTGACCAATTGTCTCTACTACGGCGCAGGCTTATGTTGTATTCATAAATTCTTGTCAACTGGATACAAATAATGTCTACAAGTGTATAGACATAGCGTGCTTGTTGATTTGTCTAATGACTAAATACGTTCTTTATCAGTCATCTTGTGAATAGGTGAACATTTGTTTATTCAGTATGACTTTAATGTAAGAATTAAAGTCATACTGATATATTATGCGTCCTTCAATTTTCACTCATTTCATTATTATTACAGTCTATGAAGTCTAGTAAATTTTACGCTGGCCAGATGTCGCTAGTTGGGACGAAGGCGAACTTATTTGTTACGCAGCTGGTTACACAGTGTCAACATCACAAAACAATGCCTCAATGTTATATTCTTTCATTTTTTACTTTTTTAAAATTCTTCTAGTTTTAGGAATATCCGTAATTTGGTTTCTCCATTTATAATCCAATTAATTTAAAATACAACAAATATTTCAGAAAGAAACATTAATGTATAACTCTACACTTTTCTAACAAACTAACTTACTCCGCTATGAAATCTGTCAAATATTTCACCTCATTCCTAAGTGGTGCCGCCCTGGTGGCAGAAAAAGTCGTGGATGTCCTCATTAAAGTCCACTGCTGAACATCAGCTTACCCCATAGATTGATTAATTTTTCACTAGCTCGTAATAATCTGCTACTGGAAGGAAGAAAGGAAGGATCATCCTTCATCGCAAAACGCTTGACCAGTGGATTGCAGCTTGCAGTATTAAACGCCTCACATCTTTGAGGCTGTACCTCGTCACCGGTTTAGGTGTTTATAAACGAGAACCGGCTTATTACAAACGGTAGTTTATAATTAATCTCAGGTGTAAGCTAGAGTGTTTCAATAAAGTTCCATGAAAGTCGCATATTGCGAACTAAAATATAAATTATAAATTTTTTCGTGTTAATTCCATTTTTACTACGGATGATCTTCAATTTGTGATAAAAACTATTGACAGGGGGTTTCCCGCTAAAATTATTTTAATTTATATGAGTTTCTTATTTTTTTAAATGTAACATTCGAAATTCAACATTTATGACCATCCAGGAGCGCAGAACTTTCAGTGTGCATAATCACAAGCTTTAAGGCATACCATCTTAGTCCTCAGAAGAGACAACGCATCGGTAACCTTCTTTGCTTAAATTGGCTGCAGGTGTACATGGACTGCAGTAGCTATTTACCATCAGTTGACCTGTAAGATCATTTGTCACTTCAGTTTTTTAAAAAACAACATACTTTATACATGGTAGAGCCATGCTGCAGCTATATAAGTAGTATAGTTGTAGCACGAATGGGTCGGCTCGACCGGGGAAGGACCACGCTCTCACAGAATCATCATCATCATTACAACCTTTCACTTCCACTGCTGAACATAGGGCTCCCCAAAGGCATGCCGCAAAGCACGGTCCTGAGCCACCTGCATCCATCGACTTCCTGCATGTCTTACCAGGTCGTCACTCCATCTAGTGGGGGGACGCCCTACACTTCGTCCGCTGGTACGACCCCGCCACTCGAGAACCTTTTTTCCCCATCGTTTGTCGGTTCTTCGAGCTATATGGCCGGCCCATTGCCACTTCAGCTTGCTAATCCGTTGGGCTATGTCGGTCACTCTGGTTCTACTGCGGATATCCTCATTTCTAAGTTTATCACGCAGAGAAACTCCGAGCATAGCCCTCTCCATAGCTCGCTGAGCGACCTTGAGTTTCCTCATCCGGCCAGCAGTGAAGGACCACGTCTCAGTTCCATAGATCATCACTGGCAACACGCACTCTTTGAACAGTCTCGTTTTCAAGTTTTGAGGTATACCTGACGAGAAGATGTACCGTAATTTCCCGAACACTGCCCAGCCGAGTTGAATCCGTCGATTGACCTCTCGGTCGAAGTTGGACTTACCTAGTCGGACTATTTGTCCCAGTTAAACATACTCATCAACAACTTCGAGCTTAGTGCTCCCAACAACTACCGGCATGTGTGTGACATGGACGTTATACATGATCTTTGTTTTGTCCATTTTCATCTTAAGACCTATCCGTTGGGTGACACTATTGAGGTCATTGAGCATAGTGCTTAGGTCCTCCAGCGATTCTGCCATAAGGACTATATCGTCGACAAATCGAAGGTGAGTGATGTACTCGCCGTTGATGTTAATACCGTATCCTTTCCAGTCCAGAAGCTTGAAAACGTCTTTCAATACAGCGGTGAAGAGTTTCGGGGATATAACATCATCCTGTCTTACACCTCTCTGCAGTTGCATAGGTTTCGTACTCTGGTTCTGTACTCGCATAGCCCTCGTAGCCCTACTGTACAAACACTTGAGCACTTCGATATACCGACAGTCAACTTGGCACCGCTGGAGGGACTGCAGCACCGCCCAAATTTCGACGGAATCAAAGGCTTTCTCATAGTCCACATACACGAGACATAGTGGTAAATTGTACTCTTCGGAGTTCTGTACAATTTTGACGATTCGTAATGACTCTCGAAAACAGCACGTAGACGTGGCTCAGAAGAGAAATCGGTCTGTAGTTCTTCAAGAGAGCGTTATCGCCTTTCTTGAAGAACAAGACCACCGCACTTCTACTCCAAGCTCTTTAATTCCGTCCTCCATGGTGTAGTGCCATCATGGAGGACGGAATTAAAGAGCTTCTGAAGGAGTTCAAGTACCGGTTTTCCACCCGCTTTCAGAAGCTCTGCTGTAATTCCATCCTTACTCACACTTGCGTGTGGCTCCAACGATGATGTGTACAGCTGCCCATAGAACCTCTCAATCTCACTCAAAATCTCAGGTGTCCCAGAAACGACGCTGCCACATTCGGTCTTCAGCTTCGACAGTTGGCTCTTTCTGTCAGACAAATCTCTAGTAAAGACTTTGGAGCCCTGGTTCCACTCGATCGCTTCTTCAATACGAGCAGTATTAAAGTTGCGTAAGTCCCGCCGCATGCATTTGGAGATCTGTCTGTTCAGTTGCCTGTATGCTGTCAAATCTAATGAAGATGCAGCTTCATTTCCCGTCTAACAGCCATGAGATTAAGAGTGTGATCGGAGAGTTTTTGTGTTTTTCTGCGGCGGGTCTTGCAAAACTTGGCTCCGACCGCATGGACAGTTTCCACGAGCTTGTCATTCATATCGTCCACTGCATTGTAATCTTCTAGGCACTGAAAACGGTTTTGTAGCTCGAGCTGAAAGGTTTCGGGACTCTGAATTAGAGCACGAGGGGGACGGAGCGTTGACTTCATTAGACGTGACCTCTCCAACTTAACGTTTAGGGTTCAGTGTGCCTCTCACCATTCGGTGATCGCTGCCGGTTTTCACCCTCGCGATCACTGAGACATCACTGAACAGTTGTCGTCTGATCGTCATAATGAAGTCAATCTCATTTTTTGTCGAACCGTCGGGGCTCGACCAGGTCCACTACCTGTGGGGCCACTTCTGGAAGAAAGAGTTCATCATAAAGAGTCCCTCTTTCTCCATGAAGTCGGCCAGCTGCTGTCTCCTTGGGTTCCGTTGCCCTATTCCAAATTTCCATACCTTCAGCTCACCGTTCTCTCTTGTGCCTAGTTTTGCGTTGAAGTCTCCCATTAACACCGTATAGTGGGTTTTGGAGGAATGCATGGCTCTAGATATATCCTCATACATTTCCTGCATCTCCTCATCCGGAGATGCCGAGGTTGGTGCGTAAACCTGTATGACCTTCAGCGAATACCGTTTGGTCATTCTGAGTATAAGGTACGCAACCCTCGTCGACACACTCAATCTTTACAACGTTGTTAACGAGAGACTTGTGGACGATAAATCCTACACCTCCTTGGGACAGATGGTCGCCCTCCCAGTGATAGAACAAGTTGCCGGATTCGAGGATTACCATGTCCTCCCCCTCTCTTCGGACCTCAGATAATCCTATAATATTCCAGCGCAACTTGTCTATCTCTTCTTCCAGGTCCAGGATCTTCTCGTCAGTCCTCAGGGTGCGTGCGTTATATGTTGTCAGGTCGAGTCGTCTAAGGTGGCAACCGAATCTCCACCGGAGATTCTTAGCACCCCCTGCCCCGCCGTTACCATGGTCGCCACCGTAGCCAGGAATAGCGGGGCCGCCGGGTACTGGGGGCCGTCTCTTCGTAACTTTAATCGTGGGGGGTATATTGCCATAGTTGCCACGCTTGGCGAGCTGGTTGGCAACCGCAGTTTTTTTATTGTTGTTTTGCTGTTACCAGAAAGATGCTCCTGCCCATCTTCTGTCTCAGTTTCCCTCGGTCGCCTCTTACGACACCCACGGGAAGATATGGGGTAGTGGGTATTCTTACCCGCCACTACACGGGGATTATTATTAGTGCTTCCCGTGATTATATGAGTTAGTCATTTATTGTTTACATGTGTAGAAATTTGCATAAATACAAAATTAAGTTTCTGCAGTTTGCTTACTTTGCACGTACAATATTTATAAAATTTTGCGAATCCCAGGTCGGCCAAAATCAGTTATTGGGTTTTCTGTCAAGAAATTTTCAGTGGCAGCCCAGAGTCAGGAAGTTGGCGGTGTTTTACCCCCATACCTCGAAAAGCACGTAAAGGTTTTGCGTCTGACCTCCCTCCGGTCGTGTCAGATTACCGTCTTATCGGACTATGAGAGTGAGGGAATAGAGAGTGAGTGCATCCGTGCATGCGCATACACTTGGGCACTATAATCCTGTTCTGCGAAAATGGCTAGTGTCCGTTGGGACTGCCCACCGTGACCAAAATTCGGTTTGGAGGACTATATCACAGAACACTATTAGCCCTAGCGTAGGTTAGTATTTTTTTAAAGAAGAAGGTGTAAAGGGTCAAGCGGCTTACTTGATGGTAAGTTATTACCGCCACCCATTGACATCCGCAATACAAGATTATTTGCAAGTGTGTTGACAGCCTTTTAAAAAGGAGTAGGTTTTTAAAGGTTTTTAATTCGTATTGGTCCGTAAAAACTCCTGTAAATTTCATAATGTGGAATTACTGTTTCTCAAAATTTTAAGTGGCAATGTCAAAAGCATATTAATTTATTCTTGTACTTATGTTGCACACCAAAAAGCATGTTTAAAGAAATATTTCTTGTGTTTTGTTTGTTTATGTTTTTGTCTTTTTGTTTGTTTTATGGTTTTCTTGTTGTGTTTCTTGTTATTGTCCTACAAATTCGAGGCAATAACAGAATTGCTTATTGATTGAGAATTTTCGCCATCACGCTAGGGTTGTCGGGGTGGTCTTACAGGGCTTCATTGACGCCATTTTGAAACGTATTATATTGTTAAATGCATGCCAATCCGAAGACGATCATGCGTCCATGACAATTGTAGCTTGCAGGATGGAAACTCGAATGAATTATCTATCAACCGTTAAGCGCATAGTTTGAATGTCATTCTTATCTACATATTAATGCAGTTAAATGAACATGCAGGCATGACTGCACAAGAAGCATGTCATGCTGCATTACCGTTTAGTGTTAACATAAGATGGATATTGTCGTCATGAGTAGGAATTCCGGTTCTCGTTTTATACTCATCATACGTAACACGGAAACATTGTGCTGTTATTTTACTTTGGTATTCTATGAAAACGTTTTTCTCCGGTTGAGCAAAACGTTTCATATGTAAATCGGTGTTAAAAATATATGCATGGTCTTTTCTTTAAGCTTTCTAGTTAATAAATAAAATTTAAAAAAACTGCGGGCCACGCACAATATAGAAGTAGGGTTCCGTAGTAGTCCGTCACAATACGTGAGCTTCCTTGATAATGAGCATAAGTGAGTTCGCGGTTTGACCGCTATAACGACTAAAATGGGCCCAAATAGGAAGATCGTAACTGAAGGACTTATTTTCAAATCAGCCTTATAGGGAGTGGTTCATTAATATTTTTGTCCCACTGTTCTATAATTTATTGTTGAATGGTATGGTTAAATGACCGTGTATTGGCGGTGTAAGAATATTCACAACCCCATATCATCCCATGGGTGCCTTAAGAGGCGACAGAGGAAAACAAACCAGGAGACTGGCAGCGGCGTCTTTCTAACAATAACTAGAAACAAAAAAACTTCGGTTGCCTAGTCACCTGCCAAGCGTGGCAATTAGGCTTATGTGTATTAGTAGTTATACATACTAGAGCCATGCTGCAGCTATATTATAGCTGTAGCAATAATAGGTCGCCTCGATCGGGGAAGGACCATGCTCTTACAGAATACCAGTGTAAAATAGCAGCATCATGCTGCCGTATTTCGTATGGTGAGTGTAGAGAACCCGAGAACCTTTTAACTGAAAACGAGACATTCCATCTTAGTCCTCAGCGGTGACAACACATCCGCATTTTGATTCTCTCTAGTCTATGGGCTACAGCATCCACTTACTATCACATGGATTGCGTGCTCTATTGTCACTCTGATCCTATAAATCATCCCGTGGGTGTTGTAAGTGGCGACAGAGGAAATCAAACCAGGAGATGGTCAGCAGCGTCTTCGTAATAACAAATAGAAATAAAAATGACGATCAGTTCCTTAAAGCAATGATGGCACAATCGACTAAAAAAATATGGAAAATCATGCTCTAATTTGTTGCTAATTAGTTGCCATAATCAGACAGTTTTTGCATTTTTTTTTTGTTAATGAATTGAGCTGCTGTACCTAGCATAAATATTCTGGCACAGCCACAGTCGAAATACTGCTAAAACTACTATGCGATGTACGGGGGTATCACAGACTATATGCTAAATACTTTCATAAATATATATGTGCCTGTTACCCCTATGAGGCAATTTATGGGAGAGGTTTATGTTCAGTAGTCACTGACAATAAGTCAGTTAAACATTGACAGTTTATTAACGAATACAAGGTTTCTGTGGTGTTTAATAATTCACGGATTCAAGTAAATAGTGCGTTACGAAAATCGTTGTTGCTACGTCGTAGTCATTGTTTTGTGTGTCAACAGTTTATTGACCAATTGTCCTCTACTACGGCGTAGGCTTATGTTGTATTCATAAATTCTTGTCAACTGGAATACAAATAATGTCTACAAGTGTATAGACATAGCGTGCTTGTTGATTTGTCTAATGACTAAATACGTTCTTTATCAGTCATCTTGTGAATAGGTGAACATTTGTTTATTCAGTATGACTTTAATGTAAGAATTAAAGTCATACTGATATATTATGCGTCCTTCAATTTTCACTCATTTCATTATTATTACAGTCTATGAAGTCTAGTAAATTTAACGCCAGATGTCGCTAGTTGGGACGAAGGTGAACTTATTTGTTACGCAGATGGTTACAAGGTGTCAACATCACAAAACAATGCCTCAATGTTATATTCTTTCATTTTTTACTTTTTTAAATTCTTCTAGTTTTAGGAATATCCGTAATTTGGTTTATCCATTTATAATCCAATTAATTTCAAATACAACAAATATTTCAGAAAGAAACATTAATGTAAAACTCTACACTTTTCTAACAAATTAACTTACTCCGCTATGAAATCTGTCAAATATTTCACCTCATTCCTAAGTGGTGCCGCCCTGGTGGCAGAAAAAGTCGTGGATATCCTCATTAAAGTCCACTGCTGAACATCAGATTACCCCATAGATTGATTAATTTTTCACTAGCTGGTAATAATCTGCTACTGGAAGGAAAAAAGGAAGGATCATCTTTCATCGCAAAACGCTTGGCCAGTGGATTGGAGCTTGCAGTATTAAACGCCTCACATCTTTGAGGCTGTACCTCGTCACCGGTTTAGGTGTTTATAAACGAGAACCGGCTTATTACAAACAGTAGTGTATAATTAATCTCAGGTGTAAGCTAGAGTGTTTCAATAAAGAAGTACCATGAAAGTCGCATATTGCGAAATAAAATATAAATTATAGAATTTTGTTGGCATTTGGTACTTGCAATGAAAAAAATGTGCTGAACGTATAAAATTTTAATCCAGTTTCAAGAAACAACCGACCCGAGAGATTAGAAAAATAAATTTTTCGAAATTAATGTAAACATGAACAAACGAGATTGGTATGATTGTTATGCGCAGAGTACAAATTGCCAGCAAATCATTGAAGTAATATATACAATGTACTATGTACTAGAAGTGACTGCCTTGTTGGTCTAGTGGTTGTAGTAGTGGGATTGCTGATCATGAGGTCCCGGATTCGAATTACGGGTCGGGCAAAAAAAATCAATTATTGAACTTTTCCATCAAGAATTTCTCAGTAGCTGCCCGAAGTCAGGAAGTTGGCGGTGTCTCACCACCGTTCCTCGGAAAGCACGTAAAGCCTGCGTCTGATCTCTCTCCGGTCGTGTCGGTTTACCGTCCCTTCGGACTATGAGAGTGACAGAATAGAGAGTGCACCTGTACTTGCGCATACACTTGTGCACTATAATCCTGTCCTGCGCCGATGGCTAGTCTCCGTTGAGACTGGCCGCCGTGACCGAAATTGGGTCTGGAGGACATCGAGACTTGGTTGTTTACAAAACGCGTTAGAGCCCATGGACTCGAGCAGCACGGGCTACCAGCGGACAGGAGGGTCACAGTCATTTTTTGCAGGGGAAAATCGGCGCACACAAAAACAAACGTCTGTCACTACGAAATTCTGTGCCTGTGATTTTTTCCCGATGTCCGTTCTAGTACTTAGTATATTTTAAACCGACTTCAAAAAGGAGGAGGTACTTTACACATTCGTAAAGGTCGATCGGTAGGCAAAAACGTTGTTGCCCATAAATCACGTGCAATTTGGGATAATTTGAAAAAAAAGGTAGAAGCCTTATTTACTCGTATTTTCAAAAACTGCAATAACGGTATATCATTATTCATATTTCTGAGAGGGTTTTAGGGCAAGGAAATGTCCGCCGCGCTGCCCCAATGCGTGTTGGCGAACTTCACATGTCTTCGAAATATTTTTTTTTCTTATTTCTCAGACATGCAGCTTTCCTCACGATGTTTTCCTTCACCGCCGAGCACGTGATAAATCAGCACTTAAAATAACAATTAACAATTTCATTGGTGCCGGTGGGGATCGAACCCGGGTTGTTCGCGTACTGTGAAACTTACAACGAGCGCTAACCATCTGAGCTCCCACGGCTGATCTGAGGAGGCCTGTGCCCAGCAGTGGGACGTATATATGCTGTAACTTTATTATTCATATATTTCAACTTAAATTTAAAACTTGTCTACTCTTTGAAAAATAATCCTGTGTAAGATGTAATTTAAAATCTAATGCCAAAAGTGAAGTTACAGTTTATTTATGTTTCATAATTAGGCACAATTCCCCTCTCAGAATCGAGGCCTTCATTTCCATTGCGTGGCGGACTTTACTTAGTATATAATTCATCAGACATATAGGTTTCTTTACAATGTTTTCCCTTGATGCTGAGCACTCAATTTCATTGGTACAATTTTTGGGGAGCGCTTATGACCGACATTCACGATCAAGTAATTCGTATCCAGTAAAATTAACTGTGAATGGCAATGGAATCAGTTTACATGACAAGTCAACTTGAAGCAAAAACTGAATTTTGATTCTGCCGTCTTGGTTAAGTTTGCAGTCGATATAGCCCACTAGGCTTCTACGTTAATACCTTGGTTATAATTCACCAGTTGACATTTGTACAAAAGCACGTGGCGATAGCCCACAATCAGTTGGTAAATTTTTTTTAAAAATCATTTCACAGTACCTGAGGGCTAATACCAGCCGGCGCCGACATTTTGTGCGGAAAATATAATTTTTTTTTACTTAAATTAGGTCAGTGCTTAACTATAATCCCACGTGATGATTATTAATGATAAAGCCGTGTGCATGTGTGTGAAATCGCACTGTCTTAACACAACAAATGCCTTTGAAGACTACCCTTACGTAGTAGAGCCATGCTGCAGCTATATTGTGGTTGCGGCACGAATGGGTCAGCTCGACCGGGGTAGGACCATGTTTTCACAGAATACCAGCGTAAAATAGCAGCTTAATGCTGCTGTGTTTCGTATGGTGAGTGTAGAGAACCGGAGACCCTTTTTACTGGAAACGAGGCATTCCATCTCAGTCCACAGGGTGACAACGCATCTGCATTTTGATTCTTAATTGAGGATAAATGTAGATGTCTATGGACCACAGCATCCATTTACCATCAAGTGGACTGTGTGCTCGTTTGTCACCCTTATTCTATAAAAAGACTGTCTTTAAAGACATCCACGTTGTAATCGATCGGAAAGATAGACTCTGGCAAATTATTCCACTCCGTTGCTATACGCATTACGAAAGTAAAGTAGACCATTTAGTTCAAATGCGCGGAATGTCAACAACAACGGGGCGGAGACCCGTCGTTGATTGAAATTCGATTCTATTTTTTTTTTAACCGACTTCAAAAAGGACGAGGTTCTCAATTCGAGTGTATGTTTTTTTGTATGTACCTATGTTACGCAATATCTTCGCAGATTGTAAATCGATTCCAATAATTATTTTTTATTAAATAGGCTTTACCTCAAGGGTGGTCCCATTAAATTTTGATGAAAAAATTCCGCCCCAAGGGTGGAAAATAGGGGAGAAGTTACATATTGGACTATTGTTTAAGGAATTTCATAAGATAACTTCGCAGATTGATAAACGATTTTAATGATTCTTTTTTATTAAATAGGTTATACTTCAAGAGTGGTCCCATATAATTTTGGAGAACAAATTTCATTCCTAAAAGTAGCAAATTAATAACTTCTTTTTTAGCAATTTGAAGTCCATTTTTACTTTTTGTTAAAAGTTATAATTCTTTATTTTTTGGGCTGTGACTGTTGTTGTGCTTTTGACTTAGTATCCGTGCTTACCTTCAATCTTATCGCACAAGCGAGAGAGTTTTCCTTCATCGCCGACACGTGGTAAATCAGCACTTAAAATTGCAATTAATTTCATTGGATCCGGCGGGATCGAACCCGGGTTGCTCGCGTACTGTGAAACTTACAGCGAGCGCTAACCATCTGAGCTACCACGGCTCTTTGAGCTACCACGGCTCTTAGTTTAGTTTAGTTTAGTTAGAAAACGGTTAATTCAAAATGGCGCTGTTGACATAATGCACATCAGCACGAAAATGTACTATAGCAATATATATGGACCCGTGTCCTGTCGTTTATTTTCCGTAACTGCACCCTCGGATCCCTATCAGAGTGCTGACGTCATGAAATGCCTCTCTAAAGTCCCCGGTCTAAAGGCAAATAATATATATTACTAAAGGTATGACAGATCGAGCTCGATCTCGTTTGGCCGAGGAAAGATTTTCCCACGCGAAATTAAAAAAAGAAATATAAATGGTATTTATTCAGTTCGAAAATTGGAATGGAATTTTTATTTTTAGAATTTTTTGTTTGATAAAAAATATTTGCGTCATTGATTAAAATTAATAGAATTTTAGTTCGAAAATATATTTTCGGTCAAGTACCTTTAAAGTTCAAATTTAGACATACTCGTATCTCTACGTTTCAGAGTCTCTAGAGTGGGATGCTATGGTTTTTAGGAGGATGTAGGATGGATGAAGGATGATTGTGTGTGTGTGTACGTTCGTGTTTGACCTTTTTTAGTCAATATAAATAATATAACAAGTGGTAAAATTAAAAATTTTGTACAACCGACTTCAATATAAATATAATTTATTTGATTTTTTTAAAACCGCTCGACCGATTTCGATAAAATTTAAATGGAATCATCTGGAAAGTATACCCTTTGAAACAAAAAAAGAATTTCCCAAATCGGTTCAGGCGCCTTCGAGTAATCGGTGTACATACATAAAAAAATATTCCGATGAATTGTAAACCTCCTCCTTTTTGAAATCGGTTGAAAAATAATAAAATATAAAAACTGCGTTATTATAAAAAACTAAAAATAATAACAAATTGCGTTTTTATATAAAACTGAAGTGATAGACGAACTTGCCACCTGATGGTAGAGCCATGCTAAAGCTAAAGAGTTGTAGCACGAATGGGTCGGCTCTACCGGAAGGACCACGTTCTCACATAAAATCGTATGGTGAGTGTAGAGAACCGGAGACCCTTTTTACGAAACGAGGTACTGCATCTTAGCCCTCAGGTGACAAGGCATCTTCATTTTGATTCTTAATCGAGGATAGATGTGCATGTCTATGGGCCACAGAATCCTAGTACCATCAGGTGGACTGTGCGCTCGTTTGTTACCCTTATTCTATAAAGTAGTGGCTATTATAGTCCAGGGAAACCTACAGCCAACTTTAAACAAAGAAGGTTACAGATGCGTTATCATATCTGAGAACTAAGATGGAATGCCTCACAGCCTGTAATTATACTGGCTCTTTGTGCGCTTCAGAGCTGAACACAGCAGTGCAAGCTGCTATTAGGCAGCAAAAATGGGTAAGAAAGAGGTACTTTTTTTACATGGGGAAATGCTTACACATACCCGTCTCTCGGGGGGGCAAGGACGGGTTATGTCGGACTCGCACCGACCAAACCCCATGGTGTTCCACCTTCGCCGCATATTGGCAGGGCCACGGCAACGCTTTCGCACACATCCGCGGCCCCACCAGCGCTGGCCGCCCCATGACAGCCCCTTCTCGGGGGAGGACTTCTCCCCATTCTCCTTCTCAGGCAAGTCGCGGGGAAGAGGAGTGTTGGTATGGCGATGCGTCACTCGCCCTATCCTCCGCGATGCGGTGGTGGTAGGCACGCGGGGGGAAAGGAGTGTCGGTATTGCGAGGCGCCACTCCCCCTGCCAGCCGCGGCTGAAACTTGGTTGGCGGCGGAGCCAAAGAGGGTGGTACCTACCTAAACCGAATCCTAGGTTTCAATCTATGGGGGAGGCAATCTGTGGGTATATATAGATAACTTCTAACAAAGTTTCTTACTCTTCTAGTAAGGTTGTGGTCTTTTGACCAAAAATACATTTTCTTTTTTCCATGTGGAAGGGTTTTCTTTCTGCTTAGGAGTCTAAGTTGTAATCACTTACTTACCCATTTCTACCGCTAAGCATTTCATCTTAGTCAGCTGTAAGACAATTCATCATAGTTCCCCCGCTATCTTTGTTTGTTGTTGGTTACAGGTGATTGGTACATGGGCAACAGTAAACTGCAACTTCTTTTCCTTGTTTCTTTGTCAGCCCGTAAAAATTTAATGTTGTATGTGAGCCTCTCCAAACCTGCAAACAACATACAATTAGATGGACTGTTATGAAGTTTGGTCTTTTAACATTACAATAAATACTTTTCGAGGGAGAGGGGAGAGAGGAATGCCTGCTACAAAGAACAACTACCGACAAAGAACGGTGTATTACCTTTTAATGGGAGTAGCCCATTAAAAGGTAATACACCGTTCTTGAGAAAAGAAAATAGAAAATCCCATAGACCTAACTTCAAAATGATAACATTTATCTCTCTCGGTACGAGGTGGAGGAGGAATGGGTAGCGGGGATGTCCGCTATAACATGCTGCGCTGCGCTTCGCTCCCGTTACAGCCTTCTAACCGAACTCATCTGAAAGGATTTCTGGGTGCTCAAGTATTTCTGGGCGGTACAAAAAAATAACCACGAAGGCTGTGGGTGGGAGCTGCGCTGCGCTTCGCTCTCACCACTGCTTTCTTGCCTAAATCAACTGGGTTACTACTCTACGTTATGTACTCTCTGGGTTACGTACTCCTCCAAACTCCATACCCGCCAGTAACTTTTTTTTTTAAATATGTTACCCTCTCACTAGGATTTTCTCCTATATCGTGGAGGCCGTTTATATACAAACATAAATTTCAAAACGACAAACATCCAGACCCGGAACAATTATTTGTAGATCTTACAAAATACTTGTACCGTGCGAAATTTGAACCCGCCGCCCTCAGAGCTGCAACTTATTCCTCAGCCACTGCGCCATGGGGCGGTCAACTATCTCTGAAACTTTTTTTAAAAATAATGTTGATTCCTTTATTTATTTTTAAATTTTTAAATGTTACAATCAATAGAATGTATTTAGAGTATATATTTGAAAATGATTCATAGATCCATTGAAATATTCTTTATAAAAATATATATTCCTTCAAAAATATATTTGGTTGGGTTGGTTGTTCATAAAATTTTCTGATAGTCTGGTCGAATAATATTTTAATAAATTGAACTATATAGTTGCAAAATACGTAATAAAATTTTCGCAGTAGAGCGAGTTTGAAAAGAGAGATCCCTTCGCCGTCCCTCGGACCGAAAGGAGGGTAACATGAACCGTTGTATTTGTACAGCCTTGTCTTTATTGCTCGACTTCCCGGCCAAGGATGTACTCATTCCTACTGCATTTCTGACCGAGTGATTTTGTTCCCGAAAATCAACATTTTTTCCCCTCGACTTGCCTCCTTTCACTATACGTGACTATTTTTTTGACGTATTAATGGTTTTTTGATTCATTGCTGCACGTATATAATATCGGCAATAGATTTTCAGTGAAAAACGAGCAGTGGAGTGTTGAATTATGTAACAGTTGTCGTGGAAAGCGTCTCTGGTGAAAGGTAACGCTGAACGTTACAAAGTGTGAGCCTTTTGTCTAGATTAACGTACGCTTTCATGGCAGCATCACAGCAGATTAATCTTTATTTATATTTATAATATTTGAGAAGATAAATACTATATGATTATGTCCATGGCTGTGAAAAATATTTCATTTGAAAGAATACTAAATAAAAGCAAAATTTTTGTTACTTTTTGACACTTTGGTTTTAGAAAAAGACAGATGCATCTTTTCCTCGTTCACACATATAAACATGCATTTTTTTTGGGACGAGTAACAAGTACTATAAACCCGAGGTCTTTGTTATAATTTTAATTTCTATTTTCTACCGACTTCAAAAAGGAGGAGGTATTCCATTCGACTGTATGTTTTTTTTATATGTATTACCTCATTTTTTTTATTGGTGAACCGATTTCGATGATTCTTTTTTATTTGAAAGCTGGTGCTTCTCATGTGGTTCCATATAAATTTGGTCAAGGTCTGACCAGTAGTTTTTGCGTTATCCTTAATAATTTATATTGAAGTCGGTTGTACAAATTTTTTAATTTTAAATTATTTTAATAACATTTTATTTTTAATAACATTAGTCATAGTTTGTGTCATAGACCGGAGAGCGAGAGACACCCCTAGATAGATGCTGCCTTTTGAAGAGGAGACGCCTTGGAGGGGTCTATGTCCAGCAGTGGACTGCCGCAGGTTGATTATGATGTTGGTGGATTTTCAGTCACATTTTTTCTTATAGCTATATATGTATTCATGTATGTGATTTTATGTGGTAGGGCCATGCTTCAGCTATATTGTGGTTGTAGCACGAATAGGTCAGCTCGACCAGGAAATGGTGGTTCGTATGGTGAGTGTACAGAGCCGGAGACCCTTTTGACCAGAAATGAAGCATTCCACATTAGTCCTTAGTGGTGAAAACGCATTTATATTTTGATTCTTAACCGAGAATAGACGTAGATGTCTGTGGGCCCCAGGTATATGGATGTAAAGGAGGCGAGAGAGCTAGTGAGGTGAGTCAGGGTCCTGCCAATGGAAGTGCGTAGTCTCTGCCTACCCCTTTGGGTGACAGGTGTGATTGTTTATGATTATTAAACTTTATAATTAACCCGCAGAATTATAGTTATTCACCCTGTAATTTATAGGGATACTTTGACAGCCGTCGGACTCAAAACATAAGAGCGATTCAGGACTCAGTATTTTGGATCAGTCTACTTTGATGAGGAGTGGTAGGGTGACCATGTCAGCTTTGATCATTATGACCCGGGACATGTCAGTACGATATAAGTTCTGTTTTCCCATTCGAAATTTCCTTTGTCACTAGATCGTATTAGCGCAATTCCAGCTTAAGCACAGGGCGGTTTGCGCGCGCAACCCGCCGCCATTTCTGTCTGCAGTCGGGTTCGGCGCGCTCTACTCGCGCCATGCATCGGGTAACATAGCTGAATTACATAAGCTGAACTTAAAATATTTTTTTTATTACGTGTACAAGTGATTTTTTTTTAAATAAAAGTGAACGCAGTGATTGTTATTTATACTGTGGATGCGGACACCGGTCGATGGATGCTGCAACGGTATGGAATTTTCATGTATTTCTCGCTTGTATCTCTGTAGGTGTATGTAGGTGTCTATGTAGGTCCATTCAGACGCTACGCTCGCTACGTTCCGTGTCCTTATTTAATCTGTATATCATGTAGTAGTACGAGTGACCTCCGTTTTCGAAAAAAAAAACTAAATTGAAAATGATTTTTGAATTTAGAACTTCTTTCTCGGTTACATTCTGCTATTGAAAAAGCTGTCTGGGTTTGTGTTTGTTTTCAGGTGTATACAATTATCGATTTTGTTGCAAGGTTTATTCTTTATTCGTGTTTTAGAAGTACGAGTGGTTTAGATATACATTGATATTATATTAACGGCCATAGTGGACGTATCTTTGTTTGTATTTAATATAATTATATTTCTACTATCGTGCATTAGCTGTTGAATAAAATTGCGTTAAAAGTTAGATAACTTAAATGTATTTTTATATCTGATTAACTTAGTTTTGGTAATATGTAGGGTGTCTGGAGAATTGTGTAAAATACCCTTTATAGGAGTATAACCACGCTTCCAGCTCAAAGGTGAGAGGGCCACGCTCATTTAGAATAAAATTAAAAGTAAAGTTACCGCCTTTATACGTCACTCTGGTGGACACAGGCCTACTTTCATTCTTGAGAAGGTTATGGGGGAATTATTCCGCGCTACTCTAACACGTGTCGGCGAACATTACACGTGCTCGAAATATTATAATTTTTACAAATGCAAGTTTCTTTCCTCGCAATGAATGCTGCTGAAAAATATGTACGCACTCAATACCGTGGCAAATTTAGTTTCACTTACTTTTTAGTTATTATGATATGTTTTTAGTCCACTTAAAAAGGACAATAAATTATGCATTTAATTAAATTAAAAATCGATTGTTTTATTTAAAGTTTATTTTTCATTGAATGCTGACAACTTAATATTTTTTTTTAAAAGTATGGGTGACAAACGAGCCTACAGTTCACCTGATGGCCAGAGAATGTTGTGCACAGAACACATTACTCTATGTTGTGTTTAAAAAAGGCCAAGTATATTTTTATATTTTAGGGTTCCGTACACAAAGGGTAACCAACGGGACACTATTACTAAGCCTCCGCTGTCCGTTCGTCCGTCCGTCCGTCTGTCTGTCAGCGGGCTGTATCTCATGATCCGTAGTAGGTAAGACAGTTGAAATTTTCACAGAAGGTGTATTTGTATAAACATAAAAATTAATTAAAACTTAAAGGGGGCTCCCCCACTAGAAACGTGTTTTATGATGGTACGGAACACTTCATGCGCGAGTCCGACTCGCACTTGGCCGGCTTTTTTGTAACAGTTTATCACACTCAATTTTTTTAATCCCCATGGCTTCAGTTCGCTCAATCTACATTGCTGATTTTTAACCCTTCAAATAAGTATTCAAATTTTGTCGGCTCCATGGCGCAGGGGCTTAGCAATGAGTAGCGGCGCTGAGGGCGCGGGTCCGAATCCCGCACGGAACAAGTATTTGTATGGCCTACAAATAATTGTTCCGTGCTTGGATGTTAGTCCGTGTGAGAGTCATATATTTAAACTGCCTCCATGATACAAGAGAAAATCCTAGTGTGGAGGTAACGTTTTTTTTAAAAAAAAAAAGAGGAAGTAAAATAAAAAGGTTGTTTTCCTTAACCCCCGAGCAATAAGTAAATTGACGTTTAATATGACAACAAATAATTTCACTGGTATCACAGAATACCAGCGTAAAATAGCAACTAGACATGTGTCATTCATTCATTTCTAGTGACCCGATCATTCAAGTATTCATCCGTCTTACGATCCGGGTAATTGGGGTCGATCATTCAAATGGATCATTTCGAGTTTCAGTACTCTGTGATCTGTGAGAGCCACTCGATAATGTCGTTCGTCGGAAATTACTATACTCTTTGGTCGTAGGTCCTGTAAATCGTTTGAACCGGAACGTTCGAAAAATGTAATTCTAATCATCATTACTTTGATGCGACTCGGGTCAAATGAACGAGTCATTCACGATTGACACATGTTTAATAGCAACATACTGTCGCTGTTTCGAACAGACAGTGATGGGAAACAGCAGTTTTTACGCAAAGTGGCGTCCATCCCAGTCCTAAGAAGTGACTTCGTATACGCATCTAAAATGTTAGTCGAGGTGAAATGTAGGTAAACCTGTGGGTCACAGCATCCACTTACCATCAAGTGGACAATGTATTGGTGTGCAACCTTTACTTGTATTTCAACTGTGATTAAGCTTCAAATTAAATTGGTTTGGATACAATATCAAAACCAATAACTGTGTAGTGTGAATTTACGTGATAAAGCCATGCTGCAGCTATATTACTGGTATAGTTGTAGCGCGAATGGGTCGGCTCGACCGGCGAAGGACCACGCTCTCACAGAATACCAGCGTAAAATAGCAGCTTAACACTGCTGTGTGTCGCATGGTGAGTGTAGAGAACCGGAGACTCTTTTTATTGGAAACGAGGCATTCCATCTTATTCCTCACGGGTGACAACGCATCAGGTGGACTGTGTGCTCTTTTGTTACACTTATCCTATAAAAAATATATATAAGAATATCCACTACCCTATATCGTCCCGCGAGTGCTGTAAGGGGCGACAGAGGGAAACTAAAAGAGGCGATGGGCAACAGCATCTTTGGGAAAACAACTGAAAATAATTAAAAAACCCAACCCGACAGCTAAGTGTGGCAACTATAGCAAAATTCTCTTAAACAAAGGCCTTGCCACAGAGTGCCCCACACTCTATCGGAAGGCCAATGTTCTTTAATAAGCTGCAATGGCTGAATGGACAATATTATTATTCCTTATCGAGATATGCGAAAGGAAAAAACTCGTTGATGTATGGACTTTCAAACATACGAACCTTTTTGAAATTTGAAACAGGAGAGTCGGACTCTATGTAACTTTAAAACTTGGAGATATTTTGAAATATGGACTTTAATATATCGTAACTATTAGAATAATTTTCAAATGGCAAGTTAAAATAATATATGCTTTACTTTCATTCATTAATTTATTACAGACCATCTAAAGCCAATATTGCTTTATACGTGGGTTTTATTTAATTTCTTATTTAATGATTTATTATATTTACACTACACATTGAATAAAATTACTTTTACGGCTTTTATCGCATTTAATTTAAACTACTTTTACGGATTTAATCGCATTTAATTTAAACTACTTTTACGGATTTAATCCTAATTTCGATAGAGAAAGAGACTGGGTACTACCACCTGCTTGGAATCCTGTAATCAATAAAATTAAAACCAAAGCCAAGCATACCACTGCAAGGCTTCAAAACACAGTAAGTTCATTCTGCGTAGAGCGGATCAAAAGTAATAATTAAAAAAGCTGAAAGTACTCCGGGCTAACTCTGCCATCAGGACGTCAATCAGCTCAGTCCCCCGTAACCATGGCTGTTGGAAAGCACCCGAAACGTCGGGAATTAAAATTAAGTAAATTAAACGCTCCTATTATATTCAAGAGATTTTGTTTGTTTAAGAATGGTTAATATTTTTGATTACGAGTGCCTCGTATCGGTAAGTGAAGTGTAAGGATCCCTCACTAGATGGAGTTACTACCTGTTAAGACGAGCGCGAAGTCGAAGGATGCGGGTGGCTCAGGACCGTGTTTAGTAATATTCCTTGGGAGAGGACTATGATCAGTTGTGGACTTGTGAAGAGTTGGAATGATGATGATGATACGAAATAATACGACTAAACATATTTGTAATTTTCTATTTATGCAATAAAATTAAGCCGATAAGATTAAATAGAATAAGGGTGACAAACGAGTACACAGTCCACCTGATGGTGAGTGGATGCTGTGGCTCATAGACATCATAAATCATAAATCATAAAATTGAGCTTCTATTTTACGCTGGTATTCTGTTAGAGGGTGGTCCAACCCCGATCGAACCGACCCAATCGTGCTACAACCATAGTATAGCTGCAGCGTGGCTCTACCACGTTTAAGTAAAGATGTGTTAATATGTCGAGTTAATGGATGAAAAGTCTATATTTGTTTGAAATTCATTGTAATCTATCGTGAGTGATGGCGGATTAACATATTTGTAAGTTAATATTCGAATACAGAAATAAAATCTCGAGCGGAAAGAATTTGTTTCTACCGCATTCCCACTCTCGTTTTAGTGGCTACAAGCTACATTTCACCTTTAAATATAAACTTCCTCGACTTAATATCGGTAGAGAGAAATATATTTACTTTGGATTATTAGTAAATGTTTGGAACGTAACATTTGGACCACTAGCACAAAATAAATAATAGTCCACTAATTTTAATCGCGGCCGAAAGTATGTCACACCGATTGTTCTCGAAGATCAAAGATTTGTTTCCGACGTATTTGGCTTAATTGAAATAGTTTTATTATTTCTACGATGTTTTTAGCCGAATTCAAATAGGGGAGGTTCTCAATTTGATTGCTGTCTTTATTGTTATGTAATTCGATATCTATGACAATTGTGAATCGGTTTGAATGATTCTTTTTATTAAATAAGTTATACCTTGACGGCCTTTCCATATTTTGGAGTCCTTATTCCACCCCACAGTATTTTTTTTTAAAATAGAGGAAGTAGATTTTAATGTCGATTATTTGATTGAGCCGTGGTAGCTCAGATGGTTAGCGCTCGCTGTAAGTTTCACAGTACGCGAAACCCGGGTTCGATCCCCGCCGGGACCAATGAAATTGTTAATTGCAATTTTAAGTGCTGATTTACCACGTGCTCGGCGGTGAAGGAAAACGTGAAAACCTGCATGTCTGAGAAATCAAAAAATATTTCGAAGACATGTGAAGTTCACCAACACGCATTGGGGCAGCGGGGCGGACACTTCCTTGCCCTAAAACCCTCTCAAAAATGAGAGGAGGCCTGTGTCCAGCAGTGGGACGTATATAGGCTGTAACTTTACGTTACTTTACTTTTCTTATTTGATTGACATTGTAGATGTTACCTTGAGTGTGGAATATTATTTAATCCACTTAAAAGAGATTAAATTTAAACATTCATTAGAACGTAAAAGTTGGCTTTCAATTTTTATTAAAAACTTAACTTTTATTGACTACCGATCAATTTTTTTTAAAGTATAGGTGATAAACAAGTACACATTTCACTCGATGGTCAGCGAATGCAGTGCAAGCTATGTATTTAGAATACGTATATCATATCTGTCACTTAAATTTTGATAACAATTGATCAGACTGCATTTTTTTAATTCTGATGACTTCAGCCCACTCAATCTACATTGATTGATTTTCAATTTTCGTGATTTTTCATATGTTTCATTAACTCTTTATGCAGCATTTCATGAACACCTGTAGCCAATTTCAAACAAAGAACACTTCTGAGGATTAAGATGAAATGCCTAGCAGAATGTAATTATGCTGGCCCTTCAGACAGGAACACAGCAAAGCAAGCGCTGCTATTAAGCAGCATAATTATGAATTTCTTACTCTTCTTTCTATTCATTCACAACATAAGCCTCCCCTTAGATTGCACCATGAGGGAGATATTTGGCATCGTTGCCACGCTTGGCAGGCGGGTTGGCAACCGTAGCTTTTTATTTTCCAGTTGTTATTAGGAAAACTCTTTTTTTTATAGAATAATGTTGACGAACGTGCACAAAATCCACCTGATGGTAAGTGGATGCTGTGGCCCATAGACAGCTACATTTATCCTCAATTAAGAATCAAAATGCAGATGCGTTGTCACCCTGAGAACCTTAATGAAATTCCTCGTTTCCAGTCAAACGGGTCTGCGGTTTTCTACACTCACCATACGAAACATAACAGCATTAAGCTGCTATTTTACGCTGGTATTCTGTGAGAGCGTGGTCCTACCCCGGTTGAGCCGAACCATTCGAGCTACAACCATATTATAGCTGCAGCGTGGCTTTACCACGTATAAAACTTTACTCTGCTGGCTACCTCCTGGTTTCCTTCTGTCTCCTCTTATAACACCCACGGGACGATATGGAATAGTCGTAATACTTACACAGCCACTATGTGGTTAAGATTAGAAATATGGATATTTTACGTTCATCCTGAAAATTTTAAAATATAGCATTATTTGCTACCTTAAATTAAGTTCCAGATTCAAAAAAAAAATTATACTTGAGGCTAGGCTAATAATGCCATCTCTCTCTATCCCAGTTCTCTATGAAAAATTTCAATTTAATTTTAGTTTATGAAAAAATCGACGGTGTAGATGGGCTGACGGGAATTAAAATGATTTTACATGTTGGCGCGATAGAAGTGTGGGTTTTCGAACCGCGAGATATTTTTATTAGAAATTAAATTTTCTTTTAAGAATGAGAACGGAGTTCAAGTTGAAAGGAGTTCAAAATGAAATGAGGCTTTTTTGAAGTCTGCTAAAACAACGTGAACTTGAACTCCTTTTTGACTGTATCTTTTTGTATGTGTGTTACGCAATTTCTCGCATGTATGTAACGGAATATCTTCGCCAATTGTGATGGTAAGTGGATGCTGTGGCTCAGACATCTACATTTATCCTTGATTAAGAATCATAATGCAGATGCGTTGTCACCCCTGAGGACCTAAATGAAATTCCTCGTTTCCAGTAAAACGGGTCTGCGGTTCTCTACACTCACCATACGAAACACGGCAGTATTAAGCTGCTATTTTACGCTGGTATTTTGTGAGAGCGTGGTCCTTGCTCGGTTGAGCCGACTCATTCGTGCTACAACTATAATACGGCTGCAGCATGGCTCTACCAAGTACAAGAAACTCTCTTCTTACGCGTATAGTTTGGTTTTTCCATTTTTATCTAATTTATATAAAATACAACTAATATTTTAGAATAATATAGCTATAGTGTGGCCCTACCACATATATGGTCTCATTTTGTAACAATTTAGACGACATTCTAGTAGTTACCTTGAGATATTATTTACTTCACTCAAAAGGGTCGAAATCTCAAAAGAGTAAAAATTCATTAAAAAATCTAGAAAAATATAATTTCTGCTTAATAACTTCTGAAGTATAGTGTATAGTGCATCAAAGAATTAAACCCCGATTTCAGAAGCTATTAGATTATGTAGATTTTTTTAAGTACTTCGAAATGGGTTATTACTTTTTTTTAATGTTAAATTATGTATAAAGGGTTTTTAACTAACATAAATTAAAAACGTTAAGAAAAAATATTTTGAAACATTACCGTGTAAAGGCGGCGTAAGATCACAATCATTCCATTTCAAACCGTGGATGTTGTGATCTCGTATATACGAGTACATAAGCCGGATGAAAAATATCCAGACGGTAACGGCGAGCAACATCAAAAATACATACATATAGAGCATTACTTGTCTCTTTGACCATAGTTGTATTCCGGTTAAGACCTTTATTATTTATTATTATTTATTTTTTAATCTACATAAATAAAATGATAGAGGTTTGCAGTTGTGCGCGCATCACAGAAAAACTACTGGATAGATTTCAATTAGGTTTTATAAGTTTTGTTTCTTTGATACTTGGCCTTTGTCTAAAAAAATATTTATTAAAGTTTTAAGAAACAATGATATTTATAAGCACTACGTGTTCAGTGATGTGTGTAAGCAACGCGTACGAAGCGGGTATCAGCTATTCTATTCATATAAATAAAATCGAAATGTCTGTCTGTAATATTGAAATAACTGGCTTCTATTAAGCTCAGGGAGTTATTTGAATGCTATTACGACATATTAAGTAACCATTTTTAATTTTTGTCTGTCTGGCCGGGCTAATCTTTGGAAGGGATGAACCGATTGTGATGAAACTTTTCGAACAGATAGGGAACAATGCCAGGAGAGATCTAGGCTATATTTTATCTGAAAACTTGTTGATAAAAGAACTAACTGATAAAATAAATGACCTTTGATTATTTTAAATCTAAATAACGCCACATTAATAAATGCTATCCAGGCGATGCCGGGGCGGGTCGCTTGTTTTATATAAGTTTAATAAGTTTTATTTTGTATTTCTATTCCCTTTTTTGTTCTTTATATACAAGTTACCTATATTGGATGGTTTGCGTTTGGTCGATCTAGGAAAGCGTATAACATAAGTACATAAAATATTGTATCCACGAGAGCTGCTGCCGAAAAACTGTGTTCAATTTGGCAGATTGTGATTGTATCTATATATGTACTTAGTATTGGAGACAACCAAAAACATATCAAATATCATATTATATATATATATATATAATATGATATTTGATGCGGTAATAAGCGACGCCAAAGAAAAAAATAATGAGGAAAAAACAAATGAATGACTGTTTTCAAAACTCAAATGTACCAGCTAAATGAATTTATAAATTTGAATTTGGAATTCTTAACCCAAGAGTAAGGATCTAATATATGTATTTTTCAATGGAGAAGATTTATATTTATAAACTAAAAAAAAAAAAAAATGCCTTTTTTCAATCAAGCGCGGCAATTAATAAATTAAATTGCATGCGCTAAAATAAAAAACGTTGCTGAACACAACCTATGATATTAACTGGCAGGACGATGTCTGCCGGGTTCAGATAGTATCGTATAATATATCAAAGATTCATTTTTTATAGAATAGGGGCAAACGAGCATGTGGCTTACCTGATGTAAGTGTTGACCGTCGCCCATGAACGACTGCAACACCAGTAGAACCGCAGGTGCATTGCCGGCCTTTTAAAAAGGAGTAAGCTCGTTTCTTGAAGGTCCCTAAGTCAGCAGGCGCAGGAGGATTTACGATCGCAATACTCGGTGTTTATGATTTTTACTAGGAGTTTTCTTCCTCGCACGACTTCTTAGTGGAATTGTTTGCCTCCGGCGATTTTTCCGGACCGATACTTACATAGTGAGGAAATTACGGCAAATCTTATTTTACCCGTGGTAGCTCAAGGGCTAAGCGCCCGCTGTAAATTTCACAGTACGCGAGCGACCCGGATTCGATCTCCGCCGGCACCAATGAAATTGTTAATTGCAATTTTAAGTGCTGATTTACCACGTGCTCGGTGAAGGAAAACATCGTGAGGAAAACTGCATGTCTGAGAAATCAGAAAAAACATTACCTTGCCCTAAAACCCTCCCAGAAATGAGAGGAGGCCTATGCCCAGCTGTGGGACGTATATAGGTTGTAACTTTAACTTTAACTTTCTTTAAATAGAAGACTATAGACCAGAGTTTCCCAAACTTTTTTTGACCAGGGACCACATTGATTTTTTTGTAGTTGGCAGGGACCATAAGGTGAAAGAAAAAACTGTGTCAATCTAACAATAAGTTATAAACACAATTATTACCATAATTATATAATAAACTGAAAAGAAGCATTCATTGACAGTATTATTTGTGAATTTATTGTAAAAAGTCGGTACTTACTAACGTGACGCGCGGTGTTGCAATGCCCGCGTGACGAGAAAATAATAAATGTGTTAATTAAAACGACGTTTTTACGGTAGGTAAAATATTTAAGTCTTTTGCGGACCAAATTTAAGCTCTTGCGGACCACACTGGTTGGGATTCACTAATATAGTCCCACGTTCAGCTGTGAACTGGAACGGAGTGATAAAGAAGTAGTATAAAACGAGACCTTAAAAAAGAAAGCTATAAAAATTCTTTGTGGTTTGTTAATTCAGACACGTTGTTATAATTAGCTCTACTAAAAAAGTAAACGAACTCGCTAGTTAAGAACTCAATCCTACCGCATTCTAATTTCAATTTTATTGCCCACCACTTTACGAATCATTTTATTATAACATTGTTGTCTTGTTTCCGGATAATAATAGAGCGGATTTTAATAGTCTCATGTCATAGCTTTATAAGAATGCATTATGCTTCTCTTTTACCGTGTTGTGGCGGTGTAAGAATATCCACTAACTCGTATCATCATGTAGGTGTCGTAAGAGGCGACAGAGGAAAACTGAAACAGGAGTTGAGCAGCAGCATCTTCCTTATGATGCAGTCAATAGAGGCCTATGTTCAGCAGTGGACTTTAATAGGCTGTAAAGGTAACGGTATTGTTCCGGGTCTGGATGTTTATCCTTCTGCAATTTGTATGTAAAATGCTTCCCCAATACACGAGAAAATCCTACTGTGGTATTAGGATACAGGAGAAAATCCAACATTTGTTTTTTAAAATAAAACACAGAAAAATTGTATCAAACAAAGAAAAATTATCTATATAAATAAAATGATAAAGGTTTGCGGTTGTGCGCGCATCGCGGAAAAACTACTGGATAGATTTCAATTAAGTTTTTTAAGTTTATTTTTAAGACATTTGGCCCTTATAAAAAAAAGAGATATTGCGGTATCTTCATTTAATATAAAATTATTAAAGTTTTAAGAAACAACGATTTTATGAGCGAAAACTTTGTTAATATATCAAGCAACGCGGACGAAGTCGCGGGTATCATCTAGTATTAAAATATATTTTATACGCTGTTATAGATGGACGGGTGGATAGTTATGTTTCAGTTGAATTAGTTATTTCAGCGTCATCATCATCATAATCAATACAGTCTTCCACAAGTCTGCTACTAAACACGGTCCCGAGCAATCCTCATCTATCGACTTCCTGCATGGCTTACCAGGTCGTTAGCATAATCCTACATGATTTACCTCTAGGATATTGCTTATCGATGACAAAGCACTGACTTAATAAATAAAATAGCAAAATAAATATGTATTTATTACAACTTGCAACGAAAAAAACAACAGCTGTAATTGTTAATTAGCGTTTTTAATTATGCTACGTTATTAAAGCTATGTTTTAATAACGTTTTTAATTTAAAATTCATTGTCGACTTTATAGGGCTATAACACGTTGTCAAGTATAACAGAGGCTGTGACGAAGAGATATTACATTCCTTATTACCGGATTAAAATTCTTCGTAGCTTTTACAAGATGCTGTTAAATAAAAAATAAAACGCTTTTTTTATAAAACTCTAACAGAATATTACTAGTCCCATACTGCCGTTTTTATTTATGAATAATCTTCTAATATATAAAAATTAATGTTTGTTTGTTCGTATTTTATGCGCTGCCGTTCCGTTCATCAGATTGCGGTAGAATTTTGTCAACATATTGCATGCACTACCGTAGGTGGTGCTCGTATCGTACCGACAAATGTATTCGAAAGTTATATATCATTCATCTTCATTGAATTATCATTCCTAATTAATCAATATAACTGTTCTAAATTTAAAACGATATTTCCGCGATTATTTCTTCTGCGGCTACAACGCGCCGAATACCAGCTAGTTAATATTAAAATATAGCGAGCGCTTAGCTCCTCAGCTACCACGGCTCTCCCCGCCGACACCAATGAAATTGTCAGTTGCAAATTTTAGTGCTGATTTACCACGTGCTCGGCGGTGAAGGAAAACATTGCGAGAAAACTCTGCATGTCTGAGAAATAAGAAAAAAAATATTTTGAAGACATGTGAAGTTTGCCAACACGCATTGGGGCAGCGCGGCCTACATTTCCTTGCCCTAAAACCCTCTCAGAAATAAGAGGATGTAAGTTTCACACTTTTTAATATTAAAATAGAAGCTTAATGCTGCTGTGTTTCGTATGGTGAGAACCGTAGACCCTTTTTACTGGAAACGAGGCATTCCATCTCAGTACCAAAAAGAAAATGATTAAATCTGGACTCTATAGGTGGCGCTGTGGTGAGTTATTGACGTACCAACGTGTGCAAGTAAAATATATTAAGATTAAGTAATTGGTAGTTATTATTATTTTAATTCATCTATATTGCAAATGGCAGAATAGGCAAGTTATAACAGAGTGTGAGAGTAGAATCAACTTTGTAAGTTAGGAGATTACTTGAGGGTCAGCGGCAATTAAATATCGAGAGGCGGGAGTTTGCCGTGTTTTAGTTTAGAAAGTGCGTCATCATGCCGCTAAATTACGTGTTAGGAATCACTAAGCGAGCTTCGAAACTTTGTTTTCATTAATTATTTAAACAATTACTTAGAGTTTATAGTTTTTGTATTGTCACAATAAGGATTGACGTAATGTAGACTCGCCACTACATGTTCTCTTTTTTACATGGGGGAATGCCTTCGAATACCCGCTTAGCGGAGGCAAGGACGGGTTATATCTTCCACGAACGCTTTCGCACATATTCGAAGCACCAACACTGCCGTCGCTCTATAGCCGCCCCTCCTCGGAAGAGGACTTCTCCTCCCATCGCGTTCTCTGATAAGGCGTGCCAGAACACATGGCGCACACCTCCACCCTAGCCTCCATCTGCACCTGCGCAGCGGACGCTCCCGTGTCCGATGCGCGAAGGCCATGGGGCCAAAAAAGGAGCACTCAGAAGCACTAGACTCGGTACTACTTGTTCTCCCACTACTACACAATGGGACCAGAAGTATAATCTATTTAGAAAAATAATCATTATTATCGGTTTACAATTGAAGTAGATATCGCATAACATACATAAAAAACATAATAATAGTGTGCTTCAGTCTGAATTTCTGAATTTCGACGGAGACAGTCATTTGCGCAGGACAGTATTAAAATTCCTAAGTGTATGCGCAATCAGTGGTACTCTCTATACCTTCACTCTCATAGTCCGATGGGACGATAATCCGACGCAATCGGAGAGAGGCGTAGAACCAACGGCTTTACCTTACTTACTTTCTAAGACACGGGAGTGAAGCACCGCAAACTTCCTGTCTCCGGGCTACTATTGAGAATTTCTTGACAGAAAAATCCAATAACTTTTTTTTATAGGATAGGGTGCCAAACGAGCACACAGTCCACCTGATGGTAAGTGGTTGCTGTGACCCATAGACATCTACATCTATCCTCAATAAAGAATCAAAATGCAGATGCGTTGTCACCCGTGAGGACTAAGATGGAATGCCTCTTTTCTAGTAAAAGTGTCTCCGGTTCTCTACACTGACCATACGAAACACAGCAGTGTTAAGCTGCTATTTTACGCTGGTATTCTGTGAGAGTGTGGTCCTTCCCCGGTCGAGCCGACCCATTCGTGCTACAACTACACTACTAATATAGCTGCAGCATGGCTCTACCACGTATAATGATTTTGACTAATTTTGGCACAACCTGGGTTAGAACCCAGGACTTCATGATCAACAATCGCATTTACGACCATGAGATCAACGGCAGTCAACAAAAACATACAATCGAATTGAGAAACTTTTTTGAAATTGGCTTAAAATGCATTGACTCAGGACTAAGACGGAATGCCTTATTGGCAATAAGAAAGGTCACCGGATCTCGTTACTCACTATACGCAACACACCAGCATAATATATATTTCTATTTTCAACCGACTTCAAAAAGGAGGAGAGGTTTACAATTCGTCGGAATATTTTTTTTATGTATGTACGCAGATTACTCAATTTCTAAAATATATTTTAGAAAATTCTTTTTGTTTCAAAGGGTATACTTTCCAGGTGGTTCCATTTAAATTTCATCGAAATCGGTCGAGCGGTTTTTAAAAATCAACAATAAATTATATTTATGTTGAAGTCGGTTGTACAAAATTTTTAATTTTACCACTTGTATGCTGGTAATATGTGAGTGAATAATTTCTCGGTTGAGTTGTCCATTAGTGCTACAACCATTGAGTTCTATGTATTAGTACATATATATCGATGGCTACAACCCGCGCGTGGCGCTACAGCTATAGTTTTTTTTTTAATAAAGAGGATATGCAAACAACAAGAAATATACGGCCTTACTCATAAAAATCGACATCAATTTAAGAAATAATTAAAATTGCTCTCTCCCTCTCTTCACTAAATGACAATAGAAAGAGACAGGTATAGAGATAAGTAATACCTAAATTAATAATAATCAACGCTTAGTAAAGCCGTAAAGCTATATCTAATACCCATATAAATAAAATTGAAGTGTCTGAACTTCCTTTTATTGAGCTGAGGGGGTTATTCCCATGCCATAAGTTTTTAAAATCTTTGTTTGTCTGTCTGTCCAGGCTAAATTTGGAATGGCTGAACCTAACCTCAGTTTATACTAAATCTATGGGCTGAACCAATGAGGGCTAATAATTTTCTGCTCACCAGATGTCGCTAGTTGACACTGAGGTAAAGTTTTTTGTTACACAATGTAATTTAATTGAGAATTTGTTTTTTAATAAAAGTTTATCAGTTTCTAGAGTATTATATTAATACACAAAACAATGCGTCAGTGGTTTGCTCATTAGTTTTTTGCACATTTTTAACTTTTTATTTTAGATTTTTCTACTTTTATTAATATCTGTGTTTTGGTTTATTTATTTTTAATGTTATTAATATAAAAAATAGCTAATAGTACAGAAAAAAACAATAACTTTTACATTTTCCGAACAAATTAACTTCCCCGCTATGAAATCTGTCAAATATTATACCTCACTTTCTAGTGGCGCCGCCCTGGTGGCAGAAAAGTCGTGGATGCCCTCATTGTAATGAAATAGAACACTTCACGAACAGATAGAGAGCAATGCCAAGCGTGATCTAGGCTATATTTCATCTGAAAAACATGAAGGTTTTATTTATGATCGTATAAAAAAAAGAATAATATATCTCACCCTGGCGAAGTGGGGCGGGTCGCTAGTTTTTAAATAAAGTATGTTATATAACATAGTTAGGATAATCTCAACTAAAGTCAATATTAACATCCTTGCCTTAGATCTTGTAATACGCTAAGAAGATTAGTGTTACTATATTATACATATATAAACCTTTAGAGCTCTTACCTAATTATGTTTTGTAAAATATTTTGGCTGCTTGAAATATGAGTATTTTAAACTAGTATAGAATATTTATTTTAATTTTATTTAAGTTTCAAAGACTCCTTATTTTTAACATGTCAGCTCATTGTACCTTGCAACTAAATGACCAATAATTCGTATTACCTCTATTAGGCTGTCACCAAATCACTTCACAGGTTAAATTTATTATTCTTTAATTACAATCCATCAAAAGTCCTAACGCAAACAATGTAGTGGCGGTGTAAGAATATCCATTACCCCATCTCGTCCCGTGGGTGTCGTAAGAGGCTACAGAGGGAACGAACCATAAAAAACAGCAGTTGCAAGTCCAAGCGCGGCAGCTATGGCAAATTGGACTTTTGATGGGTATCAAAAGTCCACCGCCGAACATAGGTCTTCTAAATAAATTTATTTATCGAAATCATTCCCCCATAAGGCAATTGCCTTATAGGGGGAATGATTGCCATAGTCATTTTCAGCTGTTGTCAGAAAGATGCTGCCGCCCGTCTTTTGTTTTAGTTTCCCTATGTCGCCCAATATGACACCCACGGGACGCTGTGGGGCTGTGTATATTCTTTCAAGCCGCTAAACGATTTACTTTAGGACGTTTGATAGGTTTTAATAAAAGAATTTTAAATTTCACCTGTGAAGTGGTTTGGTAGCCTAATAGTAGCAATGCAAATTATTGGACATTTAGTTACAAGATACAATGAGCTAACATGTTAAAATAGAAGTCTTTAAAATTAAATAAAGTAAAAATACATATTTTCTACCGACTTCAAAAAGGAGGTACTCAATTCGACTGTATGTTTTTTTTAATGTGTGTTACCTCATAACTTTTTTCTGGGTGAACGGATTTCGATGATTCTTTTTTTATTTGAAAGCTGGTGCTGGTATAAATTTGATCAAGGTGTGTTGTGACAAGTAGTATTTGAGTTATTCTTAATAATTTATATTGAAGTCGGATGTACAAAATTTTTTAATTTAAATTATATACTAGCTGTTCCCCGCGACTTCGTCCGCGTGTAATTTATTACGATTGGATTTCATGTTTTCATTTTTTTTGCGCGGAACCCAAATTCTTTTTCAATAACAAAAATAGCCTAAGTTACTCCTTATAACATCAGCTTTCTGCCAGTGCAAGTCCTGTCAAAATCGGTCCAGCCATTCCGGAGATTAGCCGGAACAAACAGACAGACAAAAATTTTAAAAATTGTGTTTTTGTTATTTTTGTTTATACTTTCATACGCATTAAGTAAAAAGCTGTTATTTTGATATTACAAACAGACACTTCAATTTTATTTACTTGTATGTATATTTATAGACTATTTTAAAATACTCATATTTCAAGTAGCCAAAATATATTTTTACGCCGCCACTACACCGTTACCGTTACTGTTACAGCCTGTTAAAGTCCACAGCTGAACATAGGCCTCCCCCATAGATTGCCTCATAGGGGGGATATTTGCCATAGTTGCCACGCTTGGCAAGCGGGTCGGCAACCGCAGCTTTTTATTTTTAGTTGTTATTAGGAAGACGCTACTGCTGCTGGTAAAGGAAAAGACCGTCGAAAAGAATGTCTGAGAAATAAAAAAAAATATTTTGAACACATGTCAAGTTCGCCAAATCGCAATGGGGTATCGCGGCGGACACTTCCTTGCCCTAAAAACTCTTTCAGAAATGAGAGGAGGCTTAAACCCAGCAGTGGGACGTATTTATTTATATATTTAATCTTTATTACACAAAGAGCAGATTTAATGCCTTATGGCATTCTTTACCAGTGAACCCTGGATGATTTGAGAAATGTAATTAGGCAAGTAGAGACTAATAGGCAACAGCGCACTTGAAATAACATTCCGTGCGTGGAATGTTTGCGTTTGCGGATTGAGTTGGCGGATTGTGGATACTACCGCATTACGACGAGATTGTAATTATATAGTTGTGTTAATTGCATAGGATCGGATTTTGCAGCTGTGGCTCATACTATAATTATTTTTAAAGGAAACTAGTTAAACTGAGGTGTAGATGCGAGGAATCGAATATTTTTAACCGACTTCAAAAAGGAGGAGGTACTCAATTCTACTGTATTTTTTAATGTGTGTTACCTCATAACTTTTTTCTAGGTGAACCGATTTTGATGATTCTATCTTTATTTGAAAGCTGGTGCTTCTCATGTGGTCCATATAAATTTGATCAAAGTTTGACCAGTAGTTTTTGTTACCACGTGTTGACTCTCAAATTAATAAACTAATTCAGTGTTGCCCTTGCCAGAGACGTAAAAATGAACTAATTTAGTGTTGTGAGTCACATATAAACTCAAGTGTCTAGCGTGGTATGAAATTGAAATAAATAAATAAATAAATAATTTTGTCCTTCAATTTAGCTTGAATTGAAATTTAATTACTATAAAAACTCGTTGTAAGAGGTGACAGACGGAAACTAAAAGAGGAGATGGACAACAAAGTTATCCTAATAACAACTAAAAAAACTAGGGTTAAATGAAATTTTGTTAGTTTAACTGTGTGTTTGGAATGGTTTAACAAAACAAAATAATTTAGCGTTTGAAAACTTTAATTTGAATTTATGCGCTTAAAGCTGTTAAAGCCGTGTTTACTTGGGTTGATTATTGGTCGAGTCGCCTCATGAAGCAATGAAGATATTGCTTGCTGTTAGTTCATTTTGTTTATTAACGTTTAGCAAAACAAATGTTTTATTTTAATTTTATTTTATAGAATAACAAGCGAGCACAGAGTCCAACTGATGGTAAGCTGGTGCTTCGGGCCATAGAAATCTACATCTATTCTCGATTAAGAATAAAATGCAGACTCCTGAGGACTAAGATAGAATTAAAAAAATGTTTTGTTTTTTAGGCATCGTACGCCCATAACGTGTTAGTAATACAAATAAAACTTAAGAACTAATGTTAGTAAATCTCTTCTATATAAATTTAAAAAGTTAAAGTTACAGTCTATATACGTCCCACAACCCTCTCAGTAATTAGAGGAGGCCTGAACCCTCTCAGTAATTAGAGGAGGCCTGTGCCCAGCACAGGCCTCCTCTAATTACTGAGAGGGTTTTAGGGCAAGGAAATGTCCGCCGCGCTCGCTGCCCTAATGCGTGTTGGCGAACTTCACATGTCTTCGACATATTTTTTTTCTTATTCCTCAGACATGCAGGTTTCCTCACGATGTTTTCCTTCACCGCCGAGCACGTAGTAAATCAGCACTTAAAATTGCAATTAAAAATTTCATTGGTGCCGGCGGGGATCGAACCCGGGTTGCTCGCGTACTGTGAAACTTACAGCGAGCGCTAACCATCTGAGCTACCACGGCTCTTCTACATAGTATAAAATGAAATCGCTTCCCACCGTCTGTACGCTTAAATCTTTTAAACTACGAAACGCATTTTGATGCGGTTTCCATCAGTAGACAGAATGATTCAAGAAAAATATTTATATGTATAATACATGCATATTATTTTATTAATGTATAATTCTTCTGTCCGTGTGTATGTGACTGAACTCCTTTTAAACGGCTGGACCGATTTTGATGAAATTTTGTGTGTGTGATTATAGAATATTCGTATTATTCGTATTGATTAGAGAATGGTTTAGATTTACAATTCGACGCAGTAGGTGGCGTTGTTGTTGAGATCCAGAAATCAACCGTGCGAAGCCGAAGCGGATTGCTCGTAAAACATATAAATGCCTCGTTACCGTAAAAAGGGTCTTCAGTTCTCTACACTCATCATACGAAAGACAGAAGTCTTAAGCTGCTGTTTCACGCTGGTATTCTGTGAGAGCGTGGTCCTACCCCGATCGAGCCGACCCATTCGCGCTGCAACCATAATATAGGAATCGTTTGCAGTGATAATACTCTGTAACCTAAAATAAGATATTAGAAAAGAGATCGATTTATAAACAATAGGTACTGATATATTAACACAATACAACGAAGTTGGTTACATGCGTCCATGGGTTGCAGTAGCCACTTACTATTATGTGGTGGATGGACTGTAAGTTTGTTTATTAAGAAACTGGTACTTTGTTCTAAAACTGATCTGAAACTGAAAAGACCTAACATTTTTAACCTCCAGCCCCAAACCAAACCCTAAGGAAAATCGGAATTTTTACCTCACGTTTTGTTCATGTATATATATATATATATATATAGATATTAAGGTGATTCCATGTTCCGTATTGCTATTTATTAACGACTTCAAAAAAGGAGGGTCTTCTCATTTCGACTGTATTTTTTTATGTGTCTTACCTGAGAACTTTTTTCTAGGTGAACCGATTTTGATGATTCTACTTTTATTTGAAAGCTGGTGCTTTTCATGTAGTTTATATAAATTTGATCAAGATCTGACCAGTAGATTTTGAGTTATTCTTTATAATGCGTATTTAATTGACTTCGACTACATTGATGATGTTCTCACTTTATTTATATTGAAGTCGGTTGTACAAAAGTTTTAATTTTACCATTTGTCTCCATATTATGCTTCCTTTCCTTTCTTCTGTATCGTAGAAGCGTTCATATGTAAATTACGATGGTAATCTAATGGATACGGCCAGATTCGAGAGATTATCGTTTTAGACACGATTTTGACGATTTTTATACTTCTTGAAATAATATACTAAAAAAATTATTAGCATAGATGAAATACTCAATTAAATTCTTAATCGGATGTTTTTTTTTTTTAAATATTTTATATAATCTAAATAAATAAAAAATATAATTTAATTGCCGGGAAAAACGTAACTTTTCGTTATTTTAAACGATACTAATATAATATTTTTCGATAATTTGAAAGGCATGTTATTGAATTAGATTGTTCATCGGTTACATTTTTATTCCTGATAATAAGCAATAACGTTTCAAATGAAGTAACTTTTTGTCCACCGAATGTCGCTTACTTCATGCTGAATAAAAATATGTATACTGTAAACTCGACTGACGATGTGTCGACTACTGTGCCACCACCACCCTTAATAAGCATGTGAAGCTTATTTTAAAGTTAACTGGAGTATTTAATAAGATAATACTACGTAATCCACAAAACATTAGAAAATTTTATATTAAGCCTGTAACTTCTGTAACTCTAACAAAATTAGTTAATCACATCAAGAGATTGATTAATAAAAAACAAGATAAAAGAATTAGTTCTGCTACATAACGAGGTATCACAGTCTCACCACTGTCACTTCGAATTACTATATCTGAGAATAAATACTTTATTAGAATCGACGTAACTCAATTATGGTTTTTTGGTTAGTTACGAAATTGCTTTGTACAAGTTTATTGTATACAATCTGTTATTTTACTTTGAATTTAATTAATACTAGCTGTTCGCCGCGACTTCGTCCGCGTGGAATTTATTACGAATGGTTTTCATGGGTTTTTATTTTTTTTTGCGCGGAACCCTAATTCTTTTTCTAAAATAAAAGTAGGCTAAGTTACTCCTTATAACATCAGCCATCTGCCAGTGAAATTCAGGTCAAAATCGGTCCAGCCATTTCGGAGAACAGATTCCGGAACAAACAGACAGAAAGACGAAAAATCCATCGACCCGTTATCTAGTGGTGGGCCACCCTATACTTCTCTTGCCGATACTAGGCTGCCACTCGACGTACGGCAGACATAAATACCCAGACTGGCGATTGGTAGCAGCGTCGAAGGTGCGAGACGTCTGGTCCTGCGAACTTCGATCAGTGGAAATAAGGGTGACAAAAAAGCACACAGTCCATCCTATAGTAACTGGATGATGGAGGCAATCTACATCTACCGTCGATTAAAATCAAAATGCAGATGCGTCACCTCCTTAGTGCGGAGATTTTAAATAAATTTTAAGTGAGAAGTTGGAGCTAAGATGAAATACCTCGTGACCAATAAAAAATCTCCGATTCTCAACACTAGCATACGAAATAAGATTATACAATGCTACTATTTAATATTATGCTGGTATTTTGGGGGTTAGCCTGGTCATTCCTCCCTCGAGCTGAACCATTCTGTAGCCACAATAATTGATAACTAATAACTCTGACTATCCATCTGTGCAGGACAAGGTTATAATGTCCGAGTGTATGCGCAAGCACAGGTGCACTCTCTATTCCATCACTCTAATAATCCAATGGGACGATGTGATTTCACTGTCGGTATATTTTTTTTTATAGAGTAAGGGTGACAAACGAGCACACAGTCCACCTGACGGTAAGTGGTTGCTGTGGCACATAGACATCTACATCTATACTCGTTTGCGAATCAAAATGCAGATGCGTTGTCAGCCGTGAGGGCTAAGATGGAATGCCTCTTTTCCAGTAAAAAGAGTCTCCGGTTCTCTACACTCAACATACGAAACATAGCAGTGTTAAGCTGCTATTTTACGCTTTATTTTAGGTTGATGTTTTTTTCTATAACGATACTGTTTTATTTTTTGGCACATTCTCTCTTACCCTTCTTTCACATCCATATACCTACGCATACAGCTCTTCGGTTGTGGGTACTTGTAATATTTTTTTATAGGATAAGTGTAACAAACGAGCACACAGTCCACCTGATAGTAAGTGGTTGCTGTGGCCCATAGACATCTACATCTATCCTCGATTACGAATCAAAATGCAGATGCGTTGTCACCCGTGGTGACTAAGATGGAATGCCTCGTCTCTAGTAAAAAGGATCTCCGGTTCGCTACACTTACCATACAAAACACAGCAGCGTTAAGCTGCTGTTTTACGCTGGTATTCTGTGAGAGCGTGGTCCTTCCCCGGTCGAGCCGACCCCGTCGTGATACAACTATACCAGTAATATAGCTGCGGCATGGCTCTACCACGTAGAAATCCAAATATATCGCTAATTTATTCGATAAACTTTTATAAAAGAAATTCTAATGACGATGATATTTTACGTAAATGTCTTATTAAAGTTATAACAAGCTAGAGAGGAAAACGAGCTCGCGAAACTTATGATGAAGATAAGCGTACGGTCAGCAGCAATTAAACATCCAAACTGTGTAACTTTTGCGAGGTCGACTCCGAAAGTTCTTATGATACGAATTATGTCTGATTTCGCGAAGCTGGTTCGCTAACTTGCTTATAACAATAGCGATCTTTTACAGAATGACCCATTCAAAGATAATGGTTTTTATCAAGTTTGAGTTGACTTAGTTCTTTTTGAATATTATACAAGCATAATTAAACTTAAAAAAGTGACCTTAAATGAAATGAATGATAAGTGATAAAACTAAAATTTTTGTACAATTGACTTAATAAATAATTTACTATTGATTTTTTTAAAACCGCTCGACCGATTTCGATAAAATTTAAATGTAAACCTGGGAAATATACCCTTTGAAGCAAAAAAAGAGAATTTTCCAAATTGGTTCAGGCGTCTTCTATTAATCGGTGAACATACATAAAAAAAAGATTCCGACAAATTGAGAATCTCCTCCTTTTTTAAAGTCGGTTGAAAAGGAATACAATCTTCGAAATCGGTTGACGTGTTAAAGAATTATCCGCCCATAAATGTCGACAGATGCCTTTAAAAATTGTCCACCCATCTAACAGGAATCATTGAAAGCGGATAACGTGGTGATAGGTTCACTCTGTAGGGGTGGCGTAAGAATATCCGCTTCCACATATCTCCTTAGAGGCGACAAAGTCAGTCAAATATAGGAGACTGTCGGCAGCATCTTCGTCGCCAACTCGCCTTCCAAGCATGGCAACTATTGCAAATAATTCCCTATGCAGCAATCTTTGGGGAAGACCTATGTTCTGAAGAGACCTATGAACTGATTCGAAGTACTGAGTATTCGAACAACCAGGAAAATATTACCAGAAAATAAATCAGTGATTACCTCGGGAGTATGTACAAAGTAATTTTATGTAGTTAAAGTTTAAAATGGCGAATTGCGTAGATCGGCACAGTCTCAGATTATAAATTTTGTTCTGTAATCTGAGAGTACAATAGTATTAACAATTTATCGCATAATCACAATAATGTGCACTAGTAACAGTCCACTCTCGGCGGCGTAAAAGAATCAATCAAGCCGATCCGTGGGTGTCGTAAGAGGCGACTCTGAGGTATGCCATAATTATCTGATGACTTCCGATAGATGGTGGTATTTATAAACATCTCGTTTACGCCAGACGTAAAATATCCAGACTCGTTTAGTACTGCGATCGTCAACCAGCCTGCCAAGCATGTCGATCAAGACACCACGAAAGGTTTTTATTTAGCAGTGATTTGTTCTACCGACTTCAAAAAGGAGGAGGTACTCAATTCGACTGTATGTTTTTTTGTTTTTTATGTGTGTTATCTCGTAACTATTTTCTAGGTAAACCGATTTCGATGATTCTTTTATTATTTGAAAGCTGGTGCTACTCGTGTGGTCCCATACAAATTTGATCAAGGTCTGACCAATAGTTTTGGAGTTATCATAAATAATTTATATGGAAGTCGGTGTTACAAAATTTTTAATTTTACCACTTGTTCATTATTAAGTACGCACACTGCTACCTATTTATTTTATATATCATACTATTTCTCTTTACCAAAGGGTTTGCTGGAAGAGAACTCTTATTAGGGTTAAGCTCGCATTTGTACATCTTATTTAAATATTTAAAATTTGTTATCATCTTATAGTGTGTACAATAAAGAATAAATAATAAAGAGGGGCCCATGCCCAGCAGGTTAATGATAAGGAAGAATACTTTCAATTATTATTTTATGCGTGGCGGTGATGCAACAGAATTCCAACCCCTTTACCTACGTAGTGGCAACTCTGGATAATACAGAGCGAGGGAACAGAGAGTGCACCTGTGCTTGCACATACACTCGTGCACTTCAACCCTGTTCTATGCAGATGGTGAGATTGGCTGCTTGAAATTCGGTCTGGAGAACATTATTATATTATCGATATAAATATAGATTTATCTATAAATATAGAAATTTTATTATATTATCGATATAAATATAGAATTTATCTAAAAATATAATGTATAAATATAGACATATCGATATCATTAATCATTATTATATATCGATAATATAATAATGATTAATGATATCGATATGTGCTGGAGCCATCTATATAGATACATTCCATGGCTGAGCACAGGCCTCCTCTCATTTACTCGGCAAAATTGAGGGTGCAAAGGCCCGCTTGTGCATATGGCCTATCCATTAAACGGCGCCGGGTCTGGGCGTCTCCTGTTAACTGACGACCCTCAAATGGATGATGGAAAATAGAAGAATGCGTAAAGGGGCGCTGCCAGGAGGTTGCCAGGGCGCGTCCGGAGCTGGCGCTGGACGCGACAGTATGCGGGCCGCCAGCCGAGCGCGAGGTGCTGCACGACCACCCAGCAGCCCCTCGCATCCATCACTCCCACCAGCTGGCTTGGTGTCGGCAAGGTCTTCTCAGACCCAGCAATCGGCACCCGCCACTGGTGGAGTACGCCGCATGCGATGGACAATCAATATGAATAGGAACGCATTGCGTACTTCAGGGCGAAAGGGGAAGAAGCTGGAGGTTTTGCGTACCGGGTCAGGCATCGCTTTTTTGTTGAGCTGGAGCCATCTATTACCGTCACTGAGCAAATCCTGGCAGACCGAGTTCGGTACATCATGCGTTCAAAAATTTGATGACGCCAAACTCGAACGGCTACGACGTGAGGCTGTTCCTTCATCGGATGAAAATGCTACGGCTGGGAATACGGGGCCACAAGTTGCAGAGCAACCCGCACACGTGGACGCCGCCGTGAATCTTTTAGTTGTGGCTGATTCAGACGATGGTGGAATAGTCTCCCATGGGCTAGAGCAAATGAGGAGTACATTGGAAGAGGCGATTACGGAAACGCGCAATGCGCCTCTAGAAAATCGATCACGACTTCCCCGCATACCCCTAAGCAAGCGGAATCGGTCTGTCGTGAGGGCTCTAAACCCAATGCTGGTGACCTATTTGGAAGCCAGCCGGGATTTTGCGAGACGGAATCAATTCTTTTTGGCGCCGCACTGGCAGTCTGCCGTATCATTGCCGCCAAGCTTTCCACGACTAGACGCGCTACTAGACAAAGTAGTGCTATCCCAGCCTGGAGAAAAAGAATTAAGGACCGTATCGCAAGGGAAAGGGCCCTTATCGGCAGACTGACAAGCTTCATGTCGGCTAATAATAGGCCGAGAGTTGTGCGCAGCGTTAGGATGGCGTTTGCTGGGACAAATATCAGTTTGTTCCAGCCAGATATCACGCAGAAACTAACGGAGCGCATAGATGACCTGAAGCAAAGAATCGCTGCTTGGGGGAAGCGGATTCGGCGATATACCGAGAGGTCAAAGCGGTTCAATCAGAATCGCCTCTTCCAGAGTGATCAGAAGAGGCACATACAGTCCATAATTATGTTAGTAATTGTCCACTTAATTGCAACCAGCTAAGGGGTAGGGGGTGAGGACACCCCTCTCGCCGCAGCCCACCGACACACATCCGAAGTCGGCTCGCCAAACCCACTTGGAGTGGCCACCTCGGGCCGGCCCTACACCATGGGCCAGCCAAGAGGTTCCTCTTTGTTCACTACGGGTGACCAAGCCACGGCTACCAAGCCCCCCCGCCACGAAAAGGCGGGAACCCTTTCGCTATATAGTGTTAATGGGAGACTTCAACGCAAAACTAGGCACAAGAGAGAACTGTGAGCTGAAAGTAGGGAAATTCGAATAAGGCCACGGAACCCAAGGGACCAGCAGCTGGCCGACTTTGTGGAGAAAGAGGGACTCTTTATGATGAACTCTTTCTTCTAAAAGCGGCCCCACAGAAACTGGACCTGGTCGAGCCCTGACGGTTCGACAAAAAATGAGATTGACTTCATTATGACGACCAGACGACAACTGTTCAGTGATGTCCCAGTGATCGCGAGGATGAAAACTGGTAGCGATTACCGAATGGTTAGAGGCACACTGAACCTAAACGTTAAGTTGGAGAGGTCACGTCTAATTAAGTCAACGCTCCGTCCCCCTCGTGCTCTAATCCAAAGCTCCGAAAACTTTCAGCTCGAGTTACAAAATCGTTTATAGTGCCTAGAAGATTGCAATGCAGTGGACGATATGAATGACAAGCTCGTGGAAACTCGTCGGAGCTAAGTTTTGCAAGTTGAGCTAAGTACGAACTACCGCAGAAGAACACATAAACTCTCCGATGACACTTTTAATCTCATTGCTGTTAGACGGAAAATGAAGCTGCAGTCTTCAGTTGATTTGACAGCATACAGGCAACTGAACAGACAGATCTCCAAATGCATGCGGCGGGACTTACGCAACTTTAATACTGCTCGTATTGAAGAAGCGATCGAGCGGAACCAGAGCTCCAAAGTCTTAGCTAGAGATTTGTCTGACAGAAAAAGCCAACTATCGAGGCTGAAGAACGAATGTGGCAGCATCGTTTCCGGGACACCTGAGATTTTGAGTGAGATTGAGAGGTTCTATGGGCAGCTGTACACATCATCGTTGGAGCCACACGCAAGTGTGAGTAACGATCCAAGAGCAAGTCTTATCCGACACTATTCCGATGATATCCTGGACGTCAGTCTGAGCGGGATTAGAATGGCTCTCCAGTACCTTAAAAACGCAAGTCCCCGGGCGAGGATGGAATTACAGCGGAGCTTCTGAAAGCAGGTGGAAAACCGGTACTTGAAGTCCTTCAGAAGCTCTTTAATTCCGTCCCCCATGGTGGCACTACTCCGGAGGCGTGGAGCAGAAGTGAAGTGGTCTTGTTGTTCAAGAAAGGCGACAATGCTCTCTTGAAGAACTACAGACCGATTTCCCTTCTGAGCCGCGTCTACGTGCTGTTTTCGAGAGTCATTACAAATCGTCTCGCACGCAGACTCCACGACTTCCAGCCTCCCGAACAAGCCGCTTTCTGAAAAGGCTTTAGAACCATAGACCACATACATACCCTTCGGCAAATTGTACAGAAGACCGTGGAGTACAATTTGCCACTATGTCTTGCGTATGTGGACTATGAGAAAGCCTTTGATTCCGTTGAAATTTGGGCGTTGCTGCAGTCCTTTCAGCGGTGCCAAGTTGTCTGTCGGTATATCGAAGTGCTGAAGTGTTTGTGCAGTATAGCTACGATGGCTATCCGAGTACAGAACCAGAGTGCGAAACCTATCAAACTGCAGTGAGGTGTAAGACATTGGAAGACGTTTTCAAGCTACTGGACTGGAAAGGATTAACATCAATGACGAATACATCACTCACCTTCGATTTTCCGACGATATAGTCCTTATGGCAGGACCTAAGCACTATGCTTAATAGTGTCTCCCAATGGATATGTCTTAAGATGAACATGGGCAAAACAAAGATCATGTATAACGTCCATGTCACATCTGTGCCGGTAGTTGTTGGGAGCACTAAGCTTGAAGTTGTTGACCTGGACAAATAGTTCTCGAGTATGTTCACCTGGGACAAATAGTCCGACTAGGTAAGTCCAACTTCGACCGGGAGGTCAATCGACGGATTCAACTTGGCTGGGCAGCGTTCGGGAAATTACGGCACATCTTCTCGTCAGGTATACCTCAAAACTTGGAAACGAAACTGTACAACCAGTGCGTGTTGCCAGTGATGACTTATGTAACTGAGACGTGGTCCTTCACTGCTGTTCGTGTGAGGAAGCTCAAGGTCGCTCAGCGAGCTATGAAGAGGGCTATGCTCGGGGTTTCTCTGCGTGATAAACTTAGAAATGAAGATATCCGCAGTAGAACCAGAGTGACCGACATAGCCCAACGGATTAGTAAGCTGCAGTGGCAATGGGCCGGCCATATAGCTCGAAAAACCGACAACCAATGGGGAAAAAAGGTTCTTGAGTGGCAGCCTCGTACCGGTAGGCGAAGTGTAGGGTGACGCCCCACTGGATGGAGTGACGACCTGGTAAGACATGCAGGAAGTCGATGGATGCAGGTGGCTCAGGACCGTGCTTTGTGGCATTCCTTGGGGGAGGCCTATGTTCAGCTTGTGAAGGGCTGTAATAATGAATGATGATATGTGTTGTTCTGATGTGTGAGCTATATTATTGTAAAGTTTCATTAAAATAAATTCAGTAGTTTTTGCGGGGAAGAGTAACAAACATCCATACATCCTCATAAACCCTCACGTTTATAGTATTAGTAGGATAAAATAAACCTATCAACTAAATTATAACCTCTATTCATATTATAATTTTTAATTTGTTAATGTTGTATTTTATTGTATGCAAAAGTTTTATTTAAAAGTCAATCCTTATTTTCAAAATGATTCTACCAGATAAAAGCAAACAATTTGTATATTTATACAAATGTTGGTCAATTTTTCTGAGTCACCCACGGTATACTTGCTGGTTACGGTCGTTGGAATTGTTATAAAATGATAAAACGCAATTTCAAAACGTCCTAAAATGGAGACAAAACATTATTTATCAGCGCATCGCGTCCCACAGGCGCCGTAAAAGATTAATGGATATGCCAGAAGAAATATCAGGCAAATATTCAGAATAATATATCAAAAATTGTCAGACTAAAATTAGACTTAATAAAATGTAAAATCCGACTTCAAATAAAAAATAATTTCCACATAGCTTCAGAAGTCGATTCTCGAAGTCATAGTGTATAGTAGAAGTGGCAGAAGTATAGTTAACGCCGAAACTTTTGAAGCTATTATGTGGAAATTATTTTATTCTTTTAGTTTTTTTTATAGAATAAGGGTGACAAACGAGCACACAGTCCACCTGATGAATAAAATAGAATAGAATATTTTTTTATTCAATATAGATCACATGTGTAATTCTTATTGAAAGTCATTTTTTACTTTACCACTGGTTCGAAAAAACCCTCTGTCCTGGGAAGAACCAGCAAGAAACCCAGCGGGACTTTTATTTTTTAAGTAAATTTTACATTAATGGTTGTACAAACTATTTACAAAATTTATTTTAGAAACTGCTTGGAAACTACCACCTCATTCCCAGGGGTTATTATCAGCCATGTATTCATTTATATTATAATAACCCTTTTTATACAGTTTCAGCTTAACAAAACATTTAAACTTGGTAATAGAGAGAGCCTGTACACTTTCCGGGACCTTATTGTAATAGTGTATACATTGCCCCAATAATGAATTACTGATTCTGTGGAGTCGAGAAACTGGTATCACTAGCTTGTGTTTGTTCCTAGTGTTTACAGAATGTGTATCACTTTTTTTACTAAAACTACCTGTTTTTGTGAATATAAATTAAATTTTCGTAAATAAACTGAGAGGCCAAAGTTAATATATTTATTTCTTTAAATTTATCCCCAACAGAATCTCTCGGTTTTAGGTTGTAAATAGCTCTAATAGCCCTCTCCTGTAAAACGAAAATAGTATCTGAATCAGCCGCATTTCCCTATAGCAAAATCCCATAAGACATTATGCTATGCTAGATTAGTTTATTTCAGTTATTTAACTGAAATAAACTAATCTAGCAGTTTCGACACTTTTTGTGAGACCTCTAATCTTTTTTACAGCATAGGCTGCAGAACTTAGTCTGCTTGCTAGTTTGGATATATGGGGGCCCCACTGAAGCTTTGCGTCGAGAGTGATGCCAAGAAAAACAGTGGATTCAACAGGGCTCAGTTCTTCCCCATTTAAAAACACATTGGTATTCAGATTTTTAACATTTGATGTCGTAAATTTAATACATTTAGTTTTATTTCCGTTTAAATGTAGATTATTAACGTTAAACCAAAGCACTAATTTTGATATAGCATTATTCACTTCGTGACATTTAAATGATTGACGTTTAAGTTTAAAAATCAAGGAAGTATCATCAGCAAATAATACTATATCATGATTATCCCATACAAGGGAAGGTAAGTCATTAATATACACTAGAAATCTGAGGGACACCCATTAGTACAGGTGACCCGGGAGAACTTTTACCATTGATAATAACTTTCTGCATTCTATTACTTAAGTATGAAATAATAACTTTAAGCGCTGTGTTCTTAACACCATAGTAGCTTCTGTAGTAGCTTCCTGATTAATGTCTCATGGTGAACACAGTTGAAGGCCTTGGAAAGATCACAAAATATACCCAAAGCATACTATGAATTCTCCCATGCACAAAAATATGTTTAATAAGCTCAACTCCAGCGTAAGTTGTCGAGCGACCCCTTGTAAAACCGAATTAATTTTATGTAACAATTTATTAATATTAAAGAAACTTAACATCTGATATAAAATTATTTTTTCAAAAATTTTACTAAATGTTGGTTGTACAGAAATTGATCTAAAATTGGCGGGGTCTAATGTACTACCAGATTTAAATAAAGGTATGACTTTACTATGTTTCATTAAATCAGGAAACACACCAGATTCGACGCTTGTATTAAATATAGTGGCTAGATAAGGTGCTATTGTATTAATTATAGATAAAATAACTTTAACGGAAATCCCCCATAAGTCTGCCGTTTTCTTAACATCAATAGTTTTAAAATATTTAACGATATCTTTTGGCAATACTCTATGCATTTAAAAGTATTTGAACAAGCCTTTACATTTTTTTTAAGCAATGATTCCGCGATGGTAAGCGAATGAACATACAGCCTTGACTTGTTCGTGAAAACAACGCGAAACGGTAGGATTTCTTCACTTATGTGACGGTAGACTATTATTGTGACCTTGAACGAGTCTACAAGCGAATTTCACTTTTATTGCAGTATTCTTAGTAATGCTTTCACAACACGCACGGTGCGAGACAGTGTGACGGATTAAACTACCCCGACAGCACACGAAATCAAAGGTATTGTCAAGTAAAGTTTCAAAACAATTATTTTAAAGTCACAGCCTATAAATTGGAAGGTTTCTTTTACATAGTTCTAGTTAATAATATTAAGATTTTAATATTTTAATCGAACTCGACAGGGCAGCATTCGGAAAAAAAATATTTTCGTCACATCATCATTATCATCATTACATCCTATCAAAATTCCTCGACTGAACATAGGCCTCCCTCATACATTGCCTCATACATTTGCGATAGTTGCTACGCGTTGCTAGAGATGACATATGGAACTGAGAGTGGTCTTTCAACACTGTCAAGCACTGTTGCAAAGCTCGAAGTCGGCATTCGAGTGTGAGTTCTATGTTATAAAATCTTTAATAGAGATGTATAAAGATTCTGTAACGCAGAACTTACACAAGCAGCAGTATCAGACCTTGAACCAGAGTAACCGACTGAGCCCAAAGAATCGGTAAGTTGAAGTGACAATGGACCGGTTAAATAGCTCAAAGAACCGACAATCGATGGGAAAGAAAGGTTCTTCAGTGGCAGCCTCATGACGGTAAGCGGAGTGTAGAGCAGCCCCCACTAGATGGCACAAAGTGGTAAACTTTCAGTAAGTCAATGGATGTATGTGGTGAAGTAACGTGTTTGTGATATTTCATGGAAAAGTCCTGTGTTCAACAGTGGACTTGTAAAAATGTATGTAGTTGTTAAAATTAAATCAAAATTTCATCACAGTTCCTTTATCCCTCTAACGCGGTGTTTACCAAACTATTCTGGCCACGGACCACTTTGATTTCTTTGTCGTTAGCAGGGACCACAAGGTTAAAAAAACTATGTTAATCCAGCAAGAAATTTTAATGACAACTTTTAACATAATTATACGATAAACTGAAATGAAGCATTCATTCATAGTATTACAATTTGTGTATTTATCGTAAAAGAAATCATACATGTTTGGTAACAAATTGCGATTTTGATTAAGACGCGACGCGCGGTGTTGCACTGCCCGCGTGACGAGAAAATAATAAATGTGTTACTTAAAAGGATTAGGTAAGCAAAATATTTAAATCTTTCGCGGACCATATTTAAGTTCTGCGGACCACTGGTTGGGAATCACTGCTCTAACGCAATAAATATGCGCTCACTTTACACGCAATCCCCAAGAAATAAGTAAAACGCGTCTTCTTCTCTTTGAAGATCAAACTCCTGTTTTGATTTTACAAGCGTCATGCTGCTGAATAATATAATACCGGCCATAGCTCGAATAACGGACAGCCGATGGGGAAGCAAGGTTCTCGAGTGGCAGTCTCGTACCGGTAGGCGAAGTGTGGGGCGGCCCCCCCACTAGATGGAGTGACAACCTGGTAAGACATGCTGGAAGTCGGTGGATGCAGGTGACACAGGGCATTCTTTGGGGGAGGCCTATGTTCAGCAGTGGACTTGTGAAGGGCTGTAATGATGATGATGATGCCCCTGAATTAAAAGAGCTTAAATATAGATGTTCGATGACTTAAATAGAAATTTAAATAAGTATTCTAAATTTGCGTTTTGTATTTACATTTTGTATTAAAGCGAATGAAATAAGCAGTGCAATAAAAGTACGACGTCGGTGCCGTGCGACAGAAACTATTTCCAATTGCGAGCTATTTCCAATTCTACAGTTGCGGAATGCGGGAACGTATGCATTCTGTAACCGCAATGGCGTTGATGCTATTACAGGATACATAAAGATAGAATAAATAATAGAAATACATACATACATTATCACGCATGTCACCTAATTGGGGGTAGGCAGATACTATGGACTTCCATTTGGCACAATCTTGACTCTTGCTTTTTATCATGTTTTATTAACTCGATTTCCTACTGAAATTTAGTAATTGATTTTAAATTAACTTCTCGATGAGCTAGAGGAGCTGGAGACTTGAAATTTTTAATATAGCTTAGAATCGGATTTTAATGTAAGAATATGAAAAATCTAATGTAAAAAGACGAGGTATCATATATCTACGCGTACATACTCGTTGTTTAAGGGTAATCTTATTTTGGCCCATCTATAATATACCGCTACTTTGGTTGATAAATTTCTATTAAGGCATCCCCTGCCGACCCTGCTATTAACTTTGGCCGCATAAATTTGCTGTCACTCTTTTTTCATTCATTATTTTCACGTGTTCAAACCATCGAAGAGTTCCTTTCTTTCTGACCAGGCTGATCACATTTTCTTGCAAACAATTTACTCTTATCACACAATTTCTTACCCTATAATTCAGAGACATCCCTTCACAATTCTTAATGAGTGCATTTCTATACCATTAATTATTTTACTCTCATGTTGCTTTAGCCATACACAACTTTATCTACCTATACATAAGGGTGAGAACTAACACAGCATTGTGAATTACCATTTGTGCCCTTTTTTGATACATTTTGACACTGCAACTTAAACATCATTATTTAAATATGAAGAACTAGCGATCCGCCCCGGCTTTGCACGGTTGATTTCTGGATTTAGACAACAACGCAACCTACCGGGTCCAATTGTGAATCTAAACCGTTCTGTAATCAACTTAATCACACACAAAATTTGATCAAAATCGGTCCAGCCGTTTAGGAGGAGTTCAGTCACATACACACGGACAGAAGAATTATATAATACATAATATGCATGTATTATACATATAAACCTTCCTCTTACATCATTCTGTCTATTGATTGAAAGTTGGTAGTTTAAAAGATCTAAGCGTACAGACGGCGGGAAGCGACTTTGTTTTATACTATGTAGAGATTGAATAGTGCTAGGTATATTGAAATCAGTGCACTGTAATTAATTAATGTAAATAATCCATACTTAAATGACAATAAAACTAAACTCACGACGTCAAATGGTAAAAATCTGATTGCTAATGAGTTTTAAATTGGGAAGAATTGAACCTTGTCAATTCCACTGTTCTTCTTGCCATCACTCTCGACGCAAGGCTTCCTTGGGCTCCCCATATATCTAAACAAGCAATCTAAGCAAGCAGACTAACCTCTGCAGCTTATGCTGTAAAAAGAAGGTCTCACTAGTGTTGAGATAGCTTTTTATGTAAGAGGGGGTGATGGTAAGTTACTACCTTCGCTGATGAACATATATCAGTTTTTTTTAAATTAGTATAGGGGGCAAACGAGCATGCGGCTCACCTGATGGTAAGTGACTACCGCCGCCCATGAACAACTGCAAAACCAGAGGAATTGCATGTGCGTTGCCGGCCTTTTAGAAAGGAATAAACTCTTTTCTTTAAGGTCCCTATGTCGTATCGGCCCGGAAAAATAGCCAAAAATAGAAAGCTTTTAGTAAAACGCACAGTGGTGGACCGCCTAGCATCTAGATGGTGTTGATGGTATCGTGAGTTTTGTCGCGATGTGCGTTCGTGAAATTTGGCGGCTGGGATTAATCCGAACAATTCCTCAGAGCAATTCCCGTGGTAGATGCGATAGAAAATGCAAAGGGATGCAAACATTCCTTCGCAGCGCCAGTGAATCGAGCCGATCAGAAAGAACTTGGTCGTTGACGATTCGAGCCGCTCTGCGCTGGATGCGTTCAAGTGTAAGAGCTGGCATTGAGGTACTTCAGCGCAGAGATGAGAACAGTATTCCATGGGAGACCGAACTTGCGCCTTGTAAAGTTGCAAGCGGTGTGCCGGCATAAAATACTGTGCCGCTCTGCTAAGCACGCCAAGCTTTTTAGAGACAAATTTAGCCTTCCCTTACAAGTGACCACGAAACTGCACATCATTCGATATGTCGACGCCGAGGATTCTGATGCTAGCTGAGGTAGCAAGGGGAGTGCCCTGAAATTGAAGAGATACGATGAAGGGTTTCTTTTTAGCGGTAAACGCGCAACCCTGTGTCTTCTAAGGGTTAAACTGGACTAGATTTAGTCGTCCTTAATCCGGGAAATTAATGATATTTTAATAGATTTATTTAATAGATTAATGTATTTCCGTTAAATCCATACCATAATGTCTGGGTGATTTTGATGTTTGTTTTGCAGATCAATGCAATAAGAGCTATTTATAACTTGAAACCCAATGAGTCTCTCAGATAAGAATTTAAACAAATAAATATATTAACTCTAGCTTCTCAATATATTAACCAAAATTTAATCTATGTTCAAAGAACAAAGAAGAAATAATATTTATTGTGTTAATACCAGGAACAAACACAAGTTAGTAATACCAGTTACTAGACTCCACACCTCCACATGGGGTAATGTAAACGCTATTACAACAAATTGCAAGCAAATATACAATTTGCGCTCTTACTATGGAAACCTGTAATTTAAGCTTTATAACGAGCCTTACGTGCATTGTTATTTGAGAACTGAGATCTCAATACAGTCTGCAAACACTAAATAATAAAACAAAGTCTCCTATCCTATCGTTTAGGCTTAGCATTGAGTTGCTTCGCCTAGGGTCGCAGGTATACAATCTCGCACGGAACAAGTATTTGTATTATCTACTTGTTGAGGTTCTAGATGTTTGTCCAATTTATGTATGGAAACTGCCAAAAAGTAGAAAATCCTACTGTTGGAGTAACATTTTATATAAAAAAAGAAATCAAACAAAACAATGTCAAAATATGTATATTTCACTTCTTCTTAGGACGTTGATGGCTAGTCCAAAGATTAAGATATGCCATCATAGTAGTATTGACGCGTTCACCGCTTGTACATATATACACTTTGAATTTATTTTTAATATTATTGTTTTTCTAAAAACATTGTTAAGTGCGTAGAAGATTTCGAATCGGTTACAATAATAATGTCCTCCAGACCGAATTTCGGTTACGGCGGCCAGTAAACGGAGACTAGCTATCGGCGCAGGACAGGATTATAGTGCCCAAGTGTATGCGCAAGCACAGGTGCACTCTCTATTCCTCACCCTCATAGTCCGATGGGACGGTAATTCGACACGACCAGAGAGATATCAGGCGATTCCGAGGCACGAGGGTGAAATACCGCCAACTTCCTGACTCCGGGATGCTACTGAGAATTTCTTGACAGAATAACCCAATAACTGATATTGTCCCGACCGGGAATTCGAGCACGGGACCTCATGATTAGCAATCGCGTTTACGACCACTCACAACAAGGCACTCAATCAGTCGGTTACAATATTATAATTATAATTAGAATAACAAGAAGAATATATTGATTTTATTAACGAAACTCTTTTTCTTTAATTTACTCCAGATTTCTATATTGGTTTTCATTAATTATAAATTCAACCATCAAATATGGCTGGGCGTCCCGTGACCAAAACACTCGCATTTAATTGTTTTGTTATTCGAATCGTAAATATATTTTATTATCTGCATTGCATAGTAGTAGGAAAGCGCGGGAAATGAAAATTATGTTAAAATTTTTGAACTGTAAGCGAATTTCAACAGTGGTTGGAGTTTGGCTGAGTTTCTAATATTGCTTTATTGGTGTAGAAAATTTCCCCAAGGTCACAACATTGTATATACAATAATTTTGCTACTATGGAATGAAAAGCCAGGAAACTTAATTTCGAAAATCCTGGTCAGTATACTGTTTGTTCATAGTTTCGTTAGATTCATATTATTAATTTCCTTCTGTCAGTTTGTATATAATATGCTATTTATCAGGTATAGAGTATACTATTTAGGTTATTTGTAGTAATATATATTTATAAGTGTTTTATATGTATGTAACGTTTTATATGTATGTAAATGTTTTTCTACTTATACATGTATTTATGTCATATGTTCATATTTACAAATCAGGAGATGGACAATAGCGTCTTCCTAATGACGAATAAAAATAAAAAACTGCGCTTGCCAACCCGCTTGCCAAGCGTGGCAACTATGGCAAATATCTCCCCTTTGAGGCAATCTAAGGGGGACACCTATGTTCAGCAGTGGACTTTAATATGCTGTAACGGTATATTTCTTTTCATGTTTTTATGGCAACTGCTTAAGTTACTTATCTGAGATCGTGGTTGATTGGTAAGTCCGCCAATTGTACACTTTATATGCAATATTTTTTTTTAATAAATGTTTAACAATATTGAAATATGAAAATTATATAATCTTATTAACTATATGATTTTTAGGGCAAGGAAATGTTCGCCGCGCTGCGCCAATGCGTGTTGGTGGACTTCATATGTTTTAGCAATATTTTTTAACTCATGTAAGTTTTGTTATAATGATTTCCTTCACCGCCGAGCACGTAGTGAATCAGTATTAAAATTGCAATTAACAAGTTCATGGGTCGTCCTTGATCGAACCCGGTCTGGCCGCGTACTGTGAAAATTTACAACGAGCGATTAGCCCCTTATGTAAAAAAATATTGCGATATCTTCATTTAATATAAAGTTATTAAAGTTTTAAGCAACAACGATTTTTTATAAGCACTACGTGTTCAGTGAGAAGTGTAAGAGAGGAGTAGGAGAGAGAAAATCTCTTCTACCTCTGCCTGATGCTGTTCAGTTGTTGACCTTGATCAATTGCCCCCCATAGTTTCCAATAGTTTTCTCAGTAATTTTCACCGTTAAATAACAAATTTTTATATAATTCGTTTTCTTACAGTCGTATTTATTTATCTATTACTACTTTGTTAATATATATATATATATATTTTCGATATATATATATTACTTTGTTAATATACATATATATATATTTTCGATATATATCGAAAACTTTGTTAATATATCAAGCAACGCGGACGACGTCGCGGGTATCAGCTAGTAATAAATAATTGCTTAAAATAAAATCTCTACTAAGGCCCATGTGGACCGCGGTTAGCGACACGTTTAACCTAAAATTGTAATGTTACTAAATGAAAAGTAATTTCCTACCTCATATATTTAATTTGTAATTCTTACAAGCTAACAGTCGGATAGTCTCAGTTTTGATCATTCATCATTCTTTATCATTATTTTATAAAACGTTACCCCCACTCTAGGAGTTTCTCCTGAATCGTGGGGGCAGTTTACATACATAAATTGCACAACGACAAACATCCAGACCCGGAACAATTATTTGTAGGTCATGCCAATACTTGTTCCTTGTGGATTCGAACTCCCGGCCCTCAGCGGTTCAACACGATGCTAAGCCACTGCGTCATGAGCCGTTGATGATAAAGTTAAGATCTTTATCAAGAGCTTAGAATTATGACTGTAATTTAGACTTGATTTTTATCATATAACCTAATTAATGGATAGAAATCGTCGTTTTTTTATAATGAATCTCTAAGGCAAGAGCACTCTCGGACATAAAATATATTTTAAACGGCGAAGAGCCCATAGAGTGATGTTATACTCAAGTTTAAATCTTCAATCTACAGTCACTTGAACTGGGAGTTCAGTGAACCTTTCTACATCAATATTTGAGACAGAAGGTTTAGATTTAAATGCTGATTGTTCAGCCTTAGATAATATTTTCATAAAAATTAAAAAAATATAACATTTTTACTAGAGACATATAAGATATTTGTTTTGTTTAAGTAGAGTTACGTGTTTCAGGGTTTCGTACATCAAAGAAAAAACGGAATCTGTAGGATCCCGTTATCAACCGACTTCAAAAAAGGAGGAAGTTCTCAATTCGAATGTTTTTTTATGTGTGTTACCTCAGAACTTTTTTTCTAAGTAAACCGAGTTTGATTATTCTTTATTTATTTGTAGGTTGGTGCTTCTCATGTGATGCCATATAAATTTGATCAAGATCTGACCAGTAGTTTTTGAGTTATACTTAATAATACGTGTTTAATTGACTTCGACTACATTGATGATGTTCACATTTTATTTATATTGAAGTCGGTTGTATCAATTTTTTAATTTTACCACTTGTTTTGGATCACTTAGTTGTCCGTCCGACCGTTTGACAAGATCCTTTTTCTCGGGAGCGGGTAGTTAAAATTATTAACAAATGCTTACGGCCCCTTGGAAGTGTAAATAATTCAAGCTCTGAGTCAACGAATTCAAAAGTTACGGCTATTTATGTCACATATTTTGAGACTGGTAAACTCACTCATCAAAACATATAGCGTATTAAGGACAACGTTGACCTAAAACCATTAAATTCAGCAAGAATCGTGTTGAGACCTTCACAGTATAAGTAAAGGAAAAATCCGAAAATTGTTAATTAGTAGTATAAAACACATTAATTTTTTTTGAAGTGAAAACATCTTTAGCCGCGTTAAGCGATTTTTGGTAGGGGAAAAACTTATGGGTTCGCGTCACCGATGACCTCGACGCAAGGCTTCCGTGGGCTGCCCATAAATCTAAAGAAGCAATCTAAGCAAGCAGACTAACCTCTGCAGTTTATGCTGTAAAAAGAAAGTCTCACTAGTGTTGAGATAGCTTTTTATGTAAGAGGGGGTGATGGTAAGTTACTACCTTTACCTTTGGTAAATTAGTATAGGGGGCAAACGAGCATGCGGCTCACCTGATGGTAAGTGACTACTGCCGCCCATGAACAACTGCAAAGCCAGAGGAATTGCATGTGCGTTGCCGGCCTTTTAGAAAGGAGTAAACTCTTTTCTTTAAGGTCCCTATGTCGTATCGGCCCGGAAAAATAGCCAAAAATAGAAAGCTCTTAGTAAAACGTACAGTGGTGGACCGCCTAGCGTCTAGATGGTGTTGATGGTATTGTGAGTTTTGTCGCGATGTGCGTTCGTGAAATTTGGCGGCTGGGATTAATCCGAACAATTCCTCAGAGCAATTCCCGTGGTAGATGCGATAGAAAATGCAAAGGGATGCAAACTTTCCTTCGCAGCGCCAGTGAATCGAGCCGATCAGAAAGAACTTGGTCGTTGACGATTCGAGCCGCTCTGCGCTGGATGCGTTCAAGTGTAAGAGCTGGCATTGAGGTACTTCAGCGCAGAGATGAGAACAGTATTCCATGGGAGACCGAACTTGCGCCATGTAAAGTTGCAAGCGGTGTGCCGGCATAAAATACTGTGCCGCTCTGCTAAGCACGCCAAGCTTTTTAGAGACAAATTTAGCCTTCCCTTACAAGTGACCACGAAACTGCACATCATTCGATATGTCGACGCCGAGGATTCTGATGCTAGCTGAGGTAGCAAGGGGAGTGCCCTGAAATTGAAGAGATATGATAAAGGGTTTCTTTTTAGCGGTAAACGCGCAACCCTGTGTCTTCTAAGGGTTAAACTGGACTAGATTTAGTCGTCCTTAATCCGGGAAATTAATGATATTTTAATAGATTTATTTAATAGATTAATGTATTTCCGTTAAATCCATACCATAATGTCTGGGTGATTTTGATGTTTGTTTTGCAGATCAATGCAATAAGAGCTATTTATAACTTGAAACCCAATGAGTCTCTCAGATAAGAATTTAAACAAATAAATATATTAACTCTAGCTTCTCAGTATATTAACCAAAATTTAATCTATGTTCAAAAAACAAAAGAAGAAATAATATTTATTGTGTTAATACCAGGAACAAACACAAGTTAGTAATACCAGTTACTAGACTCCACACCTCCACAGAGTCAGTTATTCATTCATGGGGTAATGTAAACGCTATTACAACAAATTGCAAGCAAATATACAAGTTCGCGCTGTTACTATGGAAATCTTCTGTAATCTAAGCCTTAGGTGCATTGTTACTTGAGAACTGAGATGTCAATACAGTCTGCAAACACTAAATAATAAAACAAAGTCTCCTATCCTATCGTTTAGGCTTAGCATTGAGTTGCTTCGCCGAGGTCGCAGGTATACAATCTCGCACGGAACAAGTATTTGTATTATCTACTTGTTGAGGTTCTGGATGTTTGTCCAATTTATGTATGAAACTGCCAAAAGTAGAAAATCCTACTGTTGGAGTAACATTTTATATAAAAAGAAATCAAACAAAACAATGTCAAAATGTGTATATTTCACTTCTTCTCAGGACGTTGATGGCTAGTCAAAGATTAAGATATGCCATCATAGTAGTATTGACGCGTTCACCGCTTGTACAATACACTTTGAATTTATTTTTAATATTATTGTTTTTCTAAAAACATTGTTAAGTGCGTAGAAGATTTCGAATCGGTTACAATAATAATGTCCTCCAGACCGAATTTCGGTTACGGCGGCCAGTAAACGGAGACTAGCTATCGGCGCAGGACAGGACTATAGTGCCCAAGTGTATGCGCAAGCACAAGTGCACTCTCTATTCCTCACCCTCATAGTCCGACGGGACGGTAATTCGACACGACCGGAGAGATATCAGGCGATTCCGAGGCACAGGGGTGAAACATCGCCAACTTCCTGACTCCGGGCTGCTACTGAGAATTTATTGACAGAAAAACCCAATAACTGATTTTGTCCCGACCGGGGATTCGAGCCCAGGACCTCATGATTAGGGGCGTTCAATCGCGTTTACGACCACTCACAACAAGGCACTCAATCAGTCGGTTACAATATTATAATTATAATTAGAATAACAAGAAGAATATATTGATTTTATTAACGAAACTCTTTTTCTTTAATTTACTCCAGATTTCTTTATTCGTTTTCATTAATTATAAATTCAACCATCAAATATGGCCGGGCGTCCCGTAACAAAAACACTCGCATATAATTGTTTTGTTTTTCGAATCGTAAATATATTTTATTATCTGCATTGCATAGTAGTAGGAAAGCGCGGGAAATGAAAATTATGTTAAAATTTTTGAACTGTAAGCAATTTCAACAGTGGTTGGAGTTTGGCTGAGTTTCTAATATTGCTTTATTGGTGTGAAAATTTCCCAAGGTCACAACATTGTATATACAATAATTTTGCTACTATGGAATGAAAAGCCAGGAAACTTAATTTCGAAAATCCTGGTCAGTATACTGTTTGTTCATAGTTTCGTTAGATTCATATTATTAATTTCCTTCTGTCAGTTTGTATATAATATGCTATTTATCAGGTATAGAGTATACTATTTAGGTTATTTGTAGTAATATATATTTATAAGTGTTTTATATGTATGTAACGTTTTATATGTATGTAAATGTTTTTCTACTTATACATGTATTTATGTCATATGTTCATATTTACAAATCAGGAGATGGACAATAGCGTCTTCCTAATGACGAATAAAAATTAAAAACTGCGCTTGCCAACCCGCTTGCCAAGCGTGGCAACTATAATGATATCTCCCTTTGAGGCAATCTAAAGGACACCTATGTTCAGCAGTGGACTTTAATATGCTGTAACGGTATATTTCTTTTCATGTTTTTATGGCAACTGCTTAAGTTACTTATCTGAGATCGTGGTTGATTGGTAAGTCCGCCAATTGTACACTTTATATACAATATTTTTTAAATAAATGTTTAACAATATTGAAATATAGAAAATTATATAATCTTATTAACTATATGACTTTTAGGGCAAGAAATGTTCGCCGCTGCCCCAATGCGTGGTGGACTTCATATGTTTTAGCAATATTTTTAACTCATGTAAGTTTTGTTATAATGATTTCCTTCACCGCCGAGCACGTAGTGAATCAGTATTAAAATTGCAATTAACAAGTTCATGGGTCGTCCTTGATCGAACCCGGTCTGGCCGCGTACTGTGAAAATTTACAACGAGCGATTAGCCCTTATGTAAAAAATATTGCGATATCTTCATTTAATATAAAGTTATTAAAGTTTTAAGCAACAACGATTTTTATAAGCACTACGTGTTCAGTGAGAAGTGTAAGAGAGGTGTAGGAGAGGAAAGTCTCTTCTACCTCTGCCTGATGCTGTTCAGTTGTACCTTGATCAATTGCCCCCCATAGTTTCCAATAGTTTTCTCAGTAATTTTCACCGTTAAATAACAAATTTTATATAATTCGTTTTCTTACAGTCATTTATATATCTATTACTACTTTGTTAATATATATATATATATATATATATATATATATATATATATATATTTTCGATATATATATATTACTTTGTTAATATACATATATATATATTTTCGATATATATCGAAAACTTTGTTAATATATCAAGCAACGCGGACGACGTCGCGGGTATCAGCTAGTAATAAATAATTGCTTAAAATAAAATCTCTACTAAGGCCCATGTGGACCGCGGTTAGCGACACGTTTAACCTAAAATTGTAATGTTACTAAATGAAAAGTAATTTCCTACCTCATATATTTAATTTGTAATTCTTACAAGCTAACAGTCGGATAGTCTCAGTTTTGATCATTCATCATTCTTTATCATTATTTTATAAAACGTTACCCCCACTCTAGGAGTTTCTCCTGAATCGTGGGGGCAGTTTACATACATAAATTGCACAACGACAAACATCCAGACCCGGAACAATTATTTGTAGGTCATGCCAATACTTGTTCCTTGTGGGATTCGAACTCCCGGCCCTAAGCGGTTCAACACGATGCTAAGCCACTGCGTCATGAGCCGTTGATGATAAAGTTAAGATCTTTATCAAGAGCTTAGAATTATGACTGTAATTTAGACTTGATTTTTTATCATATAACCTAATTAATGGATAGAAATCGTCGTTTTTTTTATAATGAATCTCTAAGGCAAGAGCACTCTCGGACATAAAATATATTTTAAAAGGCGAAGAGCCCATAGAGTGATGTTATACTCAAGTTTAAATCTTCAATCTACAGTCACTTGAACTGGGAGTTCAGTGAACCTTTCTACATCAATATTTGAGACAGAAGGTTTAGATTTAAATGCTGATTGTTCAGCCTTAGATAATATTTTCATAAAAATTAAAAAAATATAACATTTTTACTAGAGACATATAAGATATTTGTTTTGTTTAAGTAGAGTTACGTGTTTCAGGGTTTCGTACATCAAAAGAAAAAAAAACGGAATCTGTAGGATCCCGTTATCAACCGACTTCAAAAAAGGAGGAAGTTCTCAATTCGAATGTTTTTTTATGTGTGTTACCTCAGAACTTTTTTTCTAAGTAAACCGAGTTTGATTATTCTTTATTTATTTGTAGGTTGGTGCTTCTCATGTGATGCCATATAAATTTGATCAAGATCTGACCAGTAGTTTTTGAGTTATACTTAATAATACGTGTTTAATTGACTTCGACTACATTGATGATGTTCACATTTTATTTATATTGAAGTCGGTTGTATCAATTTTTTAATTTTACCACTTGTTTTGGATCACTTAGTTGTCCGTCCGACCGTTTGACAAGATCCTTTTTCTCGGGAGCGGGTAGTTAAAATTATTAACAAATGCTTACGGCCTTGGAAGTGTAAATAATTCAAGCTCTGAGTCAACAGATTCAAAAGTTACGGCTATTTATGTCACATATTTTGAGACTGGTAAACTCACTCATCAAAACATATAGCGTATTAAGGACAACGTTGACCTAAAACCATTAAATTCAGCAAGAATCGTGTTGAGACCTTCACAGTATAAGTAAAGGAAAAATCCGAAAATTGTTAATTAGTAGTATAAAACACATTAATTTTTTTTGAAGTGAAAACATCTTTAGCCGCGTTAAGCGATTTTTGGTAGGGGAAAAACTTATGGGTTCGCGTCACCGATGACCTCGACATGCTCGTGCATGCCCAATACGCGTAGTATAGTGGCCTGTGTACATGTGGTAAAGTAAAAAATGACTTTCAATAAGAATTACACATGTAATCTATATTGAATAAAAAATTATTCTATTCTATTCTATTCATGTATACGCATAATTATTACATAATTGAGTTTTAACTACTGTCAGTGGTGGCAGTCCTTATGACTGACTGTTTTTTTGCTTACAACTTACATTAGCGCTTAGGACATCAACCGTGATTTAAGCCGATGGGAGAGAACTTTTTCCACTGTAAAGTTAAGTTTGCTCTTCAATCCTACTTTTTTTTAGATCAATGTTCGGTGCTTACATTACCTATAATTTATAAATTTCAGTAAGTTGATTATGTTGGTAAAAGTCGGAATAACCTAACTCATTACATTGCTACATAAGTATAGTATAAATGAATAGTATCTTTGTTGATTTATGGCATTTGTATATCGGTATCAAAAACAGGCAAAACCTGTCGAGACTCTCAACTCCCGGGATGGATGAACTATTTATAAGTATATAAAATTAATTTCATACGTGGTAAAGCCACGCTGCTACAACCAGAAACCGGGGTAGGACCACGCTCTCACAGAATACCAGCGTATAGTAGCAGATTAATGCTGCTTTGTTTCGTATGGTGAGTGTAGAGAACCGGAGACACTTTTTACTGGAAACGAGACATTCTATCTTAGTCCTCAGGGTTGGCAACGCATCTGCATATTGATTCCTAATTGAGGATAAATGTAGATGTCTATGGGCCACAGCATCCACTTAACATCAAGTGGACTGTGTGTTCGTTTGCCATCCTTATACTATAAAAAAATATGGAACCCTCTGGGCCCTAGTCCTACTTGCACTTGTCGGGTTTTCTTTAATGCGTCTGCTAGCCGTAAATTTCATAGTTCCAGGGTAATCCGGGTGCGATTCCTGTCACCATTAAAACTGTTAATGTGTCAATATATTCTTTATTGTACACCCCAACACATTAAAACAAAAACAAAATGCAATTTATAAAGAAGGCACAATAGGCGGTCTCATCGCTTTCAAAACCGATTCTTCCAGACAACCATAATACGCAAAGAAAGACTTCTTTTAGTTTAGAAGAACGTTACCCTCACACTAGGACTTAGATTTTCTTCTGTATTTTGGGCTACCGTTAACATACATAAATTGCACAAGGACAAATATCCAGAACAGGAACAATTATTTGTAGGTCATACAAATACTTGTTCCGTGCGGGATTCGAACTCGTGGCCTTCAGCGCCGTAACTCATTCCTAAGCCACGACGCACGGAACTAATGTTCACAACACAAAATGCAATTGTAGTGCTAATTTAGTAGCCAAATTATACAATACGGTGTAGTCAAATCAAATACAGCGACACAGTACAGAAGCGCACAAAAGTGTTTCGTTTTAAATTACAATAAAGTTTCACATTCGCTTAGTCGTGTCGTTCAGAGGAAAGTTTCATTGAGTTTTGTTACAAATTAAACGTAGTTATATTCGCGCCGACTTGTTTAGGGACAACGGAGTAACGCTGACCACGTTCCAATTAATAGTTCAAGTAAGTTTGCGAGTTCATGCGATAGTGGTTTTGTTCACGAGTATCACGGATTATATTTGGAAGCGGAAGAAGATTTTGACGTTTATAATAGTTTTAAATAATCTTAAACTAAATTAAATACTTTTAACTTTGACTGTGATATTCACGTTACGTACCTGATATGTGTTTCTTTTAGGAAAGTGTTTAAATCTTCAATAGATTAAGACTTCTCGCGTGAGATCTTCTAAACCCATACTTTGAACCCGAGATGATCAATGAACCTCAACCTCGTTTTGTAATAACACGGTGAGTCTGCCAATCTGCACCAAGTCATTCGGCCCTTTAATCACATAGATTTAGGAGACGCTATAAAAATATTGCTAAAAGTGCTAGCGCTTTTGTTACCCTCATAATTATTATAAAAGATCTTTCTGTGGCGGCGCATAGTTACCATTCACCACTTACTTTGATCGGCGGCATAATTACTGCGATATTTAATACGGCAAGTCAAAGATATTGTTTGCACTCATTGTTAAGATACGAGGTGTATAAGGATTCATCATCATCATTACTACAGGCCTTCACAATACAGCTGAATATCGACCTTCCCCAAGAAATGTTACAAAGCACAGTCCTGAGCCAACTGCATCCATCGATTTTTTTTTTGCGCCCAATGCAAAGGCACCCTCCGGAAGCGTGGAAGGGAGGTGGTGAATGCTCCTAGCATACCACGCAGCCGGCTGCGTGGTTATGTGGGACTCACTTAGAAGAAGTGCCTTACCCACTAAATACCACCTGTGAGACTGGCATTGGCTTTTGAAGCCTTTCTGCCGGATCGGACGCGACCCCCTTTATGAAAAAGGGGGCGCAGACCATCCATCGACTTCCTGCACCTCTTTAACAAGTCGTCACTAGATAGAGATCTAGTGTGGGATCACCCTACACTTCACTTACCGGTACGAGACTGCCACTCGAGTGGCTTTCTTACCCATCGGATGTCGGTTCTTCGAGCTATATGGCCGGCCTATTGCCACTTCAGCTTACTGATCCCTTATGCTAAGTCTATCATGCAAAGAAACTTAAAAATTATTTGTAATGTTTTTCTAATAAAGGGTCCTTGACTTGACCCTTATTAATATTTGGGAATGATCCTAGGTCTGGACCTAGGCTCTCATAGCCTCTTAACATTTTCACTGTCACTTTCGATTTGCAGACACAATAGTAAGACAATAGCAATGACCCATATGTTTGTCACGGGACTGGGTAAGGGTTAAAATTACTTAATGCAATTTATAAAGAAGGCACAATAGGCGGTCTCATCGCTTTCAAAACCGATTCTTCAGACAACCATAATACGCAAAGAAAGACTTCTTTTAGTTTAGAAGAACGTTAACCTCACACTAGGACTTAGATTTTCTTCTGTATTTTGGGCTAACGTTAACATACATAAATTGCACAAGGACAAATATCCAGAACAGGAACAATTATTTGCAGGTCATACAAATACTTGTTCCGTGCGGGAATCGAACTCGTGGCCCTCAGCGCCGTAACTCATTCCTAAGCCACGACGCACGGAACTAATGTTAGTGCTAATTTAGTACCCAAATTATAAAATACGGTGTAGTCAAATCAAATACAGCGAGTACAGAAGCGCACAAAAGTGTTTCGTTTTAAATTACAATAAAGTTTCACATTCGCTTAGTCGTGGCGTTCAGAGGAAAGTTTCATTGAGTTTTGTTACAAATTAAACGTAGTTATATTCGCGCCGACTTGTTTAGGGACAACGGAGTAACGCTGACCACGTTCCAATTAATAGTTCAAGTAAGTTTGCGAGTTCATGCGATAGTGGTTTTGTTCACGAGTATCACGGATTATATTTGGAAACGGAAGAAGATATTGACGTTTATAATAGTTTTAAATAAACTTAAACTAAATTAAATACTTTTAACTTTGACTGTGATATTCATATTACGTACCTGATATGTGTTTCTTTTAGGAAAGTGTTTAAATCTTCAATAGATTAAGACTTCTTGCGTGAGATCTTCTAAACCCATACTTTGAACCCGAGATGATCAATGAACCTCGTTTTGTAATAACACGGTAAGTCTGCCAATCTGCACCAAGTCATTCGGTCCTTTAATCACATAGATTTAGGAGACGCTATAAAAATATTGCTAAAAGTGCGAGCGCTTTTGTTACGCTTATAATTATTATAAAGGATCTTTCTGTGGCGGCGCATAGTTACCATTCACCACTTACTTTGATCGGCGGCATAATTACTGCGATGTTTAATACGGCAAGTCAAAGATATTGTTTGCACTCATTGTTACATCAATACTGTAACAATGAGTGCGAACTCAGTCGTATCATACGAGGTGTATAAGGATTCATCATCATCATTATTACAGGCCTTCACAATACAGCTGAATATCGGCCTTCTCAAGAAATGTTACAAAGCACAGTCCTGAGCCAACTGCATCCATCGATTTTTTGCGCCCAATGCAAAGGCACCCTCCGGAAGCGTGGAAGGGAGGTGGTGAATGCTCCTAGCATACCACGCAGCCGGCTGCGTGGTTATGTGGGACTCACTTAGAAGAAGTGCCTTACCCACTAAATACCACCTGTGAGACTGGCATTGGCTTTTGAAGCCTTTCTGCCGGATCGGACGCGACCCCCTTTATGAAAAAGGGGGCGCAGACCATCCATCGACTTCCTGCACCTCTTAACAAGTCGTCACTAGATAGAGATCTAGTGTGGGATCACCCTACACTTCACTTACCGGTACGAGGCAGCCACTCGAGAGCGTTTCTTACCCATCGGATGTCGGTTCTTCGAGCTATATGGCCGGCCTATTGCCACTTCAGCTTACTGATCCCTTATGCTAAGTCTATCATGCAAAGAAACATAAAACTTATTTGTAATGTTTTTCTAATAAAGGGTCCTTGACTTGACCCTTATTAATATTTGGGAATGATCCTAGGTCTGGACCTAGGCTCTCATAGCCTCTTAACATTTTCACTGTCACTTTCGATTTGCAGACACAATAGTAAGACAATAGCAATGACCCATATGTTTGTCACAAGACTGGGTAAGGGTTAAAGAATTACTTAATGAATATAATACTTAAAGACGTGTACTTACGTGTGCATTCTGAAGGTCATTAAAACGAAATGATTTGTTATATTTACGCGAATACTACACATGGAATAAAACAAATTTTACGGATTTTATCGCGTTTAATTTTAACTTTTTAAATTTCCGACGTTTCGGGCACTTTACAGCACCCAAGATCATGTGGGAGGGGGGGATTGAGGTGTTTAACGCTCATAGTTAATGTCACATATTACTTCTGTGAATATGTGTACTCAATTATCGTGGACTATACATAAAATTATTTTTGCATTGCCACGTAGCGTCTTTCGTTACATAAGCGTTCAACAGAGGTAGAATAAATTCCGAGCGTCGGTAATTCCACGTGGGTGTCTTTAAGGCAAGAGTTTGTTGCTTAGTAAAGGTCTTATCTCTAAAAATAGCCTCGGGTTATGATGGGTCGAAAGGATTTAAGTTGCTTTAAGTTTAATATGTATGTATTATATGATGTAAATATTTAAATATATATATAGTATATTTTTTGTAAAATATTTATTGAATTATGATTGAAAAATATTTTATATTACTTTTATTATTACTTGTGTTTTAAATTTCTGTCCATTCTAAGGTTCCCTAGAAGAGATCGCTTTTAGTGATAAGTCGCCCATTGTACATCTTATTGAGACGCATAATTCCATTACTTTTGTAATGTTTGTGTATGTATCTATATCTTATTATTATTATGTACTGATATTATAGTAAAGAAATCTATATCTTAAGCGCAATAATATTTACTAGATATATTTTCAAACGACTTCAAAAGGAGGTTCTCATTTCTCTACTTATCTTTTTATGTATGTTCACCGATTACTCAAGACGCCTGAACCGATTTGGAAAATTCTTTTTGTTTTCAAAGGTATACTTCCCAGGTAGTCCCATTTAAATTTTATCGAAATAGGTCGAGGGTTTTAAAAATCAACAATAAATTATATTCATGTTGAAGTCGTTTGCACAAAATTTTAAATTTACCACTTGTAGTATATCTGAATATATTTTAGTATTTGCCTTGTGGTCACAGCTGTACATCGGCCTCTCGCATTGTAGCAAGGATTTGCCTCAATCGTCCCACTTCACAGACAGATTGAAGTTCGCAGTATCAGACGTCTTGCACCTTTGAGGTTGCTGCCCTGAAAGATATATTATACCACCATCTATTGGAATCTTTCTGTCGATTACCATAGTCGTCTCTTTCAGCACCCACTTGACAAAATAGAGTCATTCTCTTGCTTGTAAAAAACGAATATTTGTGTAAAACAATTTGAATAATTTGAATGCGTATATAAAAATTTCTACGGAGATCTAAGACCTTTAATTCAGTGCGATTAGCAGAATCCAAGACCGAGTAACTATCAAATAAAATTTGTCATAAAGGGGACAATCAAATGCTAAATTATTGCTATTAATAACCTTACGCTCACCAGATGTCGCTAGTTGGTACCAAGATGAACTTTTTGTTACGCAGATGGTCACGCAGTCATCATTGAAAAGCAATTTAGTTATAATTTTTTTGGTTTCTAGTGTATGTATATTACACAAAACAATGCCTCAGAGCTGTATTCTTTATTTTTGAAGTTATACTTCTTTTGGCGCGTTTGAGAAAAATTATGAGAGTGAATTTTTTACGATGCGCGCGCACACCGACACCTAAAAACGACACCATGAAGTTGTTACGATGCGCGCGCACACCGAAACCTAAAAGCGACAACTTCAGTTGGTAATTGTCTGTCAACTTTCAAGTTTTCATGAGAACTGATAATAACTTATATTCAAGGTAGTAATTTAAATATATATGAATCTATAAAACTTGTTTTATTTTAGTTATTTTGTTTTGTTACGCTAAAGAAGTATAACTTCTTACGTGCGTACATAAGTACACACACACGTTTATTTTTAATTATTCTGGTTGTAGGAATATCCGTTTTGGTTTTATAAAATTTAAATTTAAATTTGTTTTACTCGTTTCTAATATAATTTATTAAATCTATAACTGATATTTCACAAAATAAACATTATTCTCTACACTTCTCTAACAAATTAACTTCCCCGCTTTGAAATCTGTCAAATATTACTTAGCTTACCTACTCCTTTTTAAAGGCCGACATTGCAGCTGCAATTCCACTGGCGTTGCAGTTGTTCATGGCCGGCAGTGATCACCACCATCAGGTGAGTCACATGCTTCTTTGCCCACTCTGCTATAAAAAAATCACATCGTACCTAAGTGGCGCCGCCTGGTTGCAGTAAAAGTCGTGGGTGCCCTAATTGTCGTCTATCCGCCAGTCTCCAGCCAGTCCTCAGTATTTCAAGTGGGGCATAAACGAAATGGAAACAAGAATTTAAAAAATTAAGTAACAATTTAACTTTAAAGAATTAAAAGGAATATAATCGTTGAAATCGATGCCATTGCAAATTGAAGAGTTTTATAATTTTCTCATGAATCGAATCACAAGATCTTGACCAAATGTATATAATAATGTATATAGGACTATCCCTGAGGTAACCCTTTCTAACAAGACAGGGATCATTGAAAGTGGTAAGGAATTATTGCGGAACATAGGTACATAAAAAATATTCTGACAAATTGAGAACTTCCTCTTTTTATGAAGACGGGTAAAATCAGGTCAATGACTGATTCGAATCTACGACGTTGAAGCTACTGTCGCTTAAAAATAAATCTGTATGCCAAAGAAGTAAAATTTTCAATATTTTTCCTCGAGGAATCTTTCATTTTTTTTTGTGAAATATAGCCAGTAAGATTTTACGTACGATTCGACATTCATTCACCGAGCTTTAACGTGAAAAGCTGTGGGATTTACAAGGGAATCGACTGTTCGGACTATTTCGATTCCAATATGTTAAACTGAAAAGATTTTTCGTCGTCTGAAAAAAAATTCACGGGCATATTACATATGATAAAAAATATGATACATGCCTCTTATTATACTAATGTAATCATCGACAAAAACACTTTTATGAATGAAACCAGGTTTTACGAATTTTATCGCTTTTAATTACTCGTATATCACGGAGTGACTGACATTGGGACGTCAAAAACTGTGTATTTTTTTATAGAATAAGGGTGACAAACTAGCATACAGTCCACCTGATGGTAAGTGGATGCTGGCTCATAGACATTCTACATTTATCCTAGGTTAAAAAATCAAAATGCAGATACGTTCTCACCCCAAGATGGAATGCCTCGTTTCCAGTAAAAAGGGTCTCCGGTTCTCTACACTCACTACACGAAACACAGCAGCATTAAGCTGCCATTTTACGCTGGTATTCTGTGAGAGCGTGGTCCTACCCCATTCGAGCTGACACATTCGTACTACAACCATAATATGGCTTGTAGCGTGGCTTAACCACGTATAAAAATGGTGTAATATTCGCGTAAATACTTTTTACTTTTTTATTTTCTTATTTCTTTGTTTATCGTTTAGTAGTCATGGACATTTGCCTAGTTCATTGTTGAAAGGCTTTGACCTATTATGTTTGGCAGGCGGATTCGCGATCGCAGTATTTGATTTCTCTTATCTTTGACGACGCTCTTTGTCTTTGATCTCGGTATTTGCATCTGTCAGGAGTACTCCTGCCTAGGAGTTTGGGTGGGTGTCACCTTCTTACCCATTTCTATCGCTAAATAGCAATTGCTAACTGCTATGTTCCAGTCTGAAGGGTAAAGAGAGCCAGTATAATTACAGGGCGTGGGGCATTCCATCTTAGTCCTCAGGGGTGACAACGCAAATGTAGACTTTTTTATTACTTCAGCTTATTCTTTATAAAAGCATTATGCTAATTTTACGCTAATATTCTGTACAAGCGTTCCTCGGTCAAGATGACACACCTGTTCACGAGTTAGAGTTTTAGCTGTAAAACATGCAACGTTGCCCTATCATGTAAGCTCCAATACCTTACCGTGAAGGAGCTTGTTGCTATCGCCGTCGGAGCAATGGTAGTTTGAGAAAGGTAGTTCAGGAGAGTTTGTTGAGGCGAATTGTCATACCTCTTAAATTCACCGTATAAAACGATTGCACACATCAAATGCGAAGCGGAGACGTAGTGCTCTATTGTCACCAAATCAAAAAATCGCGATCCACTCAACTTAAATCACTTCCATCAGCTTTATATTGCACTTATATAATAAAAAGTACACCAATAGCAAGAGGAGATTTCAATTAATACTTCTGACCTAGTTATAAGATTATTTATTACGATAATTATTAAAGTCGTCGTAGGTGGCAACCGAACCTCCACCGGAGATTCTTAGCACCCCCTGCCCCGCCGTTACCATGGTCGCCACCGTAGCCAGGAATAGCGGGGCCGCCGGGGACTGGGGGCCGTTCATTGTCGTCGCTCATGGGGGGTATATTGCCATAGTTGCCACGCTTGGCGAGCGGGTTGGCAACCGCAGTTTTTATTGTTTTTTGGCTTTTATCAGAAAGATGCTGCTGCCCATTCTCTGTATCAGTTTCCCTTTGTCGCCTCTTACGACACCCACGGGAAGATATGGGGTAGTGGGTATTCTTACCCGCCACTACACGGGGCAGAAGAACACAAAAACTCTCCGATCACACTCTTAATCTCATGGTTGTTAGACGGGAGATGAAGCTGCAGTCTTCAGCAGATTTGACAGCATACAGGCAACTGAACAGACAGATCTCCAAATGCATGCGGCGGGACTTGCGCAACTTCAATACAGCTCGTATTGAAGAAGCGATCGAGCGGAACCAGGGCTCCAAAGTCTTTGCCAGAGATCTGTCTGCCAGAAAAAGCCAACTGTCAAAGCTGACACCTGAGATTTTGAGTGAGATTGAGAGGTTCTATGGGCAGCTGTACACGTCATCGTTGGAGCCACACGCAAGTGTGAGTAACGATCCAAGAGCAAGTCTTATCCGACACTATTCCGATGATATCCCGGACGTCAGTCTGAGCGAGATTAGAATGGCTCTCCAGCACCTTAAAAACAGCAAGGCCCCAGGCGAGAATGGAATTACAGCAGAGCTTCTGAAAGCGGGTGGAAAACCGGTACTTGAAGTCCTTCAGAAGCTCTTTAATTCCGTCCTCCATGGTGGCATTACACCGGAGGCGTGGAGCAGAAGTGCGGTGGTCTTGTTCTTCAAGAAAGGCGACAACGCTTTCTTGAAGAACTACAGACCGATTTCCCTTCTGAGCCGCGTCTACGTGCTGTTTTCGAGAGTCATTACGAACCGTCTCGTACGCAGACTCGACGACTTCCAGCCTCCCGAACAAGCCGGTTTCCGAAAGGATTTTAGCACCATAGACCACATACATACCCTTCGGCAAATTGTACAGAAGACCGAATCTGCCACTTTGACTTACGTATGTGGACTATGAGAAAGCCTTTGATTCCGTCGAAGTTTGGGCGGTACTGCTGTCCCTTCAGCGGTGTCAAGTTGACGGTATATCGAAGTGATGGAGTGTTTGTACAGTAGGGCTACGATGGCTATCCGAGTACAGAACCAGAGTACGAAACCTATCCAACTGCAGAGAGGTGTAAGACAGGGTGACGTAATATCCCGAAACTCTTCACCGCTGCATTGGAAGATGTTTTCAAGCTACTGGACTGGAAAGGATACGGTATTAACATCAATGGCGAGTACATCACTCACCTTCGATTTGCCGACGATATAGTCCTTATGGCAGAATTGCTGGAGGACCTAAGCACTATGCTCAATGACCTCAATAGTGTCTCCCAACGGATAGGTCTCAAGATGAACATGGACAAAACAAAAATCATGTTTAATGTCCATGTCACACCTATGCCGGTAGTTGTTGGGAGCACTAAGCTCGAAGTTGTTGACGAATATGTTTACCTGGGACAAATAGTCCGACTGGGTAAGTCCAACTTCGACCGAGAGGTCAATCGACGGATTCAACTCGGCTGGGCAGCGTTCGGGAGATTACGACCCATTTTCTCGTCAGGCATACCTCAAACCCTCAAAACTAAATTGTTTAACCAGTGCGTGTTGCCAGTGATGACATACGGAACTGAGACGGGGTTCTTCACCGCTGGCCGTATGAGGAAGCTCAAGGTCGCTCAGCGAGCATAGCCCTCTCCATAGAGGGCTATGCTCGGGGTTTCTCTGCGTGATAAACTTAGAAATGAGGATATCCGCCGTAGAACCAGAGTAACCGACATAGCCCAAAGGATTAGTAAGCTGAAGTGACAATGGGCCGGCCATATAGCTCGAAGAACCGACAACCGATGGGGAAGAAAGGTTCTCGAGTGGCAGCCTCGTACCGGCAGGCGAAGTGTAGGGCGTCCCCCCACTAGATGGAGTGACGACCTGGTAAGACATGCAGGAAGTCAATGGATGCAGGTGGCTCGGGACCGTGCTTTGTGGCATTCCGTGGGGGAGGCCTATGTTCAGCAGTGGACTTGTGAAGGGCTGTAATGATGATGATGATGATGATTATTAAAAAAAAGTTAATTGAAAATAATTTCACTTGAACGTCAGTTGGTCGTTATGGATTTGAACAAGATATCTTTTGAAAAACTGAACTCATCACTTAGATTTTTTTATTAGCAATAGATTTTAATCCTTACGAAGCCTTTTGAATTTTACCCTTGTAAACCGTCCTGTTCATTAATATTTTATTTTTATTTTATTAATTATTTGACAATTTTTTTTCGGTAACAAAATACGGTACACCGGTATCAAGTAGTCAAAAAAAGTTTCGTGTTAATTAAACAGAAACAATTTTTTGTGATTTTTTACGAAATACGTGTTTCGGTAATTAATAAAAGTAAATTGATTATTCAAAACATTACAAGAGCGTTCGAGGTGTGCAATTTTGGATTTTCCAAATTTTATTTTTACGGATTTTATTGCATTTAATTTAACTTGTTTTTCAACCCCCGACGTTTCAAGTGCTTTGTAGCACCAATGGTCACAGGGGTGAGAACCATCGTAGTTTTATATTTGATGTGTATTGTTCGCGTAAATATTTCTAATAAATATTTCTATGTAATACAACATAGTTTCATAGGGTCGGCTCAAATGGGTTCGCTGCCCAAGGATCTTACTACATCTTTTAACCCAATCATTTTAATACTTAATTTTCGCCTTCTAATGACGGCCTAAGATGGCCTACTACTATGTACTAGTGGCCTAAGATGGTCTACTACTACTATGTTGTAGCTATAGTATGGTTGTAGCAAGAATAGATCGGCTCGACCGGGGAAGGATTACGCTCCCACAAAATACCAGCGTAAAATAACAGCATAACGCTGCTGTGTTTCACATGGTGAGTGTAGAGAACCGGAGACCCTTTTACTGGATACGAGTCATTTCATTTTAGTCCTCATGGGTGACAACGCGTCTGCAATTTGATTCTTAATCGAGGATACATGTAAATGTCTATGGGAAACAGCATCCACTTACCATCGGGTGGGCTGTGTGTTCGTTTGTCACGTGTTCTATAAAAACATGTCATCCCTTGGGTGTCGTTAGAGGCAACAGAGGAAAAAATGGTCAGCAGTATTTTCCTTATAACAACTTAAAAATAATAAAAAAAACTGCGGTTTCCGATCCACCTGCCAAGCGTGTAAACTATGACAATTACTTCCTATAAAGGGCAACCTATGAGGGAGGCCTTTTTAATAATAATAATAATAACCTTGTATGTATGTGTGTTTTATGCACGCTTGACAAAAGTGCTCAACAGTCGTTTATCGGGTGTGAATAAGACACACGCATATAATGGTTGGGTCATGCCGGTCCTCATATATACCTTCGGCATGCTCAGGTGGACTCAGACCGAACTGAACGCTCTGGATAGAAAAGTCCGCACTGTTATCACGTCACACAGGATGCATCACCCGAGATCGTCAATAATGAGGCTGTACTTGCCGCGGAAACATGGTGGGCGCGGCTTTTTGAGCGCTCTTACCATGCATAATCGCGAAGTGTGCAGCCTCCGTAATTACTTTCTGGCGAGATCGGATGATCCATTCTACAGGGACGTCATTTCGTGTGATAAAAGGCTTACTCCTCTATCCTTAACCAACGAGCAATGGCAAGACCCAGCAGTACAGTGCATTTCCGACCGGGAGACCGTATGGAAGGAGAAGGAGCTCTACGGGAGGTTCTAAAAGGCTCTACATGAGCCTTTCATAGACACAGTCGCCTCCCTCCACTGGCTATGTTTCGGTGACCTCTTTGGGGAAACCGATGGTTTTGTCTGTGCGATACAGGATCAGGTTATTAAGAGCAACAATTATCGGAAATACATCCTAAAGGATGGCGCCGTCGACATCCGTCGAGCTTGTCGCCATCCCGGTGAGTCACTTAGGCATGTCATCTCCGGTTGTTCGGCGCTTTCTAACTCTGAGTATTTGCGCATACACAACCTAGTAGCCAGGATTCTACATCAGGAGCTCGCTCTGAAGTACGGTCTCGTGGATCGGAAACTGCCATATTATAAGTACTTGCCGGAAGCCGTGCTCGAAAATGACCGCGCCAGGCTCTACTGGGACCGGGCCATCATCACAGACAGGACTATTCTTGCGAATAAGCCTGATATTGTGCTGATGGACCGGGCACAGTCAGGGATATTTTTGGTCGACATTACCATTCCTTATGACGAGAACCTTGTGAAAGCCGAAACAGATAAACAGACAAAATATCTGGACCTGGCTCACGAGGTGACCGACATGTGGGGTGGTATGCAGACCGAAATTATTCCTGTGGTCGTTTCTGCGAACGGGCTAATCTCGCTCAGCCTCTCAGGTCATCTGAGGCGACTGGGACTCCGTGACGGACCGCTCCAGGCTCAAATGCAGAAGGCGGTGCTCCTCGATACCGCCCGCATCGTCCGCCCGCATCGTCCGCCCGCATCGTCCGCCCGTTTCTTTCCCTTTCCCCCTAACCCTCGACCGTTTGGTCTCCTCTGCCGAGGGCTTCCATCTGGTTGGGTTTTTATTTATTTATGTATGTTTTATGTATTTATTTTATTTTATTGATATTTATGTATATATATATATATATCATTTACAATTATATATTTATACAGCCCTACCAGATGAGGAAACTATATACACATGCATTAGGATCCAATGCCTCTGAATGGGACAGAGACTTTTTCAGCAGTGTACTTTTAATAGGCTGTAATGAATAAAGGATGAAGGAATACTTTCTATTCCTAATAAATTAAAGTGTATTAAGTCATTTTTAAGCTCAATTTTGGGAGACCGCATAACAGAGAGCCATGAGGTTTTAGTCGTTTGGAGTCTGGCAGACATCTTTGTGACATCAAGAGGTATCCATTAGTAATTCTGTTACCGTTCTTGCTTATCAAAAATCCACTGCTGAACAAAGGTCTCCCCCATAGACTGCTTCATAGGGTATATACGCCATAGTAGCAACACTTGGCGGGCGGGTTGGCAACCGCAGTTTTTTATTTTATAGTTGTTACTTAGATGATGCTGCCGCCCATCTTCTCCTTAAGAAACGGGATGATATGGGGTAGTGGATATTCTCACAACGCCATTACACGGCGAAATAATTCACCGCGTACAAAAAACTCCCTTTTACCTATATCCACTTTTCACTAAGTGAAAATGTTATTACTTACTTTTTATTACTAAGTGAAAATGTGTCATATAGTGGCAGCATAGGACTATCCATCATCCCAACTCGTCCCTCGGGTGTCGCCAAAGTCTACTGCGCGAAATGCCATTAAAATCCTGTCGCTTTAGATGTTTAAGGCAGGGTTACACTGAGTTCACTTAAAGAAAGAAAGAACATATTCATTGCTGCATATTACTTTTACAAAAAAGAAAATACACAACAAAATATTTTTAAGAAAATAGGATTGCAACATCAAAAAGGCCACCGATTAAACATAATGCTGCAGTAACAGAGTTACCGCAGCGCTGATATTCTGTCAGAGCAACAAAGTCGACTCTTTACGTATGACGACTTATTTATTTTTATAGAAATAGGGTGACAAACGAGCACACGGTCCACCTGATGGTAATTGAATACTGTGACTCATAGACATCTACATCTATCTTCGTATTCGATTAAGAATCTTCAATTAAGAATTAAAATCCAGACTCGTTGTCACCCCTGAAGACTGAGATGGAATGCACTCATCATACGAAACACAGCAGTTTTAAGCTGCTATTTTCCGCTGGTATTCTGTGAGAGCCTGATCCTTTCCCGGTCGAGCCCCCTCATTCGTGCTGCTACTATAATTTATGTAGCTGCAACATGGCTCTACCACGTATACATATTGTAGTTTTTTTTAAAGCAGATTAAAAAGTGAAAGTAAACCACACTGCTGGTCAGAGGCTTCTTCTCATTTCTGATAGTGTCATGAAGCAGTGAGTGTTGACGAACTGCATATATTCTCAACATGTTTTTTTTAGACATGCAGAATTCATTACAATGTTCTGTCTTCTGTGGAGCACAGTAAACTGTAATGACAAACGAACTTTCTACTGCTATTGCAGTCCATGGATATGTGCAATCAATTTTAAATAGCGAGTGTGTTGTCACCTCTGAGGACTAAGTTGGAATGCCTCACAGATTATAGCTATACTGCAAGCACTGCTTTTCAGCGGCAGGACTTCAGTAAGAGCGTGGTACCTATCCAGATGAAATCCTAAACACAAAGAAATCCTACCACCTAGAATTTTAAAATTACAATAAACAACTTTTAATTGGTGCTGGCGAGTTCGAACACGGCTTGCTCTCGTAATGTGGAATTGACTGTGGGTGCTTATTCCTTGACCTACCTAAATAATTTACACTTATTCGGTTATAATAAGTGATCCCAATTCAATTTTTGGTTTAATGTTTTTAAATAAAATATTTTAGTAAGAGAGGTACAAAATTATTTATCAATGCAATTTTTAGTTATTTAGTATTCATCCATTGTTGCCACGCGTGGCAGTCGGGTTGGTAACTGCAGCTTATTATTATTTTAAGTTGCTATCAGGAAGATCTGCCCATCTTCTATTTCAGTTTTCTTCTTTCGTCTCATACGACACCACGGGACGATATTGGGTATTGGATATTCTTGCAACGCCACTCCACGGTACTCGGCAATATCCCCCCCCAATAAGTCAATCTGTGTTCAGCAGTAGAATTTAATAGGCTATAATGGATGGATGGATTTTAGTTATATTTGTAAAAATAGGTTATTAAAGTGAATTACGGCCCACAGCTGGTCACACGCCTCTCCCCCTTTTGTAAGAGGTTTATGGGTTAGTCCGCGATGCTCTTTATTACCTTTTGTTGGTCTCACGTGACTTTAAATATTTTGTTAGATAGCAGGTGTATGTTTTTTTCACCGCCGAGCATGGGATATCAGTGGAAATTACACTTAATAATTTTATTGTGCCGCGGGCATTGAATTCGGGTTTCTCGTGGACTAGGAAATTTATAGCGAATATTTAACCTCTGGATCAAGGCACTTCATAAAAAGCAAAGCGACAGTAGCGTAATGGGTAATTTTACGTATTACGAAACTTAAAAGGTCGATGGTTTAAATTCCCTATTCGAGTACCTACTGCTGTAAGCTTTACTGACTATATCTATCTACTATTTTAGCTAGTACTAGCTGTTACTGCGACTTTTTTCGCATAAAGTCGAGTAAGTAATTTACTGGATTGGAAGTTTTATTGCTTTAGGCCTAACTACAATTTTATAAACTACAACACTGTAAGTAGAGTGCACACACAGTGAGTGACAGCTCCGTGGCGCAGTGGCTTAGCAATGACTTGCAGCGTTGAGGGTCACAAGTTCGAATCCCGCAGTGAATAAGTATTTGTATGGCCTACAAATAATTGTCCTTGTGAAATTTATGTATGTAAACTGCTATGTAATGACCCCACGATGCAGGAGAAAATCCTAGTGTGAAGTAACGTTCCCGTTATTTAAAAAAAAAAGATGACTGTTCAAACTCAAATAGTAAATAATAATAATTAATCGTTATAAGTAATATCATTATATAACCCTATCAAATACACACAGACTAGGTATACTCAACTCTTATTATAGAAATGGTAGACTACAAACGTGTATCAGCATTTTCTGCACAGTCGCTTGTCCACTCAAGCATGTGATAGGGTTTCTCATGTCTGGCTATATCAAGAATAATTTCATGGTCGTTTGTTGTGATGTAACTTATTAAATTATTTTGAAAGTAAGTATTCTTAATAGAAAAGCTACTATAATTTTTTATTTACTTTTAATTATAATAATATTTCTTCTTTGTCTTCTTCCTCGGCTTGTAAAAGTCCGCCGTTGGACATGAATTGAATACAGTAGAATATTTCTATATTCAAACTAGATTACAAGTAATTCTTATTGAAAGTAATTTTTTACTTTTACCACTGGTTCGGAAAAAACCTCTGTCCTGGGAATAACCAGCAAGAAACACAGAGGGACTTTTTTCAAATTATACTAAACAGGTTGTACAAACTACTTACAAAACTTTAAGAAACAGCTTGGAAGTAGTGTTGCCCAAATGCAAGAACAAGACGAGACTTAGCCAGTCTTGGTCTTGGTCTTGCGCCAATACACCTGGTCTTGGTCTTGGTATTGCGCTCCTAGTCTTGGTCTTGGTTTTGGTCTTGCAGCAAGAGTCTCGCAAGTCTCGCAATTACCTAATAGCCTATTTCTACTTATCAAACGTTACTTTAGATCTTAGAACAACTTAACAGAGTAGGTATATTTTGAGCTTGAATTAACATAGCCATAGTAAAGAGCAACCAAATTAATAAATGTCTAAACAGTTAATGAGAAATTCGAAAAATCAGCTGACACCGGGTGGGGTTTGAACCCATGACCTAAGCGATCCGTGCCGATGCTCTAACCAACTGAGTTATCTACCGTGTCCCACGGCCACGGGAGTCTATTTCTTACTAAACGTTTACGTTTAATAAGTTTACATGTGCTAAAACATGGTTAAAACATATAAAAAACAAATTAATGACATTAACTTGACTGTATTTTAAAGAACATTATCTGTCTAGAAAGAAATAGATAGACCCTCACCTTATATGAAATAGAATAAAAGAGTTATACAATTTATACAATTTACCATTTATTTAAATAAAAAATAAAATACAATACAAATTAAATTACATAACGGGGAAGGACCACGCTCTCACAGAATACCAGCGTAAAATAGCAGCTTAATGCTGCTGTGTTTCGTATGGTGAGTGTAGAGAACCGGAGACTCTTTTTACTGAAAAAGAGGCATTGTATCTTAGTCCTCACGGCTGACAACGCATCTGCATTTTAATTCGCAAACGAAGATAGATATAGATGTCTACGGGCCACAGCAACCACTTACCATCAGGTGGACTGTGTGCTCGTTTGTCACACTTATTCAATAAAAAAAAAACAGTAGCTACACAATAGCTATGACATTACTGTTACTTTATATTAATTCTTTTGACCAAGAATTAATACAAAGTAACCATCTGGCTGACTCATCACTTAACCTATTTCTATGTTTTCTAATTACTAATAATGTTTTAGAAAATAATCTCTCAGCAGGTACTGAAGTTGCAGGTATTGAAAGAAAATCACGGGCCATCTTCGATAACGTCGGATATTCTGTCTCAAGCGTCCTCCACCACTCTAAAATGTCTTCCGAGCTGGCGGCTCTGGGTTTATTTAGGTACTCCTCCAACTCGTTAATAACTAAGCCTTGAAGACAAGATCTATTTTTAGACGTTTCGAGTGTGTTAAAAGTGTCTACAATATTTATCAAACATATTCGAGCACTTTGTGTTTTAAAAACACACACTTCTAAAAATCGAGATTTGCAGTGAGCTTATTGAATATGTTTATCTATTAGGTAATAATAATAATAAGTAATTATTATAAACCCATATAGTTAATATTATAATAATTACTTACTAGAATAAATTATTATGATATCTACCTATCTAAGGATAGTTATTTCTCGCAAGGAATATTGTAATTAGATAATAAAAAACCATTATCTAATTACAATATTCCTTGCGAGATCAGCATAATGTATTCGTGTCCATTCTGAGCATCCGGAAACTTATTTTATTCTTTGGAACTGTGGCGGCAATCAAACAGTGTTAAATGTTGTGCGTGCGGCGCGGCGGCGACGATTGTATGCGATATCAATAGTAGCCGCCGGCGCGTGTATCTTGACCTTGTACTTCCAAATAGCTGCAAAATTTCTTTGACAGGTCAGTATCCGACCTTTGATGATGCCGACAACAAGACGCCGCGCACTATCAAAGTGCCGATGGTCAAAACTAGGATGCACTCTTTTTTTATTTAATGGATATTCTCATTCGCTATGTATGTTTATGGTATTGTTCGTAATGCGCATAAGTCCAAGTTTCCAAATCTAAAAATCTAAGCGTATACCCGAACTCTTATACTCCCTGAAACGACACTCAGTCCTAACTGCAAGACGCAAATGTCAATCTTGGTCTTAGTCTTGCTAAAATTAGGCGGTCTTGTTCTTTGCATTTTTGCAAGACCAAGACCAAAACCGATTTTGGGCAACACTACTTGGAAGCGACCACCTCATTTTCAGTCGTTATTTTCACCCCTTGAACCTCTCCTGCCACTCTTGTCAGATGTATTAAAAGGTGGAGGGACCTTTGATGTTGCTTGCTATCTCCGTGTTACAGTACGGAGATTGTTACATATGTAAATGGCTGTGTAGTGGCGGTCATATACATATGTAACAAGGTATAAGAATATCCACTATCCCATATCGCCCCGCAGGAGTAGCAAGAGGCGATAGAGGGAAACTGAATCGTCACTGGCAGCAGCATCTTCCTGGTAACAAATCAAAATAATAAAACTTGCGGCTACCAACCCAAGGCCAAGCAAAAGTTAATAAGATTTTTGATATAATATTTATTTTATCACCCAGCGAAACTCCTTAGCCCTCTACATAGATAACTGAGCGTCCATAAGCTTCTTCATACGAATTGATTATCTGTTGAATAAAAAAATACATATCATAACATAAACCTCCTCTGGCCCCTGACCCAGAGGAGTAGCTTAGATTATGGACTTCCAGTTGGCAAAATCTTGACACACCTCTTTCGATTCTTTCACATCCATTTATTATCGCATATGCGCTCGTCGGTTAAAGGTACTCTCAATTTGCGCCATCTATATTGATACATCTATACTACAAATAAATAAAATTGAAGTGTCTGTTTGTAATGTCAAAATTACAGCTTTTTACTAAATGCATATGGAAGTATATATGGTACTTATAACAAAAATACAATTTTTTAAATTTTTGTCTGTCTGTTTGTTTCGGCTAATCTCCGAAACGGCTGGACCGATTTTGACGGGACTTTCACTGGCAGATAGCTGATGTCATAAGGAGTAACTTAAGTTACTTTTATTGTAGAAAAAGAATTAGGGTTCCGCGCAAAACAATTAAAATCATAAATTACACGCGAGCGAAGTCGCGGGGAACAGCTAATCTTCAATATATTGCTAACTTCGCCACTCACTTCTGTGGCATAAATTTGCTTTGTCACTCTTTACTCATTCACGCTTTCTTCGCGTCCAAACCTCCGAAGCATTCCTTTCTTGATTCTGGTCACAACATCTTGCATACCACCCTATTTTCTTACCACACCATTTCTCATCCTATCATCCAGAATCACCTCTAACATTTGACGTATGTTGATGACCACATTAATTTTTCTCTCATGCTTATTCTGCAACACTCAACTTAAAACTAATTTTTAAAAAAATGGCATTAATCCTAAATTATATTACCGCCACCTTTAACTTTACAGCCTGTTAAAGTCCACTGCTGAACATAGGCCTCCCCCATAGATTACCTCACAGGGGGGATATTTGCCACAGTTGCCACACTTGGTAAGTGGGTTGGCAACCACAGTTTTTTATTTTTAGTCTTTATTAGGAAGATCCTGCTGCCCATTCCCTGATTTGTTTCCTCTGTCGCCTCTTACGACACCCACGGGATGATATGGGGTAGTGCATATTCATACACCGCCTCTACACGGTTCTGAAACTATATTACACGAGCAATAAATATATATTTTTGTTTGTAATCTCTTTCTTGAAAACGGTTCAAACGATTTCGATGAAGTGTACAATGTGGGCGTTTACAGGGGCGTAAATCAATCTAGATAGGTCTCATTTCCAGGAAAATTCGTTTTCTCTCTGTTTTCACGCACAATGCAACAAGATTGACTTGCCCACGCAATATGATTGGAAATTTTAAATTAGATACCACTTTCTCAGTGTTAAATTTTTTATTTATTTATTTTTGTTCTTCAGTATTCCAGCCTACACAGCTGGATATAAATAAATTACTATAGGCTTATAAAATGTTTTGATTGTGAAGTAACGTACATTTGCGCTAAGCATACTACACTTTTGGGGGTGCTAAGAATCTCCGGTGAAGGTACGGTTGCCACCTAAGACGACTCGACCTGGCAACATTCAACGTACGCATCCTGAGGACTGACGAGAAGTACCTGGAGCTGGAAGAAGAGATAGACAAATTACGCTGGCATATTATAGGATTATCCAAGGTCCGAAGAGAGGGGGAGGACACGGTAATCCTCGAATCCGGCAATTTGTTCTATCACCGGGAGGGCGACCATTTGTCGCAAGGAGGTGTTGGATTTATAGCACAAGTCTCTCGTTAACAACGTTGTAAAGATTGGGAGTGTGTCAACGAGGGTTGCGTACCATAAGGTATAAAATCAGAATCAGTATAAACTCAGAATCACCAAACGGTATTCGTTGAAGGTCATACAGGTTTACGCACCAACTTCGGCACATCCCGATGAGGAGTTGGAGGAAATGTATGAAGATATCTCTAAAGCCATGCATTTCTCCAAAACCCACTACACGGTATTGATGGGAGACTTCAACGCAAAACTAGGCACAAGAGAGAACGGTGAGCTGAAAGTAGGAAAATTTTCAATAGGGCAACGGAACCCAAGGGGCCAACAGCTGGTCGACTTCATGGAGAAAGAGGGACTCTTTATGATGAACTCTTTCTTCCAGAAGCGACTTCATAAGAAGTGGACCTGGTTCGATAAAAAATGAGATTGACTTCATTATGACGACCAGACGATAACTGTTCAGTGATGTCTCAGTGATCGCGAGGATGACAACTGGTAGCGATCACCGTATGGTTAGAGGCACACTGAACCTAAACGTTAAGTTGGAGAGGTCTCGTCTAATGAAGTCAACGCTCCGTCTTCTTCGTGCTCTAATCCAAAGTCCCGAAATCTTTCAGCTCGAGTTACAAAACTGTTTTCAGTGCCTAGAAGACTGCAATGCAGTGGATGTTATGAATGACAAGCTCATGGAAACTGTCCATGCGGTCGGAGCTAAGTTCTGCAAGACCCGCCGCAGAAGAACACAAAAACTCTCCGATCACACTCTTAATCTCATAGCTGTTAGACGGGAAATGAAGCTGCAGTCTTCAGTAGATTTGACAGCATACAGGCAACTGAACAGACAGATCTCCCAATGCATGCGGTAGGACTTACGCAACTTCAATACAGCTTGTATTGAAGAAGCGATCGAGCGGAACCAAGGCTCCAAAGTCTTTGCCAGAGATCTGTCTGCCAGAAAGAGACAACTGTCAAAGTCGAAGACCGAGTGTGGCAGCATCGTTTCCGGGACACCTGAAATTTTGAAAGAGATTGAGAGGTTCTATGGGCAGCTGTACACACGCAAGTGTGAGTAACGATCCAAGAGCAAGTCTTATTCGACACTATTCCGATGATATCCCGGACGTCAGTCTGAGCGAGATTAGAATGGCTCTCCAGCACATTAAATACGCAAGTCCCCGGGCGAGGTTGGAATTACAGCGGAGCTTCTGAAAGTGGGTGGAAAACCGGTACTTGAAGTCCTTCAGAAGCTCTTTAATTCCGTCCTCCATGGTGGCACTACTCCGGTGGTGTGGAGCAGAAGTGCAGTAGTCTTGTTCTTCAAGAAAGGCGACAAGGCCCTCTTGAAGAACTACAGACCGATTTTCCTTCTGAGACGCGTCTACGTGCTGTTTTCGAGAGTCATTACGAATCGCCTCGCACGCAGGCTCGACGACCTCCAGCCTCCCGAACAAGCCGGTTTCCGAAAAGGCTTTAGCACGATAGATCAATTATTATTATTTACCTTTCGGCAAATTGTCAAGAAGTCCGAGGAGTACAATTTGCCACTATGTCTGGCGAATGTGGTCTATGAGAAAGCCTTTGATTCCGTCGAAATTTGGGCGGTGCTGCAGTCACTTCAGCGGTGCCAAGTTGACTATCGGTATATCGAAGTGCTGAAGTGTTTGTACAGTAGGGCTACGATGGCTATCCGAGTACAGAACCAGAGTACGAAACCTATCCAACTGCAGAGAGATGTAAGACAGGGTGACGTTATATCCCCGAAACTCTTCACCGCTGCATTGGAAGACGTTTTATATGTACGACGTTTGATACGGTATTAACATCAACGGCGAGTACATCACTCACCTTCGATTTGCCGACGATATAGTCCTTATGGCAGAATCGCTGGAGGATCTAAGTACTATGCTCAATGACCTTAATAGTGTCTCCCAACGAATAGGTCTTAAGATGATCATGGACAAAACAAAGATCATGTTTAATGTCAATGTCACACCTATGCCGGTAGTTGTTGGAAGCACTAAGCTCGAAGTTGTTGGCGAGTATGTTTACCTGGGACAAATAATCCGTCTAGGTAAGTCCAACTTCAACCGAGAGGTCAATCGACGGATTCAACTCGGCTGGGCAACGTTCGGAAAATTACGACACATCTTCTCGTCAGGTAGACAGGTACATGGTGCGCGGGGTTTCTCTGCGTGATAAACTTAGAAATGAGGATATCCGCAGTAGAACTAGAGTAACCGACATAGCTCAAAAGATTGGTAAGCTGAAGTGGCAATGGGCCGGCCATATAGCTCGAAGAACCGACAACCGGTGGGGAAAAAAGGTTCTCGAGTGGCAGCCTCGCACCGGTAGGCGAAGTGTAGGGCCTCCCCCCACTAGATGGAGTGACGACCTGGTAAGACATGCATGAGAATTTCTTGGCAGAAAAACTTAATAAGTTATTTTGTTTGGCCCTACACGGTATTTAAACCCGAAACCTCATGATTTCGCGTTTACGACTACTAGACCAAAGAAGTCGTCAGTCTATTTTTTTATTATTTAAATTTTGATTATTATAATATAAAATATAATTATGTTTATGTACGAGTATAATGTATTGGTTACTCGGAAACGGCTGTAATGATTTGCATAAATTTTATACTTATATTATTATACTTTATAATATAAGAAACAAACACGGAGCAGTCTTAGAACAAAACATAAATTTAAAACTGCCGACATCTTACACACGTCTCGTATTGGGTCTCTAGAGATGTCAATATTCGATCCTAGAGGAAGTGGAATCTAATACGTGAATATATTTCTCCCTGTACAATGGAGGGATGCATCGGAACGAAATTACCATAAACATCGATTTATCGCTCTGAATTTAATGCGGTCACAATTTAAATAAAATAATAATAGATACTATACATCAAAATAATATTTGATTAATTGGGTAAAATTGAATTCCTTGAATTTTTTTATTAAAAGTTAAGGGAAGAATGATTAAAATTAAAATGGATATTATTAAAGCAATAACTCCTCCTAATTTATTGGGAATGGATCGTAAAATTGCATAAGCAAATAAATGAGTTGTAACACATGACGTGATTCTGAGTTATGATGAAATATATTCATACATTTTTTTTAGTAGAATAAGAGTAACAGTCGAGCACACAGTCCACCTGAGGGTAAATGGTTGCTGCGGCCCATAGACATCTACATTTATCCCCGATTGAAAATCAAAATGCAGATGCGTTGTCACTCTTGAGGACTAAGATAGAATGCCTCGTTTCCTTCCAGTAAAAAGGGTCTCCGATTCTCTACACTCACCATACGAAACACAGCAGCATTGGGCTGCTATTTTATGCTGGTGTTCTGTGAGAGTGTGGTCCTACCCCGGTAGAGTCGACCCATTTGTGCTGCAACCACAATATAGTTGCAACTTGGCTCTACTTAAAAGGTAATCATCCTTTAAAGGATGATTACCTTTTAACCTTTTAAGTGTATAGGCGGTGAACGAATATCCATTACCCCATATCATCGCGTGGTTGTTGTAAACCAGGAGGTGGGCGACAGCGTCTTCCCAATAACAGCTAAATAAATAAAAAAACTGCGAATGCCAACCCGCTTGCCAAGCGTGGCAACTATTTCAAATATCCCCCCTATAAGGCAATATATGGGGAGCTCTATGTTCAGCAGTAGACTTTGGAAAGGCTGGAAAGGTAAATAAGAAAATTATTTGAATAAAATCCATCCAAAAAAATATAAAATATTTTTTTATTCAATATAGATTAGATTACATGTAATCCTTATTGAAAGCCATTTTTCTATGGAAAAAAACCTCTGTCTTGGCAAAAACCAGCAAGAAACCCAGCGGGACTTTTTTTTCAAAGTTAAATTATACAATAAGAAAGGTTGTATAAACTATTAACAAAATTTATTTTTGAAACAGCTTGGAAGCGACCACTTCATTCTCAGGGATTATTATGAACCATGTATTCATTTATATTATAATAACCTTTTTATACAGTTTTTGTTTAGTCAAATATTTAAACTTGGTGATAGAGAGACCTTGTATAATTTCTGAGAGTTTGTTGTAATAGCGTGGAGTCGAGAAACTCGTATAAAATTAGTTTTAATCCAAATATAATTGAGAGCAAATTGAGAGTAATGCAAAAGCCATTTAGCTTTCAAATCGTTCGCAATAAACGTCGTGCGCATAAAATGTCATAAAATATTGGACATTTATTCCCTGGTTCAACATGGTACGCGGCGGGCTTCAAAGAAATCGAATCCTCTACCGCATCAAAGTACGATGTATTGCACGGAACGTAATATTTTAGCTGCTAGCAAAATGTTCGCTAGTTTTCTTAGCTGAAGTACTTTAGAGTTACAGTATATAAAATCAATATTGTATAGGTCTTCGAAAGTAGTTTTTGATTCAAAACTCCTTTGAAATTCTTTCTTCTTCATAGTCTGTAAATGCTCTCCCGTTGAAGGTACAGTTTGTCTTCATCGTTCGCGGTAGAGTCTCACACTGCAGCAAAATTATGATTGTAGACCGAATCAATCATTCGGTTAATTAAACGGTGACCGAATGATTCTTTTATTGCAAGGGAGATTCTCAAGGGTGATACTATATAAATATGGTCAAGATCAAATGGTGGAACTCTTTGATTTGTAAACGCATCTGCACGACATATGGGATAATAGTACTTTACCATGCCAACCATACATTCTTTTTAGTCCTTGAAATCGACTTTTACTTTTTTTTAAGTGTAATCTTGTTAATGGTAACGAAATCATCCATCTTTATCCTCAGGGGTGACAACGATCTGCGTATCGATGGTCCATCTAATTACTATAGTAAGTAGATACTGCGTGCCCGTTTGTCACTCACGCTTCTATAAACAAAAGTAAACTGGGAGAAGAGTAGAATATTGTTTTCCTATTGGTATTTACCCTTGGATATAAGCTATAAGATTTCTATAAGGTATGAACCTTGGAATAAGCTAGCATTTTAAGCGTTATTCACTGAGCCACGTGATCGTGAAAATAGACATTTACTATATAGATTTCTTATCAACTTCTGACCTAGTTAGCATCGGTTGGGTAACGAATATAGTGGAATGGACCTACCAACGAATCTTATCAAAGCAATCTTTTGCTCACTTCCGTACCTATAAGAAAAGGTTTTCTTTCGTGTGTGTTCTTAAGTATAAATTTTTCTGGTTTTCGAATGCGTCAAACAAAATGGGTTGAAATTTGTAAACTTTTTGTTGCAATATATTCTTAAAAAAAATAAGACTGACAAACGGGCACACATTCCACCTGATGGTAAGAGAACGCTGTGACCCATAGACACCTATATCTATCCTCGAATAAGAATTAAAATGTATAATGCATTGTCACCCTGATGACAAAGAAGCAATTCCTCGTTTCGAGTAAAAAGAGTCTTCGGTTCTTTACTCTCATCATACGTAATACAGCAGTATTAAGTGGTGCGTCCCGGTCGAGTCGACCCATTCAGCTACAACTATAATATAACTGCAGTATGGCACTACCACGTCTAAAAGTAAATTGTATGGTGCCGGTGGGGATCGAACTCGGGTAGCTTTTCAGCTACCACGGTATGTATTACATTAGAAATTTATAAGAAAATTTAACCTCAAAATATTAAAGCTTACAGTGAGCACTTAGCTTTTGCGCTACGACGGTATGTAAATGGTGGTCGAAGAAATTTATAAGAAAATTTAACCTCAAAATATTAAGTGTTTTATTAAAATATCCTAATTGTTACGTTTTAAAGTAGGATATACTCGTACTTACTTTACGAAAAATTAATGCAAACCGTTCCCGGTCTAAAGAGTTAAGTAAAAGTAAAAGCCAGTATAACTATTCATCCATCCATTACAGCCTATAATAGTCCACTGCTGAACCTATCCTATATATTGTAATCCTCTCCGCCATTAAGCAATGAATTACCCTTTTTAAAAAAAAAAAAATTATTTCTTAATGACATACAAGTAACGCCTCACCTCAATAAAAGACAATTAAGGCAGACTCTTCAATTTCATTTATATGTATAATATAAATAATAAACAATTGCAATTACCTCATTATAACCCCAGAGCAGCAAAGGTTCGTATATTTTTTTACCCGACTTCGAAAAAGGGGAAGGTTTACAATTCGACTGCATGTTTTTTTATATGTATATTACGTAATATCTTCGCCAATTGTGAATCGATCTCGATAATTTTTTTTATTAAAAAGGTTATACTTCATGGTGGTCCCATATACATTTTCAGAAAAAATACTACGCCTAATTGTGGCATAATAGGGAATGAAGTGTAAAACACCTTATAAACATTTAGAAAATATTGAAATTGTTATATTCCTTAGTCCACTTAAAGGGTAAAAAAATGAACTTTAAAAAAAATGAAGTCGGAACTTAAATTCTTCTATACACTATATCGTAGCACAGAAATCAGAATGTGAAATTATTTTGATATTTCTGGTTCTTTGAAGTAGACTTTTACTTTTCGTTACAAATTCATTTTTTGTTGGTCTAAGTGTATTATAACGCTAATATAAAATTCAAAGATCTTCCATCATTACATCCACTTTATCTTAAGTTGCAAAAACTACTAGAGTAAGTTCTTACACATCTCTTCGCCGCATAACGAGGACTTTTTACTCAAAAAGTTTTTTGTTTTTTTTTGGTCCAAATCCGAATAGTTAATTTTAAAGATGGTAAAATTACTGAAGATAAGCAACCTTCCTTCTTTGTAATATTAGTGTAGATAAACCGCCTTACAAACGATATGAACTAAGCAGGGCATTATCATTATCAATGTCACAAACAAAATTGATGTTAATGCCAAACAACTTTAACTTTATAGTTCCACTATTCCAAGTCCAATTTTTTCTATATAATATAAAAGAACAGAATAATTTATACAAGCTACAATAACTCATCAAGAGAGAGCAAAAAATGGTAATGGCTCATTTGAGAGTTATTGGCAATTCCTTATTCAAAACATGCTTTGTTTTCCAGCACAATAAATTATATTCAAAGTGTATGTGTAGATGTTTTTATAACAAAATATTCGTCCTGGCAACTTACGATGACTTTTAACAAAACAATCGTTGTATTTTATGAAGTAAAAACTTCTTTAGCATCGTTGTGATTTGAAACAAATGAAACTACGGAGCAAATACAAAAAGGAGACAGCATAAGCAACTGTGCACTGTGATTCTAACTAGGTCCTGACGTCATCACAGTAGGCGTGGCTTTAGTTAGTATACTGTCAGCATGCGCTTATGTGTCGAAAATCGCAAATCGGTGTATTTTCGTAGTGTTAAGAAGAAAAGGATGAAGTGTTGTGTTTTATCGTGTACAAAAACTACTCAGATAGACGCTCTGATGCTATGGATGGCATCACATTTCATTTGTAAGTAATTTTATACCTAATTTATTAAAATAATTCTAGAAAAATCTCTGTGTCGGCTTTCAAATATAAATAAATATATTCGACGCTAGATGGCGACACTTTGTGTCATGGGAACTAAAAATATAAAGGTACGTAGAGCTCATAAAAATAATCATACGATGGCGCTGAAATTTGTTTTGCATTCAGTCCTAAAGGATTTTTAATCGCCAAAATATTATTTTTATATTTTTTATAATCATTTTGTGATCAGGCCGCCATCTATCGTCAAGGTAGCTAAACTACAATGCAACATCGATATGGAACGAAGCGAGTAGTTTTACTATTTATCGGTACATGGAAAATGGTTAATTGGGCGGGGCTTAACACCCCCTCACCCCGCAAATTGTCACGCGTTGTTACATAGTGAAATCTAATTACAATACCTCCTCTTTGTATTTGCTCCGTGAATGATACGAAAAAGCGACACTAGGAGAGAATGAGATAGAATTTATAATAATATATATAAAGCGAAAGTGGTTTTTTTGTTTCTTTAAACACGTTAATCTCTGGAACTACCAGTCCGATTTGATAAACTCTTTTTGTATATGATAGCCAGATTTACGAGGAATAGTATAGGCTATCTAGCATTAGACTACACTTCTCAGCTAGACTTAAATATTGTTTTTTGTTAAGCAAGTCTCAAGAAAAAGCGCTCCCAAACTGCTTGATGCGCATGTGCTGGCGCAGTCTACATATTATATTAGGCTCGGCAAATGTTATACAGGTTCCGTGAGTCGGAACTGTAAGGCGACGGGGAATTATTTTTTGCTACCTTGAACTAAGTTCAAAGCTTTAACTAAGTTTTTAGTGAGCTAGGTTACAATGTGAGCTAGACGCACGCAAGCTACGTAAAAACCTTATAAAAGTTACGTGCGTTTATAAATCTCGTTTATAATAAACGAGACGCTCATTAAGCCGTGTTAGAAAATAATTAATTAAGTAAGTAAACGCAGTAAAAGCTGTTGTTAATATCAAGTTTGTCCTTTTTTAAACAACACGGCTATAAAATAAAACACTAATAGTTTAACATTTTATGTGGAAGGTTTATCTGTCAAGAAATTTTTTTTTATAGAATATGGGTAACAAACGAGCACACATTCCACCTTATGGTAAGTGGATGCTAAGGCCCATAGACATCTATATTTATCCTCGATTAAGAATCAAAATGCAGATGCGCTGTCAACCTTGAGGACCAAGATGGAATGCCTCGTTTCCAGTAAAAAGGGTCTCCGGTTCTCTATATTCACCATACGAAACACAGCAGCATTAAGCTGCTATTTTGCGCTGGTATTCTGTGAAAGCGTGGTCCTACCCCGGTCGAGCCGACCCATTCGTGCTAGAACCATAATATAGCTGCAGCGTGGCTCTACCACGTTGACAGTAGCACCCTGTCAGCCTGCCAGTTCTGCGCCTGTTCTCCCTCCGGTCATGTCGGATTACCGTAGCAGTGGACATTTTAGACGACATTAGAAGGCTGTAATAGTAATGGTAATACTCTCTACTCTTTAGACAAATAAGCCTAAAATGCTCGTGCTAGTAGTGCTTCAAGACAGTAGCAAGATGGCGGATTCGAACCCATGAATTTTGAGTCTTTTTTTAGTGTTTTGCACTCCGTACTTTATCATAAGGCTACTGTCGTTGTCTGATGACGATATTTATGATACCTTTTATTAATATCATGTTGTGAAACATTTTGAAAATGAGACACAATTAAAACTTTTGATCATCAAGCGTGTGCCAAAAGGACATTAAAACTTTCATCGGACTTGAGTGCCTATTCGTGCCTTCGGTAGGATTTTCGGAAAATTGCAAACAAATTAATCTAAGAAGAATCGGTTGCGTTTGCCAGCTTCATGAATACATTTTAGTGTTGCAAGTACACACAATTACGTTATCCGTTAGTATTATACGTAGAAACTAAAGGATAGAGTAATTAACTAGTGCGTTGTACAATCTATACAAATAAATTATAATAATTGAGACTAGCTTTTGCACGCGACTTCGTCCGCGTGGAGTTCGGTTATATCGCACCCATGTGTGAAAAAGAGTCTGCTGGTACAAGCCACAATTATAACTGGATGTCGCAAGTCGAAACTACAAAACTTCTTTATACACCACATTTTTGCTAATCTATTACTGTGTGCCAAAATTATCAGACTACTGAGCGAGCTTACGTGTGAGCAAGCCACATAGAATTGCCCGTGTGAAAAACAATTTTCTCTTAAGTCTATACCCACAAATTTTAATGTCTGCCCTTGCGATTTGTTTATGGTCATTTCAAAGCAGACTTTGAGGGGAAACTGTATTCGTTTGAATTCAAAGGGAAGATCATTCGAGATCAAAGGAATTCTTCTTCAGTTATAATTGTGGCTTCCACTACATTGCGATGTAACGCTTTTACTTTTAGTCTGGTTCCGTTGCACAGTTTAGGACGTTTTAAATTTCGCAGCAACATAACAGGAGTGCCCAGGCGCAGAATAAGCTTATGATGTGGAAGACCCGATGGTTTCAGTGAATTAAGAAATTCAACAGGGTAGTTAATTGCGTCATCCGTGTTGACCACAGAGTCTATTGACGTGTACACCATTTCTTTCCCCTCAAAAGACGTTAACAGTATATCGTTAATTGCCGCTGCTTGGTCGTTTTTCGGGGTTAGTATGGCACGATCACACAACCATTCCATTGGCTTATCGTGGATATGAGCAATATCTGGGTAAATTTTGGATATTAACTCCTGTAACGTAAATACAACTGTGCACAAATTCTCAGGGATGGTTATCATTCCGTCATTTACCGGGTAATCATGGTTGCTGATTTCAAGTAGGAGATTCGCAAATCCATAAGCAGACTCTTTTTCTCTTAAGTGTACCCGCATATTTTTCGAGAGCTTGAGGATTTTAATTAGAGGCCATAAAGTGGATCTCTTAGGGCACGCCTTAACTTCATCTGCTCTAGTTCCTTTTGGCACTACTGGTAGAGTCTGTCTAAAATCTCCAGCCAGCAAAACCGTTACACCACACATTAACTTCTTATTTCCTAATGATTTCTTATATTTACGCGAACACTACACATTGAATAACTATTTTACGGATTTTATCGCGTTTAATTTTACTAATTTTGATTCCCGACGTTTCGGGTGCTTTACAGCACCCATGGTCACGGGGGACTGAGGTGTTGACGTCCTAATGTCATAGTTAGCCCAGCTACCTTCAGTTTTATTGTATAATATATTTGGTTTGGTTGTTTATTTTCATTGTTTTTAATTTTAAATTAGTATTTTTTTGTTCAGGTGTAATTTTGTGTAAATTTTTATACAAATCTTCTTGTCTATTTTGTTTTATGTTTTGTTCAATAAAAGTATATTCTATTCTATTCTAATAAATTAAATTAAAATATTTATCAATATCATTTACGTTATTTACGACCCAAAACCTTAAAAATTACACCCAAGTCACCCAACCCATGATGATTTTACATACAAACATACATCCATCCATCCTTCCATCCATGTTGGTTTCAAACCATAATCGATGCCATTTTCGTAATTAACATCCCAAAAACCATAAACGACACCCATATTGACATTTCAAACACATCGCACCCCACAGGGATGATGGTAAGTATTTCCGTCTGCTACGTTGGAATTTGAAATAGTTGTTGTTTTCGTAATCAGCGACCCGATAAACCATAAAAACAATTTGTCACCCCTTTTCCACCTTTTAGGGGTTGAATTCAGAAAGAGCCTGAAACACTTGTTTACTCATTTATTGATAGGAGTACTCCTGTGAAGTTTCGAATAAAATAGTTTAACTAATCTTGTTCCCTCATACAAACTTTCAACCCCTTTTCACTCCCTTACGGGTTGAATTTTCAAAAACCCTAAGACATTTAATTGTTTATTTCTAATCGTTAACCTAAAAACAAAGTTTCAGGCTTCTAGCTCTAAAAATGACGGACTTCCATACAAACTTTTAATCTCTTTTCACCCCTTAGGGCGAATTTTCAAAATCCTTTCTTAACGGATGCCTACCTACGTCATTACATTTGTCTGTATGCCAAATTTCAGCGAAATCCGTTCAGTAGTTTCGGCTGTGCGTTGATAGATGAGTCAGTCAGGTTTGCCTTTTATATATATAGATATTTGTGAAACCATATAATTTTATTTGAATGTTTACATTTTTTACAGTCCGGCGTTATTTTCCGGAGATGAAATACGAAGTGAAATCAGGATGATTGTGACATGTAATAGATGAAAGAGAGAAGTTATTTATGACTTGATTCGGCTTTTACTTTTATTAAAAATTTAATATTTCGATCGTTTTTAGTCATAGAGCAACACGGACCACAAGCGGACCAGAGGGTAGTATAGCCATAACGTTTTTTCCCGATACAGAAATATCTGTAATTTTGCGGGAGAAATCTGCGTACACAAAACGATCGTCTGTCAATACAAAACTCGTACATAATAATTAAAACAATATACTGACAATTTGACACACACATAGATACAAAATAACACTACCGCTTGATGACAGCGACAACACGGATACAGGCTTGGATCAGTCGCTCGACCGATTCGCATATTGTATGAGGACGAGTGGCCTGTATTGGAAAACAAATCCGAAACAACACAACCGTTGTTATTGTAATTTTAAGTTTAAAAGAAGTAAATAGTAATAATATCATTAAAACTACTTACATATGAAAGGTAATGCCATGTTTTTGTAAATTTGACGTGGCAAATCTCTTTTTAAAGCAATAAAACTGAACAATTCGGCATTTTGTAGGACGTCGATTCAGCTGCGCAACTAGTTTTAGTCTAGTGAGCAGTGAATTATATTTTGACGGAGGAAAACGCCTGCGTATGGCTCTCTCCGATCCGGCGGTGGCCCGTTTTGCTCTATGTTTTGAGTAGACTAAGTAATATCACTAGTTCTAATGTCATCTAAATAGTTTTATTAAAAACTCCCCTATTATTCCACATTTAGGGGGGAATATTTTCTCCAAATTTATATTCTACCACCTGTATGAACATGATGTATAAACTATTTAATAAAAAAAGAATCATTTCAATCTGGTTGTTGTCCGCCTGTCTAATTACAATTGAAAAAAAAAACACACACACAGACGCGTTGAGAACTTCCTTCTTTTTTGAAGTCGGCTAAAATGTAAATGCGTTGTCACTTCTGCAACCAAGCCTGGAATGGAAAGTAGGCACCTCGTTTCCAGTAAAAACGGTCTATCCCATGGTAAGTGATGTTCACCAGTGATGAAAGGTGAGCCGAAGCGGTAACCGCTAGCTGTTAGGATGTTAAAGTAGGAAACTCAGTTGCGGAAGGGCGAGTGACCGTGCAGCCTGCTCTTCGATGTCTTTGAACATGGTCTAAAAATAACTTTTTTTTATTAAGATTTTTGCTTGGATGCTTGTCCTTTAAGCCATGTATTCGTTTATCTTAGTATTAAGTGATAATAATTAGTACATTGCTTCCCAATATGAGATTATGACGGCAACTTGAGCCAGCAGACAGTACGACGATAGTATTTCAAGTCACCTAAGCAGACAGACACTTTATCTTGAGATTCACACCATAGTTTACATGCACATTTAATACACAAAATCGCACCATTTTTACATAACAAAATCAAACCATTGTTTAAGCAATAATGCAGAAGCAGTAATCCGCCGCCGGTCAAATTCCCGCCAAAACCAAGAAGAATTTGCTTACGGCGTTGCCACAGTTTATCACAAAATATAAAACAAAACACATTGCTATCTGTTATTTGTTTTAATAAGATTTTCTATGAAATTTAGATAATCAGCTCTTAATGGTTTTAAATACTCCAAAAACGGAATTTAATTTAATATTTACGCAATCTCTACACATTGAATAAACTTTCTTTTTACGGATTTTATCGCGTTTTATTGACTTACAAATAGAAAAATAATATTATCTAAATTAAAATAAATTGCTCATTCGAGCGGAATTTGAAAGAGTTGAATTGTTCAACTCAGCAAATTCTGTGTCACACAAAGGACATAAATATCGGTCCGCATAAGACAGATCGAAGGAAAACCAAGTTCCATTTGAACAATTTGCTTTCAACGTCGGAAAATATCTACTGTGCACAAACTCTGCTTTCTAGCTGTTGTCGTAGCCACGAATTCAAACGTTACTTTAGAATTCGGAATACTAAAGCTACTGGAACATTCCACTCGGAAACTAATATCTACGGTATTTACGACTCTTGCAAGATTTATCATCGCATATTGGTTTTGTGGACTGGGGACAGTATTGTTTCAAAAGTTTACTGGCTAAAATATTACCAGAAACTTGTTCTCAATATATTTGTTTATTAACTTACTATTTGGAAGTAATTTGGCGTGTAAAGTATGGCTTCAATGTATTATGCCTACAACGCAAGTGGAACAGATCGACCGGAGAAGGATCACGCTCGCACTAATACCCATAAAATGTTTCAAACATAAAGTGATGACTGATGTTCAACGTGACGTCCACACAATGATTGCACATTACACAGAATTAGTAAGAGCCGTGGTAGCTTAGATGGTTAGCACTCAGTGTAAGTTACACAGTATGCGAGCAACCGGGTTCGATCCCCGCCGGCACCAATTAAATTGTTAATTGCAATTTTAAGTGCTGATTTACCACGTGCTTGGCGGTGAAGGTAAACATCGTGAGGAAACCTGCATGTCTGAGAAATCAAAAAAAAAAATATTTCGAAGACGTGAAGTTCGCCAACACGCATTGGGGCAGCGCGGCGGACATTTCCTTGCCCTGAAACCCTCTCAGAAATGAGAGGAGGCCCAGCAGTGGGACGTATATAGGCTGTAACTTTACTTTTTACTTTACAACAACAAAGCCAGCTTTATAACAGGAATATGAGACATTTCATGGTAGTCCTCAGGGGCGACGACGCATTTGTGGCCTACTTTGAAGTTAGTTCTTATAGTTATAAGCATCTTACACTAACTAGTGTATTCATAGACTGCATTAGCCACTTACCGTCAGATGGACTGTTAGACCGTTTATCGCTCTGATATTATAAACGGGTTTATCTTTATATGTATAATTCTTCTGTACGTGTGTTTGATAATAGTCTGTGGTCAAACAGTCGTATAAAGTAGATTGTCGCCAAAGAATTTCAAAATGGTGTCAATAATATAAATACTGTTAGATTGACTGCATGAGCTGTAATTTTTTATATGTATCACACAAAATTCACATATACTGAGAGTTTTGAGTGAACTACAGCGTGTTTAATATACAAACATACAAAATTAATAAGTTACGGTCGAATTTCGACCCCTGGACGACCACTACTTTTATTATTAAAAATGTGAATTTGATGGGTGGTCTCGAGGATGAGCTTCATGAAGATTTCCGAAAGATGGCGGTATAGTCATTTCGTTTATCGATTCATCCATTACAGCCAATACATTGATGAGGCATTGAAGGATTTTACCGTACTTGCTACGCTTGGCATTTGGGTTGGCAGCCATATTTTTTATTATTTTGAGTTGTTACCAGAAATATCTGTGTTGCCATCCAATTACCATGTGGGTGTCTTCAAGGCAAGAGTGAATAGGCTTTTGTTAAGTCAGTGCCCTTCACCATCTTAGGTCATATTACCACTTACAATCAGATCGGATTGTAACTAAGCGCTGGCTTAGTATAATATATAAAATATGCTCTGCCCATCTCCTGTTTCAGTTTCCCTGTGTAACCTCTAACAACACCCACGGGACAATATGGGGTAGTGGATATTCTTACACCGCCACTACACGGTTAATTACGGTTATTTTATGCCAGATGTAAAATACACAGTTCAGAGACGTGCAGCAGCGTCAAAGTTGTGTCACTTACTGCGATAATCCACTTTTCACGATAAAGTTAAAGTTACAGCTTATATACCTCCCAAAGCAGGTCTTAGACTGCCTTTTATTTTTAGAGGGGTTTAAGGCAAAGAATGTCGACCGCGCTGCCCGAATGTACGTTGACGGACTTCACATGTCTTCGAAATATTTTTTTTAATTTAATTTAATTTTCAAAGAAGCAAGTTTCATTACTACGCTTCCGGCACTGAGCGCTTGTCAAGTTAGTAATTAAAATTAACAATTTCATTGCTGCCGCCGGGGATTGACCCCGGGCTGCTTTCGTACTGTAAAAATTACACCAAGTGCCTTGAAGCTAGAGCCCCTGAAGCGCTTGCCGTTTTTAAAGCATGATGCTACCACGGCTTTTGCATGGCAGATGTAGGTAAATGTATTAAATTATTTTGTATAGCAAGTATGTTATTTTGTATAGGACCCATCCGCAGAGATCGTGATACTCGGTGATTTTAATGCCCACCACGCTTAATGGCTTGGTTCCCGTTTAACCGATCATGCGAGTAAATTTACATGGGAAAGAGGTGATGATAGAAGCATGATAGATTTCATAATTGTGGATGAAAGAATGCGGAGCGCAGTGGTAGATACAAGAGTTTACCGGGGTCCAACGTAGGGACGGATCATTACGGTCTTATGCCGAATTAATGGTCTATTCAGGCGTTGGCGGCATCGGACATCTGTGTCTACCACTGCGTTACAGCGTATAAGAACAGAGAGGTTACAAGATGAAGGTGTGAAAGAGAAGTATAAATGTAGACTGAGGGAGAATATAAATGGTTTGAATGAAATATGTATGAATGATTTAGACCTGAAGACTGTATGGAATAATGTTAAGAAAGTTTTGGTGGATGCAGCCACCGAAGTATGTGGTGTAAGTAAGAGAACGAATGAAAGGAAAAATAATACGTTGTGGTGGGATGATGAGATTCGGATGGAAGTTGAAGCAAAGAAGAGCATGGCTAGATTTACTGGCAACCAAAGCTGGTAATTCTGGCGGTATGAATGATGAGATTGAAAGAAAAAGGCAGACTTTAGACTTATAAATAAGAGAGTAAAAGTTGTTGAAAGGAAAAGCAAGAAGAACGGATAAGAATGATAGAAGGATATCTGATAACTTCCAGGCAAATATTAAAATGTTCTGGAAACTCGTAAAAACTGCTAGGGGAAATTCAAAACAGCCTAGAATGAATGCTATACGAGACGAGAATGGCTGTATGCTGAATGATGAAGTTTCGAATTTAAAGAGATGGAAGGAATACTTTGAAAGCGTGTTTATGAGTGAAGGGTCGTCTGAATTAAGTGAAAAGAAATTCCGAAAGAAGTTGGGAGAGGTAGGGAGATAAGTGTAGATGAAATAATGAAAGCAATGAAAAGCATGAAAGCAGGTAAGGCAGCCGGATATGATAGAGTATCACTCGAAATGCTAAGGGCTGGAGAGGGAGTGGTGGCAGGCCTGCTGTACACCTTGTTTAATTTATGTTGGAAACTGAAGCGGGTACCGGAAGACTGGTGCAAAGCCGTTATAGTCCCAATATATAAAGGAAAAGGGTCACAGCAGGACTGTAAAACTACCGTGGTATCAGCTTGCTTAGCATTGTGGGTAAACTGTATGCTAAGGTGTTAATTGAAAGAGTTATGGAAGAAACTGATGGAAAAATTTGGGATGTGCAAGCTGGATTTAGAAAGGAATGGGGTGTACGGATCAAGTATTTTCCATGCGCATGATGCGGAGAGTTTTTGGCCAAAACCAGAAAGTTTTTGTGCTTTCATGGACTTGGAAAGGCTTATGACAGAGTGGACAGGAATGTGTTATGGCAAACACTTAACTCATTTGGTTTGAGCGCTGGCTTGATACAGGCATTGAAGTCTCTTTATAGGGACTCTAGTGCTTGTGTCAGGATCAACGGGTCTACTCGGACTGGTTTGGCATCCAAAAGGTGTCAGACAGGGCTGTGTAGCTTCCCCTGGCTGTTTAACCTATTTATGGACAGTTGTTTGCAAACTTTGAAAGTTGAAGAATGTGGGTTGAGAATGGGTGAGTTAACCGTCAAATACCTTTTGTACGCCGATGATCAAGTCATATTTGCATCGTCGGTGGCCGAGTTGCAAATGATGGTTACTTTAATGAACCGGTCATTAAAAGAAAGAGGTATGAAAGTGAACATAAGTAAGACGAAAGTGATGGTTTTGAAAGAAAGAAAGTAAAACGTTATGTGAAATAAGAATAGAAGGGAGTTGATTGAGCAAGTGGATGAGTTTGTATATTTGGGATGTTTATTTAGGGGATGGTAGATATGATAAGGATATAGAACGACAGTGAACGCAGGAAATAGAGTGAATGGGGCTCTACAAGCTATTGTGAAGAGTCAGAATGTGTCAAAAAAGGCACGTTTAGCAATTCACAATGCTGTGTTAGTCCCTACTTTAATGTATGGTAGTGAAAGTTGGGTCTGGCAGAAGAAGCATGAGAGTAGAATAAATGCTGTGAAATGCGGTCATTAAGGAGTATGCTAGGGCTGAATCTGAATGACAGGGTGAAAATAGTATGATAAGAGAAAAATGTGGTTTGCAAGATGACGTTGTGACCAGGATTAAGAAAGGAATGCTTCGGTGGTTTGGTCATGTAGAAAGAATGAACGAAGAAAGAGTGACAAAGCAAATTTATGCTGCAGAAGTGAACGGCAGAGTCGGAAAGGGACGCCCTAGACGAAGGTTTATCGACCAAATTGGCGATATATTGAAAATGGGCCAGATTAGGTACCTAACCGACGAGCGTGTATGCGTAGATATATGGATGTAAAGGAGGCGAGAGAGGTGTGCCAGGATCGTGCCAAGTGGAAGTCCGTAGTCTCTGCCTACCCCTCTGGGTGACAGGCGTGAGTGTTTATGTATGTATATGTATGTAAATTTGTTTATGACTGCCTTGGCATATGGTCTGACACAACTGGTTACTTCGCCTACGCGGATCCCAGATGTGGAGGATCATGTAACTTCCCTGTTGGACCTTCTGCTAACCTCTCATCCGGACGGATATTTGGTCTCCGTCGATCTCCCTCTTGGCTCGTAGGATCATTGTCTGAGTACGGAGTACGGTGCCACTCACACTCTCATCGCGGTTGCGTTCTGCAGGTTGTCGCCGTGTTTGGCACTATAGGTCGGCCGATTGGGACAGGATGCGGTCTTTTTTGCATCCTACCCTTGGGGGCGGGTTTGCTTCTCGCCAGATGATCCCAACGTTGTACTTGAGGGAATGAAACTATTTAGTCCATCATCTGTGGTGCCTATCGGAAGCAGAACTCAGCCATGGTTTGGTCGCTCCTGTAAAACTGCATCACTCTATAAACAGGAGTGCTACCGGGCCTGGGCTGATGCATCAATGTCTCGGGATTCAAGCGCTAGTGCTCTTAAAAAGAAGTATAATTCCGCCTCCAGGTCCTTCAAAATTGTCATTGCCAAAGCAAACTCAGAGCACATCGGCAGAATTGGCGAGAAACTAGTTCGACTTCCTTCGGGAACACGTGCATTCTGGTCTCCCGCCAAGGCTGTCCAAAGGATCTTCTGTCAGCCATCTCCGCCATCTCTGCACAGGAAGGATGACTCACTGGCCCATGCCGCAAAGGAGAAAGCCGATATGCTAGGCTCTTTGCATCCAACTCGACACCCGATGAAGGGAGAACACACCGCCGACCATCCTGCGGTGTGAGTGCTCCATGCAGGATGTGCTGTTTACCTAGCACTCAGTGTGCAAAGCACTCCTCTCCCTGGACGTCATCAAGTTGAGTAGGCCTGATGGAGTTCCACCTATTGTGCTGAAGACGTGTGCTCCGGAGTTGGCACCGGTTTCAACACGTCTTTTCTAGTACTACTACTACCTAGGTGTAGTCATGAACACATGGAAGACAGCTTTGTGCACCCGATCCCTAAAAAAGGCGACCGCTCAGATCCGTCCAACTACAGGCCTATCGCTATCACCTCTTTGTTCTCCAAAATAATGGAAACAATTATTAACTGCCAAACACACAGAGGTACCTTGAGGATCACCAGATTATTAGTAACCGCCAGTGCGGTTTCCGTCGGGGTCACTCAGCTGCTGATCATCTGGGTTACCTAACTCATAGATGGGCGGAGGCAGTAGAGTCCAAGGGGAGGCGTTGGCTGTTGGTTTGGACATAGCGAAGGGCATCGATCAGATTTAGCACGAAGCGCTTCTTTCGAAGATTCCTTCCTATGGAAGCATCGAAGCTTCCTTCCCGAGAAATTGTGCAATTGGATCACCTGTTTTCTTGCAGATCGAAGCATCAAGGTCGTAGACGGTGCATGCTCCGATTAGAAACCCACAGGTTGTTCCACAAGGCTGCGTGCTATCACCAATGCTGTTTCTTCTGCATGTCAATGATATGTTGCAAATCGCTAACACTTGTGTCTGAAGTCGAGCCTTTGTTGAACAAAGTATCGGATTGAGGCGACTAAATCTAGTCCCCTTTGTTGTACCTCCTCTGTTTCAGGGCACTCCACTTGTTGCCTCAGCCAGTATCGGAATCCTAGGCGTCGACATATCGAGTAACGTGCAGTATCGTGGTCACTTGGAAGAGAAGGCAAATTGGCCTCCAATAAGCTAAGCAGGCCGGCACACCGCCTGCAGCTTTACAAGACGCAGGTTCGGCCTCACATGGAATACTGTTCCCATTTCTGGGCTGGGGCTCCCCAGTGCCAGCTCCTTCCATTTGATCGCATCCAGCGCAGAGCGGTTCGAATCGTCGGCGACCGAGCTCTTTCTGATCGGCTTGACTCACTGGCACTGCGAATAGATGTTGCATCTCTTTGCGTATTTTATCGCATCTACCACAGGGAGTGCTCTGAGAAATTGTTTCGACTAATTCCAGCCACTCAATGTCACCATCGCACATCGCGACAAAACTCGCGATATCATCCATACCATCTGGATGATTGGCGGTCCACCACTGTGCGGTTTAGAAGAAGTTTTCTTACTCGCACAACTATGCCGCGTCGAATCGTTCCTGGAATCAATTAACACCTGAGATTTTTCCGGACCGATACGACTTAAGGACCTTCAAGAAAAGAGCCTACTCTTTTTAAAAGGCCGGTAACGCATCTGCGATTCCCCTGGTGTTACAGTTGTTCATGGACGGCGGTAGTCACTTACCATCAGGTGAGTCGCATGCTCGTTTGTCCCCTCTGCTATAAAAAAAATTGCAAAAAACTGCGGTTGCCAATCTGCCTGCTAAGCGTGGCAACTATGGTAAATATCGCCCCTATAAGGCAATTTATGGGAGAGGCCTATGTTAAGCAGTGAACTTAGTAGCTGTAACTGTATAGCAAATGTATTAATGCACATTAAATTATTCTATCCATTAATAGGATTTAGTGATAATCTCAACGTAAGATAGTACATTGCAATAATTCTAAAACTCATACATATGTATGCAATACCATAAGCAATAAATTAAACTGCTCGTCTTATAATCTCTTGTCTGATACTGTACGTTTGTTGTCGTCTAACCTTAAACCTTAATTTATCCCAGTACTTTGAGCAAAATGTCTATAAATATACTAAAAGTACCAATATGTGAAATTTCATTGTAGTTTCCAGAATAAAAAAATGGACTACAGCTAGCCAGTACCATTTTTAAAATTGATTCCTTTGATCGAAGATGAAACGGAAGTAATTCCATAAATTAGTGATTAAATAAATAAAAATAAAACTATATTTTTTTTGTAGTAAATAAATTAAAGAAAAAGTCAGCCTTATTTTTTTTATAGAATATGGGTGACAAACGAGCACACAGTCCACCTGATGGTAAGTGGATGCTGATCTACATTTATGCTCAATCAAGAATCAAAATGCAGATGCGCCCCTGAGGACCAAGATGGAATGCCTCGTTTCCAGTAAAAAGGGTCTCCGGTTCTATACACTCATCATACAAAACACAGCAGCATTAAGCTGCTATTTTACGCTGGTATTCTGTGAGAGTGTGGTCCTACCCCTGTCGAGCCGACCCATTCGTGCTACAACCATAATATTGCTGCAGCATGGCTCTACCACGTTGAAAATATCTTCTGAAAGTATCTACCACTTCGTATATCTCATTGTTGAACACAGGCCTCCTGTTATTTCTAGCAGGGTATATTGGAGCAGACAAGAGTCGGTCGTCCTGCCCCAATGCGTATTGTTGAACTGCATATGTTTTTAGAAATATTTTTAATATCTTAGAAATGCAGATATTTCACATTGTTCACCGTTTTTTTTAATTTAGAGCACGATAAATACGTGGAAAAAAGTGGATGTTTGTGCGATTTGGTCTGTTCTCATTATCTCGATTATTTTAAGGTGCCTTTTGGCTGAAGGCCTTGTAGACCTTGTACCAATGTTTGCAAGTATTTCAATAAAAAAAAAATCGCCATGATCGTAGAACAGTAACGGATCTGCGCTTTTTCAAAAAGTTGCATAAAACAGGCTAGCCATTTAAAAAAATGTTAGTAATTGTTTGAAATATTTTTTAATATAAATGAAGCTTGTAGTGTTGACAATTTGCATACATCCGATAAAAGAGTTGTTGACTAGAAACTAAAACTAATAAGACGATGGTTTTCAAGAAAAACCACATCCTTCGTTTCACTTCGGAGTCAACGACTTATTCAGTATTACTTGACACTGGTCAAGTGATATTAGTTTCGAGACGACATGACTTCTTTTTGAAATATGTGAGAAGAAACAAAGTCATACAAATGGGATGTTAAAAATTAAAGGAAATATAACCATATCAATTTGTATACCCGAATATTCTTGAAAAAATTGTCTTAATAAAGAAAACAAGTATAGAATACGGGCAAAATTGAATAGAAAACATATCGCTGCCTCATAAGCACGTTCCATATTGAATCGCTGGAGATGTCAGTATTGTGTTCCCTCCAAAATGAAACCTACTGCAATACAACGTTTTGAATACAATATGAAGTGATAGAACTTTCCGTATTGTATAATAATATTGTTTGAAGAAAAAATGAATTTGTTGAAGAAATATTAACTCCTGAATATATATTATTTTGTTAAGACGAAGAGACGAAGGAATTACACTAACGGTGACCATGATTATTGCCGTGGGGTGTTGCCGTAGGAGAATTCATTTTAATTTGTTTCGTGGGTATCGTAAGAGGAAATTATGTGTAATGGCTTCCGATAGATGGCGTTATAGCCGCCCCATTTACATCAGCCGAAAAATATTCAGAGCATGAGCATGCCCTGAGTAATTGCCTCTCGAAATATGTGCAGCATGTAATGCTACGTCGTACGCACCGCCGAACTTCCTCCCTTCAAGACTTAGGCACACCCTGGTCATCTCGATAAAATGCACGAACCAAACGGGTCGTAATTACCTACCACACACACACACACACACACACATGCAGAAGTTCGTGTACGTAGACGATGACGTTGCATATGCGAATGTACAACGAGTCTATTGAAATCCGGGCGGGGTGAGGTAAGTCGGGTCGGCGTAAGTCATTCTGTATGTAGTACACTTATATTTTCTGGTTAGGGTAGTTACTTAAATTAACATTTGTACTTATATTAACTCTAACAATCATTTTTAATCATAATTGGATTCATAGCGTGATTGGTTTTGCCTTTTTGTATTTAATTGTGAAAAAAATAATAAAAAATATGGGTAACTTGCTTTTAATAAAACTGGCAATATAACAATTTCTTTAACAAAGTTCTTGTAAAGTTAGTCTCCCTTCAATTTTATTCGTAATTATTAAAATATAAAAAAGAAAAATAGTAAAAAGAAAACATCATGTGATTTCAGAGAGAAAAGTTTTCCATCGAATAAATTATAACCTAACTGAAAACAAAAGTGAAACAATTCAACTACTTTCTACGTGGTAGAGCCACGCTGCAGTGATATTATTTTATGGCTGTGGCATGAATGGGTCGGCTCGACCGGGGAAGGACTACGCTCTCACAGAATACTAACGTAAAATAGCAGCTGAATGTTGCGTGTTTCGTATGGTGAGTGTAGAGAACTGAAGACCCTTTTTACGGGAAACGAGGCATTCTATCTTAGACCTCAGGGATGACAACGCATCCACAATTTGATCTTTATTCAAGGATAGATGTAGATGGCTATGAGCCACAGCATCCACTTGAAATCAGTTAGATTGCATGATTGGTGCTTGTTTGTCAACCTTATTCAATAAAAAAAAAACTATTGTATTCAAAATTAATTTTTAATATGCCTAAGTAGTATTTTATCCAATATTTTTTTTTATCTGATGAAGAGCCTTTTTTACAAGGTCGGCAAAGCACCTGCTATTCCCCAGGCGTTGCAGTTGTTCATGAGCTGCGTCACTTACCATCAGGTGACCCGCATGTTCGTTTGCCCCACTTCTATAAAAAGTTATTGAAAAATCAGCCCTAAGTTAAATATTACTTGTTGAAAATAAGCAACGTAGGTATTTTTTCATTGTTCGAGCAAGGCAAGGCAAACGAAGCTTTGTAATTTTGATGTATAACGTGTCAACTCGTTGGCATGTTGTTTCTTGAAAACACGCCACAAAATAATACACCTAACGAAATTGCCATTTATATATTAAAAGTGGTAATGCGGCCATTTATACGGGTTTTGGCCTCTTCTCATTTCTGAGGGGGTTTTAGGGCAAGGAAATGCCCACCGCGCTGCCCCAATGCGTGTTGGCAAACTTCACATGTCTTCGAAATATTTTTCTTTCTTATTTCTCAGACATGAAGGTTTCCTCATGATGTTTTCCTCTACCGCCGAGCACGTGGTAAATCAGCACTTAAAATTGAAATGAACAATTTCACTGGTGCCGGCGGGGATCGAAACCGGGTAGTAACGGCGTACTGTGAAATTAAAAGCGAGCGCTTATTCCCTGAGCTGCCACGGCTCTTTCTTCTCTCACTTCTGCTTCGTCAACCGTGAACCAGCATTGTATAATAAATATAAATAAATAAATATAGTATCTCTATCAATTCTATCTTCTTTTATTTTTATTTATTCTGGCAACAAACAGTCACATCGATATTCTGTGTACTAAATATTTTTAAAAACCTTAGACCTTGAGTGCCTACAATTTTTGTTTATGAATAGTTATTTACGTAAAATGATACGAACTTTGATATACATGTGTATGAAAGAATTATTGAGAATCCAGCGGCAATAAATACAGTTCAATTATGGTCTAGCTAAGTATGGAAATTGTCATTAACTAATTCTGTGGTTATTGTTAAAACAATTTTTTTGCGCTCTATATTGCAACTTTTTGCTCATGAGCCCGTACAATCCAATACTGAACATAAATCTTTCCCGTTATGTTAGGAAATTACTGTAACTTGTCATTGTCATGTTTAGTAAGCGATTGTCATGGACCTTTGCAACTGATTGTCATCGCTAGTCTGGGATTTACGGGGTTATATTGTCATTTATTGGAGGCCACAAAATCTTCCGGGCATTTATCACATCGCCTGTTAAGATGGACCGGAGATAGATTTTCTTATGACATCATCATACGAGAAGTTATTTTTTGCATGTAATATATTTTGGGCCATATTTATTGCTGCTCTAATTTTGTATTAAGTATTAACGAGATGCAAATTAAATACTGTGTAAAAATTATAGCTTTTTGGTAATACGAGTATGATGTTGTCAACGTACCTTGTTAGCTGCTAAGAAGTGTCCTTTATTATTGAAAATCTATAAAGTTTTAAAGACATAACAATATTTAATATAAATACGTAGAAGCCTTGGTAACTCGGTGAATAAACGCTCGCTTTAAAATTTCATAGTTCACAAATACCCAAAGTTCGATCTCTTGTCGTTTACAATAAAACTGAAAACCACAAAAAGTAAAAAAAAATCGTCAAGCAGGACGTTCCCCGGATGCCCTCCAAGAAAGCCCAAGTCCGCGAAAACCAGGATAGACGATACACTTAGTCCAGGCAACTTTTCCATTTCAATTCCACTCCTCTAATTTATACAAAAATCTTTCTTCTTGAAGATTGATTTTTTCGACAAACAGGTTAAAGAATGTGTCTCTTTGAGCTGTATTTACTTTCTTTTATCCTTCTCCTATCCTTTTACGATCACAGATCCGACGTTAAAAGTCTTGTTTGTGGTTGTAGCCCACTTTTTATATACATACATACATACATATGATCACGCCTCTTTCCCGTAGGGGTAGGCAGAGACCACTTCTTTCCACTTGCTACGATCCTTACATACTTGTTTCGCTTCGTCCACTTTCACTATTCCCTTCATACATGCTCTTCGGTTTAGGGTACTCTTGACCTGGCCTTTTTTCAAGACGTCCCTGATTTGGTCGAGAAACGTCCTCCTAGGTCTACCCCTTCCAACACTTTCATTCACACTCGCCTTATACACTTTTTTCGTCAATCGTTCTTCATTCATTCTCTCGACATGGACAAACCATCTCAGCATACCTTTCTCAATTTTTGTCACTACATCTTCTTTCAAACCACAACGTTTCCTTATCTCACTATTTCTTATCCTGTCACTCAATTTAACTCCTATCATACTTCTTAACGCTCTCATCTCAACTGCATTTATTCTGCTTTCATGTTTCTTCTGCCATACCCAACTTTCACTTCCGTACATGAGTGTCGGAACCAACACCCCCTCATGCACAGCCAAACGAGCCTTGTTAGACAACTTCGGACTGCTCATAAAGGAGTGCAAAGCTCCATTCACCATGTTTCCTGCATTCACTCTTCTTTCGATATCACTCTCACACTTTTTATATCTCAGTATTAATTATTATATAATTCACACTACTTATAAAAATCTAGCTTTTTAATTCTATCTCATTGAGAGTTGTTTGTAAGGAATTGCTCTGTAGAAATAAGACCACTTTTGACTTGAACTCGCTGTATAATGAAGAGATTTTATTGTATTTCAATATTTTGACTAGAATTCACTCAGATAATAATTCGAAATGAATTTAAAAGGTTTCATTGCAATTTTATAAAATTTTTAGTTGTTTTAATAACGTACATAAAGGTAAAAATGAAACAAGATCAGTTAGTTTAAGACCGGTTTTAAAGAAGATATTTCTTCGAACGAATGCCGACGAGCAATTTGTTCAAAAATCTACAAGAACTGACGAAAACCATCTGGGGCCGGTGCCAGTTTTGTATTTCAACTTGCGACGTTAGAATGCTATCTTAGGAAGTGTAAACTTTGAGACAGATATGTTTGCAGCGAAACTAGAGGACATGGAATATTTAAACGAAGAATTCTGTAGAATCTACTGAATAGCAATGGCATTATGTTTGAGTTAACTAAAACTCAGTTATCGGTTTAAATTAACTTTAATGGTAGTCATCATTTATGTAATTTAAAAATATCCTAGATACTTTTGTATTTTTTTTCAAGTGCAAACTTCTTTAGGCACGTTGAGAACTTTTGGGATGGGGAAAAAGCACTGAAGTGGCGTGTCCGTCACGCTCAGATACACAAAATTGACGAAAGTAATGTTGAAAATCCAAAAGATATAATTTTATTTTTAAATTAATATGTATTTATAAATTATTATCTACATAATACAAACGAATTAATTTATAAATTCGTTTATATTATGTAGATAATAATCATTTTTTTCATGTAAAACAGCGCAAAAATAAAAAATTATTACTATACTTGCTGTTTCCCGCGACTTTGTCCGCGCGATTTCATCGTGGAATTTATTACGGTTGGATTTCATGTTTTGATTTTTTTGCGCGGAAGCCTAATTGTTTTTCTAAAATAAAAGTAGCCTAAGTTACTCCTTATAACATCAGCTACCTGCTAGTGAAAGTCCCGTCAAAATCGGTTCAGCCATTTCGGAGATTAGCCGGAACAAACAGACAGACCGACCGACAGACAGACAGACAAAAATTTAAAAATTGTATTTTTGTTATAGGCACCGTATATACTTTCATATGCATTTAGTTAAAAGTTGTTATTTTGACATTACAAACAGACACTCCAATTTTATTTATTTGTATAGATTAATACGTTGATAGAAATAATTTCTAATAAAAATAATTCCTAAAAAAATATTTAATGTTTATTTTTTTAATGTAAAGCAAAGAAGTTTTTACTTCTGACGTGCAGTCCTACGACTGACAGTTTTTAACTTCCTGCTATGAAAATCAATGATTTTCAAAAAATCGGGAAGTTTTGAGGTACTAGGAAGATATTCTGACTATTCCTACGAGGATGAAGGATGATGAACTTTTGAACGGCTGGACCGATCGAACGGCATTCGAAAGAGTTCTATTGCCACTAGATTTCATGTGAGCTTGAATCAATTCGGCTCGGTAGATTTTGAGTAATCTTAAAAATTAAATTTTCAAAGGAATGTTTTTTTTTGCGCCCAGAAGCAAAGTAAAGGGTTACCCTCCGGGAAGCGGGGGAGGGAGGTGGTGAATACTCTTAGCATACCACACAGCCAGCTGCGTGGTTATGTGGAACTCACTATGAAACCTAAGTGCCTACCCACTAAACACCACCTGGGACTGGCTTTGGCCTGGAGGGTCTTTATGTCATATCGGAAGCGACCCCCCTTGGGGTAAGGGGGCGCAGGCGGCGAGTAGCCGTTGAGGAGCGCGCCTAACTAAGGAAAATTATGAATTGGGAGAAGACTCGGCCTGAGCCGCCAGGAGGCAGTCCAGGTCAGCCGAAAGCTTGTTGGGGGGGTCCGAGAGAGAGAGTTTCCTGCGGCCTGCGAACTCGATAGCGAGAGGGAAGTGGGGAGTGTAGGAAGCTGCCTCAGGAATGAGATGATTTGAGTGAGACGCTGACGCTTTGAAGAAGTTCTCAGAATGATTTTAGAAATTGTTGGATTGTGGGGAGCTCTAAGTATCGGTGAAGGTCGGCGTTACGGACGAACCAGGGTGCGTTCGTAGCCCGACGACAAAAAGAGTTTTGAACTACTTGAAGTTCGTTTAGGATGCTAGGTTTAGCATGAGCAAAAATGGGGGCAGCGTATGTCATAACTGGTCGTATACAGACCTTATATAGGGTTCGCTTGTTGCGGAGAGACATTTTACTGTGTCGGCCCAGCATGTTGTTCAGCCTACCCAGGTAGAAGCGCGCGGTGCGAGTTACTTTCTTAACATGAGACTGGAAAGTGAGCCTCGTATCAAGGGTGACACCTAAGTATTTGGCGGTCTTATGTCAGGGGACAGGGGTTCCTAATAATCGGATTAGCGGAATGGTAGTGGGGCGGCGTTGTTTATGTTCGAAGCAAACGGCGGAGCTCTTCTCCGGGTTCACATCGATACGCCATTTTTGGAACCAAGCTCCTAAGTCACTAACTGACTGTTGGATCTTGTTCCGGATAGATAGAAGTGAGGCACTTTTATAATAGAGGGCTGTGTCATCAGCAAAGAGGGAGAGCTGAACACCATTCGACGGGATGGGAATGTCGTTGGTGAACAGTATATATAAAAGAGGGGCAAGCAGAAGCCATTGAACTCAAATGTAAGAAAATAAAATAGGCAGTCGACGGATATACGGTAATTTCTCTTTTATTTTAAAACAATGATCTCAATAGATATTAACATTTATTTACATGACATTGAAGTATATACCGGGTGTCCGGTGGCAGAATTAGGATTTAAATTTCGAACTGTTTTCGAACCGTTAGCGGAGGGCGGGCGGGGGGTCACGTTCGATTCGTCATTCGTGCGGGTTCCTTAGTCACGATGTCGCAGTGGACGGGTGAACAACGTGCGTTCGCAATCGAAGCTTATTTTAAAACAAACGATTCCTGTGCTATTGCTCGTCGAAGATTTTGTTCGCGGTACAATATCCGACGGTTACGTGATGCGCCAAGCGAAAATTTGATTCGATTGTGGGTGCGGAGGTTCAGAAAAACAAGTTCAGCAGCAAATAATCCGCGGCGGGATCCAGCAGAACGTCGAGGACTGATGACAACATCGAACTTGTCGCAAACAGTTTACGCGATAACCCGCGACAGTCCGTGCGTAAGAGAGCGGCTGCTCTAGGGCTCCCAAAACGATTGTGCACGAAATATTGAAAAGGACCTTAAACTTCCCCTTTAAAATTCAAATTGTGCAAGCGCTTAAGCCTAATGATTACAATTGGCGCAAAAGTTTCTGCGAAACAATGTTGCAGCGATTTCGTACAGTGAACACAATCTTTTGGAGCGATGAAGCCATTTTCATTTAAATGGAAGTGTAAATAAACAGAACTGCCGTTATTGGTCACTAAAGGACAGAACCCGCGATTGAAACATCAACAGCCACTTCACAGTCCCAAAGTGACGGTTTGGTGTGCATTGTCAAGCAGAGGAATAATCGGACCCTATTTTTTTGAAAATCGTCAAGGACAAGCCATTACTGTAACCGGCGTTTCTTATCGGCGAATGCTTAACGATTTTTTCCTGCCAATATTAAGAGAACATCCTGCCTACAGTTCACAGACATGGTTTCAGCAAGATGGCGCCACGCCTCACACTGCTAGAGAGACCATGGCGCTTCTTCGTGATTTGTTCCCTAACAAATTGATAAGCCGTTTTGCTGACATCCCCTGGCCACCCAGGTCGCCGGATCTTACCCCCATGGACTTTTTTCTGTGGGGGTACCTCAAAAGTAAAGTTTATGAAACCGCCCCACCGACCATCTCAGCATTAAAAGAAAATATCGTTCGCGAGGTTAATGGCATCCCGACGTCCCTTCTCCAGCGAGTGGCGCGCAATACTGAAGCCAGATTCCAAGAGTGTGTCCGACGTGATGGTCAACATTTAGACGAAATAATTTTTAAGAAATAAAACCCGCACTTCCCTTCTTTGTTATAGTCATTGAAATAAAAAAAAATATTTTGCAGTTTTTTTATTATTTAATTTTGAAATCCTAATTCTGCCACCGGACACCCGGTACAATATTCAAAAACTATAATAAATAAGAACAAGTGTGCAGTTCACACGCGGTAGAAGTGAGACGTTCAAATGACATGAAATATAAAATAAAAATATTTCAAGGCAAATGATTTATTTAATATGATAAATTTGAACCACAGGTGCGGCATAAAATATAAGATTAAAATTTAATTTTATAGCAAATAAATGTTACAATCCTTATATCAAAATAATATTTTATTTCCAGTTAAATTGTTTTGTAATAGCGCCATCTACTGCATTCTATAGGTAAAGTCATTTTATCGAACAAAAATTGATTGACTCTCAAGGTGGTACGTAAAACAAACGAAAGATGACCTGAACTTATGAAATCGTAAATTTGTTAATTTGTTAAATAAAATATATTTTTTAAATATTTAAAAAAAAACAGTAGGCGAATGGCGGATTTGAACCCACAATCTTTTGAGTTCGTGGTCTACACTGTATATATGTATGTATATATCTCATTCTCTCGCAGGCTTAACCCTATAGCTGTATAACTGTTTGTCTCTTTGAGTGTCGCTTTTTCGTTTCATGGGTTTCAAATCACAGCGATTCTAAAGAAGTTTTCACTTCAAAAAAACTAAACCTAAAAACTTACATTATCATACAGTCCTACTCCCCGTGGCATCGTATCAAGAACGCTGGCTGCGTTTCCTCAGTGAATGGCTATACTTAGCCTTTGAGCGAGAAAAGAACCAGCCCTCCTGACAAGAGGCAGAGGAGCAAATACTACGTGAAAAAGTAGAGCTCACAGTCGGCGACTGCTCTGCCACAGCGTGAGCGAGAGAGCGAAGGCGCGAGAGCGAGAAGGCACTCACCGTACGGGGACGGGAGCGCGAGAGCACGGTCAACTAACACAACCACTCGGGAGCGGCGGCGCTAGCGGTATTGCAAAAGAATGGTTTTTGAGATAACTTTTAAACTAATGTATCGATCGATTATCAGCTCTTAACCTCAAAAAACAACATCAATTGCCGCAAACCGCATCAAAATCGGTTAATTCGTTCAAGGGAAATCGTTGTCGAAAAATTTGAATTTTTATGAACTTCCACATGTCCACCGTGGAATTTGGATATTTGAAATTAGCAGGAAGTTGCAGGGATGGTCTGTAGAGTCAACCGTATTTTTTTAGTGTAAGTATGCTATCGCTCTTACCTTTTTCCCTTTTTTAAAAGTTGTTGATTTTATGTCAAGTTACATGGACAAATTTACTTCATTTATGGTATTATCTTCCAATCACCCGTTCCATATAATATAGAAATTACTGTGGCAGATATTAAAAGGATGCATTTGCGTAAAATCAGAGATTTCTTACTTGTTAAAAATCCGTCACATAATTATTTTCATAAGGGTATAAATAGTGTCAATAATGTCGTAAGAGTCAGCAATACCATATGATATAACGATTACGGCCTTAATTATTATATAGCAAGTATAAGTTATCTCTATACCTGTCTCCATTTAGAGCCATTTAGTGAAGAGAAAGAGAGGGAGAGAGAGAGAGAGAGAGAGAGAGAGAGAGAGTATTAATAAATTTTAATTTATTTATACTCATAAGCATTTCTCTTAAAAGATTCGATTTTTTATGTGAGACTGATCGTATCGACCGTCGACTAGTGAAAAGGTATTAATCGACATCATCTGTAAAAATTACAATAACAAAATAAAACTCCTATGTCTAAACTACTGTACGTATTTGAAGAATTTCTTGAGTGCAATGAAAACACGCCAACCAATGCCGAAACACGCCGCCATGCCAACCTGTACAAAAACAATTGTTAGTCCGTAATAATAAAGAGAATATCACTTTAATCTATAAATTAAAAAAAAAACAAATAGTCCAGTAAATAAGAATCTTTGAGCTATTGAACTAGCTGTATAGTGGCCGCGAAACAGTTGCCACTACCTAATATATAAATATCCTGTGAGTGTCGTCAGAATCAGAGTCAGAATCATTTATTTCGTGGATCATAGGTATTACATAGATGTTAGGTACATATATAATCATGTTCAACTATCTCCAACCCTGTGGGCATACGAAGAACAATATTTTTATAAATCAATTAAAGTAAGTACCTTAAAAAAATAACTGTATGGAACAACACAAACAAAACATTAGCGGTTACAGAATATGAGAAAAAAGAAGTTAAGCATCTCCGAAATCTAATTATGTCATAAAAATATTCAATAATGTCTATGGAACTCATTACATATTTGCAATACTTTAAACACAAAGAAGTAGCGACATAATAATTTTTTTTTCATTTAAATTTTTCAATTTATTTAAAAATGTTATCAAATAAAATGTAATAAAAACGAATATTTATATTAACATATGTATCGTAAAAGATAAATTATTTATTAATGGTTGATCGAGTGATTTTTTTTTAAATTAAAGCTATTGGGTATCATAATGTGTTAGAATACTGTTAATGTGCAAGAAAATTGTCGTAAGAGGCTACAGAACACAAGTGAAACAGGAGCTGAATAGCAGATCTTCCTCATAACTCAAAATTATAAAAAAACTATGTTTGCCAATTACTGTTGATAACTATGTTGAAATCATCAGGGGCAATTTATAGGGGAAGTCAATGTTCAGCAATGGACTTTGATAGGAATGTAATGATGACGATGAAGCCATTGAACTCAAATGTAAGAAAACAAAATAGGCAGTCGACGGATATACGGTAATTTGTCTTTTATTTTAAAACAATGATCTCAATAGATATTAACATTTATTTACATGACATTGAAATATATACAATATTCAAAACTATAATAAATAAGAACACGTGTGCAGTTCACACGCAGTAGAAGTGAGACCTTCAAATGACATGAAATATAAAATAAATATATATCAATGCAAATGATTTATTTAATATGATAATTTGAACCACATTTTATGATTAAAATTTAATTTTATGGCAAATAAATGTTACAATCCTTATATCAAAATAATGTTTTATTTCCAGTAAAATTGTTTTGTAATAGCGCCATCTACTGCATTCTATAGGTAAAGTCATTTTATCGAACAAAAATTGATTGACTCTCAAGGTGCTACGTAAAATAAACGAAAGATGACCTGAACTTATGAAATCGTAAATTTCTTAATTTGTTAAATAAAATATATTTTTTTAATAAAAAAAAAAAACAGTAGGCGAATGGCGGATTCGAACCCACAATCTTTTGAGTTCGTGGTCTACACTGTATATATATGTATGTATATATCTCATTCTTTCGCAGGCTAAACCCTATAGCTGTATAAATGTTTGTCTCTTTGAGTGTCGCATTTTCGTTTCATGGGTTTCAAATCACAGCGATTCTAAAGAAATTTTCACTTCAAAAAAACTAAACCTAAAAACTTAAATTATCATACAGTCCTACTCCCCGTGGCATCGTATCAAGAACGCTGGCTGCGTTTTCTTGATGAATGGCTATACTTAGCCTTTGAGCGAGAAAAGAACCAGCCCTCTTATCACCAGCACATAGTTCCTTTAGGAACTTCACCGCACGTGGACCCCACGGACCGATAGTATCTACAGCAAATGGCACAAATATGATGTAGTCATCTCTCAGAGACTCATATTATTCTCTTTATACGCTTATTTGATTTCCACATCCATTGTATTTTTCAGTTCGGTTCGTAGCTCTCGGGCTTAGTTCCAGTCGGCCTACTTTCATATTACCTAGCAGGCGGCAGATGCAGTTCTTTTGTTTTGTTTGAGTGGCTTTTACCTCCACTAGATTGTGCACTCGGTCGGGGAAACATTTATTTTTTGTATCTCTTCAAAATAATCTATTTAATAGATATATTATTAAGGTGTGATAGTGGCGTAAAATAACAAAAAAATATTCGTTCCGTGGGTGTCGCAAATATAAGGTATGTCAAAAAGTTCCAAAAACTTTCCGATACATGGCGTTATAACCATTTCCCTTACGCCAGATATTTTTATAGTATATATGTGACAAACAAGCACACAGTCCACCTGATGGTAGGTGGATGCTGTGGTTCATAGAAATCTATGTTTATCTTCGATTAAGAATCAAAATACAGATGCGTTGTCACCCTTGAGGACTAAGATGGAATGCCTCGTATCCAGTTAAAACTGTCTCTGGTTCTCTACACTAAACATATGAAACACAGTAGTATTAAGCTGCTATTTTCGCTGGTCTTCTACGAGAGCCCGGTCCTTCTAAAAATATTTCGAAATATTATATATTCATTGGTTGGACCATAATATAGTTATAGCATAGCCCTACCACGTAATAAATAAAAATTGAAATTTACTTTAATATAATTTAATTTAGTAAGTAAGTAAAAACTTATCACATTTTCTTACTTTTGTAAAAACGTAATTTTTTACTGTTGTTTATCAGTTTATACAAAATATAAAAAGAAAACGGTAGATTTTTTACCTAAAATTGGGCTTTCCAGTTATTGAAAAATTATCGCTCGTATCAAAATTACAATGTCTATTAATGCGTATTATAATGGAGCCTCCACTGAACTATGCTATTACATACAAATCGGTAACTATAAACCTAAATGGAGGCGTTTTACACAATCACAAACCCAATATCGTTTTTATGACCTGCTAGACAAGTAATAGACAAGTAACACAATGAGTACATTCTTTTTGTTATAAGCCCCACATAAACATGGGATCTATGACACCCCAGACCACATGGGACAACATATTATGATCATATACATGAGATAATGTTTAGGTCTTAGTCCTGGTTGAATTAGTGGAAAGAACTTGAAATTTTATACTAATTATTAATTAGTATTCTTAATCTGACTACAGTTAAAAGTTCTTCGTTATCAAGAGGCGGCTGAACGGCTTTTTAATAATAAGAGAACGTGCCAAGTTGTGCACTATAAAAATCCATTAGGTGCCTAATTTGTTCGGACACGGAACGGTCGTGCCAAGTTTGACTTAGCACTGGAGTTTGTCGCTCGAATATTAAAAAGTAGTTCGTTATGCCAAGTTTCTTTTTACTTTTTATTTTTTTATACTAGTAGAGTGACAAACGAGCACGCAGTTAACCTGCTTGTAGAGTTTCTTTCGCAGATTTTTTTCCGGACAGAGCCATCTCAATTTGAAATGAAAATAATTGATTTCTTACTTCAAATAATTAAAAATTAAAAATTTTGTACAACCGACTTCAATATAAATTATTAAAAATAACTCAAAAACTATTAGTCAGACCTTGATCAAATTTATATGGGACCACATGTGAAGCATCAGCTTTCAAAAAAAAAAAAAAAGAATCATCGAAATCGGTTCACCCAGAAAAAAGTTATGAGGTAACACACATTAAAAAAGAAAAAAAAAACATACAGTCGAATTGAGTACCATCTCCTTTTTGAAGTCGGTAGAAAATAAAGAGACCTTCGTCGTTAATCGTAACAGCCTATCAAAGTCCACTGCTTAGGCCTCTTCATATGGGGAATATTTGCCATAGTTACCATGCTTGACACGCGGATTGACAACCGCAGTTTATTATTTTCCACTGCTGAACATCTCCTGGTTCATTTCCCTCTGTTGCCCGTTACGACACCCACGGTATGTTATGCGTTAGTGGATATTCTTACACCGCCACTGCACGGTCACAGGTCAAAGAGTTTTTTATTTAATTTTTATTTCATTTCTTGATACTAAGTTAATACTGAGGCACATACACACCTCGATATATTTCCGATTAAGAGTCAAAACACAAATGCGTTGTCACCCTTGAGGACTAAAATAAAATATCTCATTATCAGTAAAAATGATCTCCGGTTCACTGTACTCATCATACGAAACACATTGTGCTATTTTATGCTGGTATTCTATATGAGCGTGGTCCTTAATCGGTCGATTTGACTCTTTTCAATCCAACTGGCTTACCTTAGCAAAAGCTATTTCACTTTTGCCTTGACAACACTAAAATCGAAACCAGATTGAAAACAGACGTTAGCAAATTATCCCACTTCTTTGCTGTACACATTACGAAACATGAAGGCAGTGAATACGTACATGTCAACAGAAAGGGTAGAGAATCTGCAGAGAGTTTGATCGTCCATCACCACGGAACCGTCAAACATTTTTAACGATCATTTTTCGTTTGTTGCAGGAAATCGAGAAATGAAACGGAAAAGGTGTAACAGTTTATCAGGCGTCGCATAGTGACGTGTCCGGTGTCCATCTAGCCGCTATGACCTCGGGTGACGTCACTACAATGCGTTGCGTCCTCTTCTGCCTGCTTTCCCTCTCTCTACACAGGAACCTCGCGTTTGTTCTCGACAAACAGAATCCCTACTCACAGTTCCGCAAATGGAACGCCGGCCTGAATGGCACTCTCGAACTTGAATTCAAAACCGATCAGCCTAACGGTCTCCTTTTGTACACGGATGACGGTGGCACTTATGACTTTTTCGAACTGAAACTGGTGAACGGTGCGCTTAGATTGAGGTATAACCTCGGTGGTGGAGCTCAAATTATAACGGTGGGGAGCAACCTGAATGATGGACATTGGCATCAAGTTCAGGTGAGTTTACATGTATAGTTGACCTTGTACTCTTATATTTTAAACATTTACCTTTGACTGCCCCGTTGTTCTAGTGGTCGTTAACGTGGTTGCTGGTTATGATGTCCCGGGTTTGAACCCCGGGTCGGGCCCAAAAATCATTTATTTAGTTTTCCTGTCAAAAAATTCTCAGTAGAAGCCCGGAGTCAGGAAGTTGGCGGTGTTTCACCCCCGTGCCTCGGAAAGTACGTAAAACAGTAGGTCCTGCGCCTGATCTGTTTCAGGTCATTTTTTATAGTATTAAGGGTGAAAAACGAGCACACAGTCCACCTGATGGTAAGTGGATGCTGTGGCCCATAGACGTCTACATTTATTCTCAATTAAGAATCAAAGTGCAGATGCGTTGTCACCTCTGAAGGCTAAGACAGAGTGCCTCGTTTCCAGTGAAAAGGGTCTCCAGTTCTCTACACTCAACATACGAAACTCTGAAGCATTGAGATGCTATTTTTACGTGACAGAGCCATGCTGCAGCTATATTAATAGTACAGTTGTAGCACGAATGGGTCGGCTCGACCGGGGAAGGACCACGTTCTCACAGAATACCAGCGTAAAATAGCAGCTTAATGCTGCTGTGTTTCGTATGGTGAGTGTAGAGAACCAGAGACCCTTTTTACTGGAAAAGAGGCATTCTATCATAGTCCTCACGGCTGACAACGCATCTGCATTTAAGTTCACAAACGAAGATAGATATAAATGTCTATGGGCCACAGCAACCACTTACCATCAGGTGGACAGTGTGCTCGTTTGTCACTCTTATTCTATAAAAAAAAATGTTCTTATGGCTTTCATTAAATTTAGTAATATTTTTAATCCATATTGTTTCAACAGGTTGCACGCCGGGACGAACACACGTCTTTAACGGTGGACGGCATAACCCAAAGTAAAACTTCACGCGGTAAGGAGTTCATATTCGGCAAGTTCAACACCAACTCCGACGTGTTCGTCGGAGGGATTCCACCGTCGTGAGTATCTTTTATATTTATTTGTCACCAGCGACCCGTCTTGGCTCTGCCAGGGTAGGATCTATTCATGTAGCGTTATTTAGATTTAAGGTAATCAAATACTATTACAATTATTTCTAAGTGTTATGATAAATTAATGTAAATATTAAAATCTAAATCTCATAATAAAATCTTGTGTTCTACTGTAAACACCAACAAAATTACATAAAGCAAATAATTAAGTAAATACAGTATTTCCATCTGTGTGACTAAGGGTGCAGACACTGACAATTTGTATGGAGGGAATAAATTAGCTTAAAACAAATAAGAAAATATATAAGTCAACTCTCTTTATTTCATTAGCGTTTATTAATTAAGTTAGAATATATTATGATACATTTTCATTAATTTGTTTATAGTTATTAAGTTTGATTAGATTTTAATTTTTTTCATATGCCGACATTTTTGGTACCTGGCGTTGGACAACTTTTTGATAATCACTCATTTATTTTATGAATATTTAGTTTTTTCCAAAATAAAACTAAAAAAGTTAGAATATAATATTATATCGAGGATACATTTTCATTAATTTGTTTATAGTTATTAAGTTTGATTAGATTTTAATTTTTTTCATATGCCGACATTCTTGGTACTTGGCGTTGGACAACTTTTTGATAATCACTCGTTTATTTTATGAATATTTAGTTTTTTCCAAAATAAAACTAAAAATAATTTCGAAGATTAGCCCGGAAGGACAGACAGACAAAATTTTTAAAAATGGTTATTCATGTCTTATTGGCATGTGAATAACCCCATCAGATCCATATAAGGCAGTTATTTCGATATCATAGACAGAACTGATACTTCAATTTTATTCTATGCAGGGTAATTTTGCAATAATCGGCCTAATTTGCAGAGAAGGTTAAAAATATGTAATATAGGCAAATCATCATCATTATCATTACAGCCCTTCACAAGTCCACTGCTGAACATAGGCCTCCCCCACGGAATGCCACAAAGCACGGTCCCGAGCCACCTGCATCCATTGACTTCCTGCATGTCTTACCAGGTCGTCACTCCATCTAGTGGGGGGACGCCCTACACTTCGCCTGCCGGTACGAGGCTGCCACTCGAGAACCTTTCTTCCCCAACGGTTGTCGGTTCTTCGAGCTATATGGCCGTCCCATTGCCACTTCAGCTTATAATCCATATGCATATACATATATATAGGCATAGGCAAAAGGTGAAGACAAATAAAAAAAAATCTCAAACATTCTCTTCTTTTTATCTTTCTTATTCCAAATGCGTGGTAATGGATTATTTCAACTGATTTTACTACGCACGCACATATAAGGGTCGATCGGTAGGCAAACACGTTGTTGCCCATAAATCACATTCAATTTGGGATAATTTCAAATAAAAGTCTTCAATTAAACTTCATTTACTCGTATTTTCATAAACTGCAATAACGGTATATCATTATTTATATATTTGAAGTTAAGTTTAAAAAATTTCTACTCTTTGAAAAATAACACTGTATCTTTAGATTATCGTACGTGGTAGTCATTCTGCAGCTGTTTTATGTCTCAACGGTCGGCTCGACCGGGAAAGACTACGCTCTCACAGAATACCGACGTAAAATACTGTCATGTTTCTTATGGCGAGTATAGAGAAACAGAGACTTTTTATGGATTTTGAGTAATTTCGTATAAGTCTACGGGGTGACAACAAATCTGAATAATAAGTAATGCCCTCGTGTCCGAATTTCGGTATTGGTAGCCAGTCTCAACGGAGACTAGCCATCTGCGCAGGACAGGATTATAGTGCAGGAGTTTGTGCGTAAGCACGAGTGCATTCTCTATACCCCGCTCTCACAGTCCGATGGGAATGTAATCCGACACGGCCGGAGAAAGAGATCAGGCGCAGGACTAATAACTTTAAGTACTTTTTAGCCAAGGGATTGAAATAACGCTAACTTCCTGACTCCGAGATGTTACGGCAAAATTTGAACCTGGTACCCCATGCTCAGAAATCGCGATTACGATCACTAGACCAACAAAGCTAATAATAAGATGTAGTAGTATGTGTCTCAGCAAACACTTTCCAAGAGATGAAATGACAAATGAGTGCTGCTTTGCCAAACTATAATTTGTACGGACCTCAAAAAATTATTGGAATTAGACATGTGTCATTCATTCATTTCTAGTGATCCGATCATTCAAGTATTGATTCGTCTTACGAGCCGGGTCATTCAAGTCGATCATTCAAATGTTGTCGAGTTTCAGTGCTCTGTGATCTGTGAGACTCGCTCGATAATATCGGTCGTCGAACATTTTATCTTTGGTCGTAGGTACTGTCAATCGTTTGATCCGGAACTTTCAAAAATGTAATTGCAATCATCAACACTTTGATGCAACCCGGGTCAAATGAATTAATCATTTACGATTGACACATGTCTAATTTGAATGCTGAAAGCCGCGGGTTCGCATTCCGCACAGAACAAGTATTTGGCATCCAAATACCGGGTATAAATTGTACCGGGTCTGATTTTGTGGGTGTTTGTCCTTGTGCAATTTATGTATGCTATTTGCCTCCACTATACAGTAGAAAGATTTTAATTTGGGGATAAAATTAAAAAAGAAAAAGAAAGATAATGTGACTAATGTAACAGTTTTATTCAACAAAATAACATTTTAATAAGCCACATCGTTTTGATCATATATTATAGCGTGTTCTGTTCCAAACTTAATTTTTACGTCTTCGTATATCGTGCCTACGAGTATGTTTAAAACCTAAACTCCCGGGGTGTAATCGTGTTTAGACAGTTACATCAACAACCTAAAATGAAGCAGTTAACAATTCTAAAACGGGACGTAATTTTTATAACGGAAAATTTAAAATTGCTGATGTAATCACAATAAACAATTAATAGTAAAATAATAATTAGAATATTTATAATAAACAAGAAATATTTATAATAAACAATTATTATAAATATTTCTTAATAAATAATTCATTTCGCATTTAAAATTAGTTTGTGGCATTCTTTGTGAGAGGTCTATGTTAAGCAGTAGACTTGTCCAATTAAATCAAACCAATTTTATTGTGATCAAAAGGTTATAAGATGTTTTTACAAGGAAGAAATTCATTGGCACTGCGATCCACTATTTGATGTACAATATAAAGTGTTATTTAATTTTACTTTCATGCAAATATGAAAATAAACGGCCTCTATTCAATGTATTTAAATGTTTTAGTATAATGGTAGAATAAATAAAATTAAGTGAAATCATAAGATTAAAATTAAATATTCATAAACTTTTTTTTATAAATTTAAAATAATAATAATAAAGCCCTTTATTCCGATCTTATAACATTTAACATTAAAACTAAAGATAAAAGAATCTACTAACTACAAAATGTCTCTTAGTTCGCGTGCCTATTGGCAAAGGCCTCCTCCAACGATTTCCATTGTTGTCTATCTTGAGCAACCCTTCTCCAGTTTGGTAATGCTGTAAGTTTTATTTCATCTTCCCACCTCGTGTGCTGCTTCCTCGTCTTCTTTTGTTGTCCCTTGTATACCATTATGTTACTCTCCTGCTCCACTTTTCCACTTTGTCACGCATCATATGTCCTGAACATCTCCACTTCTGTTGATCGATTCGTTGGAGTATTATTTATACGTGGTAGAGCCATGCTGCAGCTATATTAGTAGTATAGTTGTAGTACGAATGGGTCGGCTCGACCGGGGAAGGACCACGCTCTCACAGAATACCAGCGTAAAATAGCAGCTTAACACTGCTGTGTTTCGTATGGTGAGTGTAGAGAACCAGAGACCCTTTTTACTGGAAAGGAGGCATTCCATCTTAGTCCTCACGGGTGACAACGCATCTGCATTTTGATTCTTTATTGGGGATAGATGTGGGTGTCTATGGGTCACGGCAACCACTTACCATCAGGTGGACTGTGTGCTCGTTTGTCACCCTATCGTATAAAAAAAAATATCAGTAAGTTTTGTTAGATTCCTTAGGTCGATATTTCTGATCTTACCCTGTCTTTTATAGCCGATACTACTCCTTTCCATTGCTTTCTGTGCTACTGCAGGTTTTTCTCTCAAGGGCTGTAATGATGATGATGATGATGACTAAAGAAATTCTTTAATAGAATATAATGCATTGTAAATAAAAAGTTTTAGTAGAATATTCTTACCGTTATTCTTAGTGACGTTCGTATGTTCTCAGGTAATTTGTTGTAGAGCTTTGGTGTTATAACAAAAAAGCTCTGCCTAAACAGGTCTGTTCTCTAATGTATATTGTGTAGATAATAATTTCGAAGCTTACTTCTGGAGGGTTAAAATTATAACGATGATTATATAATTTTTAGTTTCGAACCGTCATGGACAAAGCACTCATTTAAAAGGCCTATACCCAGCAATAAGTAGGACGTATACTCGTAAATGCTGAAACGATTTACTTATAAATTGAAAGAATTGGATTATCGGAAGCCAAGAGGTCAACATAAAACATAAAGGATAAAATGGGAAGAAAGAAAAAAGAAACAGTATTCTGACACAGACCAAATGAAAAATTAAATGAATGAATTAAATGGGTTTATAGATTCATACCTCCAATATACGGAAAGTACTGGCAAGTAAGAATATATCGTTTTTCAAATTGTGGTATTAAAAATAAAAATAATTATCATTCAAAATATAAATATCTATCTTTTTAAATTTTTTATAAAATGCAGTGGCAGTTACCTTTTGTTTTTCTACAGAATCGAACAACTGTCATGAATGTCGATTAAAAGCTGTGACAGTCTGATTAATTGAAAATACAAAATCAACACACCTCCATTATCGTGAAATCCATTCCTTGATTGAATTTTACGATGCAAAAGAACGTTATCCGAATTGAGTTATGTAGTCATTTCAAGTAATTGTCATTTTAATTTGAATGACGATGATGTTGTTCTGGCCGATGCGTACTATGAAAACTTCCGAATACTATATCGCAATTTAACTGAACAGAAGGCATTATAGTGTATTCTCCAGTATTTGTACTAAAATTTTGAGAGTGAATCGATCGAGTGTAACAATGTAATAAGTTAAAAAAACAATATTGTGCAGATACTAACTTCAGCTAGTTTAATGACCTTTGAATTAGTTGTGGTGTACGTTAACCACTTGCCATATTTTTCTGAATACATATATAAAATTCCGGTGTGCGTGTGTTCGTAATTCTTCTCTTCCTAACCGGCTTGACCGATTTTAATGAAATTTTCATAGAGTATTTATGGGGTCACCTGAATACTTCTTAGATATAGTAGAACCCGGTAGATGGCGCTGTTGTCGAGATTCAGAAATCACCCGTACGAGGCCGGTGCGGATCGCTAGTTAGCTACTTAGAATAAATAAACGTAACCTAAATGTATAAATATTATAAAGTAGATAAATCTTAAAATAAAAACTGCGTAACTAATTATATATCAAACACCATCACCCACGAAATAAATAATTATTGGGGTATTTAAATAGTATTCTTATCAGTTTATATGTCTAGTTGGGATAATATATATAATCCTAACTAGATATATTAACTATATGTTTAAAATAATTCCATGCATTACATAAACATTGTAAAATAAATAAATAATTATTATTTATTTATTTTAATTAACTAACGATATGACTATTAAGGGCATCAAAATACGAAATACAAAATACTGTAAAGTGCTCGAAACGTCGGGAATATAAAATAAATTAATATACGCGATAAAATCCGTAAAATTAGTTTTATTTAAATGTGTAGTGTTCGCGTAAATATAAGAAATCATTATCTATACATCTATACAAATAAATATATTGAAGTGTCTGTTTGTAATGTCAAAATAACAGCTTTTTACTAACTGCATATGAAAGTATATACGGTATATACTTATAACAAAAACACAATTTTTAAATTTTTGTCTGTCTGTCTGTCTATTTGTTCCGACTAATCTCCGAAACGCTGGACCGATTTTGACGGGACTTTCACTGGTAAATAGCTCATGCTATAAGGAGTAACTTAGGCTACTTTTATTTTAGAAAAATAATTGGGATTCCGTGCAACAAAATTAAAACCCTAAATTACACGCGGACGAAGTCGCAGGGAACAGCTAGTCTCTTGTTAAAGTTACCTTCTCTAACGGGGCGTTACGTATATAATAGGTATAATCAATGGCAATTTTCTATTTGGTGATTTTAATAGACTTAGTAAAAGTTAAAATTACAGCCTATATACGTCTCACTGCTGGGCACAGGCCTCCTCTCATTTCTGAGAGGGTTTTAGGGCAAAGAAATGTCCGCCGCGCTGCCCCAATGCGTGTTGGCGAACTTCACATATCTTCGAAATACTTTTGTTTTCTTATTTCTCAGACATGCAGGTTTCCTCACGATGTTTTCCTTCACCGCCGAGCACGTGGTAAATCAGCACTTAAAATTGCAACTAACAATTTAATTGGTGCCGTACAATTTCAGTGGCCATTGGAAATTTACCGCGAGCGCTAACCATCTGAGCTACCACGGCTCATATAATAGACTTACATTTTGGCAAATTAAAATGGAGTTAATTTGTTATATACATCTAGATGTAGAGCCGATTGAAATCTTCCTGAAATTTAGTACAATCATCTATCGTACTAACATGTTAAGGTCATCCGCTTAATCGACGGCTCCGTGGCGCAGTGGCTTAGCATTGAGTTACGGCGCATAGAGCCGCGGGTTCGAATCCCGCACTGAACAAGTATTTGTAAGCCCTACAATTAATTTTTCCGGGTCTGGCTTTTTGTCCTTGTGCAATTTATGCATGTATGTAAACTGCCTCTACGATACAGCAGACAATTCTTTCTTTTTATAATCCTGGTGTAGTGGTAAAGTTCATTTAAAAGAAAAAAAAGAGAAAATGTGTGACGATGATTATATAATTATTAGTTTCGAACCGTCATATGGGTCAGGGACAAAGCACTCATTTAAAAGGCCTATACCCAGCAATAAGTAGGACGTATACTCGTAAATGCTGAAACGATTTACTTATAAATTGGAAGAATTGGATTATCGGAAGCCAAGAGGTCAACATAAAACATAAAGGATAAATGGGAAGAAAGAAAAAAAAACAGTATTCTGACACAGACCAAATGAAAAATTAAATGAATGAATTAAATGGGTTTATAGATTCACACCTCCAATATACGGAAAGTACTGGCAAGTAAGAATATATCGTTTTTCAAATTGTGGTATTAAAAATAAAAATAATTATCATTCAAAATATAAATATCCATCTTTTCAAATTTTTTATAAAATGCAGTTACCTTTTGTTTTTCTACAGAATCGAACAACTGTCATGAATGTCGATTAAAAGCTGTGACAGTCTGATTAATTGAAAATACAAAATCAACACACCTCCATTATCGTGAAATCTATTCCTTGATTGAATTTTACGATGCAAAAGAACGTTATGTTATGTATGTAAACTGCCTCTACGATACAGCAGACATTTCTTTCTTTTTATAATCCTGGTGTAGTGGTAAAGTTCATTTAAAAGAAAAAAAAGAGAAAATGTGTATTCAAAAAATACGTGCTTATATCATTTATCATCAAAATGAAAAGCAACGGACTTAATATTGAGCTTTGAGGGACTCTCTGGGTAACTTTTACTATATTATATATACCCTTTTGTGTTCTGTTTTTAGAAAACCAATGTAAGAGGTTTCCATGAATGTAAATAAAGGCTATTTTCCTACGTAGAATGGTATGATCCACCTTGTCAAAAGCCTTGCAAAAATTTGTGTACACCGCGACTACTTTTCTTTTATAGAATAAGGGTGACAAACGAGCACACAGTTCACATGATGATCAGTGGATGCTGTGACCCAGAGACATCTTCATTTACTCTCGTTTAAAAATAAAAATGCACATGCGTTGTCAACCCTAAGGACTAAGATGTAATGCCTGGTTGTCAGTAAAACGGGTCTCCGGTTCTCTACACTCACCATACGAAACACAGCAATATTAAGCTACTATTTTACGCTGGTTGTAGTGTAAAGTAAGACATTGGTGACAGAAGAACGCTTTTTGACAAAACTATGTTGTTGCGGAATGATGATAGGATAGGATAAATAGCCTTGCGCACCAACATTTCAAGTGCTTTTGACAAAGTGGAGAGCAGGGAAATAGGACGATAGTTTGTGATATCGTTTTTACATCCACTTTTATAAGCGGGAGTGATATTTGCGGTTTTCCATACAAGCGGTAAAAGCCCTTCACGTAAACTGCGATTGTACAATATGCTAAGGAGTAGGGAAATTAATGCAGCAGTATGTTTAAGAAAAAATTAGGCGATGACATTAGGTCCCAGTCTCTTAATTATATCCAACATTTATGGCTTTGCACCTATCGGGTGTTAAATAAAACGTTCAAGTGTCCGTTAATTATCACTATATTATTCCGATGACTGCCTCGTTGGTATAGTGGTTGTAGTAGTACGACTGCTGATCATGAGGTCCCGGGTTCGAATCCCGGGTCGGACCAAAAAAAATCAGTTAACGAGTTTTTCCATCAAGAAATTCTCAGTAGATGTTCGGAGTCAGAAAGTAGACTGTGTCTCACCCCCGTGCCTCGGAAAGCACGTAAAGCCGTTGGTCCTGCGCCTGATCTCTCTCCGGTCGTGTCGGTTTACCGTCCCGTTGGACTGTGAGAGTGAGCGAATAGAGTGCACCTGTGCTTGCGCATACACTTGGGCACTATAATCCTGTCCTGCGCCGATAGCTAGTCTCCGCTAGTCGGCCGCCGTGACCGTGATTCGGTCTGGAGGACATTATTATTATTCCGGCAGAATTTAAATCAAATTAATTATATTATATTATTACAGATATACAGAAGATTACAATAAAAAAGTTACGAAATGAAAATATTAATATATTCCATTTGAATTTTATAAAAGTGAGTATATAAGAGCGTAAGCAGAGGGCTAATAAAATCGGACATGCATTCACCGTGGGAACTCTGAACCGACTACTGGTACTGGTACCTTATATAGTATATTACTGGTGGCGCGTGGGCTATATAATATAGAAGCTAAGCAATATATAATACGACTGCTATTACATAAGGGCGTACAATTAAAAACAAAAGTCTTTATACAATAATGATATCAAAACTAAAAATCATAGATACAAATAATTTTATTGAAAAATAAAATGAATGAATAGTACAGGAAGTGTGCCTATACGTTTATTATTGTATCTCTTGTTAGAGAGATATTTGATATATTTATGTTGTTATTCAAAGATGAAAGTAATTAATATCATTGTTATTATTCTTTTCGAAATCCGAGCGAAGGAAACAAGAGAAGAGCCCACATATGCCTTCGGGGTTATCAGATTTATTATCTCCATAAAACATAATATTAGAAATAATAGATTTCTCTTTACGATTTTTTCCCTCTTACTACACCCCTGGGACGATATGGGGTAGTGAATAATCTTACACCGTTACGATACGATTGGCAAATTAAGTTAATTAAGCTTAGAACTAGACAATACAAGCCTAGGGACCCCTCTTCCTAAAAATATATTTTTCGATTCGTTGCCGAAGTCCTAAGCGATACAAATACCTACAGGCAGTCGTATACTTTGTATTTCGCATATTTTTGTTAATGCGATTCTGTCTGACTGTCATTTAAACAAGAAATTCAGATTACAGTTAAATAGGATACCTTGGCCACAGTCTAATAATACCAGTCCGTCATCGAAGGCGTCTTAATGGGGCAATCGTGCGGTGCGGTGCGGGACGAGATGCAGGCAAAGCACTCCCGAACGGTTATTAGTCGTTCGGGAGCTGTCCGGCAGGGCTACTGTCTTGTCATGTTGCAAATAAATTAAAACAAAATGGTTCACACTACGTGCGTAAAAAACGGCGTTATAACAGTTAGACTAAAATAAGATGACTATGATGTATAGTCGCCACTATGATGTATATCTATGATCGTCATTCAGTTATTTATTTTTTATTAATTTCCGTTGTGACTATAAACCTTAGCAATGTTATTGTTTATGTCGGCTTTTCCGACAACACTAAACGCGATGAATTACTATATGTTCTTCTTACGCTTTGTCTTGGCTCTTATATATTTATGAGCTTTTATAAATTTCTTAGAATCTCCTTTTTGCCATAAAAATGTAATAATTTTCTATTGCTTTTATTACTTATTATGACTTGTACTACATATCTTGTTACTGTATATTGCTTGTGGTCGTCCAATGGTCGAAATTCGACCGTTATTTCATAAAATTTTCAAGCGTGCACTGATCATTAATATATAAAACACAGAATCTAATAAAAAATATTAAATGTACGCCTTTTTGCTTTGACATACACTACACACTATTGAAAAAGAAATATTCGAAATCACTCAAAATTCACAGCTCATTCAGTAAATCGATCAGAAACATTTTAAAGTTTCTCTGTGTGACTGTTTGACCACAGGCTATTATATGTTTTACATTGGCTGTATCAATTAGGGGTAGGACTTTGTTATAAACGTAATTAAACGACAGACTTGTATGTGTTTAACTAGTAGTATCATACTATGATATTACCAATATGAACGTAAACTTATAATGTTATATATATATAATACACACACACACACACACACACACACATATATATATATACATGTGTATTATTTATTTTGTTCTATTACAATGTTAGTAAGAGTCGTAGGATCTAATTGCTCGCCTTAAACTTCACACTATGCGAGCAACCTTGGCTTAATTCCTGATAGAATCACCAAAATTGTTAATTGTTGTTTTAATTTCTGATTTTACTTTGCGGCGAAGAAAACCTGCATGTCCCAGGAATATTTTGAATAATGCAAATATTTCGAGGACATGTGAAGTACATTAACGCGCACTGGGGATGCGTGGTGGACTATTTCTTCCATAACCTGATTAAAACGAGGGGAGGCTAGTGTCCAGCTGTGGAAAGTGGATTAGCTATTGCAACTCTCTATTATAAATGGTTAACCTTGAGAACTGTAAAATATCATATTATTAATCACTTTTATAAATTTATGAAAGTAAGCTACCTGCACGATATACGAGAAAATCTTAGCAACGTTTTAATCAAAAAAAAAAAATATCACCAAAAGGACGAGGTTATAGGTTACGTAAGTACATTATACTTCAATGGTTATAGGATTTCTTTTTTTCACTAAGAGTCCGTCTATGTATGTACCACCCTTTTAATGTTTCTACCGCCAAACACGAGATTTTTATCACAAGATTTAGAATGAAGAGGAAATATAAAAAAATAAAAAGATGACATAAAAGCACTGTGAGATGTTTTTTTGATATCTATAAAATAATTAACGGAGTTGTGATTTCAATATGGCCTCACTCGTGAAGGTAAAGAATAAGAGAATAATTTATTTTTCGCAGAGCCGTGGTAGCTCAGAGGCTAAACGCTCGCTGTAAATTTCACAGTATGCGAGCAACCCGGGTTCGATCCCCGCCGGCACAAATGAGATTGTTAATTGCAATTTTAAGTGCTGATTTAACACGTGCTCGGCGGTGAAGGAAAACTTCGCGAGGAAACCCGTATGTCCGAGAAATAAGAAAAACTACATATCGAAGACATGTGAAGTTCGCCAATACGCATTGGGGCAGCGCCCTCTCAGAAATGAGAGGAGGCCTGTAACTTTTATCTTTACTTTTCGCGAAAGTTTAAAGGTTATGTTTTTAAGTCCTAATCACTTAAAATAATATTCCTTTTGATAGCAACCAAATAAATTTTTAAGTACCTAGAAGTGTCGAGAATAATTTTAAGATTTCTTTATGACTGTTGCTAAGAATACATAATTTTATTACGCGGTCAGAGGAATTGAATATTTGTTAGGTATGCAAATATCAATTTTAAAATTTCATAGAAAATGTATTTTTTTAAATATAGAATAAGGGTGACAAACGAGCACATATTCCACCTGATGGTAAGTGGATGCTGTGGCCCATAGACATCTACATTTATCCTCCATTAAGAATCAAAATGCAGATGCGTTGTCACCCCTGAGGACTAAGATGAAGTGCCTCGTTTCCAGTAAAAAGGGTCTCCGGTTCTCTACACTCACCATACAAAACACAGCAGCATTAAGCTGCTATTTTACGCTGGTATTTTGTGAGAGCGTGGTCCCACCCCGGGCGAGCTGACTCATTCGTGCTACAATCATTTTTTTTATAGAATAAGGGTGACAAACAAGCACACAGTCCACCTGATGTTAAGCGGATGCTGTGGCCCATAGACATCTACATTTATTCTCAATTAAGAACAAAATGCAGATGCGTTGTCACCCCTGAGGACTGAGATAGAATGCCTCGTTTCCAGTAAAAAGGATCTCCGGTTCTCTACACTCACCATACGAAACACAGCAGCATTAAGCTGCTATTTTACGCTGGTATTCTGTGAGAGCGTGGTCCTTCCCCGGTCGAGCGACCCATTCGTGCTACAACTATACTATTAATATAGCTGCAGCATGGCTCTACCACGTAAAATTATATGTATTATATAGGTTTATATGTATTATATAGGTTTGTAGGGTTATATAGGTTATATGATTATTGTGTTGTGCTCATATTTGTCTTGTCATCTCGTGGGTAGTAAATGATGATAAGTATTTGCTCGCTGAGCAATATTAATCGTTGCGCTATGATATGTTTGTTACGCTTTAACACACATTTAATTTTAGATCTTAGTATGTACTGTACAGTACTGTTACATCATATCAAAAGTCCACTGCTGAACATAGGCCTCCCTATGGACTGCTTTATAGGGGGAATATTAAACCTAATATTACGCAACTTTATGGCATAAGTTAGTACTTGGTTTTGGCTACTCAATGTACGTGAGTGATTGGGAAAACAGATAAGTGCTTTATATATCTATCTATCTATATAAATAGTATATGGCCTAACATCCAGACCCAGAACAATTATTCGTAGGCTAAGCAAATACGTTCTTTCGTGAGGGATTCGAATCCACGACTCACTTATGTCGGGTTTCCATATTTAAAAACGCTTCGTTTTCTTTTACGAGCCGTTTTGCAGTAAAGTGCATGAAAACCTCTTCTTTTAAAACATTTTACCAGTTCAACTATTTATGAACCGTTTAAAAGTTTTTTCATTTTAAATCATCCTAAGTTGCTGAATTAATAGTTAGTCTGTAATATGAACTAAGTAATATAATAGCTAATGCCATTACATTACCGAGTCGAATTTAAAAACTTTTGTACGTAATTTCTTTCACCTCGACGATAAAGGATAACGATAGTTACAATAACTTTCGTCCCGTTCGTGGCCTGGAAGCGAGCTAACTAGGCCAAGGCGACACCGATAATCGGGGACAAGAATATTTCCGCTATTTTATACATTATATAACATCCTTTTTCATTTAATCCATAACAATGTTATAGGAACTTTGCAATCTAAAACGAGCCAGATAATTTTTCACTAGTTACTAATTAATACTAGTTAATATTTCATTATCAAAACAATTTTGACTAAATTCGTTATTTAAATTTCAAAATGGCGCCTTATTTAAGTTTGAATGTGGTTCGTATTCGTTTTTTCTCGTATTGCACCCGCGCGTTCGCTCGTCATGTATAGAACTGGCCAGTTGCACAGGCGACAGTACTTTATTTTCCAGTGAATATTTTTTTATTATAAAGCTAAAGTGGCAAACGAACTTAGATTCTACTCAACTATAAACAAAGAAAGCTACCGATGGATTGTCATCTTTCTAGCAGAAAAGGAGTCATACTACCAAGATGATGACCAAGTATTCCGTTTTATATATCTTGGGTAACTTTGTATCTGTATTTAGATTCTTAATCGAGGATACAAGGTGTTTTTAACCATTGTAGCCACTCACCATCAGAAGAACTGTGTACTCTTTACTATAATAATTTTGAATCTTCTCGTAAAGTGACTTTGACAATTTCTATTAGTCATCGCATTTAGTAAAATTTTAAACTTGCCTTACTTGTAAAATTTTAAAATTAATTTCACAAAGGTAGTCTCAAAGATGAAGAACAGATCTGTAAATTATAAAATGCGCTCAAAATGTCATTTGGAAACAGTATTTCGTAATTAAATTCTTTGACACCTAAGCTTTAATTTAATTCAAGATAACGCAGTCAATTTGCTAAATTGATTTCGTCTTCTAACATAGATTTAATTATTATTAATTGTTTCTACGATCTTGTAGTTATCATTAGGACTAGATAGGGTTTTATTTCGTAGAATAAAGGTAACCAACAAGCACACAGACCACCTGATGATAAGTAAATGCCGTCGCCTATAGACATCTTCATCTATCTTCGTTTAAGAATCAAAATGTAGATGCGTTGTCAACCCCGAAGACTAAAATTGAATGCCTCATTTCAAGTAAAGGTCTTCGATTCTCTACAGTCACCATACGCAAGACAGCAGCATTCAGCTGCTTTTTACGCAAGTATTCTGTTAGAGCGTGGTCCTTCCCTTCCCAAGCCGACCAATTCGTGCTACAACCGTGCTAAAATCGTGGCTCTACCACGTGTAGAGTCTTAAGAGTTCGTGAACTATTGGATATTTGTAGTAATTCGTTATTGTTCAGACCGGTAGTGGTGGTGTAAGAATATCCACTACCCCATATTGTCCCGTGGGTGTCGTAAGAGGCAAAAGAGGGAAACAAACTAGGAGATGTGCAGAAGCATCTTTCTAATAACTACTAGAAAATAAAAAAACTGCGGTTGCCAACCCGCCTGTTAGGATGTGTTTGTTAAGAACCAATAGAATCACTTCATTTTCCTAGCCTCGCTCAGCACAGCTCCAGTGGAAACGGCTCAGCGGAGCGAGGTTTTTGTACATACAAAACAAGGGAAGGATGTGTGCGAGGGATGTGTTGCGAGGTTAAACAAAACGAACTACATTCAATTTAAAAATGATTTAAAACATTCCTGTTTATAATATTATCTCTTTGTAAAATTGAAATTTGAAACTCTTTACTTTTTTTTCACAATAGCCATAGATATAATTATATTTTTAGCCCACTACACATCCTCGCACCGCTCATCTGCGCACCGTTTCACAACGTCGCTACGCATCCTCATACCGCTCAGCGGCCTGTTTGTATAAAAATGTTAAGACTAAATTCTTTTTGACGTTTAGCGAAGGCATTCATTTTTCTACCGGCTTCAAAAAGGAGGAGGTACTGAATTCGACTGTATGTTTTTTTTATGTGTGTTACCTTATAACTTTATTTCTGGGTGAACGTCGTGTTATCTAGCATAACCCACGGTCCCAGGTGTTGCTTATTTTATCTGTTATCAGATCTACGACAAATGTAATCTGCTCGATTCCCCCTTATCTTAATGATTTCTTATATTTACGCGAAGACTACACATTAAATGAAACTGATTTTTTTTCGCGTTTAATTTAATTTTTTCCTTATCTTGTTTCATATTGAATTAGATTACTTATATGAGGATATTCGCAGTTAGAAGAACCTTATTTGAAATGTTAAAAATGTTAATAAATTAAAAAAGTTTGATAAATCATAATTGAATTATTTATATCGAAATTATAATATAATTATATATTTACATAACAAAAAAATATTATATTTATTATAAAACTAAAATCTAAAAGTATCATACAGTCTTCCTGCGGTAGTGCCAAAAACGCTGGCTGCGTTTCCTCGCTGAGCTTAGACTTTGAGCGAGAAACGAACTATCCCTTTTGTCTCTAGCGATGACGACAAGTCGCGAATATCCGCACGCGGATCCCACTGAATTAAAATCGTTACACTAGAAATTTTCTCCTGTATCCTGCAGGCGAGAGTTTACTGACATGAATTGCACAAGGATACACATCCGGACCCGGACCGGAACGGTTGTTTGTAGACTATACAGACACTTGTTCTATGCGGGATTCGAACATAGCCCTCGTCGCCGCAACACAGAGAGGTCACGGAACGTCATATATCGAAATAAAGAAGAATTTGAATTTTTAAATGAAACTAGTTTTTGCGGATTTTATCCTGTATATTAACTTATTTTATATTCCTAACGACTCGAGTGTATAATATATTTTATTTTAGTTTTAGTATAGTTCAAATTTTCTTTTTTTTCATCATCATCATCATCATTACTTCACTTCAAGTCCACTGCTCAACATAGGCCTCCCCCAAGGAATGCCACAAATCACGGTCCTGAGCCACCTGCATCCATCGACTTCCTGCATGTCTTACCAGGTCTTACTTTACATCTTTTACTTTACTTTACGTCTCTTCTTTTCTTTTTACCGGTACACAATTGCGAAATCTAAGGGACTTAATAAATTGCTTACATAAGTAAACTATTGTTGCGTCAAGTTAGCCAGTTAGATTTAACCGCACAATCGGATTTGGTTTCTAGGGTCGTTAAAGCGGCAGCAACGATGGGATTACGACGAAATTGTAGATGAATTGGCAGTCGTATGTAAAATTTCATATATGGAAAAAAATTATGACTGGCAAAAAAAGATTTTAAAGGATTAATAGGCTCTTTAGCTCCAGTTTTTATTTATTTTTAAATTCAAGTATCCAGGTTAAATTATCAATTTCAATACAGGTTAATAGTTTTGCAGATACTTAATATACACTGTTTAAACTGGCGCATTAAGCTGCTGTAAATATTTACTCCATTATATTAAAGATTATCACAAATATATATTTGTTCGATGGCATTGCGTGAGCATAAAATTAGTTTTGTTTCATGAAAAGTCGCTCTTGTGGTTAATAACAAACGAGGTGGGGATTGCGACCCGGGTTGGCGGCCATGTTTGCGGTCGTGTTGAGAAGTTGGCTCAAACATTCGCCATGTCATGCCAAAAGGATCACAGTAAAGTTTGTTTTAATGAATGGAAGTGATTTGTAAGTTTGAAAAGTGCTTTTAAAACTTAATATTCACTTCTAACAAAAGCGCTTGTCGCTCCGGCTTTTATGTTACTCTATTAAAGGTCGTTCGGATTAGAAAATATAAATGGCACTATAGGGAATTGTCTGGCTTTTTAAAGATGAAATTTGAGCATATTTATGACCCAAAAACTTTTTAATTTTGGGAAACCTAAGTTTAGCACACTATTTAGCTTATGATAAATATGATCGTCAATCTACGTCAAGCGTATTGATATCCTTTTTTATGTTACCGCCTGATAAATGAGAAGATTGATAAATTTATCTTCTCGAATGGATAAAATTAATGACATTTTTTTTGGTTAAATAAAATTTCTTCGTAAAAAACGAGAGGAAATTATGAAGAAATCTTCGTAGTTCCTCTCTTCTTTGCCATATTCAACTATTATTAGATGCTATAATAATAATAATAATGTCTTCCAGACCGAATTTCGGTCACGGCGGCCAGTCTCAACCGAGACTAGCCATCGGCGCAGGACAGGATTATAGTGCCCAAGTGTATGCGCAAACACAGGTGTACTCTCTATTCCCTAACTCTCATAGTCCGATGGGACGGTAAGCCGACACAACCGAAGAGAGATCAGGCGCAGGACTAACGGCTTTACGTGCTTTCCGAGGCACGGGGGTGAGACAACGCCAACTTCGTGACTCCGGGCAGCTACTGAGAATTTCTTGATGCAAAATCTCAATAACTGATTTTTTTTTGCCCGACGCGGGATTCGAACCCGGGACCTCATGATCAGCTGTCGCACTACTACAACCACTAGACCAACGAGGCAGTCACTAGACAGCGATGCTATAATACCTGTTAAGTAGACGTGGGCGAAATGGTGAAACGCACTGATTTGGCTTAGCAAAAACATATTTATTCTTATTATTGCTTTGAATACACCCATATTGAAATCGCTTGAAAAGACAGAAAGCAAATTTTTTTACTTATGTAAACTATTGTTGCTTCAAGTTAACCAGTAAGATTTAACCACAGCGGATGACCTCAAAGTTGACAACACATTTGTAGATTTCTTTGTTTCAAGTTGGTTGTAGGTATCCATGGGCTGCAATAGCCACTTACCATCAGGTTCGCTTATAACTTTAGTTTTGTAAAATAAAAACTATTTGGTTCGAATGTACCCCACATTTGAATGTCGACAGCAAAGGGCTCGAGACAAGCTCGGCTTGCTCCTTTGCTCTGGTTGATGGTAGAAGGGAGTGGGAGACTGAATGAAACTCTTACTCTGCACTCGTTTCTCTTATCCTCTGGCTAGTGACATTATTTTCTTCTTAAAATGGACTTGATTTGAACATATTTATTGCCCTTTGACCTCTTATTATTTTATTATAATTTGTAATTATTGTAAATGTAATTATTACCCGTCTATAAAAAAGATTCCAGAGTTTCTTGCCGGTTCTTCTCTGGGAAGGTCTTGTTTTCCCGACCTGATGTATATTTTGACGTACATAAGAGTTTTTAACAAGCCGTAATTAAATACAAAGTTTTAACAATGACTTTAAGAATGATAAATATGCATTAGAAGCAAAAATAACATACGTATTGGTAACTAAAGTATGTTCTATGATTCGATGACTCCGTGGTGCAGTGGCTTTATTATGAATTACGGCGCTAAGGGTCGCGGGTTGAGATCCTACATGAAACCAGTATTTGCCTTTTCTACAAATAATTGTTCAGAGTCTGGATGTTTGTACTTGTCTAATTTATGTATGTTAACTATCTTCACGATACAGTAGAAAGTGGTGGGGGTTGTTTTTAAGATAAAAATTACGATATATTAAAATAAGACGTAAAAATTTTGAAGTTGAAATATAGCACATCACTGGCTGTATAAAGTGAAAGTGGAAGTCCGTATCAGTTTGTACATAGTCGGTTAACTTAGCTAGCACGATTTAGCCATTACTCAAGCAGCCCCTCGGGTACTAACCGTCAGATGGCGTCTTCTCGGAGATTTAATGTAAAACGTTTTGTGTGAAAACCGGCCGGAATATTTATTGGGACCCGGCTCCTTTGATACACCTCGCTTCTTGTTGTGTTGCGCACTGAATAGCTAAGTGAGGTGATAGTAATGAAGTTATGGCTAAAGTTTCCTGAGTAGATACTTTAATTGCTGTTCATGCGAAATTCGATCTTATTGTTTACTAGCGATCGCTTTATTGCGATCTTATAGCTTCGCCTGGTATATATTGATGAGGCGTTATTTAAATTTTAGATAATCATCAAATTATCTAAAATATAGCCTTAATCTTTCCTGGCATTACTCTATATCTATTCGTGAAGTTTCATTACAATCGGTTGAGATATTCCGAAGATTAACCCAATTATATACGTGGTAGAGCCATGCTGCAGCTATAATATTAGTAGTATAGTTGTAGTACGAATGGGTCGGCTCGACCGGGGAAGGACCACGCTCTCACAGAATACAAGCGTAAAATAGCAGTTTAACACTGCTTTGTTAAGCTGCTATTTTACGCTCGTATGGTCAGTGTAGAGAACCGGAGACCCTTTTTACTGGAAAAGAGGTATTCCATCTTAGTCCTCACGGGTGACAACGCATCTGCATTTTGATTCTTTATTGAAGATAGATGTAGATGTCTATGGGTCACAGCAACCGCTTACCATCAGGTGGACTGTGTGCTCGTTTGTCACCCTATCAATAAAAGATATATATATATATATATATATATATATATATATATATTTAAATTTTCAATTATAAATATAAATGTGTATATTCTATGTATATGTTGCATATATATATTTGAACTGAATTTGATCATAACTACTTAACTGCCCATAACTATCTATATCTCTGTCTACCCAAGATTAGCTGGCAGAGAATGCCTTATAGCATTAAGCTCGCTTTTTATTATATTTGGTGCAATAAAGAATAAAATAAAATAAATAAATAACCCAGAAAGACAGAAAAAAATTTAAAAAATGGTTATTCGTGTCTTAGTAGCATGCAAATGACCATTGAGCTTTAACGAAGCCAGTTGTTTCGATGTTACGAACAGTCGCTTTAATTTTATTTATATGTATAGAAGAAATAATATGTAATATATAATAGTTGATGTTAAAATAGAACGAGTTAGAAAACCTTTGTAGGGGAGAATAATTTTTTTGTAGTGCCGAGCCAATATAATTACAGGCGTGAGGCAATCCATCTTAGTCCTCAGCTTTCTTTGGTTGAAGTTCGCTCCAGGTGTCCATGTATTGCAGTAGCCACTTACCATCAGGTTGTCGCTTCAGTTTTATGAAAGTAAATCCTACTAATCCTAAAATATACGTGGTAGAGCCACGCTGCAGTTATATTTAGTAGTATAGTTGTAGCACGAATGGGTCGGCTCGACCGGGGAAGGACCACGCTCTCACAGAATACCGGAGTAGAGAACCGGAGACCCTTTTTACTGGAAAGGAGGCATTCCATCTTAGTCCTCACGGGTGACAACGCATCTGCATTTTGATTCTTTATTGAAGATAGATGTAGATGTCTATGGGTCACAACAACCGCTTACCATCAGGTGGACTGTGTGCTCGTTTGTCAACCCTATCAATAAAAGATATATATATATATATATATATATATATATATATATATATATATATATATATATATATGTATATATATATATATATATATTAAATTTTCAATTATAAATATAAATGTGTATATTCTATGTATATGTTGCATATATATATTTGAACTGAATTTGATCATAACTACTTAACTGCCCATAACTATCTATATCTCTGTCTACCCAAGATTAGCTGGCAGAGAATGCCTTATAACATTAAGCTCGCTTTTTATTATATTTGGTGCAATAAAGAATAAAATAAAATAAATAAATAACCCAGAAAGACAGAAAAAATTTAAAAATGGTTATTCGTGTCTTAGTAGCATGCAAATGACCATTGAGCTTTAACGAAGCCAGTTGTTTCGATGTTACGAACAGTCGCTTTAATTTTATTTATACATATGTATAGAAGAAATAATATGTAATATATAATAGTTGATGTTAAAATAGAACGAGTTAGAAAACCTTTGTAGGGAGAATAATTTTTGTAGTGCCGAGTCAGTACAATTACAGGCATGAGGCAATCCATATTAGTCCTCAGCTTTCTTTGCTTGAAGTTCGCTCCAGGTGTCCATGTATTGCAGTAGCCACTTACCATCAGGTTGTCGCTTCAGTTTTATGAAAGTAAATCCTACTAATCCTAAAATATACGTGGTAGAGCCACGCTGCAGTTATATTTAGTAGTATAGTTGTAGCACGAATGGGTCGGCTCGACCGGGGAAGGACCACGCTCTCACAGAATACCGGAGTAGAGAACCGGAGACCCTTTTTACTGGAAAGGAGGCATTCCATCTTAGTCCTCATGGGTGACAACGCATCTGCATTTTGATTCGTAATCGAGGATATATGTAGATGTCTATGGGCCACAGCAACCACTTACCATCAGGTGGACTGTGTGTGCGTTTGTCACCCTTATACTATAAAAAAAAAATCCTGACTAAATATAAAAGTGAAACAATTTTATTCAAACAAGTGTAATTTTGGTGTTGAAAACGGATGGGGAAGAAAGGCGGCCTCGTACCGGTAGTTGAAATGTAGGGTATCTCCCATTAGATGGAATGATGACCTGGTAAGACATGCAGGAATTCAAATTCTTTCAGCATTCGAAAGCAAATGTGCGGAATAAGTTTCAAGCATCTACCTTTCCATCTAATTACAATGTGTGTGTCTTTAAGACAAGAGTTAATAGGCTTTTGTTATGCTAAGCCAGTGCGCTTTCCTATCTTCGGCTGTATCACCACTTACTGTCACTGGCTTAGGATAGTTAAAAAGATAACGGTAAACCCTTTGTACTGGTAACGAGACATTATATCTGAGTCCTCGGGGGTGACAACGCATCTACATTTTGATACATAATGGAAGATAAACTTTCTGTCAGGTGGACTGTGTGCTCGTTCACCCTTATTCTATATTTAAAAAAAACAATGTAAAAATTCTTCGGTACTGGCGGGGACCGAATTCAGTTTGCTCGCGTACTAACTTTTATGGCGACCATTTAGCGACCAAGGTAAGACCGGCTCTTTTTCTTTCTATAGTAGTAATGAATAAGTAAATCATAAAATAAAATATTTACCAAATTCAACGTAAGACAATATTTTTTATTAAAAAGCACTCGGCTCGGGTTTGCAGCTAAGTATAACGAATGTATTCACATTGCGGTGCGGTGTTTTTTAATTGGAATATATTTTAAAGTCGGTTGTAGGTGTCAGGAAATTTAAATTTGCTTTTAGCCGCAAATAATTTAGGTTCTAGCTTGTGGAATTTAGTAATACTAGTTGTGTTATTTTAAGGATATTAAAAGGCTAGTGAACAATGACCAAATCTGGTGATAGATTTTGGAAAGAAAATTATTCTAAACTAGCGATCTGCGCTGGTTTTGTCTGGATAGGATACATTAATAAGAATAAGAATATTATTTTATCAATTATTCGTTTTTTTTTTTCGAAAAAATCCTCAAGCTTGTCGGATAATATATAACCTATATCCGTCCCGGCGTTGCTGTTTCATTACAATCGAATAGACAGACCGACAGACAGATACATATTTTACCCTTAGCTCAATAAAAGGCAGTTATTTGGACATTACAGACAGACACTTATTATATGTATGAGAATAGATTAGAATTGTTAATTCAAAATAATTGATGTTGGACTCTATCAAAGGGACGATTTATTATTGAAGTTCTTGCCACGTTTTATGATTATCATATCGGAATAATAACTAGGGAGAGCAAATTGTTTGGTAAAGTTTTAACTATGTATCCAAAGCTATATATTATATAACTGTTTCATATTATTTAATTTTTTTTAACAATAATTACTAACATTTAAATAAAAATAAGAATGAAATAACAGTTAAAAAACACGTCTTTAAAATATAAGATTTTATTTTGTAGAATATGGGTGACAAACGAACACAAAGTCCACCTGATGGTAAGCGGGTGCTGTGTTCCATAGACATCTACATTTATCATCGATCAAGAATCAATCAATCAAAAATGCAGATGCGTTGTCACTTGTCACCCCTGAGGACTAAGATCGAATGCCTTAATTCCTTTAAAAAATGTCTCCGGTTCTCTACACTCACCACACGAAACACAGCAGCATTAAGCTGCTATTTGACGCTTATATTCTGTGAGAGCGTGTTGCTAACCGGTGTTGCTATTCTATATGCAGCGTGGCTCTACCACATATAAAAAAATTGAGCATTTTTGTGTTATTCAATTACATACCTATTATGATGAAATCCTTTTTACGTAATTAATAATTAAGAATTTTATTTTGTATTGCTGTGCCGAACAGGTACAGTTACATATATCTACAGATACCTTATATGGCGTCAGGAAGTCACCTACAATACAGCACCGCCTGTTTAAGCAAATAACAGCACGACGTGACTCAATTCACTTACGTGATTTAAGAATATTCAACATAGTCCCATCAGGAAGTCACCTACCTTACAGCTCCGCCTGCTAAGCAAATAACAGCACGTCTTTTACGTGACTTAAGAATATTCAATATAGTATAAAACCCAGGGTCTAATTGTTAAGACAGCCCAGTAGTAATTAAGTTAATTTATAAGTTAGTTTGTAGTCCATTAATGCTGTGCACTCACATCGTCACAGTAGTTAAGAAGCTTGACCTTTGCCCTACCATACCTCAACTACTGTTTAGTTTTACCACGTAGAAGAGGGAATGAATCGAACCCGGCGCACATGAACTGGGCATCTGAATACTGATTGTATTCAGGTACTCTAGCCTACTAAACCACGCGTTGGTATTATGCTATCCTAGTAGTTAATGACCTAATGGAATCGCGTTAATGGGAGGAACAAAGTTTATTAGAATCAAACACGCTATAGCAATCGGCTTGCATGACAGTCTCATAATTAATTCTGCTTACAATACAAATTATGAAATCGAATCCTGATGGAGGATTCTAGAACACCATGTGTTAGATAACTACAGAATAATTTCTAAATTGAAAGCATTTTCGGCTACAAATATTATGTATTCCTATGTTTATAGTTATTTGCAAAACCAATTACCTACCTGCAAAGTATCTTTCGATGATTCTTTTTTTTATAGAATAAGCGAGACAAACGAGCACATAGTCCACCTGAATCTGATCTGATTCTTCTTCAATCAGCAGATCTTCATTTTAAAACGACAGTAGATTTAAAAAAAACGTTTTAAAAATAAATTTTGTCAAGTTTGGAAATTACAGTGACTTAATTTAGTTTCTGGTTATATAGGTTAAGCGCTCGCTGCAACATTTCATAATACGCAAGTAACCCGGATTCGATCCCCGCCGGTATCAATGATATTGTTAACTGCAATTTTAAGGTCTGATCTACAAATTCAGGTGAGCTGCATGCTCGTTTGCCTTCTCTTATTTATAAGAAAACATACTCGGTGATAAAGGAAAACATCGTGCACGCCTAGGGAGTAAAATATTTTAGAGGATATGTGAAGTCCACCAACACGCACTGGAGGAGCGTGTTAAAGCTCAATAACCCTATCAATAAAACCAGCCAAGTGCGAGTCGGACTCGCGCATGAAGTGTTCCGTACCATCGTTAAACATGTTTCTAGTAGGGGAGCCCCTACTAGAAACGTGTTTAGTTCTAAAATTTCAACTGTCTACCTATTACGGATCATGAGACACAGCCCGCTGACAGACAGACGGACGGACAGCGGAGGCTTAGTAATAGGAATAGAATAGAATATAATAGAATAATTTTTATTCAGTATAGATTACAGTACATAATACTTATTGAAAGTTTTTTTTTTTTACTTTTACCACTGGTTCGCAAAAAAACCTCTGTCCTGAGACGAACCAGCAAGAAACCCAGCGGGACTTTTTATTTAAAAAAAAAACACAATATAAAATATAATATTTTTATAATTGTTATGAAGAAATTTAGAAACATCATGGTAGCGATCACCTCATTCCCAGGAGTTATTTTCAGTCCCAGTATTAGGGTCCCGTTGGTTACCTTTCGGGTACGGAACCCTAAAAATGGAACAAGGCCTGTGCCCAATAGTGGGTCGTACGAGTATTGGCTGAAACTGTGCTAACTTTAATTTTATATCACAGCTTACTATTTAAAGAGACCCTTTTATCAACTAAACGCTCTGTGAGTTTTCACCTTTTTGTTATCAACCAGCTTTCGACCCAAACGGTTTGTTTCGTCATGCGTAATACGTACGACAAAGAAACAGAAAATACACGATTACAAAGTAGATTTCTTCGAATCCTTTCTAGAAAACTAAACAGGTTTTTGTAAAGCTAAGTCTACAGTGCGCTTACATTCGGCTTCATCACAAACTACTATTAGATGCTCGAATAATTGAAAAGAAAAACAAATAAAATTGGGAAACAAAATTTCATTTTCTTACAGATTTCTAATACTTTTGTGTAAGAGCTTTAATTTTATTAATTCAATTTGTCCTCTAGTGCGCAACATCTGTTGTTATTTATCATTGAAATAATATGTACTTACGTACTAGAACAGCTATTTCAAACAAAAAATGTGCCCTACTCATGTCTTCGCGCATGCGCAGGGGAGAGTAGTGTGGCGCATGTGCGGTTGGTTTTTATCATAGATTATAGGTACGACGTTTCGGGTGCTTTACAGCACCCATGGTCACGGGGGGGACTGAGGTGTTTGACGTCATAGTTAGCCCGGCTACCTTCAGTTTTTTAATATTCATTTTTGGTTCGATCTACGCAGAATGAGCTTACAGTATCTTGAAGTTTAGCAGTGGTATACTTGGGTTTGGATTTAATTTTATTAATTATAGGATCCCAAGCATATGGCAGCACCCATCCATCTTCTCTATTGAAATTAGGATGTTTTTAATTTCAATAGCCTCGCGAATCATCCTTGGTAGGAATCGGTGTTCTTTTGCGAGTATTTGTGGTCTATCAAATCTAATGTAATGGCGGGGACGATCTTGAATATGTTCACAAACTGCAGACTTCCCGATACGTCGGTGCTTCAAGTCAGCTATATGTTCTTTTACGCGGGTTTTTATAGATCTTTTTGTTTGTCCTATGTAAGAGAGACCATATTCACAACCCAGCTTGTACACTCCTGCATCTTGTAGAGGGATATGACACTTGACGAATGGTAAAAATTGACTAATCTTCTTCGGCGGCTTGAAGTATATTTTAATGGAAGCTCGCTTCAAGATGTAGCCAATCTTGTCTGTGACTCCTCTGACATAGGGTAGTACAGCAGGCACACGCTCGACTGTGGCTTCACTCGGTCACTGTGACGTAGGCGCGAGACCCGAAGCTTGTTGTCTTGCAGTACTTGCTCGACGTGTTGCGTGACTGTGCAGCTCGGCGGCCAGATGTTTTCTGTCACAGATCCCTCGTCCTCTCTGAAACAAAGATTTTCCCACGGTAGCTAACTGTGATGGATGATGGTGCAATTCACCATTTAAATATCGGAACCACCTTAATTCCATAAACTCTATAATACAATTCACAATGGAGTTAGAGGCAAACAATTCTTTAGCCTTCCTAGATGTTTTAGTCATCCAAAATCCTGATAACACTGTTGGTCACACTGTGTATAGGAAAAAGACTCATACCATTCGATATTTAAATGGTGAATCTCAATATTTATATATCGGTTATTATTAAATACACAATTATTCCTTGCAATATCTAGAACACACCGTGGCATATTTTATCAAGATATTTTTTTTTTATAATCAACACAGCACGTGTCAACTCACTAGCGCCTAGCGTAGTGACTGAGTAAAGTGCGGCGACATCGCCGCAATTGAATGGGACAGTGTAACTAAATGCAGTGTCTCCTCTATTTATGGGGAAAGTCTAAACATAAAAATATAACATATCGCGCCTGTTATCTAGAAGGGAAGGCATAAACTTCGGACTTCCAATTTTCACCATCCTGATACACCTCTCACACTTTTTTTTACATCTATATATCTACGCATATGCTAGTACTCGTAGTTTAAGGGTACTCTAAATTTGATCCATCTTTAATATATCGCCGATTTGGTCGGTAAACTTCCGTCTAGGGCGTCTCTTGCGATTTCGGTCACTGACTTCTCCTGCATAAATTTGCTTTGTCACTCTTTCCACATTCATATTTTCAACACACACTTAATCCTGCAACCGAAGCATTCCTTTCTTAATCCTGGTCACAACATCATCTTGGAAACTACACTCTTCTCGTATCACACAATTTCTCACTCTGTCATTTAGATTCAGCCCTAACACATTCTCCTTAATGACCGCATTTCCAAAGCATTTATTCTACTCTCGTGCTTCTTCTGCCACACCCAACTTTCACTACCATACATTAAAGTAGGGACTAACACAGCATTGTGAATTGCCATACGTGCCTTTTTGGACACATTCTGACTTTCCACAATAGAGTGTAGAGCCCCATTTACTCTATTTCCTGCGTTCACTCGTCGTTCTATATCCTTATCATATCTACCATCCCTGCTAAATACACACCCCAAATACACAAACTCATCTACTTGCTCGACCAATTCCCTTCTATTCTTATTTCACATATCGTTTTACTTTCTTCTCTTACAAAATACATAACTTTCGTCTTACTTGCGTTCACTTTCATTCCCCTTTCTTTTAATGACCTGTTCATTAATGTAACCATCATTTGCAACTCGGCCGCCGACGACGCAAGTATGACTTGATCATCGGCATACAAAAATAGGTTGAACAGCCACGGGGAAGCCACACAGCCCTGTCGGACACCTTAATGGATGCCAAACCAGTCCGAGTAGGCCCCGTTGATCCTGACACAAGCACTGGAGTCCCTATACAGAGACTTCAATGCCTGTATCAACCCAGCGCTCAACCCAAATGAGTTCAGTGTTTGCCATAACACCTCCCTGTCCACTCTGTCATAAGCCTTTTCCAAGTCCACGAACGCACAAAAACCATTTTGGTTTTTGGCCAAAACCTTCTCCGCGATCATGCGCATGGAAAAGATCTGATCCGTACATCCCATTCCCTTTCTAAATCCCGCTTGCACATCCCAAATTTTTCCATCAGTATCTTTCATAACTATTTCAATTAGCACCTTAGCGTACAGATTTCCCACAATGCTAAGAAGGCTGATACCACGGTAGTTTTTACAGTCCTGCTGCGATCCTTTTCCCTTATATATTGGGACTACCACGGCTTTGCACCAGTCTCCCGGTACCCGCTTAAGTTCCCAACACAAATTAAACAAGGTGTACAGCAGGTCTGCCACCACTCCCTCTCCAGCCCTTAGCATTTCGAGTAATACTCTATCATATCCGGCTGCCTTACCTGCTTTCATACTTTTCATTGCTTTAATTATTTCATCTCTCTATCTCTTTTCTCTTCTTTCAGAATTTCTATTTCATTTAATTCAAACGTCTCATCACTCATAAACACGCTTTCAAAGTATTCCTTCCATCTCCTTAAACTCGAAACTTCGTCATTCAGAATACAGCCATTCTGGTCTCGTATAGCATTCATTCTAGGCTGTTTTGAATGTCCTCTGGCAGTTTTTGCGAGTTTCCAGAACATTTTAATATTTGCCTGGAAGTTATCCGATATTCTTCTATCATTCTTATCAGTTCTTTCTTGCTTTTTCCTTTCAACTACTTCTTTTACTCTCTTATTTAGATGTCTAAAGACTGCCTTTTTTCTTTTAATATCATCATTCATACCGCTAGAATGACAAGCCTTGGTTGCTAGTAAATCTAGCCATGCTCTCTTCTTTGCTTCAACTTCCATCCGTACCTCATCATCCCACCATAAAGTGTTATTTTTCCTTTCACTCGTTCTCTTAGTTACACCACATACTTCGGTAGCTGCATCCACCAAACCTTTCTTGACATTATACCACACAGTCTCCAAGTCTGAATCATTCATCCACAATTCATCCATACCACTTATATTTTCTCTCAGTCTACATTTGAACTTCTCTTTCACACCTTCATCTTGTAATATCTCTGTTCTTATACGCTGTAACGCAGTGGTAGACACAGATGTCCGATGCCGCCAACGTCTGAATAGACCATTAATTCGGCATAAGACCAAGTAATGATTCGTCCCTACGTTGGACCCCCGGTAAACCCTTGTATCTGCCACTGCGCTTCTCATTCTTTCATCCACAATTATGAAATCTATCATGCTTCTATCACCACCTCTTTCCCATGTATACATGTGAATCTTTTTTTATGACGAAAGAAAGTGTTCCTCACAAAAATATTCTTTTCCACACATACGGTGAGGAGGCTTTCACCATTCTCATTTGTGCTTTCATCACCAAACGTTCCTAATATACTTTCATAACCAAGCCTCTTCACACCAAACCTTCCATTAAAATCTCCTAATATAACAATATTTTCATTACGCTTGCATTTCATTAGCACCATCCTTACCATCTCCCAAAACTGCTCTCGGATATAAGTGGGCTTAGACATGTCTGGGGCGTAGACCTCTGGAACAAACAACTTCTTTAAGCCCACTTTCATTCGTATCCATAGCAGTCTCGGGCTTACACATTCATACTCTTTCACACAATGACCCATTCTTTCTGAAAGGATGATACCGACTCCCTGGCATGCCCGCTCGGTCTCGTCTACACCAGACCAGTACGCGGTATACATGCCATGTGTAGTGGCATCCTTTCCCTTCCGTTTCGTCTCATTTACACATAACACATCTATTCCTCTATCATACATCATATCGCATTCATCCATCTTATCATTCATTGCTCCACATACATCCAGCGGAGCCAGACGGGCTTCCGCAATCCACTTTTCGTCCCTCCGGGAGACAGAACGTGACGGGTGGCGAACCTCGTCACTATTGGTAAAATTACAGCAGCTGGTGCCGACTGCCATTGCAAGGAAGAAATTAAGTTTAAACGATTTGCCTTCTTTTTATAGAATAAGGATGACTAAACGAGCACACAGTCCACCTGATGGTAAATGAATACTATGGCCTATAGACCATTACATACATTCTCGATTAAGAATCAAAATGCAGATGCGTTGTCACCCCTGAATACTAAGATGGAATGCCTTGTTGCCCGTAAAAAGGTTCTCCGGTTCTTAATTATCATATGAAACACAGTAGCATTAAGCTGCTATTTTACGCTGGTATTCTGTGACTCATTTCTTCATTCATTTCATTCATTTGTGCTACAACCATAATATAGCTGCAGCATAGATCTATCACGTTAAACATTATTATGTGTTTGATAAGTCATAATATTTTGATTTAAGCCAGTGTTCCAATGTAAATACCGGTGGTTATTCTGCCGGCAATGTTTCTGTAAGATTATGCTGATTCGGTGACCGTCTCTTTGCTGCAGCCTAATATTAATTATAAGATTTTTTATATAGCAATGTACATTATTTATTTCTTTCTTTCTTTCTAAAAAGCTAGGCTAGTTGAATGCCGAAGTGTAATTAGTCGTCCACTTAAATTGCTACTTAAATAATTAAGCTGAAATATGTGGCAAAAAACAAAGTTAATAATTAGGGCTTATACATTAGGCTGAAATATGTTCCAAAAATCAATGTTAATAATTAGGGTTAATAAATAGTTACTAATTTATTAAATGACAAAAATTTGTAAAGGGAAAGTTGTAAAGTATTTCACGAGTTACTTATTTATTTAACAAATGGCAAAAGGTCAAAATTTTTCGGCTTCAAAACGCTTGGATGGAGTTAACAGCTAAGTATTACGGATGCTTTCGCATTGCGGTAAAGGTGGGTTGTTTAATTCTAAAATATTTTAAAGTACCCTCGCCTGGGTGACATTTTTGCGTAAAATTGAAATAATATTTTACAGTACTCGTATTCAATTTACTTCTTTTAATACTTCAATTAATGAAACCCTTATCTGGGAAGATTTAGTTCCGTATTTTTAGCAAAATGAAGAACGAATTTTGAAACTGAAGGAGCTTATTAAACGTCATATTGCTAAGACTTCTTCGAATAATAACAAATAAATGTTGAAATTAACATAGGTAGGATCTGTCATAGTGACATTTGACAGATAATAGCGTCAATATCTTTTGACTTCTAATACTGTGAGCGATAAACTAGACGAACAGTATGGTCATTTAAAAAAACACCTTTGCACATTTGAAGTAATATGAAATAATGTCTTCCAGATAGAATTTCGGTTATAAAGGCCGGCCTAAACGGAGACTAGCCATCGGCCCAGGACAGGATTATAGTGCCCAAGTGTATGCGCAAGCACAGGTGCACTCTCTATTACTTCACTCCCATAGTCCGATGGGACAGCAAACCGACAAGACCGGAGAGAGATCAGGCGCAGGACCAACGGCTTTACGTGCTTTCCCAGGCACGGGAATGAGACACCGGCAACTTCCTGACTCCGGGCAGCTACTGAGAATTCCTTAATGGAAAAACTCAGTAACTGTTTTTTTTGGCCCGACCCGGGATTCGAACCCGGGACCTCATGATCAGCAATCGCGCTTACAACCACTAGACCAACGACGCAGTCACATTGCATTGAAGTAATATGTACGACGTATTAGAATAGACATTGCGAAAATCTGTGCGGCAGTGTGAGGCGCGTGGTCGGAGACACAGAGTGCCTTCTTATGGTACGAACTAATTAAGTTTGAGCCCTTGGGCTCCAACGCGTGTTGCATACAACGAAGTCTCGGCGTCTCTTTTAGTGCGTTGTATATATTGCTTCAATGCCCCTGCACTAGGATGTTCTCCCTCATCTTGAAGGTAGTTTACATATATAAATTTTACAAAGAGAAACATCCAGACCCGGAACAATTATTTGTAGGCCATACAAATATTTGATCCGTACGTGATTCGAAGCCGCGGCTAACAGCGCCGTAACTTATTGTTAAGCCAGTGCAACACGGGGCCGCCATTGTAGTATAAATTCTTTGAAAAACCTTTTAAAACTGTTGCCTCTGAAAATCCTCGTTAGATCTTTTAATATCATTTAACTGTAATTTTAAGTTACTATTCACGTATTCCACGACAAAGAAAACGTTCTTAAAGCAATCCCTAAGTCACAGAAATAAATTATGCACTCCTATTTCACCCTCTTCTCTCTCCAATACTCTCTCAGTAATCAGAAGAGGCTTGGGCTCAGCGCTTAAACATTTATAGGCTGTTAAGTTTTTAAAGAGATTTAATTTGAAATGCAAATTATTTTTTCTATGGTTGTATGAAAATATGGCCTTATTTTCATACAACCAAATATCAGTTATACGTGGCAGAGCCAAGCTGCAGCTATATTATGGTTGTAGCACGAATGAGTTGCCTCGACCGGGAAAGTACCACGCTCTCACAGAATACTAATGTGTGTGTTTCGTTTGGCGAGTGTAGAGAACGGAAGACCATTTTTACTGGAAACGAGGCGTTCCATCTTAGTCCTCAGGGGTGAGAACGCATCTGCATTTTGATTCTTAATCGAGGATAAATGTAGATGTGTATGGGTCACAGCATCCACTTACCATCAGGTGGACTGTGTGCTTATTTGTCACCCTTGATCTATAAAAAAATATAACAATTAGCTTTATTATAGCTTACATGCGTCCCACTATTGGTCACAAGCCTTATCTCATTTCTGAAAGGTTTATGGAACTATTAGACCGCCGGGGTGCTCCAGTGCGTGTTGACGGACTTCACATGTCCTCGAATTATTTTATTCCTTACTTATATTAGTTTCAAATAGAGGTTAAATTTTGATGCGTGAATTTCTTATTATGATTTCTATAGTAGGCGACGCCTTGTAATGGCGACTTTAGATAATTCACTACCCTATATCATCTCGTGTTCGTCGTAAGTGACGACAGAGGGACACTGAAACAGGAGATGGGCAGCACCTTTTTGGTTGCCTGGAAGAGATCACTATGTAGTGATAAGGCCGCCAAATTGTACATATAATCTGCTTTTTGTTATCTTATTTGTATATTTGTTTGTGGTGTAAAATAAAATATTATTCATTCATTCATTCATTCACCTTACTGAAAATAAGTTTATTTAAGTCTTTAAAAGAAAACGTAACTAACACATTAGATTTTCTCTTGTAATGTGGAGGAAGTAGACAAACATAAATTGCACAAGGAAAAACGTCGCGCGGAACAATTATTTGTAGGCCACACACATACTGGGTCAGTACGGGATTTCAACTAATTTAATAAAAAAATTATATATATCCCTATATTTGTATATTTGGGATGTTTATTTAGCAGGGATGGTAGATATGATAAGGATATAGAACGACGAGTGAACGCAGGAAATAGAGTGAATGGGGCTCTACATGCTATTATGAAAAGTCAGAATGTGTCAAAAAAGGCACGTATGGCAATTCATAACGCTGTGTTAGTGTGCTTGTAGTTGTGCTTTAATGTATGGTAGTAAAAGTTGGGTCTGGCAGAAGAAGCATGAGAGTAGAATAAATGCTATAGAAATGCGGTCATTAAGGAGTATGCTAGGGCTGAATCTGAATGACAGGGTGAGAAATAGTGTGATAAGAGAAAAGTGTGATTTGCAAGATGACGTTGTCACCAGGATTAAGAAAGGAATGCTTCGGTGGTTTGGTCATGTAGAAAGAATGAACGAGGAAAGAGTGACAAAGCAAATTTATGTTGCAGAAGTGAACGGAAGAGTCGGGAAGGGACGCCCTAGACGAAGGTTTATCGACCAAATTGGCGATATATTGAAAATGGGCCAGATTAGGAGTACCCTTAACCGACGAGCGTGTATGCGTAGATATATGGATGTAAAGGAGGCGAGAGAAGTGTGTCAGGATCGTGCCAAATGGAAGTCCGTAGTCTCTGCCTACCCCTCTGGGAGACAGGCATGAGTGTTTATGTTATGTTATGTTATATATCCCCCTTATCATGCAATCACCATAGATTGCCTCATAAGGGGGATATGCTAAATATAGGCCTCCTCCATGGGAGACCTATATTTAGCAGTGGAAAGAGATGATGGTGATAATGATAATCATGATTTCTAATGAATCTTTAATTTGCGTGCTGGTTAACTATGATATCAGGATACTTATAGAATAAAGGGTGACGCGCCATCACACCGTAATCCCTGTTGGTTAGTAGATGATGCAGCCCAAAGGCACTTACAACTATCCTTGGTTAAAAATCAAAATGCAGATGCGTTTATCATTGAGGGTTCAGGTAGAACGCCTCTTTACCAGTGAAAATATTCTCCGGTTCTAATACTGGCCATACGAAACAGCAACAACCGCAACAATATACTGATATTTCACGCTAGTATTCAGTGTAAGCGTCACAGTTTTTTGAAGTAATCTCGTGACGGTCAAATGACTTAACGTGTCTCACACCTTTAAACTACTCCCCGTTGCCCGTTGTTAGTATTTCTCATCTAGAATATCCGAGATGCATATATACCGCATACAACCGAAGGTTCTCTCTAGCCTTTCCCATTGGTGCCTCTTACACTCACGATACTTGACTTGAGAAATTAGGGTGCTTATGTCTCTCCGGTCATGTCAGCTTGTCGTCTATTTTTAAGGAATAGAGAGTGCACCTGTATTTGCGCCTACACTCTTCCGCTATAACCCTGTCCGGCCGCCGTGAAACGAAATTTGGTCTGGAGGTCATCGTTATGATCATAGTATCGATAGCAGCATGTTCAGAAGCAAAGCAATTGTACCAAGTAGCCTCGTTCTCAGATTTCCATAAAGCGAATGAAAAGAGATGAGTTTTAAAATAACATAAATTTAATAATCTCGTGGGTCGCATCGCAAGTATTATTTACAGTAGCAGTGCAACATTCGAACCGAGTCTGAGTGCACCCGAGAGATGTTGCTTTGCTTTGTCAAATAACATACGACTTAGGAAAGCAAATAACTATGAGAGCAGAGGTATATCACTGCAATAAGATTATTTACTTAATGATTACTTATATTTACACGAACACTACACATTAAATGAAACAAATTTTACGGATTTTATCGCGTCTATGCTTGGGTTTGGATTTATTTTATTAATTAGAGATCCCAAGCAGATGGTAGCACCTTCTAGCTTCTCTATTGAAATTAGGATGTTTTTAATTTTAATAGCCACGCAAATCATCCTTGGTAGGAATGTTCGTGATAGGAAGTGTTCTTTTGTAAGGATTTGTGGTCTATCAAATCTGATGTAATGGTGGGGACGATCTTGAACATATTCACAGACTGCAGACTTCCCGGAACGTCGGCTGCAGACTTCCCGGAACGTCGGTGTTTCATGTCAGCTATATGTTCTTTTACGCGGGTTTTTATACATCTTTTTATTTGCTTCTTTTGTTTAAAAAAGTGGTGGTACCACAGTAAGATTTTTTCCTGTACCATGGAGTTTGTTTTGTCAAGATGGTCGGTGGTTTCTCAGATGTATGTACTGAAAACGGTAAGAATGCAGGAACTCGATTCACGTAAGTGGCTCTGGGCCGTGTTTTGTGGCATTCCTTCGGGGCCTGTGCTCAGCAGTGGACTTGTGAAGGGTAACAATGATGATGGTTATGAAATATAAATACAACAAGTCGGTAGTAGGTTTCAACGTAATAGAGCCACACTCCAGTTATTTTATGACAGCACGAATGGGTTGGCTAGACCGGGGAAGGACTACGCCCTCATAGAATACCAGCGTAAAATAGCAGTTTAATGCTGTGTGTGCTGCTGTGTTTCGTATGGTGAGTTTAGAGAAGCGGACACCCTTTTTACTGGAAATGATACATTCCCTCTTAGTCCTCAAGGGTGACAACGTATCAGCATTTTGATTCTAAATCGAGGGTAGATGCAAATGTTTATGGGCCACAGATTCTCTTACCATCAGGCGGATGGTGTATTCGTTTGTCACTCTTAGTCCATAAAAAAAAAAACAAAATGAACAACGATAAATAACATATCGTTCAAATAATTGCTTACAAAATGGCCGGGTAAGGTAATTATGTTCCGGGTAATTAGTCTTAATCATAGGGCTTATCAATGTCGATATCAATAATTTGAGGTACAAATCATTATCTGTCGTAATTACTTTCAAATTATGTTGTGGTTTTTCTGATAAAATAACTGCTTTTATAAAAGATAATATAAAATATGAATGTAATAATAATGTATGTTAAAGTCTACTGCACGGGAATCAGAGATTTTAGAGCATTCTTCGAAACAAAATTTTTGTCCATAAAAAGTTATCCAAACTTTGAAAAAATGGAAGCCTGGATAATATGATGAATAAGGAAGAGTCTCTAGCTCAATTATTCTCATTCAATTCGTAAGTTAAGTTCCTTTTTTTCGCCAATTTGAATTTGAAATTTTGTAATATTGTTTTAACATTTAACGAGGTCATTTGAGACGGAATCGCTCCTACTATTGTCTTCAGTTCGTCATTAACTTTGTTCTCTGTTCAACCACATGGTTCTTTGTGAGGTCATAATTTCCCGAAAGAAAGCGAATGTACCAATAATCTTTCGTCGATGGTACTAGGTCCGTTTACATCATTGATATTGCGTACCGTGCGTCTCAAACGTTTCCATCTCCGAAGTTATATTCACAAATAACGCGATTTTTCCTAGTGTCCATGACTATAAATATTGCGATATTGCAGTAAAAACAAAACCCAAATCAACAAATGAAAAAAAGATTATGAAAAAAAAACTTACCCGTAAAAATACAATTTATTTGAATTTAGAATGACGAGCTGTAATATGGCGCTACACACGTTAGCGTGTAGGTCGATAGTTATTATGATAGAAACAGAAACAGAAACTTTTTTTTATTCAATATAGATTATAAATAATACTTATTGAAAGTCACTCTTTTGTTTAATTACCACTGGTTCAAAAAAACCTCTGTCCTGGGAAGAACCAGCAAGAAACCCAGTGGGACTTTAAAAAAAAATAACAGCTTACAATCATGTATGTTACACAATTAACAACATAAAACAAATTAGAAATAGCTTGGTAGTGAACACCTCATTCCCAGGGGTTATTATCATCCATAAATTCCTTAATATTATAATAACCCTTTTTATACAAACTTTGTTTAATAAAGTTTTTGAACTTTGAGCAGGTCAAATTTTGCATATTTTCTGGGATTTTGTTGTAAAAGCGTATACATCGCCCCAAGAATGAATTACTGACTCGATGGAGTCAAATAACTGGTACTACTAGCTTGTGTATCCTAGTATTTACAGAATGAATATCACTTATTTTTGTAAAACTACTTTTATTTTTGTGTACGTACATTACATTTTCATAAATGTATTGAGAGGCCAAAGTTAATATATTAATTTCCTTAAATTTTTGTTGCAGCGACTCTTTAGGCTTTTAATCATAAATTGCTCTTATGGCCCTCTTCTGTAAAACAAATATAATTTCAGTGTCAGCTGCGTGTCATTTGTGATATATTTTTGTGATATATTAGTCAATTTGGCAATGGATAGGGGGCTCTCAAGGGATACGATGCGTAGTCTGATTTGCGTAGTTTGGATTTATGTGAGAAAATGTGCAACAGGCTTACCCAAGTTGACTTTTGACAATTGTTAACGCTTATAAAAAAAAATAAGAGTTTAAAAAAAACTTAAACAACACGCCTAGGTCATGAGCTGTGATGACCCTGATAATTATTTTATTTTATCCTGATAATCCTAATCAGTATACTAGGATAAAGTTATTAAATTATTCTATTGTCATTGGTCCTTGATACGAGTGCATATTTTCAAGGCAATCGGCCGTCTAAAAGTTGGTTAAAATTACATTAAAAGATTCCATTACATAGATAGATACACGCGAAGCTAAAAAAAGCGTGTTAAAAATTATAATAATTAGGTCACATATCACAATGTTTGTTAAGTCAAGTGACAATGAATTTTTAAGGTTTTCCGTTAGCGTATTGTCTAATGCAGAGTTGCCTTTTCCCGATAGGTAAAAAAAATTCACGATCTATGTGATGGCGGTGTAAGAAAATCGATCACTCCATATGGAGAAGGACGCTATTAGAGAAACTGGAAAGGACTCATAGCTTTTGAAAGATGGCCGGTATACGTTCGTTTTTCGCCAGAAGTAAAATACCCAAAGTCTAAATCGAAGGAGCGAAATTTACTAAGGTACTGGACTACCACGGCTATATTCGAGTATATTATATTTGTCCGTGTGTATGTGACCTTTTAAACAGCTCGACCGATTTTAATGAGATTCTGTGTGTGATTAAGTTGATTCGAGAGTGGTTTAGATTCATAACTGGACACGGTAGGTGGCGCTCTTGTCGAGATCCAGAAATCACCCGTGCTAAGCCGGGGCGGGTTGCTAATTGCCATGCGTTAGTCTCGCAAAAACTCGAAAATTGTTCGACCTATTTTGATGAAATTTTTTGTGTGTCCATTATTGAATCGGTTAGGTGGCGCTGTTGCCGAGATCCAGAAATCACCCGTGCTAAGTCGGAACAGGTCGCTAGTAAGTGATAAAGATGATAGATCCATCCATTACAGCCTATACAATACACTGTTGAACATAGGTCTCCCCAAAGATTGCCTCATAGGGGCGATTTTGCCATAGTAAGCGCTAAGCGCACAGGTATGATCTACTAGGGCCTAAAAATTAAGATTACAACGTTTTGTCGCATGAAATCGTATCTCGCAATCATATTGTACATATAAGTGATGTAAAAAGCACATTGTCAGAAAGATAAATGATTGTTGAACTTATTAATATATTTTTTTAAATCGATTAATTGCTATTTTTACATAAAAAAGGGGTTTTAGTGGCTTATGGCGTGGATTTATCAAGTCCCCATGGCTTCGTAAACACCATGACTTTTGAAAATATCAATTGCAATCCCGATAAATCCCATTCGAATTGCAATCCCGATAAATCCCATTTCGCTAAACATCTCTTGGACACTGGACATAACCTAACCAGCGACCACTTCTTTAAAAACCTGCTCTCTAATAACGGATAGCCTCGCGATATGGTCGTTCGTCACCTTCACTTTAGTGAAAAATTATTAGTGAAAAATTGTGTGTATTTAAACTACTTTAAAAATCCGTATAATCATGTTATACGTGATTTTTTTAATGCGCTTAGGGCATGCTGAATTGGATCTACCAATATTTATTTATTTATTATTTTTTTGGTTGTTATCAGAAAGATGCCGCTGTTTCAATTTTCCTCCTGTTTCTTAACCGTGTAGTGGGAGTGTAAGAATATCCACTAACCCTTATCGTCCTGTGTCGTTAGTTCCTACAGAGGGAAGATGATTGATATTGAAAAGGAAATAAGTGATAATTATTCAATTATTAGTTTATAGACTTGATGGAAAACGTCCGCTTGAATAATGAATGTTGTGGAACGATGAAAATTATTGTTATTAAGTTGATATCAAAGGTACAAAAGAAGAAGCATTTATGTTTCTGTGTTTTGAGAATGACTTATTAATAGACGATAGTTATTTTGTTGTTGGAATGAAAATGGTTAATGGGTTTATTGATTTATTCATTATTACATGACATTTTGTTGACGGAAAATTTAATATAACTTTTTTTATTAAACAAGGGTGACAAACGAGAACATAGTCCACCTGACGATAAGTAAATGCTGTAGCACATAGACATCTACATTTATCCTTAATTAAGAATCAAAATGCAGATGCGTTGTCACCCCTGAGGATTAAAATGGAATACCTTGTTTCCAGTAAAAAGGATCTCCGGTTCTCTACACTCACAGCTGATATTTTATGCTGGTATTCTGTGAGAGCGTGATCCTACCCCGATCGAGCCGACCCAATTTATCTAATCTATTACCACCGGTATACAGTAGTTAATATCCTTAACGTATTATTTGTGCTCGTGAGTGAGCATCTTCCTAATAACAGCTAAAACTAAAAACTGCGGTTGCCATCCTACCAAGCGTGGCAACTATCGCAAGTATCCCTCATATGAGGAAATCTATTACGGAGGTCTATGTTCAATACTCGAATTTAATAGGCTGTAATGATGATGATGATGGTGAAGATGATGATAATGACTAGAAATCTGAGTCGTTATTTAGAGAAAGTCTCGAGTTTTAACTTAAACTCCACAATGTTGAAATCTGATTCCAGTACATACTATACTCCACAAATTGACAATGTTGTGTTTGAGCTTAAACTTGTGATTTTCTCTGAATACCGCCCTTAGAGATATATAGACGATAGACATAGAAGAAATTGTTTTTAGTTACGTGCATAATGCGTTGTCAAATCAAAAAAACCAAGTCACATGCTAAAATAGTAACTCTTAAATTATACGTTTGCTGTAGGATATTCAACCTTAAATGAGTCCCAAATTAAAGTTTGTTGTATCACGGCGCCGAAACGGATACAAGAACCTGACATTTAGATATCCATTGGAGAACTCGATTCATAATTTTCGCCTAATACCTCACCACACCTTTTTTAACCGAGTTCAAAAGAACTGGGAGGTTTTATACTCGATGCGTATGTTTTTTCATGTCTTTTTGTATATGTATGATTGTAAGATATGGTACAAAGAAATGAAACTTCGAAGGAGTCTCAGTAATCTATTTTAATGTACTATTTAACTTGTACACAATTATCTTAAACATATTAAATAGGAAATGCTACCAGTTTGAGGATCGAAAGGTACTAATTTTATGTCCGTTGGCTGTTACAATGACGACATATGAAAACGTATTGGATTGCTATTGGTAGAATAATTCACAATGTGTATGCAATCTAAAATGATCTTCAATATATCGCCAATATGGTCGATAAACCTTCGTCTAGGGCGTCCCTTCCCGACTCTTCCGTTCACTTCTGCAACATAAATTTGCTTTCTCACTCTTTCCTCGTTCATTCTTTCTACATGACCAAACCACCGAAGCATTCCTTTCTTAATCCTGGTCAAAACGTCATCTTGCAAACCACACTTTTCTCTTATCACACTATTTCTCACCCTGTCATTCAGATTCAGCCCTAGCATACTCCTTAATGACCGCATTTCTACAGCATTTATTCTACTCTCATGCTTCTTCTGCCAGACCCAACTTTCACTACCATACATTAAAGTAGGGACTAACACATCATTATGAATTGCCAAACGTGCCTTTTTTGACACATTCTGACTCTTCATAACAGCATGTAGAGCCCCATTCACTCTATTTCCTGCGTTTACTCGTCGTTCTATATCTTTATCATATCTACCATCCCTGCTAAATAAACATCCTAAATATACAAACTCATCCACTTGCTCAATCAACTCCCCTTCTACTCTTATTTCATATAACGTTTTACTTTCTTCTCTTTCAAAAACCATCACTTTCGTCTTACTTGCGTTCACTTTCATACCCCTTTCTTTTAATGACCAGTTCATTAAAGTAACCATCATTTGCAACTCGGCCGCCGACGATGCAAATATGACTTGATCATCGGCGTACGAAAGGCATTTGACGGTTAACTCAACCATTCTCAACCCACATTCTTCAACTTTCAAAGTTTGCAAACAACTGTCCATAAATAGGATAAACAGCCACGGGGAAGCTACACAGCCCTGTCTGACACCTTTTTGGATGCCAAACCAGTCCGAGTAGATCCCGTTGATCCTGACACAAGCACTAGAGTCCCTATAAAGAGACTTCAATGCCTGTATCAAACCAGCGCTCAACCCAAATGAGTTCAGTGTTTGCCATAACACATTCCTGTCCACTCTGTCATAAGCCTTTTCCAAGTCCATGAACGCACAAAAAACTTTCTGGTTTTTGGCCAAAAACTTCTGGATGGAAAAGACTTGATCCGTACACCCCATCCCCTTTCTAAATCCAGCTTGCACATCCCAAATTTTTCCATCAGTTTCTTCCATAACTTTTTCAATTAACACCTTAGCATACAGTTTACCCACAATTCTAAGCAAGCTAATGCCACGGTAGTTTTTACAGTCCTGCTGTGACCCTTTTCCCTTATATATTGGGACTATAACGGCTTTGCACCAGTCTTCCGGTACCCGCTTCAGTTTCCAACATAAATTAAACAAGGTGTACAGCAGGCCTGCCACCACTCCTCTCAGCCCTTAGCATTTCAGTGATACTCTATCATATTCGGCTGCCTTACCTGCTTTCATGCTTTTCATTGCTTTCATTATTTCATCTACACTTATCTCCCTACCTCTCTCCACTTCTTTCGGAATTTCTATTTCACTTAATTCAGACGACCCTTCACTCATAAACAAGCTTTCAAAGTATTCCTTCCATCTCTTTAAATTAGAAACTTCATCATTCAGCATACAGCCATTCTCGTCCCGTATAGCATTCATTCTAGGCTGTATTGAATTTCCCCTGGCAGTTCTTACGAGTTTCACATTTTAATATTTGCCTGGAAGTTATCAGATATCCTTCTATCATTCTTATCCGTTCTTTCTTGCTTTTTCCTTTCAACAACTTCTTTTACTCTCTTATTTATACGTCTAAAGTCTGCCTTTTTTCTTTCAATCTCATCAATCATACCGCTAGAATTACCAGCTTTGGTTGCTAGTAAATCTAGCCATGCTCTCTTCTTTGCTTCAACTTCCATCCGTACCTCATCATCCCACCACAACATATTATTTTTCCTTTCATTCGTTCTCTTACTTACACCACATACTTCGGTGGCTGCATCCACCAAACCTTTCTTGATATTATACCACACAGTCTCCAAGCCTAAATCATTCATACACAATTCATCCATACCACTCATATTTTCTTTCAGTCTACATTTGAACTTCTCTTTCACACCTTCATCTTGTAACCTCTCTATTCTTATACGCTGTAACGCAGTGGTAGACACAGATATCCGATGCCGCCAACGCTTGAATAGACCATTAATTCGGCAAAAGACCAAGTAATGATCCGTCCCTACGTTGGATCCCCGGTAAACTGCGCTCCTCATTCTTTCATCCACAATTATGAAATCTATCATGCTTCTATCATCACCTCTTTCCCATGTATACATGTGAATCCTCTTATGGCGAAAGAAAGTGTTCGTCACAAAAAGATTCTTTTCCACACATACGGTGAGGAGGTCTGCACCATTCTCATTTATACTTTCATCGCCAAACGTTCCTAATATTCTTTCATAACCAGACCTCTTCACCCCAACCCTTCCATTAAAATCTCCTAACATAATAATATTTTCATTTACCTTACATTTCATCAACTGCTCTCGGATATAAGTGGGCATAGAAATATCTGGGGCGTACACCCCTAGCACAAAAAACTTCTTTAAGCCCACTTTCATTCGTATCCATAGCAGCCTTGGGCTTACACATTCATACTCTTTCACACATTGACCGACTCCCTGGCATGCCCGCTCGGTCTCGTCTACACCAGACCAGTATGCGGTATACATGCCATGTGCAGTGGAATCCTTTCCCTTTCGTTTCGTCTCATTTACACATAACACATCTATTCCTCTATCATTCATCCTTTCGCATACTTCATTCATCTTATCATTCATTGGTCCATATACATTCAGCGTAGCCAGACGGGCCTCCGCAATCCACTTTTCGCCCCTCCGGGAGACAGAACGTGACGGGTGGCGAACCTCGTCGCCGGTTTTCTTCCCGGAGATTCTTCGCACCCCTGCCCCATTAAAGGGGCGCCGGGAACTCGGGGCCATTTCTTTTAATTGCTGGCTCATGGTGCGAACTAAGGGTTGGTAGCTTTTACGTCGCTACCATACGGCGAGGAGCCGAGTCAATACTTTCGGCTTTGTCGCTCGTTTAGCACCACCCGAGGGACACGTGTAGGGTGGGCCTAGGGTTAGGTGGTCAAAGCCTACGGACGCGAGCGACTCATCCCCCGGTTATATCACGCATGATAAATTTAAAGTAATCTCTACCCCTAAGGTTGGTGAATAGGGGATTAATAATTTAAAGTAACTAATGAGATCACATTCTAATTATTATCTTGAGCTTGTGATAGAAACAGAAACAGAAACAAAAACTTTTTTATTCAATATAGATTTTTTTTATAGGATAGGTTGACAAACGAGCACACAGTCCACCTGATGATAAGTGGTTGCTATGACCCATAGACATCTACATCTATCCTCAATAAAGAATCAAAATGCAGATGCGTTGTCACACGTGAGGACTAAGATTAAATGCCTTTTTTCCAGTAAAAAGGGTCTCCGGTTCTCTACACTCACCATACGAAACACAGCAGCATTAAGCTGCTATTTTACGCTGGTAATCTGTGAGAGCGTGGTCCTTCCCCGGTCGAGCCAACCCATTCGTGCTACAACTATACTATTAATATAGCTGCAGCATGGCTCTACCACTTAAAACTAAAGATTATAAATAATACTTATTGAAAGTCACTCTTTTGTTTAATTACCACTGGTTCGAAAAAAACCTGTCCTGGGAAGAACCCATAGACATCTACATCTATCCTCAATAAAGAATCAAAATGCAGATGCGTTGTCACACGTGAGGACTAAGATGAAATGCCTCTTTTCCAACATGTATGTTACACAATTAACCACACAAAACAAATTAGAAATTGCTTGGTAGCGATCATCCCCTTCCCAGAGGTTATTATCATCCATAAATTCCTTAATATTATAATAACTTTTTTTTTATACTAACTTTGTTTAATAAAGTTTTAGAACTTTGAGCAGGTCAAATTTTGTATATTTTCTGGGATTTTGTTGTAAAAGCGTATATATCGCCCCAAGAATGAATTACTGACTCGGTGGAGTCGAGTAACTGGTACTACTAAATACTAGACCATATTTCTTGTTTTACTCAAAAAGGTAAAAAATTTGAACTTTGCTAAAATTTCAAGCTTCATTCGTTATCATCAATATACTATGTATGTATTAGCATTGACTTCAGAAGCTATTATGTGTATATTATTTTGTTCGTTTTTAGTTTCTGAAGTCGGTATTTATTTTTATAATAAGGTCGGGGATAAAGTTTCTTCGTATTTTATATACAAAATCAAGACATTTGTTTTCAAAATTTAATTACATTTAATTATAATATGTATGTGCCATTATGTTCAATAACTTGATGCCATCTTGTAGGTAGTGACATAATCCCGTTGCTTTTCTTATCTTGGGATTTTTGATTAAAAAAATGCGACAAGTAGTCAAAAGTCAAAAAATGTGACAATCCTCTCTTGATGTTAACCTAACATTTGAACATGATCTTTTTCGCACGTTCTTATCGTAGTTGATCCATTTATCATCACCAGTGATCAATCTTTTCAAAAATGGTTTGCTTTCATTACGTTTCAATAGAGAATCGCAAATGAGTACACGAGTCATTAGGTTTCTTGCAGTGAACTCCTGTGGTACCCAAATATCGAGCTTTTTTGTATAGCCAGACTTTTTCAAATGGGTCAAAACTGTTTTGTGGTCAATCCTCAATTCCTCGGCTATGTTGTAACTACTAATATGCCGATCTTGCTCCACTTTTTCAAAAATGGCATCGAATTTATCCATATGAGGGCGACCAGAGCGAGCTGCATCTTTGACATCAAAATTCCCGGACTGAAAACGCTTGAACCATCTTTGTGCTACTCTTAGTGACACTGCATTAGGTCCTTAAACGTCACAAATTTTTTCGCGACTTGAGCCGCATTTTTCCCTTTTTAGGCTTCCGTAGTTAAACAAAAAGGAACCCTTATAGTTTTGCCATGTCCGTCCGTCCGTCCGTCCGTCCGCGGTTATACTCAGAGACCCTAGGTGTTACAAATTTGTAATTTGGCACAGTAATAGATATTAATTACGCCCAAAAAACTGTGAAATAACATCTTACATTTATTTTTATTTTGGGTACCCATACATGTAAATGAAGGATGATTTACCTGTATGGGAGGTACAAAAGTCCGTTTGCGAAATATTTAGCTTTAAAGTGGTATTTTTCATTAAGTCATGTGACCCCCCCCTCTCTCTACTAACTAAACCACTGTTTTTGGAAATGTGAAAGTATACACGATAGTAGTATATATAATGAAGTTAAGAGAAAAACTATCACAGCTAAGAAGAATTAACAAGTTCACGAGTAATAGTCAACCAACTTATAAAATGCACTTGGATTAGTAAAAATTTCGTTACAACTCCATAGAAAATGACCTAAAACTAGCTGCATTATAACTTTGTAATTTTAAGGCCCATTTTTAGTCGTTATGGCGGTCAAACCGCGAACTCAATATGCTCATTGCCAAGAAAGCCCACGTATTGTGACATGGAACTACGGAACTGGCTTGGCCACTTGGCCAGTTTTTTGTAATATAACTTCAGAATGTATCGAATTTCTTCGTTAGATTCACTCGCTTTGACGGACAGAAAAACAATTGAAAAATGGCGGGAAAGTGTTTTTACTTTTTATTTTTATTTTTCTCAATGTTCTCTATGTATTGATATTAAAACCAGCCAGATACAAGCAGCACAACCAAAGAGATTTTTCTTCAATTTTATACAAACGAAATGCGAAGAAACTTTTTTCCTGACCTAAAATTTTAATTATTACATATCGGAATTTATATCAAATCATATTATGTTATGATCCGGAGACCCTTTTAATTGCTAACGAGGCAGCCTATGATATCCACAGAAGTGACAACGCATCTGTATTTTGAATATTGATCTATGATATCTGCAGGTTTTGGAGAAGAACAGTGGTAACTCAGGGACTAAGCGCAAATTCGACAGTATGCGAGCAGCCCGGCTTCGAACCACCAATGAAATGATTAATTGCAATTTTAAGTGCTGATTTACCACGTGCTCGCCGGTGAAGGAAAACCTGCATGTCTGAGAAACTAAAAAAAAAAGATATGTGAAGTCCGCCAACACGCGTTGGCACAGCGTAGCGCAGCAGACACTTCCTTTCCCTTAACCCCTTTTAGAAAAGAGAGCGGATCTTTGCCCAGCAGTGAAATAGTTACTGTAAATTTGCTTATTTTTACCTTTATAAATGCAGTTTTCTATGGGCCACAACATCTGCCAACTATCTGGTATACCTACACGGTGTAGTCGTTTAAAGTTACTTTTACGAAAAATAATCCCACCAAAAGTTTAAAATTATTTGGTTGTTTAAGTTTTCAGTGTGCAGTTTTCGACCTAGCTAACTTCAGCCTTAGAACATGTTAAGCACGCTTAAAGCCTCTTGCACGGTGTTTGTATGCGGGCTCACATCTGCCTTCACTTAAGAAGTTTCTTGTATTAGCATACATTTAACATATGGCTTTGAGGTCTTCATTCAAAGCGCTATGTGTTCTATTTGACTTTAAAGGGAGTAAAAAAGACATATTCAGTATTTTAAGCTTTACTGTTATATGCTAATATTGCTATTTCATATTTTTATAAAAAAAATTTTCATAGAAGTGAGAGTGATAAAGGGGCACGCAGTTGCTATGCTTGGCAGACAGATTGGCAACCGCAATTTTTTAGTTTTTAGTGGTTATTAGGAAGACGCTATTGCCCATATCCTGATTTGTTTCCCTTTGTCGCCTCTAACTATATCCACGGGATAACAAGGGGAAGTGGATATTCTTTACCACCACTGCACGGTCAGTTCATCCAATTGTAAGCTTTCTGTATAAAAAAATATTTAGTGTGAGTGTGGTCTCTCTCCAGACAAGCTGACCCATTTTGAGGCAGCTGTAATAAAGTAGTGTGGCTTTACCAGTTTATAAAATACTATATCAATATTTAGTTCCACAACCAAAATGAAAATCGTCAAGTAAAAGTTATTTTTATTCCTTATATTAACACTAGCGTCTTTCCCCGGCTCTCCTGGATAGAATCTATTAATGAGGCGTAATTTAGATTTAAGATAATCTAAATAAAACAACATATATTTTATCCATTTATTAGTTTTTTTCCCAAAAAAAAAAAAGTTTTTCGAATAAAATATAGCCTAGATCCCTCCTGGCATTGCTATCTATCTGTCCGTAAAGTTTTATCACAATCGGTTCAGCTATTCCGAAGATTAGCCCGAACAGACAGACAGGCAGGCAGACAGACAAAAATTTTAGAAATGGTCATATAAGCCTTAATAGCACGCAAATAATCTCCTAAATAGAATAGAATAGATCTTGTAGGTAGTGACATAATCCCGTTGCTTTTCTTATCTTGGGATTTTTGATAAAAAAAATGCGACAAGTAGTCAAAAGTCAAAAAATGTGACAATCCTCTCTTGATGTTAACCTAACATTACCCAAAGAATTCTGAAGAGACCGAAACAAGTAAAAATTTGAGGGTGCAAGGTCAGGACTATATTATGGTGGATGCATTAACACTTATTACACTAAATAGAAGCCAGTGATTTCAATATTACAGACAGGCACTTCAATGTTATTTATAGGTATACATTAAAAAGTCAATCGTCATTTTATGAGCAAAATAAAGGGCAATTTATACTTTATGGATACAATTCGCGGTTATAAGTCGCGTGAGCTGCATGTCGCAAAAGTTGACTGACGTAACTATTTCTATTGTTCATGAATGTATTTGCTAGCGCATAATTCATCAAGACCTACTTTTTGTTAACCTAGTCAAAAGCAAGAAAAAAACCTTTTACATGGTATAGAAAGTTGGAAAAATTAAACTTAAAAAAGGAAAGGCCGACTCCAAAGAACTAAAACAAATAAAATAATTTTCAGATAATAGCTTCTGGAGACGGTGTTAAGACATAGTGGATAGAAGTGTTTTACTGCATTCATAAACACAAATTTTAACTTTGGCAAGACTTTGATATGGCGGACTTCGCTATTTTTAAATAGTAGCTTCTGTAGTCGGTGCCAAGACAATGGATAGAGGACATAGTGGATAGAAGACATAGATGATAGAAGTATTTTATTCATGACCACTGACTTTAACTTTAGTAAGATTTCGATATTTCGGACGCTACAATTTTTAAACAGTAGCTTCTGAAGTCGGTGCTAAGACAGTGGATAGAGGACATAGTGGATAGAAGACATAGAGGATAGAAGTATTTTATTCATGACCACTGAATTTAAATTTAGTAAGACTTCGATATTTCGGACGTTACAATTTTTAAACAGTAGCTTCTGAAGTCGGTGCTAAGGCAGTGGATAGAGGACATAGTGGATAGAAGATATAGAGGATAGAAGTATTTTATTCATGACCACTGACTTTGACTTTAGTAAGACTTCGATATGGCGGACGTTGCAATTTTTAAATAGTAGCTTCTGAAGTCGATGCTAAGACAGTGGATGGAGGACATAGTGGATAGAAGACATAGATGATAGAAGTGTTTTTTTATAGTATCGGGTGACAAACGAGCACACAGTCCACCTGATGGTAAGTGGTTGCTGTGACCCATAGACATCTACATCTATCCTCATTAAAGAATCGAAATGCAGATGCGTTGTCACCGTGGGGACTCAGATAGAATGCCTCTTTCAGTAAAGGGGTCTCCGGTTCTCTACACTCACCATACAAACACAGCAGTGTTAAGTTGCTATTTTACGCTGGTATTCTGTGAGAGCGTGGTCCTTCCACGGTCGAGCCGACCCATCGTGCTACAACTATACTACTAATATAGCTGCAGCATGGCTCTACCACGTACAAATTTAGTTTATTCATGACCACTGACTATAACTTTGGTAAGACTTCAAGGCGGGTGGTGCATATCTGTCATACAAACCAATCACAAAACAGCGAAAGAAGAACGATACTGATTTGAGAATGTTATACAGCGTGGTGTGGTGGTTTTAATTTGTAACAAGTGGTAAAATTAAAAATTTTGTACAACCGACTTCAATATAAATTATTAAGCATAACTCAAAAACTACTAGTCAGACCTGGATCAAATATATATGAGACCACATGGGAAGCACCAGTTTATAAAATAAAAAGAGAATCATCAAAATCGGTTCACCTTGAAAAAAGTTATGAGGTAATACACATTAAAAAATACAGTCGAATTGAGTACCTCCTCCTTTTTGAAGACGGTTAAAAATATCATCGTCACTTAAAGATGAAATTGTAACTTCTTTACTTAGTATTTAGTAGTAAACTTCTTAGCACTTAACCAGAAATTTCTCTACCACGCAGCAAAAATAGGCACATGTGGCAATTCACAATGCTGTATTAGTGCCTTAATGAATGGTAGTGAAAGATGGGTGTGGCAGAAGAAGCATGAGAGTAAAATTAATGTTGTAGAATTGCGGTCATTATGAAGTATGTTAGGGGTGACTCTGAATATGATGTGAAATTGTAGGATAAGATAAAAGTGTGGTTTGCAAGAAGATATTGTGACCAGGATTAAGAAAGGAATGCTTCGCTGGTTTGGACACATAGCAAGAATAAATGGGAAAACAATGACAAAGCAAATTTTCTGACGAAAATTGAGTAGCAGAGTCGGTAGAGGACGCCAAAGACAAAAGTTTTCGACAAAATTGGTGATAATAATATATTGACCAAGGTAAGTGTACCTTTAATTAAATATATGCATAGATATGAAAGAAACGTGAGAGTGTGTCAGGATCGCGCCAATAGAAACTCGTAGTCGTTGCCTACCCATGGAAAACAAATTTTGTTTTAATGAAATAAGGGTGACAATTTAGCACACAGCCCACCTGATGATAAGTGGATGCTGTGGCACATAAAGATCTACATCTATCCCCAATTAAGAATCAAAATGCAGATGCGTTGTCACCCCTGAGAACTAAGATGGAATGCCTCGTTTCCAGTAAAAATGATCTCCGGTTCTCTACACTCACCATACGAAACACAGCATTAAGCTGCTATTTTACGCTGGTATTCTGTGAGAGCGTGGCCCTTCCCCGGTCGAGCCGACCCATTCGTGCTACAACCATAATATAGCTGTAGCATGGCTCCACCACGTAAGCCTCATAGTTTATGTATATGTATATTTATGTCGTACAATAAAAATAAAAATGCGACAAAAGATGAAGATTTAACGTGGTGAAGCCACGCTGCTGTTAGCTAGCACAACTATACATACATATCTCTAGTACGGATGGCTCGGCTCAACTGAAACACGCTCTCACAGAATACAAGCGTGAAACAGCAGAATAATGCTGCTGTGTTTCGTATGGTGAGTGTAGAGAACCGACCCGCTAAGCGTGGCTACTATTGGAAATATTCTATACTAATATATAGTAGGCTTATGTTCAGTAATGGACTTTTGTTAGGCTGTAACGACAAAAGTGCGATAGTTAGTTGATACAAGTTTATTTTTACTAATGATGTGTCATTAAAATAAACCTGTACATGCTGTTATGAAAGTTGTAGAAGCCCCTGTAACTGGTTGTAAATATTGGCGATAAGATCACAAAATATAAATACGAAAATATATCATCGCGTGATGGACTTATTCATTGCTTTTAGCGTCGCGTGACAGTGTTCAAAACCATAGATCTGCTTATCATAAGCGTTTAGAATCTGATTTTGCCTTAACTGTACCTAGTCTTTTTCTACCGACTTCAAAATGGAGGAGGTACTCAATTCGACTGTATGTTTTTTTTATGTGTGTTACCTCATAACTTTTTTCTGGGTAAACAGATTTCGATGATTCTTTTTTTATTTGAAAGCTGGTGCTTCTTATGTAGTACCATATAAATTTAATCAAGGTCTGACCAATAATTATTGAAGTAGGTTGTAATTTTTTTTAATTTTAAATTATTTAATATGTTGTGACGGCACTGTCGTCGCGCCACAAACGAAACAATTGAAGCCTAAATCACACTATCAAAGTTCGGAATTACTGCTGTATATTATATAGAATACCTCTGTACTACCGCACGGAGCATTGGCCACTCCTCAGGCTGATCACCTTGCCTGGTGGGAGTTCCACCTTTTCCTTCCACGGCTAAATTTTACAATGTCAATATTTTAATCAAATCAATAGAGCTGTATCGAACCTAGTGTAGTGTATAATAGTAGTGGTCGTAGCTAGTCAGACAAATGGGCCTAAGTTACTTAACTTCGGTACCGACTATGAGGTTAGAAGGTAATGAAGTGGCAATAGACTGAGGCTATATTGAACGGAAAACCGATGGGAAAGAAAGGTTTTGAGTTGTAGCTTCGTACCGATAAGCGAAGTGTAGAGTGGCCTCCCACTAAATAGAGTGAAGACTTGGTAAGAGATGCAGGATGTCGATAAGTAGGTGGCTCAGGACCGCGCTTTGTGGCATTCTTGGGGAGTCCTATTTTCAGCTGTAGACACGTTAAGTATTTAGGTTATCCACCCCTATTACAGGACGTGATTATAAAACCGGAAAAGTCCTGACTTTTAAAGACGGCCGGTACACTTTTCGTTTTTGCCAGACGTAAAATACCAAAGTAGATATCAAAAGGGCAAACCTTTTAAAGTTATAGTAAGTTACAGCCCTATATGTCTCACTGCTAGGAACAGGCCTCCTTTCACTTCTGAGAGGTTTTAGGACAAGCAATTGTCTAGTTGGCAGATTTAACATATCTTTTAAATATTTTTAATTTCTCAGACAGACTCGGCTTTTAATAAACATTTATAATAGTACAAAAACTTTAGTACAAGCGACAACCCTAACAGCATTGTATCTAATAAAACCCCTTCGTATTTCTATTCAAGCCTTCTCGTATCTAATGACCCCTCATGTCGTATCTATACACCCCATTACGACGTATCTATTCACCCTTTAGCGTGTCTATTAACCTCTAAACCATTAAAAACGGCAAGTTTCACATTTTGCATTATTATAACTAAAATAATTAGGCAGCACTTACTATTACTTGTCAAAATAATGGGCACTCACTAACGCTTCAAAATATACTAAATTCGTTTAAGTAACTGTACTTTAACTAATTAAAAACACCAAGTTTGCGAGCCTAACTTTGCAGCGAATTACACAGTCACCTTTATGACGTTATTTTTTCTGTGTCTTAATTCATAGACAATTAAGTGTTGCCATTTTATAAAAATATAACGGAGTAGAAAAAACGAACGCATATGTTCTTTAAGCTAATGCCACTCGGATAATTTGGGTTGAAAAACTTTTTGCTTTTGTATCTAATCACCCGTGAATTCTATTAACCCTGTTTTACGGTATGTTAGGTGACTCTGAATATGATGTGAAATTGTAGGATAAGATAAAAGTGTGGTTTGCAAGAAGATATTGTGACCAGGATTAAGAAAGGAATGCTTCGCTGGTTTGGACACATAGCAAGAATAAACATGACAAAGCAAATTTTCTGACGAAAAAGTGAGTAGCAGAGTTGGTAGAGGACGCCAAAGACAAAAGTTTTTCGACTAAATTGGTGATAATATATTGACCAAGGTAAGTGTACCTTAACTAAACGTATGCATAGATATGAAAGAAACGTGAGAGGTTTTTCAGGATGGCGCCAAATAGAAATCCCCGTAGCCGTTTGCTACCCTGCCTACCCATGGAAAACAAATTTTGTTTTTAATGAAATAAGGGTGACAATCTAGCACACAGCCCACCTGATGATAAGTGGATGCTGTGGCACATAAAGATCTACATCTATCCCCAATTAAGAATCAAAATGCAGATGCGCTGTCACCCCTGAGGACTAAGATGGAATGCCTCGTTTCCAGTAAAAATGATCTCCGGTTCTCTGCACTCACCATACGAAACACAGCAGCATTAAGCTGCTATTTTACGCTGGTATTCTGTGAGAGCGTGGCCCTTCCCCGGTCGAGCCGACCCATTCGTGCTACAACCATAATATAGCTGTAGCATGGCTCCACCACGTAAGCCTCATAGTTTATGTATATGTATATTTATGTCGTACAATAAAAATAAAAATGCGACAAAAGATGAAGATTTAACGTGGTGAAGCCACGCTGCAGTTGTGCTAGCTATACATATCTGTAGTACGGACGGCTCGGCTCAACTGGGGTGTGACAACGCTCTCACAGAATACAAGCGTGAAACAGCAGAATAATGCTGCTGTGTTTCGTATGGTGAGTGTAGAGAACCGACCCGCTAAGCGTGGCTACTATTGGAAATATTCTATACTAATATATAGTAGGCTTATGTTCAGTAATGGACTTTTGTTAGGCTGTAACGACAAAGGTGCGACAATTAGTTGATACAAGTTTATTTTTTACTAATGATGTGTCATTAAAATAAACCTGTACATGCTGTTATGAAAGTTGTAGAAGCCCCTGTAACTGGTTGTAAATATTGGCGATAAGATCACAAAATATAAATACGAAAATATATCATCGCGTGATGGACTTATTCATTGCTTTTAGCGTCGCGTGACAGTGTTCAAAACCATAGATCTGCTTATCATAAGCGTTTAGAATCTGATTTTGCCTTAACTGTACCTAGTCTTTTTCTACCGACTTCAAAATGGAGGAGGTACTCAATTCGACTGTATGTTTTTTTTATGTGTGTTACCTCATAACTTTTTTCTGGGTAAACAGATTCCGATGATTCTTTTTTTATTTGAAAGCTGGTGCTTCTTATGTAGTACCATATAAATTTAATCAAGGTCTGACCAATAATTATTGAAGTAGGTTGTACAATTTTTTTAATTTTAAATTATTTAATATGTTGTGACGGCAGTGTCGTCGCGCCACAAGCAAAACGCATTGAAGCGTAAATCACACTATCAAAGTTCGGAATTACTGCTGTATATTATATAGAATACCTCTGTACTACCACACGGAGCATTGGCCACTCCTCGGGCTGATCACTTTGTGGTGGGAGTTCTACCTTTTCCTTCCACGGCTAAATTTTACAATGTCAATATTTTTAATTAAATCAATGGAGCTGGATCGAACCTAGTGTAGTGTATAATAGTAGTGGTCGTAGCTAGTCAGACAAATGGGCCTAAGTTAATTAACTTCGGTACCGGCTATGAGGTTAGAAGGTAATGAAGTGGCAATAGACTGAGGCTATATTGAACGGACAACCGATGGGAAAGAAAGGTTTTTGAGTTGTAGCCTCGTACCGATAAGCGAAGTGTAGAGTGGCCTCCCACTAAATAGAGTGAAGACTTGGTAAGAGATGCAGGATGTCGATAGAAGTAGGTGGCTCAGGACCGTGCTTTGTGGCATTCTTGGGGGAGTCCTATTTTCAGCTGTAGACACGTTAAGTATTTAGGTTATCCACCCCCTATTACAGGACGTGATTATAAAAACCGGAAAAAGTCCTGACTTTTAAGAGACGGCCGGTACACATTTCGTTTTTGCCAGACGTAAAATACCAAAGTCGATATCAAAAGGGCAAGCCTTTTAAAGTTATAGTAAGTTACAGCCCTATATGTCTCACTGCTAGGAACAGGCCTCCTTTCACTTCTGAGAGGGTTTTAGGACAAGCAATTGTCTAGTTGGCAGATTTAACATATCTTTTAAATATTTTTTTAATTTCTCAGACAGACTCTGCTTTTTAATAAACATTTATATTTTTTTTATAGTATAAGGGTGACAAACGAGCGCACAGTCCACCTTATGGTAAGTGAATGCTGTGGCCTATAGACATCTATATTTATCCCCAATTAAGAATCGAAATACAGATGTGTTGTCACCCCTGAGGACTAAGATAAAATCGTTTCCAGTAAAAAGGGTCTCCGGTTCTCTACACTCGCCATACGAAGCACAGTAGCATGAAGCTCCTATTTTACGCTGGTATTCTGTGAGGGAGAGCCGTGGTAGCTCAGATGGTTAGCGCTCGCTGTAAATTTCACGATGCGTACACCACCAACCCTGCAACCCGCGGGCAGGATGTGGGTTGAGTAGAACCATCACATACCTAGATGCCAGATAGATCGCTCGCTGCGCATGACCCCGATGGTCGATCACGTAGTGAGACAGGCCAGAGCTGCGCGAGCGAAATTATACCCAATACTGGCATCCAAACTTCCAACTAAAACTAAAATCACCATCTACAAAACCTACGTCCGCTCGCGGCTGACCTACGCAGCACCAGCCTGGTACGCGTTGACCTCAGCCACTCAGCGCAAGAGGTTGCAGGCCCAGCAAAATCTTGCGCTCAGAGTGATCGTGGGAGCTGGTCGTTACGTCAGAAATGACGTTATTTCACGCGACCTTAAGGTCGAATCCATCCAAGAATTTGTGGCCCGTACTGCGAGACGGTTGTTCGACCGCGCGGATAACGGGCCACACCAACACCTTCACAATCTAGCACCTCTCCATGCCCGCCCACCTGACGGACGACCACTCCCACGTGAACTTCTATGCTCACCGCCCGGCGACGGGGACGCCGGGGACGAGTGAGAGTCCCGACGCCCGATCGGATGGCGTGTAATACGCAACACACCAACGTACAAGCTGTGCACAATCGCAGCACCCAAAACCGGGGGAGCCGTTGCCCCCCGCGATGACACCCAGGTAGGGAGGGACACCGAGACCTGCAAAACCTCCAAAAGAAGGAGAAGAACCACCAGTAAATTTCACAGTACGCGATCAACCCGGATTCGTTCCCCGTCGGCACCAATGAAATTGTTAATTGCAATTTTAAGTGCTGATTTATCACGTGCTCGGCGGTGAAGCAAAACATCGTAGGAAATCTGCATGTCTGAGAAATAAGAAAAAAAAATTCGAAGACATCTGAAGTTCGCCAACACGCATTGGGGCAGCGCGGCGGACATCTCCTTGCCCTAAAACCCTCTCAGAAATGAGGGGAGGTCTGTGCCCAGCAGTGGGACGTATATAGGCTGTAACTTAAACTTTTAACTAACTTTTATTCTGTGAGAGCGTGGTCCTACCCCGGTCGAGCCGACCCGTGATACAACCACACTCGTAATATAACTGCAGCGTGGCTTTGCCTTGTGAAGTAATTATTTCATGTTTTACTTTTTAATTATTTATATCTTTGTAATTTTATGGGATTTAATGTTAATTATAGTAGGTAAGAGTTAAAAAATTATTTCCTAGACGTATATTAATAAAAAGTTGTGGCATAAGTTTACATATTTTTTTAAAACTAAACCCAAATCTCAGTTTCATTCAAGTTTGCTTATATATACATGCTTATTTATTGAAAATTTAAATACCATGTAAGCTATTTCAATATTGCATATATTCGTTTCAAGGCTTTCGAATAAAATAAAGTGGTTGCATTAGTACTTTTGTTAATTACACCACCTACAATTATTTAAAATAATAATGTAACAACGTACACATATATGACCTTCTTACAAAAAGGAATTAATTAATATAAAATTTTATTAAACTTCTTCGTCGCTCGTCCAGCGGAAATATGCGAATAAACGTAATGGTTATATATTCTTAGATATGCGAACTAAACACTGACCTCTTTATATACAAGAAATGTAAAGTATAGTTTGACAGCAATTGTCACATTTGGAAAACAGTGGCGCCGCAGCTAAAGGGCTTTTTTTAATAAGAAGGACTATTTTTAAACCATTGTTTAAAACCCTTTATCCGCCTCATTAAAAAATCCGTTTTATTACGAAATGTGGTTTTTGATAGTCTCTTTCAACAAACCACTTTATTAAATAAAATGTAGAAGTTTATGAATAGATTTGTCAGAACAAATCATGTGACCTACATACAGAAGTCGCGACTTCAGTAGCTCGAACGACATAACTATTTTTGTATAAAATCAGATGTGTATTTGCCGCAAGTAATATCAAGGCCTATTTCTCTTCTGTCAATTCAATTGGGAGTTTGCAGTGATTGAATCTATATTGGAATTTATTTCTGTTAGAAATAAAGCGGACAGTATATTAGAACATACATTTATATTTACGTTTCATGGAATACTAGAAAGATCATTTTTATTGGTAACGAGGCATTATATACGTGATAGAGCCATGCTGCAGGTATATTTAGCACGAATGGGTCGGCTCGACCGGGGAAGGACCATACTTTCACAGAATTCCAGCGTGAAAAAGCAGCTTTATGCTTCTGGTGGTGATGGTGGTGATCAGTGTAATGAATCGGAGATCCTTTTACTGGAAACGAGGCGTTCCACCTTAGTTCTCAGGGGTGACAACACATCTGCATTTTGATTCTTTATTGAGGATATACGTAGATGTCTATGGGCCACAGCATCCACTTACTATCAGGTGGACTGTGTGCTCGTTTGTTACCCTTATTATAAAAATAAATTCTATCTTAGTTCTCACAGGTGATAACGCAACTGTATTTTGTCGTTTTATTGTGTATAGATGTAGATTTTTGTGGGCAACAGCCTCCACTTACCTTTAGATGGACTGTGGCGCTTGTTTGACACCCTTACGTTAGCCAATTTAGAACCTTCAGATTCTTGGGGGAATGGGTTATGTGACAGATATGCCAGCAGAAAGACATTATCGCGATGCTAGAATCACTGAGATATATGAAGGAACCTCAGAAATTCAAAGACTTGTTATCGCCGGACAAATTCTTAAAGAGTATGTATTGTAATTATTAATATTATAAAATATATTATAATAATATTACTGTAACAGGTAAAGATGAGATTTAATTATCGTGATGCTAGAATCCCCGAGACATATGAAGAAACCTCAGAATCGCCACATGCCTCAGAAAGCCGAACAAATTCTTAAAAAGAATGGAGTATAAGAATGGAGTACAGGAACCGCAGATATTCCAAGACTTGCCAGACAGATTCTTAAGAGAATGGAGTGTAATAGATACTTTTACTGCTTGTTCAGCACCATATATAATGATTTGCCTTTTGCCTGAAATCTAGCACGAAATTGTCATTTGTCAACAACATAGATATATAATGGGAAAGAAGCTTGTAAATAACGTTACATCCATATTACACGGATTGGCTTTGCCCTAAATTCAATAAAACTTGCTAAAACTACAAATATATCCCAATGGACGTCTTAAAAAATTGGAACCGAAGTTAAGTATAAATTTATATTGAAGAAGGCCGCGCTCAATTTGTGCTTACTATCAATGTACGACTTTACACACACACACACACACACACACACACACATGACATTAGTACAAAGTAACTGCGATATTTTTAGCATATTAAGCATGTTTTCTTTATTATTTTTATTGACTATTTAGCAATTTAGCCCTATTTTAAATGTTTTGACTATTCTATACCTTTAAATTCAGTTTAGCTCGAAAACCTGACACCGAGTTGACAATACTCACACCAATAATTAAATTTTAAATAAATATTTAATTTTTGTTAAAACTTTAGCTATTATCATAAAAATATTTTATTATTAACAAATTATTATTTCTATATATCGCAAAGTCGCTTCCCGCCGTCTGTACGCTTTGTTCTTTTCAACTATGTAACGGATTTTGTTCCGGTTTTCATCAATACACAGAATGATTCTAGAGAAAAACTTGTATTTATATTTACGTACATATTATATATTACATAATTCTTCTGTCCGTGTTTATGTCACTGAACTTCTCCTAGACGGCTGGACCGATTTTTATTAAATTTTGTGTGTGTGATTAAATTCATTATAGAATAGTTTAGATTCACAATTAGACCCGGTAGGTGGCGTTGTTGTCGAGATTCAACCATGCGAAGCCGGGGCAGATCGTTAGTTATTTAAACTGACTTTAAAACCCTTTAGTTTTATTTGAAAATATGGAATAATTTCCACATAATAGCTTCTCAAGTTTGTACTAAGACACAGCCCCAACTTCAAGAGCTTAATGTGATTTTTTTTCAGTTTGTAGTCAGTTTGTACTTTAAAAGTTTATATATTTTACCCTTTTAAGTGATCTTAGGGAGATCTCAAGTAAGGTAACATCTAGAATGTCGCATATATAGTTACATTAAAATATTCATCTCTATTTTTACCCTTAGGGATGGAATTATTTCTCCATATTTATATAGCACTACCCTTGAAGTATAACCTAGTAAAAAAAAAACTATTAAATCGGTTCAGCCGTTTCACGTCACGTTAGTTTTATAAAAATTGCAATAAAGCAATTGCACAACAATTTCACGACGATACTCGCGATAACATCCATACCATTTGGATGATTGGCGGTCCACCACTTTGCGATTTACAAGAAATTTTCTTCCTCGTCCAACTTCCTTGTGGAATCGACTACCACCAGCCATTTTTCCGCACCTATACGACTTAGGGACCTTCAAAAAAGAGCCTACTATTTTTTAAAGCCGGCAACGCATCTGCAATATCACTGGTATTGCAGTTTTTTATGAGCAGCGGTTGTCACTTACTATAGGTGAGTCGCATGCTCGTTTGCCCCCTCTTATATAAAAGAAAAACAGTATTCCAAAATTGTCCCGGTGTCAAAATGGAAAAGGAGGATGTCATCGTATTGCAATGGGGATCACATAATCAGTCAGGCGTTTTCGTTCGTTTAAAACTTAGTAACGAAAATAAAACAAACATTACGTCGACTTTTAATGGTTTCTTAAAACTTAAAATTTTCGACCGACTACAAAAAAATGAGGAGGTTCTCAATTCAACTGTATTTTTTATGTGAGTTACCTCAGAACTTTTTTCTGGGTGAACCGATTTTGATGATTCTTTTTTTATTTAAAAGCTGGTGCTTCTCATGCCCAATATAAATTTGATCAAGATTTGCCCAGTAGTTTTTGAGTTATCCTTAATAATGCGTATTTAATTGACTTCGACTATATTGATGATGTTCTCATTTTATTTATATCGAAGTCGGTTTTTACAAAATTTTTAATTTTATCACATGTCATTATACTATATTCTTTAACTATTGTTTTGATATAAGTAATAAAAACAAGAATACTTTTATTTCTTCCCTCTCTATGTATTTCATCATCATCATTACAGCCCTTCATAAGTCCACTGCTGAACATAGGCCTCCCCTAGGAATGCCACAAAGCACGGTCCCGAGCCAACTGCATCCATTGACTTCCTGCATGTCTTACCAGGTCGTCACTCCATCTAGTGGGGGGATGCCCTATACTTCGCCTGCCGGTACGAGGCTGCCACTCGAGAACCTTTCTTCCTCATCGGTTGTTGGTTCTTCGAGCTATATGGCCCGCCTGTTGCCACTTCAGCTTACTTATCCTTTAGGCTATGTCGGTTACTCTGGTTCTACTGCAGATATCCTCGTTTTTAAGTCTATCTCGCAGAGAAACGCCGAGCACAGCCCTCTCCATAGTTCTGTACTGCTCTAGTACTGCCCATAGAACCTCTCAATCTCACTCAAAATCTCAGGTGTCCCAGAAACGATGCTGTCACATTCGGTCTTCAGTTTCGACAGTTGGCTCTTTCTGGAGACAGATCTCTGGCAAAGACTTTGGAGCCTTGGTTCCGCTCGATCGCTTCTTCAATACGAGCTGTATTGAAGTTGCGCAAGTCCCGCCGCATGCATTTGGAGATCTGTCTGTTCAGTTGCCTGTATGCTGTAAAATCTGCTGAAGACCGCAGCTTCATATACCTTCTCTTAATTTCATGGCTGTGACCATGAGATTAAGAGTGTGATCGGGTCTTACAGTACTTAACTCCGACCGCATGGACAGTTTCCACAAGCTTGTCATTCGTATCGTCCACTTCATTGCAATCTTCTAGGCACTGAAAACGATTTTGTAACTCGAGCTGAAAGCTTTCGGGGCTTTGGATTAGAGCACGAGGGGGACGGAGCGTTGATTTCATTAGGCGTGACCTCTCCAACGTTTAGGTTCAGTGTGCTTCTCACCATTCGGTGATCGCTGCCAGTTTTCACCCTCGCGATCACTGAGACATCACTGAACGGTTGTCGTCTGGTCGTCATAATGAAGTCAATCTCATTTTTTGTCGAACCGTCAGGGCTGGACCAGGTCCGCTTTCTGTGGGGCCGCTTCTGGAAGAAAGAGTTCATCATAAAGAGTCCCTCTTTCTCCATAAAGTCGGCCAGCTGCTGGCCCCTTGGGTTCCGTTGCCCTATTCCGAATTTCCCTACTTTCAGTTCACCGTTCTCTCTTGTGCCTAGTTTTGCGTTGAAGTCTCTCATTAACACCGTATAGTAGGTTTTAGAGGAATGCATGGCTCTAGAGATATCCTCATACATTTCCTGCAGCTCCTCATCGGGATGTGCCGAGGTTGGTGCGTAAACCTGTATGACCTTCAGCGAATACCGCTTGGTGATACTGAGTATAAGGTACGCAACTCTCGTCGACACACTCCCAATCTTTACAACGTTGTTAACGAAAGACTTGTGAACAACAAATCCGACAACTCCTTGGGACAGATGGTCGCCCTCCCGGTGATAGAACAAGTTGCCGAGTTCGAGGATTACCGTGTCCTCACCCTCTCTTCGGACTTCGGATAATCCTAACAACTCAAAAGAATAAAATACTGTGGTTGCCAACCCGGCTGCCAAGCGTGGCAATTATGACAAATATCCCCCCTTAGAGATACTATATGGGAGAGGTCTATGTTAAGCAGTGGACTTTTAATAGGACGTAATTAACAATAATCATAGGCAAAAAAAAACGGTTACCGTGAAGTAACTGCTTAAGAGAATTCAATGCCCACGGAATGATAAAATGGGGTTTATTATTTTCCTGTGGGCGTCGTAAAAAGCGACAGGGACGAGTAATATTCCAGAAAAACGGAATAAAATATTATATTCGGACGTGTAGTGGCGACAGAGGGAAACAAATCAGGAGATGGGCAGCAGCGTCTTCCTAGTAACGACTAAAAATAAAAAACAGCGGTTGCCAACCAACTTACCAAGCGTGTCAACTATGGCAAATATCTCCCCTATGAGGCAATCTATGGCGGAGGCATATGTTCAGCACTGGACTTTAACAGGCTATAACGGTAACGGTAACGGATTCTGATATAAAAGCCGACTGTAAAATAACTAAAAACAATAAAAGTATTGAACATTCTGAAGTTGGTGCTAAGACATAGGGTCTATGAATTCTTTTACTCTTTCGAGCGAAATTATATAACATTTTATTAAAAGTTATTTTTTTACCCTTTTAAGTGGTATAAAGTACATCATGATCTTAATGTCGTCTAAATATATTCATGATACAAAAAAAATCCCTATAGTTATATGAGACCACCTCTAAAGGATTACCTATTTAATAAAAAAAGTTGTAGCAGGTGGAAGGAAAGGAGATCTCCGCCGGGCAAGGTGTTCTGCCCGAGGGCAGCCAACGCCCGAGTGGTAGTTCGGAGCTATTCTATATATACTGTTTTTAATTCGGAACTTTGATAGCGCGATTTAGGCTTCGATGTATTTCGCTTGTGGCGCGACGACAGCGCCGCCACAAAGTCATTTGTTCACAATTGACAAAGATATCGCGTAATATACATACAAATAAACGTAGAGTTGAATTGTAAGTCGCCTTCTTTTGTAGTCAGCTAAAAAGTGAAAAGTCATCCGAAGAACTTATTTGTAATATGAAAATCATATTACAAAGCTGTCATGACATAATCTCTATTGTAAATTAGCTGATATCGTCGTTGAAATATTCGTGTAGATCGCGTAATGTCACACACAACCCATAATATCGAGTCGCGTATCAACTGATTTGTCAAATGTTTTTGTAGTAGTCTGTACTACAATACTAGTAATAATATAATAATAATATGATATTATTAAGAAAAAAGATTTGTTTCTTTTTGTTTGTAATTGATAAGGTCTAAAACTACTAAACCGATTGAAAGAATTCTTTTACCTATAAAAAGCTACATTGTCATTGAGTAACATAGACTATAATTTATTTAAAAATTAGGGATCCTAAGAAAATTCTAATACTGTAACCCAAGGTATCAAAAAAATTGCCTATAAAAGTCAATACTTCTTCTTCTTTTAAATTATGGCTTCTCTTGATAGAATTCTGCCAGTGTCAATTCTGTCATGGGAGTGACAAGTAAATATTTACTACATATTACAAGAGTTCTCAATTTTACAAGTGGATTCACAATCTACAACAAAAGACGTCTCATTTTTAAATATCATCACCAAAATTGATGAGTAATATTAAGTCAATACTTAACGTGCGCTGTAAAAACTATTGAGGGTAGAATAAAATAATGTACGAGGCGTTTATAGAACTTTAATAAAAGAAAGCTCGAGAGACAATATGTACAACTATTGTGACAATAACAGCTTTCCTAATCTGAAATTTAATTAGCCAGTGTGCTGTAAAGGAAAGATGATTACATTCGCATCATGGTAATAACCCTTGTCCAGATATATAATTTCATATTCATTCGAATCGTACCTTTCGTTTAGAAGTTATCACGAATATAAAAATGTTGAACGCATTTTCCTTGCGGTGTTTGTAAAGGCTATCATTGGATCAGTATGTCTATCCTAATACTACACTTTGACGTATCCTAATACTGATATATATGATACATATATATAACAATGTCCTCTAGACCGAATTTCGGTAACGGCTACCATTCTAAACGGAGAATAGCCATTTGCGCAGGGCCGGATTATAATGCCCGAGTGTATGCTCAAGTAAAGGTTCACTGTGTATTCCCTCACTCTTACAGCTGTATTCAAGTACGTGGTAGAGCCATGCTGCAGTTATATTTATAATATAGTTGTAGCACGAATGGGTCGGCTCGACCGGGAAGGACCACGCTCTCACAGAATACCAGCGTAAAATAGCAGCTTAATGCTGCCGTGTTTCGTATGGTGAGTATAGAGAACCGGAGACCCTTTTACTGGAAAAGAGGCATTCCATCTTAGTCCTCAAGGCTGACAACGCATCTGCATTTTGATTCACAAACGAGGGTAGATGTAGATGACTATGGGCACAGCAACCACTTACCATCAGGTGGACTGTATGCTCGTTCGTCACCCTATTTCTATATTAAAAAGAACGATACTATGCGTACGCACGGTAGGCTTTAACGCACAGTGGACGAAATTTTGTTTCATAAACGTCACTTGAGTGTTAGACGACACTATGCGCTCATTATAGTGAACGCACAGATAAAGTAGCTCGCTAGCTACTTTACGCTACGCATAGTGCGACCGTATAGCGGTATGGGGTATATAGGTTATGTTTATTGATTTGTGATACGCTGATTTGTTTTGTTGTTATTATATCCTGAGAGAATAAACGTGCAAAGAACGATTAGCACAAGGAAAGTGATACGTGACTTTCAAAATCCACGTGTGTACGTTTATCCTCAATAATGGGCCGCTCACCCACTAAAGAAACAATTAGTTCCCTTTCCGAAGAACTAAACTTAACTGGTAACTTCTTTGAACTGAAAGAAAACAACACGTGTTATTATTTGCATAAATTTGACAACGAAACAAACAGAAACATAAAATGAAATATTTACCATATTTTAGGTACTCATAATATAAGCAACTCGTATTCATAATGAAAAAGATAAGGAAATAAAATTGTGTAAGTAAAGTATATTGAGAATTCAAATGACATAAAATAATATCTTGGTTGACGTTAATCTGTCATTCAACTCGAGTGAAGTCGAGTCACAAAGTTAACCAATCACTGCGCCCCATTCAGTGCTATGTGTCCGCACAACAAAGAGTCCACTAAGTATGGTTCATGAATGAACGGCCTGCCATGACGAACGCAGTGATGGCCAATACTCAAACGCTACTCAATTTTAAGATGTGTTAAGTCTCGTGGTGTCACAGTCGCTTTGAATTAAAGTGATAGAGACAGCACGATACTTAACGGCTTAATTTAAGATGCCGTAAGTATTTCAACATTAGCATAGTGTTGCTGCCATACTTATGTATGTGTTGTTCGTGAATACGGACCTCATAGTCCGATGGGACTGTAATTCCACACGACTGGAGGCGACCGGGATTTGAAATCGGGACCTCATGATCAGCAACCGCGTTTACGACCACTACGCTAACGTACAAATATTACATATACGTAAAATTGTACAAGGCTTGATTCATATAGAAGAAACTTATAGAATTTAATGATAAAAACTTTGGGTTAGCTAGAAGTAACATATTCACTCTTGACTCAAACGAAATGAGAGAGAATTCCACTCCTTATCTGTACGAACAATGAAAGCATTCCGAAAACGTTTGACTCAAAACTTTGGAGTCGCTCAGGGATAAAGTAGCATTTTCTTGGTAAAAAAAAAATTAGAATCGGCATTTGTCCATGCAAACGAAGTCGTGGGGGGTCAGCAAGTAGTATTTATATTACGAACCTCTATACCGGTTTACATTATTTTAGTCTTTAAAAATTGATTTAGGAAAGTATATTAGTAGAAAAGTGTAAACGACAGATTTGAGTGATTATTGCGACTAGTTTTAGTACGTTTTACGCACTGTTTTTTTATAGAATAAGGGTGACAAACGAGCACACAGTCCACCTGATGGTAAGTGGTTGCTGGCACATAGACATCTACATCTATCTTCGTTTGCGAATTTAAATGCAAATGCGTTGTCAGCCGTGAGGACTAAGATAGAATGCCTCTTTTCCAGTAAAAGGGTATCCGGTTCTCTACACTCACCATACGAAACACAGCAGCATTAAGTTACTATTTTACGCTGGTATTCTGTGAGAGCGTGGTCCTTCCCAGTCGAGCCGACCCATTCGTGCTACAACTATACTATTAATATAGCTGCAGCATGGCTCTACCACGTAAAAAATTCGATTCTCGTTGAAAACGAAAACCGTTTTCAAATAGAATCGCTTTTTATTTTTGTTTCGGGTACTTGCATTCGAGTGCTACTTTTGTACTCCCTCAAAGCACTAAGATAACGTAAATTGGCCAGTAAATTTCTATTCTTATGTGGCAGCGTATCAATCCACTATCATGTACGCTATTTTAAACGTGGAAGAGCCATTCTGCAGCTATATTACGGTTGTCGCAAGAGTGGGCTAGCTCGACCGGAGAAGGCCACGCTCTCACAGAATACCAACGGGAAATAGCAGTTTAATGCTGATGTATTTCGTTTGTTTTTTATATAGGATAAGGGTGACAAACTAGCATAAAGTCCACCTGATGGTAAGTGATTGCAGTGGCCCATATATATCTACATCTATCTTCGATTACAAATCAAAATGCAGATGCGTTATAAGCCCTGAGGACTAAGATGGAATGCCTCGTTACCAGTAAAAGAGGTCTTCGGTTTTCTAAACACAACTTATGATACACAGCAGCATTAAGCTGCTATTTTCCTGTTTATATTCGATGGTATTCTGCGAGAGCGTGGTCCTACCCCAGTCGGAGCCAACCCATTCGTGCTACAACCATAATATAGCTGCAGCGTGGCTCTACCACGTATATACACATTGTGATAACTGTTACCATCTACCCAAAAATAAGTCGCTAGTTTTATGGAGTCTGTACAGAGTCAGAGAATCAGAGAGGCTTATGTCCAGTGAACTTTTACAGCATGAAGAAGAATAAGACAGGATAACATAAGTTAAGAAGGCAGCATTGTATAAGTCGATTGCATTCCCGTGATCTTGAAATGCGGACAAAGATTTCTTCACTGAACTGAAAGGGTCTTTACGTAACATTTCGCAATATATTAAATGTTGTGATAACCTTTGAGCAACGGAGTGCACACCATTGGTTACAAATACAGCCCGTTTAAGGGATTATCGGTTTTATGACAGTCGTTATTACGTATAGTGTTGTATGCAAGTTTGATAAATGATACCACATTGTGTTCGAGGGATCTAGGGGTGTGGGGTCGAGTCGTTGCTTTTTACACTGAAGTAGATACGGGAGGGTACAGACTGGTTTTGTAATAATATATTTTACGTCAAATAATTTTACACAAAGAGCTTGTATCAAATTAAATTTGTGATGTTTTGAAAGGACTTATACAATAATACAACTTACATAAATAAACATTTAACTTTCGATGTGTCTTGGACTATAGAGAAATGACTAGTGACCTAAGTAAACATAATCAAAGATATTTTAGGCAAAAAGAAGTTGCCACATACGTCATCACACATCACGACAGATTTACCACGTGCTCGGTGCTGTGGGAAAACATTGTGAGTAAACCTACGTGTCTGAGAAATAAAAAATAAAAATTGAAAAATACAAAAGTGCACACCACGAACGGGGTGGTTTATTATAGTGAAATTCAAAAGGCTTCCTAAGAACTAAAATCTAAAGCTAATAAAAAAAATCAAAGCGATAAGTTCAGTTTTTTTTTAAAGATAACTTCTTCACATAAATATACCGACCAACTGGCAACCAAGTGAAATTATTTGTAATTAACTTTTTTTTAATAATAATCGAAATAAATAATCTTATAACTACGTCAGAAGTATTAATTGAAATCTCCTCTTGCTATTGTTGTACTTTTTTATTATACGTAGAAAGCTGGTGGAAGTGATTTAAGTTGAGCGGATCGCGATTTTTTGATTTGGTGACAATAGAATGAGACAATTTGTGAGTGACTGTTCTCATTTTATAACTTTTCTTTTATTTGTATAGATTTTTCCCGTCGATAGCTGTTTTTGATGTTGTTTATTTTTCAACAACATAGGTACGACAACGAATTTTGTTATTTAGATTTACTTATATCTATGTTCTCATGTAAGTGGCGTATATAATGTCTTTATGAGAATAAATGTCTTTAAACCTATAGAGCATTACATCTCCGCTTCGCGTTCGATGTGTGCAAAAAAAACGTTCCGCCAACACTAATAAGGGTAGAAAAGCGGACACTACTTAGGTTTGAGAGCAGGACTATTAGCAGTGGGACGTATATAGAGTGAAGCGTAACTTATACTTTCCTTAAAATGTAAAATACAGAAAAAATTTGTATCGTGGTTAAAATGAACGTTTACTATACCTACACCAGTTTTTAATTTTTTTCTTCTGTAATATCGAAATGTCTGATAGTGAGCCGAGGGAGTTATTTGAATGGCATAAAGATATGACTATACTTATTTCCATTATTTTTAATTTTTTATTATATTTCACGCCGGGGCAGCTTCTTACCTTATATAAAGCGCAAGTCCAGTCGTGCATGGAGTACTGCTGTCACATATGTCATACGTCTATCCACTCATATGTACATATCAGTACATATGGGTGGATAGACGCTATGGCTTATTGTTGACCTTGATTTGGTTGAAACCAACCTTGTCAGCCTCGAGCACAGGCGCAGAGTAGCCAGTCTCTTGGTATTCTATAAGACGCATTTCGGTGAGTGTGCGTAGGCATTACATGCTTTCATACCTCCCTCTCCTTTCCACCATCGGACAACCAGGCGGTCGGCGGGTCTTCACCCCTTTATTGTCGATATTCCACGTATTAGTACCAAACGGTTTGCTTCGTCTTTTGTAATGCGTACAGCAAAGGAGTGGAATAATTTGCCGGAGTCTATCTTTCCGTCCGAATACAATCTGGGCGTCTTCAAGTCAAGAGTGAATAGGCTTTTGTTACGTTAAGATAGTGCGATTAACCATCTAAGGCTGCATCACCACTTACCACCAGGTGGGATTATGGTCAAGCACTGGCTTATAATATGTAAAAAAAAAATTTGTTAGTCAGTCCGGGCTAATCTTTGCAATGGTTGAACCGATTGTAAGGAACATTATGAACAGATAGTTAATTAATATAAAAAAAAACCTTTTTAAAGATTAAAGAAAACAAAAGAAAATCCTATATATACAGAAACGGTAAAGTAAAGTAAATAATGAACACTTAAATTCATATTGTAACTGAACGCTTTGTCTGTTGAGAGCATTGTCAAAGTTAAATTACAAGCGGTTCGCCGACAAACAATATTAACATTAATTATTTTAGTTTGATATAACTACCTGCAGGAATTTGTATGCACGTGAATAAGAATAATATCTCTCTCATTCAAAGCAAGTCTGAATTTTCTGAACGTTACAAAGGCTTGAAACAACCGTTCTCTAAAGTTAGTTTCATTTAATATTCTGTTAAAAGCGATAAAGAATCTGATTGTTCCTCGCTATTTGTGCTCGAAAGTGGCTTCAGTTGTGAAGGTTACAAGAGCACAAATATTTTGTTGAGAATATTCTTTGACGAGGTTAACTAGGTACGCTGTCCACCGCTGATCAGTTGCTAGTGTATCTTTATTACCCTTCTTGATTTTGAAAAAATTATCATTTCTTTTTTATAGAATAATAGTGACAAACGAGCACACTTGATGGTAAGTGGACACCGTGTTCCATACACACTTACATCTATCCTCGATTAAGGAACAAAATGCAGATGCGTTGTCACCTCTGAGGGTAGCTCAAATTTTTTTTTACTATTTTTTATATAGGATAGGCTGACAAACGAGCTCACAGTCCACCTGATGGTAAGTGGTTGCTGTGACCCATAGACATCAACATCTATCTTCAATAAAGAATTAAAATGCAGATGCGTTGTCACCCGTGAGGACTAAGATGGAATGCCTCTTTTCCAGTAAAAAGGGTCTCCGGTTCTCTACACTCACCATACGAAACACAGCAGTGTTAAGCTGCTATTTTACGCTGGTATTCTGTGAGAGCGTGGTCCTTCCTCGGTCGAGCCGACCCATTCGCGCTACAACTATACTAATAATATAGCTGCAGCATAGCTCTACCACGTATATCTACTAGGTGGTATGATTCCTTTTTTACCTAGGTAGTCTGGGTAGGTGTGGTAACTAATTATTACCTATTTCTTCCGTCAAGTAGTTGTGCTTGCACTGCTGCGTGCTGGTCTTAAAATTATAGAGAGCTAGTATAATTTTACAGACTGTGAAGTATTCCATCTTAGTCCTTAGAGGTGAACTCATTTGTAGCCTTATTCGTTTGAAGTTGGCGGTGTTTATGGACTGATGTAGCCTCCCAACATCGGGACGGAACGGGACTGTAAGTTAGTTTGTCACTTCAGTTTTATATATTTAAAAACGCGTGTGTGTGTACTTATGTACGCACGTAAGAAATTATACTTCTTTAGCGTAACAAAACAAAAATTACCTAAAATAAAACACGTTTTATAGATTCATATATATTTGAATAACTACCTTGAATATGGTTATCAGTTCTTACGAAAACTTGACAGTTGACAGACAATTGCCAACTGAAGTTGTCGCTTTAGGTTTCGGTGTGCGTGCATCATAACAACTTCATGGTGTCGTTTTAGGTGTCGGTGTGCGCGCGCATCGTAAAAAGTTCACTCTCATAATTTTTCTCAAACGCGCCAAAAAAGTATAACTTCAAAACACATGTTCCTCTCGACGTATTCCTTCACTAGAACTTAAAATTGCAAATACCGATCTAAGCTATATAGATATTGTTACTTTAAGTTCAGGCTTGCGAAATAATCATAGAATAAGCCTTCCTGTGTTATAAACTTAAAAAAACATTTTTCAAGTTCATGCGGCTACATAAACTGTTGCTAAATTTCCATCAATATCTTCATCATCATCACAGCCCTTTACAAGTCCATGGATGAACATAGGTCTCTCCCAAGAATTGCTACAATCACATATTTTAATGGGGATCCCCCTCCACCCCGCTTACCGGTACGATGTTTCCGTTCGATAACCTTCTTCCCCGTTGTTTGTCAGTTCTTCGAGTTATATGTATATGTATATATAAAGGGAGTTATATGTATTTGTAAATATAAATATACCTTCCCACTTAAGCTAACTGATCCGTTGGTATGTCGATTACTACGGTTCTACTGCAGATATTATAGATTCGAACATAGCTCTCACCATTGCTCCAACTTCATATTATCATCCTATACTCCAGCATATTAGCATCCTTTGCTCAGCATCAGCTACAGAGCATCTACTACGGTTTAAGAGTACACTTTAATTAACAATAAACTTAATCAATCATCTCATTTTTAATTAGCATTTTATTTTAATCCCAGCGGTTTTCAGTTACATTTTCGCTTTTGTTATTTCAGTAAGATTGTATGTCATCCATTTTAATTTTATCTTTTGTCACTGCTCGCTGATTATTCGTAAATTAATTTGGCATTCAAATAAATGATTAATTGAAGACAAGGTTTGTAACGCTTTTATACATGTTAATTCCATTTTCTACTGACTTCAAAAAGGGGACGGTACTCAATTCGACTGTATGTTCTTTTTTTTATGTGTGTGTTACCTCATAACTTTTATTTAGCGTTGACCGATTTAAATGATTCTTTTATTATTTGAAAGCTGGTGCTTTTCACGTGGTCTCATATAAATTTGATCAAGGTCTGACCAATAGTTTTTGAGTTATTCTTAATAATTTATACTGAAGTCGGTTGTACAAAAGTTTAAGTTTTAAATTAAAAATTTTGTAACACAAAAAAAACATACAGTCGAGTTGAGTACCATCTCCTTTTTGAAGTCGGTAGAAAAAGGTGAACAATTTTTACGACTATTACAAATACGATTAAACATACATATTTTTTTTTAATTACAACCAATCAAAAGCCCACAGCTGAACATAGGCTTGCAATAAATGTTTCTTTTTTTCTTTCTTTTATAGATTGCTTCGTGGTGTATATTTGTCATAGTTGCAAGGCTTATTTTTTTTATAGGATAGGATGACAAACGAGCACACAGTCCACCTGATGGTAAGTGGTGGCTGTGACCCATAGACATCTACATCTATCTTCAATAAAGAATCAAAATGCAGATGCGTTGTCACCCGTGAGGACTAAGATGGAACACCTCTTTTCCGGTAAAAAGGGTCTCCAGATCTCTACACCCAATATACGAAGCTCAGCAACATTAAGCTACTATTTTACGCCGGTATTCTGTGAGAGTATTCGTTTCCCGATCAAGCCGAACCATTCGTGCTACAACCATAATATTATAGCTACAGCTTGGCTCTACTACGCGGAAAATAAGAATAAGATAAAGAAAGAGGGAAGTAAACCTTGTGTGTGAGTCCGTGGCAAGAAGTTAAATATATTTGTATTACTTGAAATGTTTGGAATTTAGGAAAAAAATATCTGTGTGGCCCGGCAACTTAAATTTCTTTAAAAATTCAAATAGAAACCGATGGAAAACAACGCAGCAAATAATGTGTTGTAAGTATAGATAAATAAGTATGTACGACGTTTGTCATCCTTGTTTTATACAAAATTTTAACCCGTAAAGTTTACTTTTGAACGCATACATACACCTAAATCAATGTTGATTGCTAACGATTTTTGCATGTGTGTACTTGAGTGCATGTTGCAACAATAATAAAAAAAATTGTATCAAAAATTATAATTACCAAATGATTAGTATAATATATTTTATTGTATCTGTGCTTATGTAGTACGGTTTTTAAATTTGTACTTGTGCGTCCGCTAAGAAGTGTACACATATGTTGCATCGCATATGTTGCGTACGTGGGACCAGTCTGTCCATCTTCAAATGGAGCATGGTTGTTGGAATCGTAGCGTTCTGTCTTTCTTTTTTGTTGTTCTGAGACTGTAATATAATGAGAAAAAAAAACTGTCATTGTTTCGCCTTAGACCACACCGCGAAAAGAGCTTCCGAAATAACAAGAGGGTTCTGTAAAATATGGTACCATTAATACAAAAGTACTCCCATTTTCCTGTTATCCACTCGGAAAAAGCGTTGAAAAAGCCAGATTATAAAGGATTATATTTTCGTTTAATTTAAATGAAACGAAGGATTGGCTTCCTAAAAAATGTAGGTTTATTTTGTAGCTGCAACTCTGATCTTTAGCGGTTTATGAGCATTACATACGTGAGCTACATATTGTATTTTTGTGTTGGTACTGTTCGAAAAAACTGTAAGGATTATTTTTACGTTAATACCACACATTATGTACGTGGTAGAGCCATGCTGCAGCTATATTAGTAGTATAGTTGTAGCACGAATGGGTCGGCTCGACCGGGGAAGAACCACGCTCTCACAGAATACCAGCGTAAAATAGCAGCTTAATGCTACTGTGTTTCGTATGGTGAGTGTAGAGAACCGGGGACCCTTTTATTGAAAGAGGCATTCCATCTTATTCCTCAAGGCTGACAACGCATCTGCATTTTGATTCGTTATCGAGGATAGATGTAGATGTCTATGGGCCACAGCAACCACTTACCATCAGGTGGACTGTGTGCTCGTTTGTCACCCTATTTCTATAAAAAAAAAAACATTACCGTTACAGCCTATTAAAAGCCACTGCTGAACATAGACCTCCCATTAATTGGGTATAAGTATATCCATAGGGGGGATATTTCCATAGTTTCTACGCTTGGCAGACGGGTTGGCAACCGCAATTTTTTTATTTTTTAGTTGTTATCAGGATGACGCTACGGCTCATCTTCTGGTTTGTTTCCCTCTGCCGCCTCTTACGACATCCACGGGTCAATATGGGGTAGTGAATATTCTTACATCACTGTATGTATCCAAAAAAGTTTCACTGACCCGTTGGAGTGGACTTGTGATGGGCTGAGTGATGGTGATAATGATAGTAATACTGATAATGAGAGTGAAAGTGATTGTGATTGGGATAGTTTTGCTGAGGCAGGCAGGTTAGTAAGCGCAGTCTTCGGCACTGGTAATATGCCGACCAATCAATGAAATTAATGATGAAAATGATTTGACGTGCTAAACTTCAAGCAAATCCCTTCAGCGATATACGTAGCCAGCAAACATACAAACATATACATAGTCTTTCACATAGTAGGTATAAGAATTAGTTTAAAAATTAAACATCGATATTTTGAACATCACTATTGCCTAATTAAAAAAATAAAACAGACAAACTGACGTCGAACGATTCATTTTCCGCTTGAACCATTTTCTCTCTTATAACTTTAAACTTGGCCAAGCGGACGGTGTCAAGTAGCTCGATGTAGTTCAAAGTTCAATTACGAGTCACGGAGTCGAGAAGCGCAGACAAGAGGTACAGAATTAATTTCCAGCACAGTTGTTTGTGCAATGAAGGAAACTACAAGCGAGGATCTGCTTTATCGCCTGTCACTAACGAGCTGTGGCACGCGAGCGGGAAACGTCAATTATTTTAATAAATGTTTATGCAACCGTTTGTTTCAAAGTGATATTTGTCAAAGTTGTAACACTTATATAATTAGCATTGATTCGTAACCCCATTTTCAAGGTAAGCATAACATATTAACATTAGCATTCACGCCTGTCACCCAGAGATGTAGGCAGAAACTACGGACTTCCATTTGTCACGATCCTGACACACCTCTCTCGCCTCCTTTACATCCATATACCTACGCATACATGTTCGTTGGTTAAGGATATTCTTAATCTGACCCATCTTCAATATATCGCCAATTTGATGTATAAACTTTCGTTCTAGGGCGTACTTTTCCGGCTCTGCCGTTCACTTCTGCAACATAAATTTGCAATTTCACTCTTTCTTCGTTCATTATTTCTACATTAACATGGTAAGCATTTATGTTTTTAACCAACTGCCTAGGGAAGAGGTTGTTCAAGGTCATGAAAACTAAACATTTTTAACAAGTAACGGTGATAAAGGAGCATGAAATCCAACCGATGGTATGCGAATGATACAGTCCATAGACACTTACACCCAAATTTCGACGGAATCAAAGTCTTGCTTCATAGTCCACATACGGAAAACAATGCGGTTATAAATTTCGATATAGGATTATAGCTGGCTCGTCGTCCAATGCATATTACTCATTTTGATTTTCAATATTTAATTTCATGTGTAATGTCCAAGTCACATTTATGCCGGTAGTTGTTGGGAGCATTACACTACGCTTGAAATTGTTCACAAGTATGTATTCCGAGGATACATTGTACAACTAGGTACACCAAACTTTGACATTCTTTTTTTATAGATAAAAAAATAAGGGTGACAAACGAGTGCATAGTCCACCTGATGGTAAGTGGATGCTGTGGCTCATAGACATTTACATTTATGTTATATTAAAAATCAAAATGTAGATACGTTGTTACCCTTGAGAACTACGATGGAATGCCTCGTTTCCAGTAAAACGGGTCTCCGGTTCTCTCCAGTCATCATACAAAACACAGCAGCATCAAGCTGCTATTTTATTTTTATTTTATTTTATTTACCCCGGTCGAGACGACCCATTTATGCTACAACAATAATATAGCTGCAGCGTGGCTCTACCACGTATGAATTGTTTTTCGGTTAATTGATGAATGCAACTCGACCGGGCAGAGTTCGGACGATTACGTCACATCTCGTCACGTATACCTCAAAATTTAAAAATAAATAATAGTTTAAAAAACTAAAAAACACGCTTTTGTAGATAACCGAACTAAGAAATAGAAAATAATTTTAAATTTATTTAAAATAAGAAAATAGTGATTAACATTAAAAAAAACATTTTATTGTAAAAAAGCGTGGGGTGCTTTTTCAGATATTTTAATGATGACGCTAATTTTACAAATATCCACAAATATATTTACAACAAATGACATCAAGCACCCACGCTTTTTACAATAATATGATTTTTTATGATAATCACTATTTTCTTATTTTAAATTAATTGAAAATTATTATCTACTTTTTAGTTCAGGTATCTACAAAAGCGTGTTTTTAAAAGTTTTTAAACTATTGTTTATTTTCTATTTTAGTGCTCATCCTGTTGTGAAGACGGCTACGCTCGGAGTTTCTCTGCGTGATCGACTTCGTAATAAGGATATTCGCAGTAGAACTAGAGTAATTGACATAGCCCAATAGATCAGTGAGCTGAAGTGCCCATGTGATGGCCATATAGTTCGAAAAACCGGCAACCGATAGGGTAGAAAATTTCTTGAGTGACAACCTTATACCAGCATTCGAAGTGTAGGATAGAAAGATGAAGAGGAAGTCGACGGCATCCGGTGGTTCAGGACCGCTCTTTGTGGAATGCCTTTGGGAGGTCTACGTTCAGCAGCGGATTTGTGTTGGGCTGTAATAATGATGATGATGAGGGTACATTGAGAGGGTAATTCAGAAAAAAATTCACCCTTATGAGAAAATATTATTATTAAAGAATTGTTTACTTAACTTTTTTAATTACCAGGTCGTCACCCCATCTAGTGAGCGGTTGCCCTACTCTGCCACTATGAGACTTCGATTAGAGAAACTTTTTTTCTATTAGAGAAAATTTCTTTGAACTAAATGGCCGGCCTATTGCAATTTCTGCTGTATAATAAAATATAGGCCAGAGTTCGTCCGCTCGAGTTAGTAACACGAATTAAACTTCTTACTATATACATCAGTACTCAGTGTATTTCGCAAACTTTAATCTACTAGTATTTCTGTCCACTGTCGTATTTAATCTAAGTCCAAACAACGAATAATCTAGATTGTCTGTCGCAAGAAACCCGTTGTCTACACTTCCCCTGACAGAAACGAGGCCAGATCTCAGCTTAGAAGTTTATAAATACCCTATCGTCTCAACAAATATATCGGCATTTGAATTTAAGGCTTATCCTTTTTCATTTAAAATCAAAGATATAAATACAGAGTTATTTTGCAATAACCGGCCAAATTTGCAGAGAAGGTTCACAATAAGTAATACATTGAGTATAAGCAAATGGTGAAGAAAAATTAATTTTAAAAACTCACTAATTCTGTCCTTTTTATCTTTTAATTCAAAATGCGTAATAATGCATTATTTTAACTGATTTTACTGCTCACACTCACATTCGTAAGGGTCGATTGGTAGGTACAAGCGTTGTTGCCTATAAATGACATTCAATTTGGGATAATTTCAAATAAAAGTAGAAGCCTTATTTACTCGTATTTTCAAAAACTGCAATAACGTTATATCATTATTTATATTTTGAACCTACTCTTTCAAAAATAACCCTGTATATAATTTGGGCGCATTGTATGTATAAATGTAAATTTAAATTATTCTAAAAACGATCTATGACACGGTAATTGAAAAATACCTACAAGCTTAGGTTGCCTGTTAATCATAGGTCTGTCCCGTTACAAAAAAGGGATTTGCATATACCGTTATACTCGGTAGGCGGATTGACGATCGCAGCATCAAACATCTCCCACCTTTGACGCTGCACCCGTCGCCGGTCTATTTGCCGGTCGATTGATATTGAAAAGAAAATCCCTAAGGTGAAATTACCAATCAAATTTCACAGCAACTCACTTTTTCTGCTTTGGGCTTGAAAACACGGTAAAAACGAATTTTCACAGAAATAAGACCTAGCTAGATCGATTTTATACCCCGTAAAATTTTATCGAAATCGTTGCAGGCGGTTTCAAGAACGCGATTACAAACAAATAAAAAATATACAAATATTGTTCGTAATATAATATTGGATATAATGTTTTTTGTATGCCGTAAGCGCTAAGCGCGCAGGTATGTTCTACTAAAGCCTAAAAATTAAGACTCCAACGTTTTGTCGCATGTAATCGTATCTAGAAATCATATTGTACATATAAGTGATATAAAAAGCATATTGTCAGAAAGATAAATGATTGTTGAACTTATTAATATATTTTTTAAATTGATTAATTGCTATTTTTACATAAAAAAGGGGTTTTAGTGGCTTATGGTGTGGATTTATCAAGTCCGCATGGCTTTGTAAACACGATAACTTTAGAAAATATTAATTGTTCAACTCAATCTATTTTTAAAACTCTTCATCTATCACGTGGGAAGCTATTGAATGTAAATGGCAGTTTAATTTTGTTTAGTTTAGTTATAATTATTTTATTTCGGCTGCGAAATGTCGAAATATTCAGTGTTTTAGCAGTCTTGTATGAATTTATTTTTTACTGAATAGAGACTGCGTCACTCACTCAGTTAGTTCGGCGTCAATCGCCGTTGTGAGTGGATACTGTATCGATTGTTTGCAGCGGCTCAAAAAGATCGCTGTACAAATACACAATATCCGAAAAACCAAATTTCTTACATATTTGATTATAATAATAATCAGACATTTTTATTACAATATTTTAAAAGCACAGAATAAATAATAGTAGTACGTACTAAAATTAAGTAGGATGTAATATTTATACTTAAATACGTTTTTTACTTTATGGAGTGACCTGAATGATGATATGATGATCGTATGAGCATTATGAGTCGTGCACTTTTGGATTTTCCAAACTTTTTTTAATTGAAGTTTGACATAAAATTATCGAAAAATTGGAAGTATTATAAAGTTATTAGTGAAAACTTGTGTGTATTTAAACTACTTTAAAAAAGTCCGTATAATCATGTTATAGGTAATTTTTTTAATGCGCTTAGGGCATGCACAATTGGATTAACCAATATTTAAATATTTCATGTTTAGTTGCACTTTGAATATAATGAAATGTGTGGATAAAATGTAAGTAATAAGCATCAATTTGGTTTCACAAGGGGTCGCTCGACGACTGACGCAGGTGTTGAGCTTATTAAATATATTTTCAATGCCTGGGAAAATTTACAAGATGCCTAAGGTATTTTTTGTGATCTTTCCAAGGCTTTCGACTGTGTTCATTGTTAGATATTAATCAGGAAACTACAACATTACGGTGTAAAAAATATTGCGCTTAGACTTATTATTTCACATTTAAATAACAGAACTCAAAAAGTCGTTATCAATGGTAAAGGTTCCTCCAGTTCGGTAGTATCAATGGGCGTTCCTCAGGGCTCGATTCTTGGCCTATTTCTGTTCTTAATCTATATTAATGACTTACCTTAATCACGATATAGTACTATTTGTTGATAATATCTCTTTATTTTTGAAACTCAAACGACTGTCAATTAATTTTGACAAAGTAAATAATGCTCTATCGAAATTAGTACATTGCTTTAAGGTCAACAACTCTTAAACGGCAACCAGACAAAATTTGTTAAATTTACAATACATAATGTTAAACATTCAAATACCAATGTGCTCTTAAATGGGGAGGAGTTGAGTTTTGTGGATACCACTGTTTTTCTTGGTATTACTATTGAAGCTTCAATGAGGCCCCCATTTATCTTAATTAACAGGCAGACTTAGTTCTGCAGCATATGCTGTAAGAAAGATTAGAAGTTTCACCAATGTTGAGAGAGTTAGATTAGTTTATTTTAGTTACTTTCATAGCGTGATGTCTTATGGAATTTTGCTATGGGGTAATGCGAATGACATTGAAGCCATATTTGCTTTTCAAAAGAGAGCTGTACGGGCGATTTATAACTTAAATTGTAATGAGTCCCTTCGAGAAAATTAAAAGAAATAAACATATATGAAAATTTAATGTATGTACATAAAAACATAAATAACTTTGATGAGAATAAAGATGTTCATAATTTTAACACTAGGAACAAACATAAGCTTGTAGTAACTAGACTCCACAGAATTAGTAATTACCGCCCGATGGTAAGTAGCTACTGTATTCCATGAACACCTTTAGCCAACTTATACGAAGAATGCTACACATGCGTTGTCACCTCTGAGGACTAAGATGGAATCCCTCACAGAATGTAATCATACTGGCTCTCTATACCCTTCAGACTAAAACACAGCCGTGAAAGCACTGCTATTTGACGTCGGGAATAGGTAATAGGACCTACCCAGACGGGCATCTATGCAGAAAAGTAGTACTACCACATAGTACGTAGTAGTCCTACACGCAGATGAGGTTGGCATTTGAAGTAAAAATAGTTATACTTAATTTGAAATCTACGTTTTCTTAATGCTGTGTCTAAACTATTTACTAAATTCAGCCCGTAGTTGTAAAAAGAAAAACGAAGTTTTAAAACTTCTTTTATAAAGTCTAAATCAAACTGAACGTGTGCTGGAGTTGAAAGTTATTATTCGATTTTTGCACCAGCGGGTCTTGTAATATAAAGAGTTATATTTCAAAAGTATTATTTTCAACTAGCGCTCCGGCTTCGCCATGATAGGATCTATTAATGAGGTGTTATTTAGATTTAAGATAATAATGATTTCTTAAAGAATCATGTCCAGTCTTGACCTGAATTTTTTTTAACGCGTCTAATGATGTAAAATATTTTATATAATAGCATTTTTCTGCTTATTTCGTATCGCATAATTGAATTTTCAAATAAAGCCAGGAAAAAAATAATGTTTATCATTCTCAATAGACTTTTGGAGACGGAACGTGTTTTACAATGGCACAAAGGCCCAGAAGCTATGCCAAAAATATAAAAAAAATTAATGACATGATGAAAAAATGAATGAATGACAGGCTGTCATTTGTTTGACTTTTGCAGTCGTTCGTTTGCTCTTGCTACGTATCTCTTGGTAAAGAGTAATTGTGTTCTGTGCTACGTATTGTACTATGCGATTTTAGATTTTCCACGAAGTTTGATACCTTCCACTTACGATTACTTTGACTTGGGTTGTATGGATACCGATTTAGTGCTTTTTGATTGGGATCTAAGACGTCATCGCTCTTGTTGGAAAGCGTTATGGAGCCTTGTACGAGATTGCATTGTATAAACTGTAAGATATGTGTTAATACGATTCAGCGTTATCGGCTTGACCAAGCGTGGTGATTAATGCTCATGCCTTCTCTGTATGAGAAGAGGCCTTTGCCCAGCAGTGAGGCAGTATTAAGCTGGTATTTGGTATTATTTACTCGTCCCTGTCTGTTCATCAGACTTTTAAGAGTTCGATGGCTGAAAGCGTCGTCTGTCAAGCCGACTCCTGGAGTCTGGTCCGTTTCGACGACATATTTTGACCGATAATTCAATGAACTATACCTATATTGCTTTAAATTGCACAAAGTGAATTGTAGAAATCAAGGATGGCCTATCATCACGCTGGTAATCTTTAAAACTCAGCATCGGCGAAATATTACGAGAATATAACTTCTGTTTGCGACCGCGCGCCGATTTGATGATGATATTAAATTGAAGAGGGATTTATTTCTGAGCGATTGTAACTCTCTCAGCAATTAAGAAACAATTTGATTTTAATTATCGTATTGTTTTTGAGGTTATGATAGCTGTCAGACCTTATCTGACAGCTCTCCTTATAATCTGACCTCACCTTATAACCTCAAAACTTATTTACTTAATAGCATTTTTCCCTGGCCTCTAAATGAAAAGATGACAACTTATTATGTTATTATAAACAATAATTGTTTTATACAACACTAGTTGTAGGTAGACCGGACCTGTAAAACTAATCAAGTGACAGGTCAATCAATGTATGGAAAGTGGGCATGATACTTTATGCAAATACTACACATTGAGTAAAACAATTTGTACGGATTTTATCGCGTTTAATTTTTACTTCTTTACGTGGTAGAGCCATGCTGCAGCTATATTAATTGTATAGTTGTAGCACGAATGGGTCGGCTCGACCGGGGAAAGACCACGCTCACACAGAATACCAGCGTAAAATAGCAGCTTGATGCTGCTGTGTTTCGTATGGTGAGTGTAGAGAACCGGAGACCCTTTTTACTGAAAAAAAGGCATTCTATCTTAGTTCTCCTGACAACGCATCTGAATTTTGATTCGCAAACGAGGATAGATGTAGATGTCTATGGGCCACAGCAACCACTTACTATCAGGTAGACTGTGTGCTCGCTTGTCACCTTTATCTTATAAAAAAACTTAGTTTTAACTCCTGACGATTTGTTGCGACGTCAATCACCTGAGTCCACCCATGACCATGGGTGCTGCAAAACACCCCAAACGTCAATACATCCGAAACGAAAATAGATTTATTCAATGTAAGATAATAATCGAAGAACATTTATTTAATCAACTTTTTGATTTCCCAAAAAAGGCTCCAATTTTTATGGATATAATATAGCCTAGATCACTGCATTGGAAATTGTCTTTCTATCTGTTCGTAAACTTTCATTAAAATGGATTAGACAGGCAGAAAATGTTTATTCATGTCTTAATGGCATACAAATAATCCCCTCAGTTCAATAAAAAGCAGTTATTTCAATATTGTAGACAGATACTTTAAGTTTATTTATATGTATAGACTACAGATTAATGTATTTCATGATAAAGTTCGTAAGATATGATATCCTCAGAAAAACAAGACGAATTGACACGGCCTAACTGATCAGGAGCCAGAAGAGATAATGAGTCGGCCATATAGCTCGAAGAACTGACAACCGAGGAAGAAAGGTTCTCGAGGGAGCCTGGTAAGCTCAGTGTTGGGCGACCCCCACTAGATAGAATAACGACATGATGAAACATGCAAGGAGTCGATCGTTGCAGATGTTTCAGTACCAAACTTTCGCAGATCTATTTATATTTATCTATCTATCTATCTATCTATCCATGGGAGAGGCCTTTGTTTAGCAGTGGACTTGAGATGATGGTGTTAATCATTGAATTTAAAGCCCAGATTTACTTCCGCAGTCATATTTAGTAAACAATTTTTTTTAATATTTGCCCAATAAACATATTACGCCATAAATCATGATTTGTTTATACTTATGTTATTATTCTTCTTCTTTATTTTATTTTATTTTATTTAAAAAGAAAGTTACCCCCATACAAGGATTTTCTCCTGTATCGCGGAGGCAGTTTACAAACATAAATTGCACAAGGACAAACATCCAGACCCGGAACAATTATTTGTAGGCTATACAAATACTTGTTCGTGTGTGTCCTTGTTCGTGCGGGTTCGAATCCCGCATTTAGTATTATTAAAAAATAAATCTTTAGTTAGACTATCTTCGTTTTTAGGGTTCCGTACCCAAAGGGTAACCAACGGGACCCTATTACTAAGCCTCCGCTGTCCGTCCGTCCGTCCTCATGATCTGTAATAGGTAGACAGTAGAAATTTTCACTATAACCATATATATATAAAATTTCATTATATAAATTTCCGCTATAACAAAATTAATAAAAATTAAAATAAATTAAAAATTAAAAGGGGCCTACTAGAAACGTGTATTACGATGGTACGGAACCCTTCATTCGCGAGTCCGACTCGCACTTCGCCGGCTATTTAATTACTTTAACAAAATTTCGTTAAAAAAGAAATCGTGTTCCGATTACAGAATTATATTCAAATGAAACTAAGTTTTACGGGTTTTATCACGTATATTAACTTATTTAAAATTCCCGACGTTTCAAGAACTTTACAGCATCTATGGTCACGGGGGACTGAAATGTTTGGCGTCCTAATGTTAACCACAGCTACCTTCAGTTTTCAGTTAAAATTATAAATTTTTGGCCGATCTACGCAGAATGAGCTTATAGTATCTTAAAGTCTTGCAGTTGTATACTTTGGTTGGCATTTAATTTTATTAATTTTAGGATCCCAAGCAGATTGTAGCACGCAGCCATCTTCTGTATTGAAATAAGGATGGTTTTTGATTTTCAATAGCCTCGCGAATCATCCTTGGAAGGAATCGATGTTCTTGAGCGAGGATTTGTGGTCTATCAAATCTGATGTAGTGATGGGGGCATGTTCACAGACTGCAGACTTCCCGGAGGGTTGATTCTTCACATAAAGAAGGAAGTCGTGGTTAACTATGACATTGGAACGTTGAACACCTCAGTTCCGTGACCGTGGGTGCTGTAAAATACTCGAAACGTCGGGAATGTAAAATAAGTTAATATACGCGATATAATCCTTAAAACTTAGTTTCATTTAAATGTGTAGTGTTCGCGTAAACATAAGAAATCAGAATTACATTCATTCAATAAATAAGTGTGACAAGCATATATACATAAAAGCAATATTTTATTCACACAAGTGGCACACGAGCTTAGAACAAAGAACGTACACAAAGTGCAATGATTTGTGAAACGTTACTAAGTAAAACAAATGGAAAAATATTTGTTACCAGCAACGTACTTTATTTTTAGCTGATTCCAAAAAGGCGAAGGTTGTCAAATAGGTAGATTTTATGTCCTTTTTATTTTTTTTAATAATTAGACTGTACGTTATTTTAATGTATATATAGTCAAAATTCTCCTAGGTTAATTAACCGTTAATAATAAATGTACTCCAGACCGAATTTCGGTCACGGCGGCTAGTCTCAACGGAGACTAGCCCCATCTTCGCAGAACAGGATTATAGTGCCCAAGTGTATGCGCAAACACAGGTGCACTCTCTATTCTCTTACTCTCATAGTCCGATGGGACGGTAAGCCGATATGATCGAAGTGTTCGGGTATTGGACGAATGTTCAATAATAATTTAAAGATTATGTTAAAACAGTTTATTAAACAAGTGAAAAATATAAGATTAAAATATGTTAAATGTTAATGTTCTTATGTTATATGTTTTGTTAATGAGTTCGCGCCGTCGCGGTTAAGGTGAAAACGTGAACTAACACAATTTTTATAATTGTTGCGTAAAATGTTAACGCTGGCAGAAATGTACGATTAGACCGTAGGTACACGGAGAGAGACCAACGGTTTAACGTGCTTTCCGAGGCACGGGAGCGAAACACCACTGAAGTCGGCTGACACTGACTCCGAGATGCTACTGAGAATTTCTCGATAGAAAAACTCAATAAATAATTTTTGCTGGCCCGACCCGGGATTCGAACCACGAGGCAGTCAGTTAACTGATATACGAGTAGCTAATATAAAATACTATTACCGGTAAATAATACTTTCACAGTGGTTTCATATCAATTTCAATCAAATCTGATATTATAGTCGGTAAATAAAATGCCTATGGAAAACAAAGTAAATGTCTATGGTTCATAATAAAAAAAATCCATTATGATATTTAAGTTATAGACACAAGTATTAAATATTTATTTTTACAAGTAGCCTTATGATAATTAGTTTTGTTACACGGAAATGTAGAAAACATATCCCTAATCTAATATTGTCCCGCTTCTAGGGAAAAGCGAATAAAGTTGTATTTTTTTATTTTATTTTATTTATAGATTATAGAGAAAAGATTTTTACACATGATATTTTACTATATTAACTTTCTATTAATTGAGAATTAAAGAACATATGCCTGTATTTTATCTTAAAAAAAGAGAAGGTTCTGCATTCGACGTGTTTTTTATTTATATTTACTGATTTCACGAAAATGGTTGACCCGATGATTCAATTTTCAAATGACTTCAAAAATGGAGGAGGTTCTCAATTCGTCGGAATCTTCTTTTCATGTGTGTTCACCGATTACTCAAAGACGCCTGAACCGATGTGGAAAATTCTTTTTTTGTTTCAACGGGTATACTTCTCAGGTGATCCCATTTAAATTTTATAAAAATCAGTCGAGGGGGTTTTAAAAAATCAACAATAAATTGTATTCATAATGTAGTCGTTTGTACAAAATTTTAAATTTACCACTTGTTATTCAGTAGATTATACTTAAAGGTTGATCCCATATGAATTTAAAGAAAAATTCCATCACTATGGGAAATGTAGATTTTAATATTTTTTTTTATATAGCATAGGGTGACAAACGAGCACACAGTCCACCCAATGGCAAGTGGTTGCTGTAACCCATAGACATGTACATCTATCCTCAATAAAGAATCAAAATGCAGATGCGTTGTCACCCATGAGGACTAAGACGGAATGCCTCTTTTCCAGTAAAACAGGGTCTCCGGTTCTCTACACTCAAAGTACGAAACATAGCAGTGTTAAGCTGCTATTTTACGTTGGAATTCTGTGAGAGCGTGGTCCCCCGGTCGAGCCGACCCATTCGTGCTACAACTATACTACTAATATAGCTGCAGCATGACTCTACCACGCATAAATTAATAATATACCCCCAATAATAAATATAAACATACCCTATTTAAATGACATTCTAGTTGTTACCTTGAACTTGCGATATTCCTTAGACCACATAATCAAAAGTTAAAGTAATTAAACTATTATATAAAAACCAAATTCTGAACGAAAAGAATAAAGCAAATATATGAAAATTATTTTTAAGGTTAAAATTTCTTTATAATTTTTTTAAGTTAAATTATTTCAGGGCAGTCTGAAGGAACGTAATTGAAAAGATAGTTAAAAAAATATATATAATAAGAAATTCGGACAATCTGTGTTTATGGAACACATACAATCATAAATTCGTAAATATGTATGCCGACAGTTTGACCCAATTAGTCAAGTCTAGACAGCGGGGTGGTCTGATGTTGTCCGATTTATAACTTTTGGTAGAAATGTTTCATTAGTAAGTACGTATATCACACAGTAAAATGGAGTTTGTTTATATAATAATTCCGTTCACTTTTTATTGGTTTTGTCGTTTTTTATTTCATTCACATGTTTAGTTCATAAAATAAAGAGGGCCGTGATAAAATGATTGCTCTATATTAATTATTGTGACGGCTCCGTGGCGCAGTGACTTAGCAATGGGTTGCAGCGCTAAAGGACCGCAGGTTCGTATCCCACACGGAACAAGTATTTGTATACCGTTATAGACTATTAAAGTCCACTGCTGAACATAGGCCTCATAGGGGAGGTTATTTGCCATAGTTGCCACGTTTTCTAAGTGGGTTGGTAACCGCGGTTTTTTTTATATTTAGTCGTTATTAGGAAGACGCTGCTGCCCATCTAATTTGTTTCCCTCTGCCGCCTCTTACGACACCCACGGGATCATATGGATTAGTATGACGTATGACCTGCAAATAATTGTTCCGGGTCTGGATGTTTGGCCTTTTGAAATTTATGTACTCGTATGTAAGCTCCCGATACAGGAGAAAATTCTGCTGTGGAGGCAACGTGAGTTTAGACATATTAGTATTTTTGGTGTTCTGGGCCGAAATTGGGAAATAGGAGAGTTAAGCACGGGGGAGTTTTTGTACGTGGTAGAGCCACACTGCAGCTATATTATGGTTGCAGCACAAATCGATCGGTTCGCCTGGGGTAGGAATACCAGTGTAAAATAGCAGCTTGATGCTGCTGTGTTTCGTATGGAGAGTGTAGAGAACCTGATACCCTTTTTACTGGAAACGAGGCATTCCATCTTAGTCCTTAGGGGTGACAACGCATCGGCATTTTGATACTTAATCGATAATAAATGTAGATATCTATGGGCCACAGCATCCACTTACCATCAGGTAGACTGTGTGCTCGTTTGTCAACGTTATACCATCAGGTAGACTGTGTGCTCGTTTGTCAACGTTATACTATAAAAAAGCACTTTGGTGCCCATCTATCTTGCACAGGTTTATCCCGAAAATATTTCAAGTATAAGTTTAAAATTTAGCACAGAATATAAATTGTGACAGCTGAATTATGGTCGTAATTTATAAAGATGGTAGATTTGCTTCGTCTTTCTCAATACGTACAGCAAAGAAGTAAACTGGAACAGATAACTGTTATATTATCACTTTTTCGTCCGTCTGTCCGTCGGGACCCCTTTTCTCATGAACGGGGTATTAGAGATATAAATTTGAAATTAATATCAAATACAAAGGTCTACGGTTTAAGTTAAGGTCCCTTAAAGATGTAAGAAATTCAAGCTACTAAGTCAACTCAATAATTTGTCACATATTTTTAAACTCGAGTACTTGCTTATATTGTGTAATGGCGGTGTAAGAATATCCACTACCCCATACCATCTCGTGGGTGTCGTAAGAGACGACAGAGCGAAACAAATCAAGAGATAGGTAGCAGCGTCATCCTAATAACGACTAAAAATAAAAATAAACTGTGGTTGCCAGTTCGCTAAGTAAGCGTGGCAACTATGGCTAATATCCCCTATGACGCAATCTATGGGGGAGGCCTATATTCACTCGCTCATCAAAACCTATAAGGTACGTTGACCTACAATCATAAAATTTGACAAGAAGCTATGTCTGATCAAAAGTAAAAAAATGGTTACGTGGTAGAGCCATGCTGCAGCTATATAAATAGTATAGTTGTAGCACGAATGTGTCGGCTCGATCGGGGAAGGACCACGCTCTCACAGAATACCAGCGTAAAATAGCAGCTTAATGCTGCTGTGTTTCGTATGGTGAGTGTAGAGAACCAGAGACCCTTTTTACTGGAAACGAGGCATTCCATCTTAGTCCTCACGGGTGACAACGCATCTGCATTTTATTCGTAATCAAGGATAGATGTAGATGTCTATGGGTCACAGCAACCACTTACCATCAGGTGGACTGTGTGCTCGTTTGTCACCCTATCCTATAAAAAAAAAACATCTATCCTCGATTAAGAATCAAAATGCAGATGGCTGTCACCTCTGTGGACTAAGATGGAATGCCTCGTTTCCAATTAAAAGGGTCTCCGGTTCTCTACTTTTTTGCGCTGGCATTCTCTAAACTGAGTCTGTGATTCTTGAATAACTATTCCAAAACCTACTCAATTCTGCAAAAAGCACTAAAAAATTTTTAGTTGTACGAGCAACCTCTCACGGGATACGTCCGATTCTAATTAAATTGTTACTCTCAAAGGAATGTTCGTTATTTTCACATAGGAATAACGACATGTACTTAAGAAAATTCTACGAAGATTTTTGTTTTACTTTAATATAATGTTCATTTTAATAAGAATATGAAAGAAATGTTTCTTTATTTTGAAAAGCTTCTGGTCTCTCTTTCACTCTATTTATTTCATTCTTTACAGTCTATCAAAAGTCCAATGCTGAACATAGGCCATCGTCATTGTCTCAAAGGAAATATATTTGGCATAGTCACGCTTGGCAGGCGGGTTGGCAACCGCAGCCTTTTATTATTTAGTGTTGCTGTCTGGAACGTGCTGCTGCCCGTCTCCTGTTTAATTTCCGGGATGATATTGAGTAGTGTATTCTCGTCTGCTGCCACTACACGGTTAATTTATTTTATTTAAAAAACGTTATGCCAGTTGTATATTAACCCACATTAGGATATTGTGAAAAAAAAAGAAATGTAGAGTAGAGGCGTTAAATAGCAGACGCTATTGGCTGAAATTTAAAAATAATACAATTTACTTTTAATTTTTTTAAGGTTTTTAGTTTTAGGTTCATTGTTCTATTATATATTTTGTTTTTGTTAGAAATTAAGCCTATAAAAGTGTAACATACTTTTGTCTTAAAAAAAGAGCAGGTTTTTTTAATACAATTTACTTAAGTCATCAATTTGAGTCACAGGTACAGACACAGAATGGGGCTCATAATATGTTGTTGCTCATAAAATGCTCATAAAATGGTTGTAGTACGAATGGGTTGGCTCGACCGGGGTAGGACCACGCTCTATCAGAATACAATAGAAGCTTAACGCTGTTCTGTTTCGTATGGTGAGTGTAGAGAATCGGATACCCTTTTTACTGATTACGAGGCATTCCATCTTAGTCCTCAGGAGTGACAACTCATCTACATTATGATTCTTAATTGAGGATAGATGTAGATATCACAACATCCACTTACCACCAGGTGGGCTGTGTGCTCTTTTTGTCATCCTTATTCTATAAAAAAAAAACATATCCCTATTACATTTGCGGGTAGATTAAGATGAAAAATCCAATAAATAAACATTACTTTCAAAATTGAAGAACAAACGCAATAATGGATGTTTCTAGAAGCAATTTTAAATTACGAGCGCCGCGAGTCTCGCGTCAATTTCTCGCTTTGATATATTGCTAGCTTTACTTTTAATAGAAAAAGATGGAAGATGAATCGTAGTGACCTGTCCCTGTCGCACTAAGATGGATGTTGCGCTGGGGAAACGAGAATTGTTTTTCACATTCGCTGAGATGGTGGAAAAGAGGAGATTAAGCTTAAAGCTCTCCGTTTCAAGCAAAATCGTACTTAATTTTTTAAATTATATAATATATTTAAATAGAGCTTATATCATTTTGTTTTTTCACTTTGTTAATGTCAAAAATAAAAACTAAAAATTAAAGCGCAATATAACTTTTTTTTGACTACTAGCAATGCTATTAAAACTAAAATGCTTATACCAGAAGGGGTTAAATTTGTTGAAATAGCGGATCCGATATTCAACATCTTTAATCCCTTCTAGCTATGTCATCGAACCCATGACCTTGCTGCCCTGCCTGATGAATTTACTTTAGCAGTCCGTACCTTTAACCACTAGGCTTGTGACGCTATCAAAAGGTTAATAATATATTTTACCGGTTCTTTCTCTTCATTTTCGTCTTGGAATAAAACTAGTTTTTACGGATTTTATCGCGTATATTAACTTATTTTATATTTCCAACGTTACGACGTTCGCGTAAACATAAGAAATCATAATTTTCATCTTTATAGTCCATAAACGCCAGTTGAAAGGAGTATTTGCTTTAATCGTAAATCTTGGCAGGCGATTTTTTGATAGCAGTGTGTCTCGTATCTTTGACGCTGCTGTCCTTCGCTGGTTGGGTATTATACTCCTAGCATATAAGATGGCATTTACCGTGTAGTAAGTGGCGGTGTAAGAATATCCACTACGCCATATCGTCCCGTGGTTGTCGTAAGAGGCGACAGGGAGCTTCCTGATATTAGCTTAAAACAAAACTGCGGTTGCAACTGTTCTTCTGAGTGTGGCAACTATGGCCAAACGCCAATAATTCCTGCTATGAGGCAATCCATGGAAAATGCCTATGTTCAGCAGTGCGCTTTTAATGGCTGTAATATATGAACACATAAAATATACTTACTGTTAAGTTGTTTTCCGAAACAGTAACAGAAACTTTTTTTATTCAATATAGATTATAAGTAATACTTATTGAAAGTCACTCTTTTGTTAAATTACCATTGGTTCGAAAAAAAAACCTCTGTCCTGGGAAGAACCAGCAAGAAACCCAGCGGGACTTTTTTTAAAATAACAGCTTACAATCATGTATGTTACAAAATTAACCACACAAAACAAATTAGAAATAGCTTGGCAGTGATCACCTCATTCCCAGGGGTTATTATCATCCATAAATTCCTTAATATTATAATAACCCTTTTTATACAAACTTTGTTTAATAAAGTTTTTGAACTTTGAGCAGGTCAAATTTTGTATATTTTCTGGGATTTTGTTGTAAAAGCGTATACATCGCCCCAAGAATGAATTACTGACTCGGTGGAGTCGAGTAACTGGTACTACTAGTCTGTTCCTAGTATTTACAGAATGAATATCACTTATTTTTGTATAACTATTTTTATTTTTGTGTATGTACATTACATTTTCATAAATGTATTGAGAGGCCAAAGTTAATATATTAATTTCCTTAAATTTTGGTCGGAGCGACTCTTCAGGTTTTAAATCATAGATTGCTCTTATGGCCCTCTTCTGTAAAACAAATGTAATTAACAGAGCTTATAATAATGTCCTTCAGACCGAATTTCGGTCACGGACGCTTGTCTAAACTAGCCATCTGAGGACACAGGACAGGATTATAGTACCCAAGTGTATGGGCAAGCACAGATGCACTCTATATTCCCTTATTCTCATAGTCCGATGGGACGGTAATTCGACATTACCGGAGAGAGATTGATCTCTCTTTCGCGCTTGAGCGCAAGATCTACGGCGTTACGTACTTTCGGAGGCAAGGGTGTGAAAACAACGTTAACTTCCTGACTCCGGGCTGCTACTGAAAATTTCTTTAAAGAAAAATCCAGTCACTGACCATCGAACCCAGGACCTCATGATACCTAACATGACAACTAGACCAACGAGGCAGTCGGAGCTTATATTATAGCGGGCGATAGTTAACAAAGGTTATAAAAACATCCATAATAAATATTTTAAGTTATAAATCAAAAATTTTTAAAATAGGTTCATAAATCGTTTTGCATCCAATCCCGCTTCACAGCCACGCGCCGTGTTAAATCGTTTTCCATAGATTATCTGTCTGCGATGTCAGCTTTTAAAAATATAGCTCTGATCTGCTACTCTGTATAGTTTTATAAAAATAAATTATCACAACAAAAATATATTATCGATTATACACTTATAAATATTTAAATATTGTGCGTTCATGGACTTGGAAAAGGCTTATGATAGAGTGGACAGGAATGTGTTATAGCAAACACTTAACTCATTTGGTTTGAGCGCTGGTTTGATACAGGCATTAAGGTCTCTTATAGGGACTCTAGTGCTTGTGTCAGGATCAATGGGGTCTACTCGGACTGATTTTTGGATTTTCAAAAAGGTGTCAGACAGGGCTGTGTAGCTTCCCCGTGGCTGTTTAACCTATTTATGGACAGTTGTTTGCAAACTTTGAAAGTTGAAGAATGTGGGTTGAGAATGGGTGAGTTAACCGTCAAATGCCTTTTGTACGCCGATGATCAAGTCATATTTGCATCGTCGGCGGCCGAGTTGCAAATGATGGTTACTTTAATGAACTGATCATTAAAAGAAAGGGGTATGAAAGTGAACGCAAGTAAGACGAAAGTGATGGTTTTGAAAGAGAAGAAAGTAAAACGTTATGGGAAATAAGAGTAGAAGGAGATGATGTAGCAAGTGGATGAGTTTGTATATTTGGGATGTTTATTTAGCAGGGATGGTAGATATGATAAGGATATAGAACGACGAGTGAACGCAGGAAATAGAGGGAATGGGGCTCTACACGCTATTATGAAGAGTCAGAATGTGTCAAAAAAGGCACGTTTGGCAATTCATAATGCTATGTGTTAGTCCCTAATTTAATGTATGGTAGTGAAAGTTGGGTCTGGCAGAAGAAGCATGAGAGTAGAATAAATGCTGTAGAAATGCGGTCATTAAGGAGTATGCTAGGGCTGAATCTGAATGACAGGGTGAGAAATAGTGTGATGAAAGAAAACTGTGGTTGCAAACCACACTTTTCTTTCATCACACTATTTCGTTGATTTGACGTTGTGACCAGGATTAAGAAAGGAATGCTTCGGTGGTTTGGTCATGTAGAAAGAATTAACGAGGAAAGAGTGACAAAGCAAATTTATGTTGCAGAAGTGAACGGAAGAGTCGGGAAGGGACGCCCTAGACGAAGGTTTATCGACCAAATTGGCGATATATTGAAAATGGGCCAGATTAGGAGTACCCTTAACCGACGAGCGTGTATGCGTAGATATATGGATGTAAAGGAGCCGAGAGAAGTGTGTCAGGATCGTGCCAAATGGAAGTCCGTAGTCTCTGCCTACCCCTCTGGGTGACAGGCGTGAGTTTTTATGTATGTATATATTTAAATAAGTATGATCTACATGTGTGCGTGCGCGTGTGTGTGTGTCTGTGTGTGTGTGTGTGTGTGTGTGTGTGTGTTTGTGTGAATTTTATCAATATTAGGTTTTAAAGATGGAAAATTTACTTTGCCAACATCCGCCCAATAAAATAAAATTATGTGTCTTACCTAGTTTGAAGAGCACCTCCCGCCCTCCCTTACACACACCTCCCTCAATTGCGTGCACTACCCCCGTCACCACTAATCCTACCACCACTACTCCCACCACCATTATACTTGGTGTGTCCTTCAAAGTAGGTAAGACACATCATTTTATTTATAATATTTGGTTTTTCACCCTAGCCCACTGCAGTACACACTTCTCCCACTAACTTTCCGGTTAGATGGTAGAAAATGCAATATTGCATTAAGTCCGCTGTTCGTATGTTTAGTACAAAAAAGGGTTAAATAAATAAATAAAAAGTATGACATATATGGATTGGGAATGTAATGGATTGGGTCAACTAGAAAAGGACCACGTCCATTAATCGTCACGGTTGGCAGGCGGACGGAAGATCGCAGTGTCAGACCTTTCAAACCTCTAACGCTGCTTCCCGTCGTCGGTCTAGATACGGTATTAATATGGTTTTTATTTCAATACATCTTTTCATGTCAACCGTGTGGTGGCAGTATAAGAATATTCACTATCCCATATCGTCCCGTGGGTGTCATAAAAGATGACAGTAGGAAATAAACCGGGAGATGGGAAGCAACGTCTTCTTAAAGTGACAGCCTATATACGTTCCACTGCTGGGCACAGGCATCTCTCATTTCTGAGGGGGTTTTAGGGCAAGGAATGATCGCCGCACTGCCCTAATGCATGTTAGCGAACTTCACATGTCTGCGAAATTTTTTTTCTTATTTCTCAGACATGCAGGTTTCCTCACGATGTTTTCCTTCACCGCCGAGCACGTGGTAAATCAGAACTGAAAATTGCAATTAACAATTTCATTGGTGCCGGCGGGGATCGCACCCGAGTTTTCCGCGTACTGTGACATTTACAGCGAGCGCTAACCATCTGAGCTACCACGCCTCTATAACGTCTTCTTATTAATAACTAAAAATTAAACAAAACATGCGTGAGTGTCGTGGAACACTCTGTTGCAACGAAGTTCCTTTAGTTGTATTTTTTTTAAATACTAGTAATCATATTAAACATTACTAATATTCCCTTAAACCACTTCTGGTAAGCTTAAAATATATTATTATTGATAAACGTATTATGTTATTGATTAACAAATACAAATAAATGAATTATGTACTAGCGTCTATTAAAATAAAGCGTTATTTAAAATAAAATAATATTTCTTTCATGGCAAGATAAGAAAAAGTGCGAGGGAGATGGATATTATATCATCTCGCTTCATTATAGCCGCCAAGGCCGTCTACACTATGTCAGAAGGGGGCGTGACGGAAAAATCTTACACTTTTCTCGCCTAGCCCCCATCCGCCAAATTCGTACCATCCGATAAAGAACTTCGTTCCAAAAGCGGTTACTAGCCCGCCTGCCAAGCGTGACAACTATGGCAAATATCCCTCCCTATGAGACTGTAACGGTAATGGTCTTTTTATCGCCGAGCTTGTAGTAAAAAGACACAGTAAGCTCATTCTGCGTAGATCCTAGACCAAAATTAATAATTAAAAAGCTGAAGAGACTCCGGGTTAACTTTGACATCGGGACGTCAATCACCTCAGTCCCCCGTGACCATAGATCCTTAAACGCACCCGAAACGTCGGAAATAGAAAAAATGTGTGCAGTTCACATGCGGTACAAGTGAAAACCAGAAAAAATCAAAAATAAAAGAAACATTCAGAAAACTAAACTTTGATAGAATGAGACGAATGCAGAGTATCAAGAGTAGGATAAATGCAGGGTTTATGTAATTAAAATATAAAGCTAAATTTATAATAAACACTGTATACTGTATTCTGTCCCATTCGCTCTATATGTTTGTCTCTTTTTAGTGTCGCTTATTCGTTTCATCGAGTTTGAAATCCCAACGATTCTAAAGCAGTTTTACTTTAATAAGTAATATTAAGCGCGATAAAATCCTTAAAAATAGATTTATTCAATTCCATTAGTGTTTATCGGAGTTGAACGGGGTTGCTATGAAATGTATTAAAGTATACTAGGTCTCCTTTCTGCCGAGGAGTCGGTCAGGGTAAGTGCCACCTTCTTCCCTATTTCTCTCAAAATAGCAATGTTTGCACTCCTGTATTTTGGTCTGGAGTTTCAAAGAGCCAGTCTAATTACGGGTCGATAGACATTCCGTTATTCCTCAGAGGTGACGAATCTGTAACTTTCTTGGTTTGAAGTGTTGCAGGTGTCCAGGGGTGGACTGTAAGTTTGTTGGACACTTCAGTTATATAATAAGTGTTCGCTTTACCTAACCTCCTAAAATTATCTGTTATCCCCGTTTATGAAAAAAGTATGTAAATTTATATAAATAAAAAGTAATAAAAATAACGCCTTTTATAAATAATCAAATATTTGGTTTGAAGCCAAACGATATCATTAAACCTCAACAGCGACTCTGGCAAATCTAATTACGAGAAAACGTGACGAATAACTGAAAGCAAAGAAATCTTAATAATGAGAACAATAAGACTAGAGCGTATCAAATTGGTAACGGATATAGAAATATAATATTCAGATATTGCTCCGACATTGCGCTGCGTGTTTTTGAATAATTTCTATATTCTAACGAACTACTGATTACGCTCATTTAGAGATAGAAATCGCTTTGCTGATTATTATTATTAATAAATACCTTTTTTATAATCGAATAACGATCAATAATTAAAAATATTTTGCAGTAATACAAGTTGTTGGTTTTTTATTTGATGGTGCTGTGCTACAATAAAAAAAAAAAAACATGTGCGCAGTTCACACGCGGTAGAAGTGATACCTTCGGAAAACTTCGAGTGAATAAGACGAATGCAGAATATCAGGTGTAGGATAATTGTAGGGTTTATGTAATTAAAATATAAATAAATTTATAGTATTGTATTCTATTTCACTCTCTCGTAGGCTAAATCCTATAGATGTATATGTTTGTCTCTTTTTAGTGTCGCTTTTTCGTTTCATCGAGTTTCAAATCACAACGATTCTAAAGCAGTTTTCACTTCAATAAATCTGATTCCGCAGCCAAGCTTACCTTGGATAAAGCGTTATATTGGGCAAGAATAGGCTACAACAAGTGAGCGATTTTCTACACACAATACGCAATAATTAAGTTTCTATACTCAGATCAATGAGAAGTTGCCATCATTGACCGCGACCTGAAGATCCATGTTTAAATAATACTTATGTTAATTATTTTTGTTACAGGTATAACACTAAGCTGACGACATTGGCGCTTCCGTCCGTAATATTCGAACCCAAATTTCGAGGGTCGGTACGTAATCTCGTATATTCAGACCTCCCGGGACAACCACCAAGAAGACAGGAGTTACGACATTCGAGGGATTTAAAGGTAAACTCATTTAAATGTTTTAAATCGATATTTTAACAAACTTATTCCAACTTGTCTAAACTTTACCGCCAATGGTTTTGTTTTATAAAATACTATGAATATAGAACAGCACGAATTTAAACTTTCTTTCGTGGGCTCAGACTATATAAATAAAAAAGTTTCTCTACAAATTAAAATAGAAGACAATTTTTTCTTCTATAGGAATTTTTGCTGTATGGGTCGTTATTACTGGTTATAGAGTATTCGTAAAGGCTGAAGAAAGCAAAAAGTTAATTTAAAATAAAAACAAACAAACTTGTACTTATCTAAGTTAGATGCGCAAACAAAAACTACCTTGCTTTTGTCACGTAATTTTAAAAGTTCCAAAGTGTGCGACCGTATAGTAAAAGGGAACATCTTTCATTCCCGTCTCAAAGGAGACATTAAAAGTTGTGAAATCATGAATTGTTTGAATCGAATATAATTCAAAAGATTTTATTTACTTCTTCGCGCATTTTATCAAAATTTCAGTTTTAACTGTGGCTGATTCTTTTCAACCATGCAGTTACTTTTACTTCGGCTCTCTATGAGTTTATAAATTGGTCGGTAAATTCAAAAAAGAAATAACATCGCGCATCGCTTGTGGTCCAATATAAAGGCTGAAGCGATTATTAAAAAGAATAATTGCTAACATTTACTTTGTTTTTTCAAAACTGTCAATAACTTACCAATATTGACTAACGATAAATTTCCTAATAAAAACAGACAAATTTTAAATTTTTCATGATATTTCTCTGACAAATAAACTGTTACCCATAAACGATTTGACATTGCTACTTGGGTTTTATAAATAAAGTTTTGTTATTTACTATGTTCAGCTGTATATTTGTGATGAGCTAGATAGATGTTTCAAGTAATATATTCCAACTTTTTTCATTTCTTTAATTATTCTATTTTTTATCAGAATTTATAATTTACTAAATAGTATATATTTTTACTGTATCGTGGAAGCGTTTAACATAGATATATTGAGCATGGACAAACATCCAATTAAAAATCGACAGCAGCCTCATGGTTAAGTGAACTGCAAACTTAAAAAGTGGTGGGTTCGAATCACCTTTCGAACACTGTTCTGGACCACTCCTAACACTACTAAATTTGAGCCTAAGTATCCGCATCCTCTGACCAGTTCTGCGCTTAGGATGAATCTGTGATTCCTGGAATGGCCCGGAATGGTCGTGTAGATTTGGATACGATAGATTTCAATATGCTATATCTTGCTGTTTTTTCTTGATGTTTTATATTCTTAATTCAAAATATTTCGCGGGGTGCATAACGGTTGCATTCTCAGCGTCCGAACTTAATTGTCGATTGACGGTAGCATCGTGGAGTGGTGCGCCTGCGCATTTGGCAGAATTTAAATGGTTAGGTCCAAAAGATCTATGGAGGAGGCCTTTGTAGTGGACTAATGAAAGACTGTAAAGAATAAGTAAATACTCAAAAAGGCATATGGTGAGACTTAGTTTGCTTTATACAATAAAACAATTTAATACCGCTGTCGCTTGTCACTCGCACCCACAATCAAATAATATCGTGTAGTTGTGTCCGCGACATAAATTAAAAATGAGATCCTCCGCGTACGATCGCGGGCAGCAAGAAATTTTTACATCTTGGAATGGAATTTATTATGAGCGCTATAAACATGTATTATTTGCACAGCTTTATAAAATATTTGTTTCTTTTTCATCCAATTGAATATGAAGTCGAACAATTGACTGGAACTAGTAAGAAGGATTTACATTTATAAATTTAAAGAATCAGACTTTTTGTCAACACTGGTGACAAGTTGCGGATACACATAGTCACCTCTGATGCCGCACCAGCTCTAAACGAGGTACACCTGAGATCAGGCCGCCAAAATATCTACGCATGTAGCAGCCTACTCGTCTACGGATAATGTATTGCGTAACAAAAAAAACTTCTGAGGTTAAAGTTTATAATATTAAATCTTTTCAAAATACTATCTACCAGCATCTTTACAAAGTCTTATGCGGCTGAATCAATTTCTGAAACACTTTCTTCAGTCCCCCTCAGACAACTCTCCTACAGCCTGCCCGAACGCTGCTCCTGAAAGAGATACAGTTTTAATCTTCCGGCGAATAAAGCAGTTTCTATTTTAGTTGATTTTTTATTTAATGGAATAAAAAGGAGTTGTACGATGTCAAATAAGGGCTGTAAAGAGGGCACCCCAAAAGCTTAATCGCTGTACCGTCCAGGATGTTCCTCGTTTTGAGTGAACGGGTGCGCTGTCATGTTTTTGGTCGTTTGTTGCTCACATAAATATACGACTCCATCCCACGCGAGTCTGCTTCTAAGTTAATCTCGTGAACGTGTTCCGATCCAATCGTCCGCAATATGTGCTGCATCTCTTCAAACGTAATTTACCAAAAGATTGTCAAATTTAATTTTTCACTGCTAGCACATATCTTTCTGAAACAGCCGTCAAAGGGCGACCACTTCTCTCTTTATATCTTAAAGTTAGTCAACCATACTAAAATTTGTTATGCCTAAGAAGGGCTTTATCCATAAATGCCATTTAAAGTCTATCAAACGATTTGTCCGGTTTTAGGCGACATTTGAAATCGTAAAACGCTGATCCATTTTTCAATTAAACAAGATGAATTTACGTCGTAAAAAAATGTGGAGGGAAATTTGAAATTAGAACATTCGTATTTTTACTTGTACATAAATAACTGGCCAGTGTCACATACAAAAAACTTTTTTTTCGCATTACTCTGCGTGGCCTGTAGTATGTAGATGGAGTGATGATCGGGTAATACATGCAGGAAGTCAAGTGTGTGTTTGTAATGTCAAAATAACAGCTTTTTACTAAATGCATATGAAAGTATATACGGTAGGTACTTATAATAAAAACACAATTTTTAAATTTTTTATCTGTCTGTCTGTTTGTTTCGGCTAATCAAAACCGAAACGGCTGCCGGCTGGACCGATTTTGACGGGACTTTGAGTAACTTAAGCTACTTATATTTTATTAGGGTTTCGCGCAACAGAATTAAAACCCTAAATTACACGCGGGCGAAGTCGCGGGGAACAGCTAGTAGAACAATATATTTCAAAAAACGGTTGCATTAACATAACGTAAAGGTGAACTTTGAATCACTTATTTTTAGTCTAAAATATTCAATGCGAAATCAGAAACTCCACAAATTGGAATAATTATTTAAAATGTTCGGTCAAATCTGGTTGCCCTCGCTGTCTAGTTACAAACGTTCTCTTTTGAATCGAAACAGATTTAATGCGGTTATGAATTTTGTTATAGGATTATAGCTGGCTCGCCGTCCAATGCACATTTCATGTTTAATTTTCAATATTAGATTTCATGTGTGATGGACATGTCACACTTATACCGGTATTTGTACCAGGAGCACTATGCTTAAAGTTACAAAGGAATAGGTTTACGTAGGATAAATTATGCGACTATGTTAATCCAACTTCGACATTCATCATTATTCGGTTAATCGACGACTCAGCTATATAAAAATAAAAATAAATTTACTTCTCAATAATGCACGAGAATCGATGGATCAAACTCGGCTAGGCAGCGTTCTACACATGTTCTCATCACATATGCTTTAAAACTTGAAAATAAGTCCGTACTATAATTACGATGGCAACACGCATGATGATATATGGATCTGAGACGTGTTTCTTCACTGCTGGCAGTATAAAGCAGCTTTAGTTTGCTAAGAGATTTATAGAGCGGACTATGCTTGGAGATTCTCTGCATGATAACGTCGTAATAAGGACATCCGTTGTAGAAACAGAGTATCGGTCATAACCCAACAGCTCGTAAAACTGACAAAAGTTCTCGAGTGGTAGCCTCGTACCGGCAAGACATACAGGAAGTAGATGGATGCAAATGGCTCCAACCGTGCTTTGTGGCATTACTTGGGGGAGGCCTATGTTTATCAGTCGAGTACGGCTGGGTCGTTGGTCTAGTTTTCGTATAAATGACTGTTGATCATGAAGTCCCGGGTTTGAATTGGTCGACCCACAAAAAAATCAGTTATTGAGTTTTTCTGTCAAGAAATTCTCAGTAGCCCGGAATCAGGGACTTGGTGGTGATTCACCCCCGTGCCTGGGAAAGCAGCATTCTGCAAGCATCTGAATTTTGATACGTACTCGAGGATAAATGTGGATATTTATGGGCCACAGCAACCACTTACCATCAGGTAAAATGTTTGCTCGTTTGTCACCCTTATCCTATAAAAAAAATTACCAGTAAAAAAGGCGACTCACGTCACTCATCATACAAAACACTGGCGCATTTTGAAATTATTTTATTCTGCTGCAATTTTACGCTTGTATTCTGTGCTAGAGTAGTCTTCCCTCGGTCGAGTCAACCCATTTGTTTCGCAGCCATAATACAGCGGGAGCTCGGCTCTACTGCGTATTTAGTATGAAATATACACGTAGAGATACTGTCACTAAAATTTACGTTTATATTTACGAAAAAATAACGTCTATTACTAAGCTCTATATCTGCGAGCGAACTTCAGTAAGATTCTCGCGAAAAAAAAAAACATATTTCAATTAAAAATATTTGCAACAATAATAGTTCGATTTTCAATTTTTCTAGTTTTTACGACGATGTATAACTAGCCAGTGTCATGCAAATGAGTGAAGATTATCTAACTTTTTTCACATGCCCCTTGTTTATTTTTTAAATGATTTTAAAAGAATTTCATAGCATATTTAAAATATATGCCCCTTTAATAAGTAATTAATAAACAGTCATAGCAAAATCAACATCTGTAAAGAAAAGGTTAATCATTGTCTTTGCAGAATATAATAATAACCACTGCACTTTTGCTTCTAGTTTCTGTATTGCAGCTGTTTATAAGCTATTACTTAACTGGAAAATTTCATGAATTTTTGTATATTCCGCATTAAGTTGAGCTCATTATTTGTTATCTGTAAGTTTCCGAGGAGTGGTTCTTGTGAAAGTTTTGTCTTGGAGCGAAAGTTTGAAGAACTGTTACTGCGCAACTAGATGCTTAATTATTGTCTTAGGATTTCCTTTAAATATTTTATTTTTGATTGTTGTATAAGTTGTTTTTTAATTGCATTAAGGACCGTTGGCCTAAAACCTAAAATAAAAAAAAAATATTATACTATTAAAATATTTTTATAAATGACATTGTTCTGCGTCCATACAATGTTCGCCTAAGAACCAACAGTGAAAAAAATACCTTTTTAAGTCCGAAATTACACATAATTGGATGTAAAAACAATTACTCCTGACGGAAACTTATAAAAACATAGATATTAACAGTTATCATAGAGATTCTGAGGTTATGTTTAATTTTTATGCAACATTACTATGTTATTGCTAATGCAAGCAGTCTGTATCAGTCTGTATCAGTCTTAGCCTAGCACTTATACGGTAAATAAAACTCAGGTTGTATTGTATTAGATATTTATTTTATTCATACCAAATAAATACAACTTATACACTCTCATTTAGTTTTGTTAGTCCGTGAGTAATGAAAAGTTAAAGTCCGTGATTCAAGCCAGGTATGTCACTAAAGAAGGTATCGATATCCGTTTTACAAGCCAAGTCGTAATTTATAAAAACTTATCGCATAACAAACCAACTGCACAGTGCACTTAGATTCCGAAAACATTTGCAGAAATGTATTTTTTCAAACGAAACGAAAACGATCGCACGTCTGACGTCTATCTATTTTAATGTCTTATCACCTGTCAACGTTATTGACGTTTTTTTTTTGCGTGGCACAATGCTGATTTCGCCAATCAGAGTACAATAGTATTGTTATTTTAAATGAAAACAGATGATTTCACTGTATCCCAGTTCCTTGCAGCATATATTAATCTGAGGTATATTTTAAAATGTAACGTTTTCATAATATATTTGAGTTTATGACAACTTTTGAAATATGTGAGCGAAAGTATTGTGCGATTGGCCAAATCACAGGAGCCCATAAACGCAGCACAATAGTATTAAAAAATAGGTACAACGTTTAAAATGTAAAAAGTGCTTTTTATTTTGATTTCACAATTCAGAAGTGTCCGTTACTATCTAATGAATGTTATCTAATGCATAATTAAGGATAAGAATTTTGGTAAAATTGTCAAATATATGTTGGTTCTTAGGCGAGTTTATACAATTACCTTTCTTAGATATTATTATTTTATTGACGAGTATGTTCATCTAGGATTAATTGTCTGATGAGGTAAGTTTCAGAGTACACGACATATTTTTTTTGGCATAAATTCCTCTAAAAACATTAAAAGGAGAGAGTACAACAAGTGTCTCTTGGCAGTAATGGAAAATGGAAATGAGACGTGGTACTCCACTGCTGGTTATATGAGAAAGCTTACGGTTGTTCTATGGAGAGGGTTATGCTCGGAGTTTTTCGTGGTAAGATCACAAAAACCGACATAGCGCAACGGATTAGTAATCTAAATGGCAACGGGCCGGTGTAGACTGGTAGATCAGGACTGTTTTTTGTGGCAATAGATGGGGATGTATAAGTTTAGCAGTGGACTTGGGACTTAGACCTGTAATGATTATGGTGATAATTATCATTATTTATCTATATTTAAAATTGGCGCAAGACATTTGGTTACTGTGATCGTCAATCTGTTAAGCGTGGCGATGAAGGCAAATGTTCGTAGTAATGGAAGAGACCCGTGTCTTTTACTGAGGTGAGAGGAGGCCTACACCCAGAAGTGGGAGTTTATAGACTTTAACTTTACACAATGTTGAGCTGGGCTGGGACTAAAAATAAAGACCCACTTTCCCGCTGCCCCTATTATACAGCTGCGGCGAGGCTCTACTTCGTTAAATTGATAATAGGGTTAAGCTAAATTGAGCTGTTTTCTGTTTGGCTAAAAGCCTTTAAGTTGAGGCCGGCGCATATTTATCTTGGTTTTAAATTCTACGGTCGAGTTATAAAAGGCTTTGAGGTTAAATCTAAAAGGATCTTTTTTATATTGTCTAATGTAGAATGAATTGCAAATTGGACTACAAATTTTACCAATTCATTTATTTGTTCTGTTTCGAACCTCACACACTTTAAAGAACCAAAATATTGGCCTGAATAAAAAAGTTAAAGAAAAAGAAAACAAATTTATTCTTGGCCTGAATACACAATACAACTATTACATATAGTATGAATAAAGAAATACAGAAATAAAAAACAAAAATTGCAGTCCTGCAATTTCCCTGGTGTTGCAGTCGCCGCATGCTCATTTTCCACTTATTCTATAAAAATAAACTTTACCACCAGTAAGAATTTCAAAAAGACCGGCCTTAGTGGCGGTAGTACAAATTTTTCGTCTCTGCCTCGTATGTCAGATTATTTTTAAAATTTCTCGATAAATAATAATGCTAAAAGCAAATCTTTGCCCAATAACTTATGGGTAGTATATTGGCGCGCGCATAACTCAAAAAAGTTTCATCATAATGTTATGAATTGTATAGGAACGCATAGAAACGAACAAACAAACAATTTATTATTAAATATTCTAATTTCATCGTTCTCGTTTGATAATTGATAGAATCAGGCGTTACTTTGCTTAAATTCATTATATCAAAGATGTTAAAAATGATTTAGCTAAGATCCGCGTATCAAAATAAAATCATGTTGTGTCTTACACCTCAGAAATGAGGGGAGGCCTGTGCCCAGCAGTGGGACGTATATAGGCTGTAACTTTAACTTTTTTTAACGTTTGTGTCTTACCTAGTTTAAAGAGCACCTCCCGCCCTCTCTCAATGAGGGCATCCACGCCTTTTTCTGCCATCAGGGCGGCGCCACTTAAAAGTGAGGTATAATATTTGATAGATTTCATAGTGGGGAAGTTAATTTGTTCGGAAAATGTAAAGGTTAATGTTTCTTTTGTACTACTATCCATATTTTATATTAATAGGATAAAAAATAAATAAACCAAACCACAGATATTCATAAAAGTAGAAAAATTAAAAAAAACTTAAAAATGTGCAAAAAATTAAAGAGAAAACCACTGAGGCATTGTTTTGTGTATTAATATAATACTCTAGAAACTGATAAACTTTTATTAAAAACTAACTTCTCAATTAAATGATATTGTGTAACAAAAAAGTTTACCTCAGTGTCAACTAGCGACATCTGGTGAGCAGAAAATTATTAGCCCTCATTGCGTGCTCTATCCCCGCCACCACTAATCCCAGCACCCAACAGTGTAGTGGAAACTAGGAAAGACACATCACCCTCGATAATACATATACTCTGTTGTGGCTGACCGCTAAGTCTTGACTTAGGAAGGGAGGTGCTCTCCAAATTAGGTAAGACACATCATTTTATTTTATTACGCGAATCTTAGCTAATTATTTTTTTAAATCTTCAAATTAATCGGTTGAGGAAAAAAATACATTTTGTCGCCACCTTGAGACAATAATAAGTCTTTAGTAAGTAATGTTCAAATTCGATAAGGCATAAGGAAAGTTGTTTGTAAATGCTTCAACAGAGGAAGTACATAAAGAGTTATAAGGATTTTGCATACCTCTCCAAACTTAAGACCGTGGCGTTTCAACAGCTAAAAGTTTGTCGTTAGAAGTTCTTAAGCTCCTTCATCGAAATAACTTTAAAAGAGCATTAGCAATTAAAGCCGTGTCAGCGATGACAAAACAAAGAGATTTGAAGTACAGAAATGACTAAATATTAATATATAAAAGCAATTAATATATATAAGGAAGCCGCGGTTAATTATGACATACGTGAATTGTTTAAGTACTAAAGATTAAAATTGTTTATAAAACACCAACACTCCTGTAAGTCTGCAGTTTTTGGTCATATCCTAGACGGCACCCGCCATTACATCAGAATTGATAGGCTACAAATCTACACGAAAGTACATCGATTCCTTCCAAGGACGATACATGAGGCAATTAAAATTAAAAAAAAACATCCTAATTTCAATAGAGAAGGAAGATGGGTACTACCATCTGCTTGGGATCCTGTAATCAATAAAATTAAAACTAAAACCGAGCATACCACTGCAAGACTTCAAGACACAGTAAGTTTTTCCGCGTAGATTGGACCAAAAGTAATAATTAAAATGCTGAAGGTACTCCAGGTTAACTTTGACATCGGGAAGTCAATCATCTCAGTCCCCCCATGACCATGGGTGCTGCAAAGCACCCGATACATCGGGAATTAAAAATAAGTAAAATTAAACGCGATAAAATCTGAGAAAATAGTTTCATTCAATGCGTTAATTATTGTACTTTTAATTTATTCCTTAAAAACTTGAATTGGGTGATGAAATGGATCAAAAACACTAAAAATATTATTATATGATACACATGCGCGATAAATAAAAGTATTACCTGCATATTTCGTTTTAGTATAAAGTACAACAAATAATATTTTTCTCCGAGAACTCAATCGAGGGCACTTAATTGAAACATTACTTGTAATAGAAAAGGCGAATCAATTATGTTATTAACTAATTCTTATAATAATAGTTAGCCTCTCTTTAAACGACGATCAGACAAAAGAATGATGTTTCTAGGCGAAGGCTCATTGCTCTTGGAAATCTTAGAATATTTATAACTTAAATCGTATACGGCCGAACCATTGTTACTTCAGCTTATTGATCTGTTGCAATTTGTAGGTTATTCCGCTTTTACTACGGATATTCTCATTACGAAATCTATTACGCAGAGAAACTTCGAGTATACCCTCTCCATAGCTCTTTATTTCAATCTGTTTGTTAAGTTTCATCACAATCGGTTCAGCCATTCCGACGGCTAGAGAGACAAAATATATACAAATGATGATTTATGTATAAATACCATGCAAATAATCCCCTGAGCTCGCTAAAGAGCAGTTATTTCAATATTAAAGACATACTCTTCTATTTTATTTTTGTGTATAGATGTTAAAAATGTTATTTAATTTTTTTTAAAGAAGTGTTTGTTATGGTCATATAGAAAGAATGAACGAGGAAAGAGTGACAAAGCAAATCTCTATTGCAGATGTAAACGACAGAGTCGGGAAGGGACGCCCTAGACGAAAGTTTGTGACGAAATAATAAATTTTGTAGAAAAATAAGTGCCATCTGTAATTACTTATATGACCATTATAAGACAGCATGTTATTAAAATCACTTCGATTAAAATTTCCACCTCTAACTTTCTGCTTGACCCAGTTGGCGTTTGGCAACCCTACACGAGGTCAATGTCTGCGTGTAAGCCGTTGAAGTCGAAATAAAGTTATGGTTTTTATCGCCCTTTTCTACAACGTAGCAAATGGAGGTTTACGATTTTCACTACTTTATACGTATGTGTACGACCTCCAGCTACATTATTGCGTTTAATCTTTTACTCGATTCAATATACGATAAACCATTGGACGCGTCTTTGTAAGGGGATTATGTATGACATATTAAAGTATTTTAAGATTACGTTTAGGTAAAAAAAAAACAATAAATAATAATTAATCATTTTCTATGATATCGAAGACAGTCTAAGATGTAGTGTGAGAAACTAAGTTAAAGTTACAGCCTATATAGGTCCCACTGCTGGGCACAGGCCTCCCCTCATTTCTGAGAGGGTTTTAGGGCAAGAAGGTGTCGCGCTGCCCCAATGCATGTTGGCGAACTTCACATGCCTTCGAAAATTTTTTTTCTTATTTCTCAGACATACAGGTTTCCTCACGATGTTTTCCTTCACCGCCGAGCACGTGGTAAATCAGCACTTAAATTTGAAATTAACAATTACATTGGTGCTGGCGGGGATTGAACCCGGGCTGCTCGCGTACAGTGAAATTGAATGAGTGACAATCAAAATACAGACCTATTTGAAAACCAACAATTTAGGTTTGCTGGAATGGTGGTATTGCTCATACTCTGCCTAGAATTCTGCCTGGGGTCCATCTTTCCTATTTCTGCCATCAACAGCAATGCACAGCTATGTTCCGGTCTGAAGGGTATAGACATCAGTAAAATTACAAATTGAGAGGCATTCCATATTAGTCCTCAGGGCGACTACGCATCTGTAGCCTTCTTTGTATAATTGTTCTTTGATTCTTTATTTAAAGTCACTGACCGCTAAGTGACAGTGTAAGAATATCCAATACCCCATATCGTTCCGTGGGTGTCGTGAGAGGCGACAAAGAGTAACAAGCAAGATGTGCAGTAGCGTCTTTATAATAACAACTAGAAACTGCGTTTGCCGACCATCATCTCAAACGTGGCGACTATGGAAACCCCTTTACGGCAATCTAGGGAGGCCTACGTTCAGCAGTGGCAATTAATAGGCTGTAATGATGTCAATGATGACCATCAGGTGAGTTGTTAGCTCACTTTTACTTTAATTAAAAAAAAAAGCATGCGTGAGTGTCGTGGAACATTCGGTTGGAATGAAGTTCCTTTGTAGTTTTTTATACCGAGAATATTAGTAATGCTATTAAACATTACTAATATTCTCTTAAACCACTTCTAGTAAGCTAAAGATGCTTTCGTTAGAAGTGGTTCACGACAGTAGTCGAATGGCGGATTCGAACCCACGACCTTCGAGTTCGCGGTCCGCGGCCTGCCATTAGGCTACTGACGCTTCTAATATATTATTATTGATAAACGTATTATATTATTGATTACTAGCGTCTATTAAAATGAAGCGTCATTTAAAATAAAATAATATTTCTTTCATGGCAAGATAAGAAAAAGTGCGAGGGAGATGGATATTATTTCATCTCGCTTTCTTATAGCCCCCAAGGCCGTCCACACTAAGTCAGAAGGGTCGTGACGGAAAAATTTTACACTTTTTCTCGCCTAGCCCCATCCGCCAAATTCGTACTGCCTGATAAAGAACTTCGTTCCAAAATACTTGATTCATTTTTTTATAGAATAGAGGCAAACGAGCATGCGGCTCACCTGATGGTAAGTGACTACCGTCGCCCATGAACAACTGCAATACTAGGAATTGAAGGTGCGTTGCCGGCCTTTTAGAAAGGAGTAAGCTCTTTCTTGAAGGTCAATTAATAATTAACCATTTGATACGTCCTTGTTGGGGTAACGAAATGAAATATCTTTATTTTTGACTTAGGAAACAGATAAAACAGACAGATAAAAGTTATTCACCAAATAAATTATAATCTGACTGAATATTGCATGATAATGTTGTGACCAAGATTGAGAAAGGATTGCTTCGGTGGTATGGTCATGTAGAAAGAATGAACAAGGAAAGAGTGGCAAAGCAAATTTATGTTAGAGAAGTGAACGACAGAGTCGGTAAGGGACGTCTTAGACGAAAGTTTATCGTCCAAATTGGCGATATTAAAGATGGGTCAGATTAAGAATTGAATAGAATATAATAGAATTATTTTTAATCAATATAGATTACAGTAAATAATACTTATTGAAAGTCATTTTTACTTTTACCACTGGTTCGCAAAAATCTGTGATGGAAGAACCAGCAAGAAACCCAGTGGGACCTTTTTTAAAAAGCAAAATTTACAATATAATATTTTATACAATTGTTATGAAAACATTTAGAAACAGCATGGTAGGATCATCTCATTCCCAGGGTTATTATCAGTCATGTACTTTAGTAGTATAATAACCCTTACTAGACAATTTTGCTTAATAAATATTTTAAACCTTTTGATAGAAAAGGTCTGCATACGAGTATTTTCTGGGACTTTGTTGTAAAAGTGTATACATTGTCCCATGAAGAATTACTGACTTTTGGAGTCGAGTAACTGGTATAACTACTTGTGCTTGTTTCTAATATTTACAGAATGTACATCACGATTTTAAATAAAACTATTTTTATTTTTGTGTACATGCATTAAATTCTCGTAAATATATTGATAGGCCAAAGTTAATATATTTATTTCTTTAAATTTTGCTCTAAGGTATTTCTTCGGACCTAGGTTATAAATTGCTCTTATGGCTCTCTTTTGCAAAACAAAGATAGTTTCAATGTCAGTCGCATTACCCCATAGCAAGATTCCATGACATTATGCTATGGAAATAACTAAAATAAACTAATCTAGCTGTTTCAACTTTCAACACATGTAAGGCATCTAATCTTTTTTACAGCATATGCTGCAGAACTAAGTTTGCTAGCTAGTGTAGATATATGAGGGCCCCATTGAAACTTAGCCTCAACTGTAATACCGAGATAAACAGTGGATTCAACAAGGCCCAGCTCCTCCCCATTTAAAAGTACTAGTACCCTTAACCGACGTACGGTATATGGATGTAAAAGAGGCGAGAGAGCTGTGTCAGGATCGTGCCAAATGGAAGTCCGTAGTCTCTGCCTACCCCTCTGTATATAAAAGTGAAACAATGGCACCACTTTATTTATACAATTGTAAACTTTAATTTTAACTTAGTTGTTAACAAAAAATAGCAGAGTGTAAGTCAATAAAAATTAAAGAGGTAAAGTGAGTGCCTACGAACGTTCCACTGCTGTTCATTGGCCTATCATTGCTGCAATGACGGCTCTGTTTCGTAGAGGCTTAGCATTGAGTTAGGATGCGGGTTCGAATCCCGCACGGTACAAGTATGTGTATGACCTACAAATAATTACTCCTGGTCTGGATGTCCTTATGCAATTTATCAATGTAAACTGCCTCCACCATACAGGAGAAGGTCGAAGTGGGAAGACTTAAAAAAGAAGGAATTTTTCATTTCTATCGTATGCCTTATTTTTGTAGGTGTAAGAATATCCACTACCCCATATCATACCGTGGGTGTCGTAAGAGGCGACAGAGGAAAACAAACCAGGAGATGGGCAGTAGCGTCTTCCTAATAACGACTAAAAATAATAAACTGCGGTTGCCAACCCGCTTGCCAAGCTTGGCAACTATGGCTCCCCTATAGATTGGATTGGAATCTATAGGGGAGGCCTATGTTCAGCAGTGGACTTTAATAGGCTGTAACGGTAACGGTCACGCGATATCTTCATCAATTTTGATACTTTTCATTAACAGATTTCGTTAAAACAGTCATTAAAAAAACCCGACTGCGTAAAAATATTTACCGAAAATAGAAAAAAAATTATCGTCAAATTTTATAGAAATATCACTCCCACAATTAAGACGAATTTAACGACACCTCGTATTATGTTAAAATCTATGAAGCTGTTTAGGCTACAGAGCGTGCCAAAGAAATAGACATACACATACATAGGTACTATCGAAAAATATTACCTTCTTTTTTGTCGGGTGTAAAGGTGTAGGGGTGCTTCAAGGTAGGGACAAACTTCACAAGCTATTAAGTGGAAATTATTTTATTCTTATTAGTTCTATGAAGTCGGCTTTCAATTTTTACTAAAAACTTTTTTGTATTTCTAATTCATTTCTATACCGTCGGACAAGAGGTAGAAACACAATGAATAATAATAATAAAAAGTTAACTCCACCAAAAGTTTCGCACATATTATACACTCAAATTGTACATACAAAAATCCAGACCCGAAACAATTTTTGTAAGCCATACAAAGATCCCTTTTTACTGGTATCGAAGGTCCTCAGGAGTGACAACGAATTTGCATTATAATTCTTGATTTAGGTGTCTGTAGACCACATCATCTACTTACCATCAGGTGGACTGTATGCTCGTGTGTCCCATTTTTAGTTACATTTATTTTTAAAAACACTTCTTCTGTGGGAGATTCGAACCCCTGCAGTGCCGCAACTAAGCACTTAGCTTTTGTACTACCGAGGAGTGATTCATATTTTTGTAAGATCTGCCATTATTTTTAGTCAAAATATTGCCAGCGCACGTCGCTTTATCCAAACGGGATCAAGCGTTATGTGAATGTTTGCGGTTGCATCATTTATCATAAACCACGAACTGAGTTCAAGTTTCTCTTTGTTTCTCTAGATATTATAGTAGCACTTGTAAGCGAAATTGTACACAACGTCTCTTATGTGTATATTTACGTACATAAGCTGCTCCAAAACGGTCGTTATGCACTGTAAGTTGTAACACGTGACTGGTGATGTAAATATGAAAAGTTTCCCGTTGGATATAGCGTCCAATGAGGGCTTAACCTTACGCTCACCAGATGTCGAGTTGGCACTGAGATGAAGTTTTTTTTTACACAATATCATTTCATTGAGAAGTTAATTTTAATTAATAAAAAGTTTATCATTTCTAAAGTATTATATTAACACTTTCACTGTCCGGTTTTCAGACACAATAGTAAGACAATAGCAATGACCTATATGGGCCGGGACAGCGAAAGGGTTAATACACAAAAAATGCTTCAGTGGTTTGCTCTTTATTTTTTTTCACATTATAATAACTCTTTGTTTAATTTTTCTAATTTTATGAATATCCGTAGTTTGGTTTATTCGTGTTTAATCTAATTAATATAAAATACCCTGCCCTGGCTTCGCTCGGGTGATCTGGAACAGTGCCACCTACCGAGTTCAAATATGAATCTAAACCATCTATGGACCTATTCAAATAAACATATAAAAATTCATCAAAAACGGTCGAGCCCTTTTTCTCTCCTAACTCCTTTTTGAGTTTTAGCGAAACTAACGGACAGCAATAGATTCTTATAACAAATATTACAGAAAGAAACATTAACCCTTACATTTTCCCAACTAATTAACTTTCTCGCTACGAAATCTGTCAAATATTCCAACTCATTCTAAGATGGCACCGCCCTGGTAGCAGAAAAAGTGGATACCTTCATTCTTGTTAGGTTATTTTAGTCCATGAGATATTTTCCACAGTCGAATTCCGCGACACATAAAAAAGTAAAAATCTAAGTTAGTTAGTTACTTAGCCTTTTATTAGCTGACTTCAAAAAGGAGGAAGTACTCAATTCGACTGTATTTTTTATTTATATTTTATGTGTGTTAACTCATAACTTTTTTCTTGGTAAACCGATTTTGATGATTCTTTTTTTATTTGAAAACTGATTCTTCTCATGTGGTTCCATATTAATTTGATCAAGGTCTGACCAGTAGTTTTTGAGTTATCCTTCATAATTTATATTGAATTTGAAATTTTTTAATTTTATCACTTGTTTGTCTCTCTACTGGTCACAGGCCTCCTCTCATTACTGAGTGGGTTATATAGCATTAGTTCACCGCACTGCTCCAATGCGTGTTGGCGGACTGCACATGCCTTCGAAGTGTTATTATTTCCCAGACATGCAGGTTTCCTAGCGATGTTTTCCTTCGCCACCGAGCATATGGTGAATCGGCAGTTAGTAATACCGCAATTAACAATTTCATTAGTAAATTAATAGAATCGGTCGTTAAAGAAAAAATATTTAAAAAAAATCACATTCTGAAGTCGGTGCTACGACAAAGTGTATAGAATAATTAAATATTATATTATGCTAGCGACCCGCCCCGGCTTCATTTGGATATTGCGGCGTTATTTAGATTGATAATCAAAGACCATTCATTTTTTGGATAAAATATAGCTTAGAGCCTTCTTGGCATTGCTCTCTATCTGTTCGTAAAGTTTAATAAAATTGGGTCCATCCATTTCGAAGATTACCCCGCACAGACTGATAGACAAAAATTTTGAAAATGGTTATTCATGTCTTAGTGGAATGCACATAGCTCCCATCTTTTAATAAAATCAGTTACTTCAAAATTACAGAGAATTAAGAACTTTCCATAAGAATTATTTATAATCTATATTGAATAAAAAAGTTTCTGTTTCAAATTTTTTATCTATATGTATAGAATAGATAGTATAGCTTCCGGTCTTTATTAAAATTTCGTTTTCGCACATTTTCACACTTGGCACCCGTTCAGATCTCAACTCCTCTATCAGCGAAGCGAAGCTGAGAAACCCGAACGTCGTTTGTGCCCCCATTTTATGTTTTTGGTAGGATAATATTATTGCAGACGACCACTCTAATTCTGGATAAATGTTATGAAATTTTTAATTTCCAAGAACTATACGATCATATTTTTTTTTAAATTAACTCTAAAGTTGTTATCTTCATTGGCGTATAGAGAAGGTGGCCGTGAGTGGTTTGGCCATCCCGGATTGTATGGTGCCCACCACGAATGTTGGGTTATCAACGCAAAACTCTAGGGTAGGCACTTACATAATTTCACACAATAACTTTTTGAAATAATAAAATAAAAAAAGATCTACAGCCGAGGAATCAACATATTAAATTACACAAGGTAATTTTTTTTTTGGTTAATTAATAGAATCAGGTGTCATTTTGTGGAAATCCTTTATATTAAACATGTTAGAAATTATTTAGCTAAGATCCGCGTAATGAAATAAAATGATGTGTCATACCTAGTTTGAAGAACACCTCTCGTCCTAGCTCAATTGCGTGCACTGTCCCCGTCACCATTAATCCAACACCACCACTCACTATTTACGTGGTAGAGCCATGCTGCAGCTGTATTACTAGTATAATTGTAGCACGAATAGTTCGGCTCGACCGGGGAAGGAACACACTCTCACAGAATACCACTGTAAAATAGCAGCTTAATGCTGCTGTGTTTCATATGGTGAGTGTAGAGAACCGGAGACCCTTTTTACTGGAAAGGAGGCATTCCATCTTAGTCCTCACGGCCGATAACGCATCTGCATTTTGATTTGCAAACGAGGATAGATGTAGATGTCTATGGGCCACAGCAACCACTTACCATCAGGTGGACTGTGTGCTCGCTTGTTACCCTAATCCTATAAAAAAAACTACTCCAAACGGTGTAGTGGACACTAGGAAAACACATCACCATCGATAATACGACACGTATTTTTCCTCTAAACAACATCCTCTGGTTGTTAACCCTAAGTGTGTGTGTAATGAAGTGTCTTAGCGGTAAGGAGATATCACACGCAATTGAGGGAGAGCAGGAGGTGCTTTTCCAACTAGACTATTATGCGGATATTAGCTAATTAAATTTTAACATATTTTATAATTGTAATAGGAAAATTGGGCTTCGGCTTCATCGGCCATCTCTTCAGGGGCCTGGTTCCCGCTGGAATATCCTCAGATATAATTAACAGAATCAGGCGTTACTTTGCGGAAATCCATTTTATTAAAGTTGGTAAAATTACTTTGCGTACATCCGCTAGATAAAATAAAATGATGTGTTTTACCCAGTTTGACGAGCACCTCCCGCCCTCCCTCAATTGCGTGCACTATCCCCGTCACCACTAATCCCAGCACCACTACTCCCAACATGACAATACGACACGTGTGAGAGTGTAGAGGCGAAACACATGCACACATGGTTGTGTTTGAAATTTGTATGTAACATTAGTTATAGCGAGATTTAGGTTCACGTGCTTGACCTTATATTTCAGTGCACGTTTACATTCACGGCCTAAATATCTACTGTTTGCCAAGCGAGGCTTGACTTTTTAAGTGAACTACTTTGCATCTGCTTCAACAGAACATCCACTGTTTCATCACAAACTCCTTATGAAGTGGAAAAAGTGAAGTAAGAGTTATAGTTTATACATACGTCCGCTGCTAGACATGTGAAAAGAACATAATAGAATAGAATTAAATAGAACATAATTATTTTTTTTGTTCAAAATAGATTACAAGTAATTCTTATTAAAAGTAATTTTTTTACTTGTACCACTGGTACGGAAACTACTTACGAAACTTTTTAAAGAAACAGCTTGGAAGCGACTACCTCATTCCCAAGAGTTATTATCAACCATTTACATCATAATGACCCTTTTTATATAGTTTTTGTTTAATAAAATATTTAAACATAGTAATAGAGAGACCTTGTATATTTTCTGGAACTTTGTTGTAATATCCTATACATCGCCCTATTACGAATTACTGACTCTATGGAGCCGGTGCCTTCTCTGATTATTAGAAGAGTTATCGATTTTCGGTTTTATGTATTATCTATAGTACGTATTTTTTTTAAATAACGGTGAAAACGAAAATACAGTCTACTATCAGTAAGTGGATGTTGTGACCTGTAGTCACCTACATATATCCTCGATTATGAATCAAAAATCAGGTGCGTTCTCAGCCCTAAAGGCTAAGATGGAAAACCTCAATACCATACGACTATCATATAACTACAATACGAACAAGTGGTTAACTTATGAATTTTGTACAACCGACATCAATATAAATTATTAAGAATAACTAAAAAACTATTGGTCAGACCTTGGTCAAATTTATATGGGATAACATGAGATGCACCAGCTTTCAAATAAAAAAAAGAATCATGAAATCGGTTCACCCAGAAAAAATATATGAGGTAACACACATAAAAAAACATACAGTCGAATTGAGTACCTCCTCCTTTTTGAAGTCGGTAGATAAAATGAGAACATCATCAATGTAGTGGAAGTCAATTAAATACGCATTACTAACTATAAAACTGGTCAGATCTGGATCAAATTTATATGGAACAACATGAGAAGTACCAGCTATCAAATAAAAGAAGAATCATCAAAATCGGTTCAGCTAGAAAAAAGTTCCGAGGTAACACACATAAAAACATACAGTCGAATTGAGTACCTCTTTCTTTTTTGAAGTCAGTTAAAAACAACAGTGAGCTTCTTCCTACCCGATAAATTCGCTGCACCATGGCTTTACCTCGTTATAAAGTTGTTAAGAATCCGCCGCATGTTTGTGCATGCAAATGCTTAATGCCAGCGACAGTTAGGGTGCTCCCGAAAACTTAAAAATTGTTGTTTTGAATCTACTTAGACCACTACCATTAACCACTTTTTATTTTTATCACCCAGAAGCGCACATATTATTTATATCCACCCCGCGCGTGTAAGGATGTCGACTACCCCATATCGTGCTGTGGGTGTCGTAATAGGCGATAGAAGAAAACACCAGGAGATTGGCAGCGGCGTCTTTCTAATAACAATATATACATACATACATACATATACATACTACATACAAATAAATAAAATTGAGGCGTCTGTTTGTAATGTCAAAATAACAGTTTTTTTACTAGATGCATATGAAAGTATATACGGTACTAATAACAAAAAAAAAAATTTTTTTGTCTGTCTGTCTGTCTGTTTGTTCCGGATAATCTCCGAAACGGCTGGACCAATTTTGACGGGTTTTACACTAACAAATAGCTGATATTATAAGGAGTATTTTAGGCTTCTTTCATTTAAAAAAAATAATTAGGGTTCCGCGCAAAAAAATGAGAACCCATGAAATTCATCAATCTTATTAAATTCCACGCGGGCGAAGTAGCGTGGTGCTCACCTGATGGTAAGTGTCGACGGCCGCCCATGAACAAAAGCAGCACCAGTGTAATTACATGTCGGCCTTTCAAAAAGGAGGAGGCTCTTTTCTTGAAGGTCACTATGTCGTATCGGTCCGGAAAAATGGTAGTTGTCCGCTGATGGTTGCCAATCCCACAATGAAGTCGTGCGACGTAGAAAATTTCTGGAAAAAATCCCACTGTTGTGGACCACCATGGATTTAAAATTATGTGTATGGTATCGGGTATTTTGTCGCGATGTGCAATGGTGAAACGTGGATTTTCTTTCTTATTTCACCGTCTACAGTAATTACAGTCAGTTTACTATTGTGAAATATAGTTATTAAAATCAAACCCCGACTTGCATTTCGTACTAAGGAAACGATAGTTTAAATAAATATTTCCAAGTTGTTTACATGGTACCCCGCCCTTCTATAAGTCGATGACCGGCATCAAAGTTGCACAGTCAGTGAGGGGAGGAAGGCGAGGAAGGGCGTGGAACTATCGGTTAAAGTGCCTTTTATGGTTACGATTTGACTACTCTTGAGAGTGTAACGTCCTTCCAATGAAGCACTCAAGAATTATTAAAGATACAATTGAAAACAACGGATAATGGTTTTGTTCCCAAACTTTCTTTGCGACAAAAAACACTTGTTATTTATTTTATCCCATTTTATTAAAGGCATGGCATCCGATGAAGTACGATTTTATGAAATAAAAACCTCTGTTATGATATTAGAATTAAATAGAATAGAATCATTCAATATTGATGACATGTAATTGTTATTGAAAGTCATTTTTAACTATGTTTATGTTATGTTTAATATTTATACACTTGTTATGAAAACATATAGAAACAGCATGGTAGCGACCACCTCATTCCCAGGGGTTATTATCAATCATGTACTCTTTAGTAGTATAATAACCCTTACTAAACAATTTTTGCTAAATAAATATTTTAAATCTTTTTATAGATAAGGTCTGCACTCTGCATATTTTCCGGGACTTTGTTGTAAAAGCGTATACATTGCCCCATGAAGGTATTACTAACGCTTTGGAGTCGAGTAACTGGTATAACTAACTTGTGCTTGTTTCTAGTTTTTGTGTTCATACATTAAATTTTCGTAAATATATTGAGAGGCCAAAGTTAATATATTTATTTATTAAAATTTTATTCTAAGGGTTTCCTTCTGGCCTAGGTTATAAATTGCTCTTATGGCTCTCTTTTGCAATATTTAATCAATTATTAGTTACCATTTGACGTTTAATATATTATGTAGTATACAAAGAGATTTAAATATATAGGTATACTACTACTTAAACATCTTTGCTAGTATATGAACTCGGTTGTTTGCTTTAGTTTCTTCCAAAATAATTATGTATTTACAAAACGATAAAAAGTATTAATGTATTTACTCACATCTAAGATAACATTTAGGCCTAAATTAGGCCATCTTTTCTAACAGCTTAGTTTCTTAAATGTGATACGAATGCAAATTTAGTTTGACCCTAATGGGCTCTTAAACATGATTGAAGTTAAATGAGCTACTTTTTATTTTTTAACCTTAATAATTACACTGATATTTTTAGCAGTTAAGGATTTTAATTAACATTTCGATTAATAAATTATTTAATACTAGCATCCCGTACTAGCTTCGCCTGGCTTGAATCTACTAATATGGCGTCATCAAAGTTTAAGGCCCGTATTAATAAACGTTACTCAGCTCAAGTACACGCACTTGAGTACAATCTTGAGGTTATGATTTTATTAATAAACATATCTCAAGATGCGGTTTAGGTTTACGATATCAGCTGAGTGCCACACTGATTAATAAACGAAACTCGACTCTCAAGTGTGTATACTTAAGTGCAAGTCACAGAACAGTATTTCTAAGTACAGCGTTTTGAGATACTGTTTTTATGTGTTTATTAATTAGCAACGATCTTGAGATGCTGATTTCGTAATGAGGGCGTATCAAATGATTACGCACTTGAGTTCGTCGTTGAGTAACGTTTATTAATACGGGCCTAAGATAATCAACAACGACTATTTATTTTATAATTTTTTCGATTTTACAATAACTTTCAACATTTTGGGATTATAATATTTAAGCGTTATCCCTCATATATAAACATATATATTTAGGCGTTATCCTTCTTTTCATTGCTTTCTATCTGCTCGTGAATTTTTATCACAATCGATTCAGTTATTCCGAAGTTTAGCCCGACAGACAGACAAATTTAAAAATGGATCATATCTTGGTGGCATGTGAATAACACCCTGAGCTCAATACATATAAGGTTATTTCGATATTGCAGACAGACACATCAATTTTATTTATATGTGTATATAACCGTGACAAAATACAGACCATTAAACGTTCGATCTGTCCTCCGTAAAGAAACGCAGTCAATTCAGTTCAATTAGATTATTGTCATCCCATTGGTAAAGAAAAATTACAGCCTTTATATGTCCTATTACAGAGCGCAGTTTTAATCTCATTTCTGAAAGGAGTTATGAAATAATTACTGCGCTTCTCCGCGTACAAATCATACCTGATGTATAGAAAGAAAGAAACATATGAGACAGTTGCTCGCGTTAATTGGATTTTTTTAGCCACTGCATATTATATATAAAATTCAGGTTTTGTATACATTTTTTTGCTGACAGGGTAGTGGTAATCCAGAATAGATGAAGTTGTCTATCACACATTTCACAGCATCTTTTTACCATCGGGCGGACTATGGTCTCCTTTGTCATCTTTGGTTCTTTTAATAAAAATTATTGGGACAGCGGGTCGCACGATTTCTTGTTGTTCTTGTCTGTAACCAGCAGTAGGATTGCAGTACTTAAACAGTACTTTAACAGTATATAAATAGAACTCATTTTTGGGAATCGGCTATGAATGTAATGGATATGAATAGTGAAGTGGCGGTGTAAGAATATCTACTAAACCATATCGTCCCGGTGGTGTCGGAAGAGGCGACAGAGGGAAACAGACCAGGAGATGGGCAGCAGTGTCTTCCTAATAATAACTAGGCATAAAAACTGTGGTTGCCAACTTGCCAACCTGCCTGCTAAAGTAGTATACATAAAACATAAACACTCACGCCTGTCACCCAGAGGGGTAGGCATAGACTACGGACTTCCATTTGGCACGATCCTGGCACACCTTTCTCGCCTCCTTTACATCCATATATCTACGCATACACGCTCGTCGGTTAAGGGTACTCCTAATCTGGCCCATTTTCAATATATCGCCAATTTGGTCGATAAACCTTCGTCTAGGGCGTCCTTCCCGACTCTGCCGTTCACTTCTGCAGCAAAAATTTGCTTTGTCACTCTTTCTTCGTTCATTCTTTCTACATGACCAAACCACCGAAGCATTCCTTTCTTAATCCTGGTCACAACCTCATCTTGCGAACCACACTTTTCTCTTATCACACTATTTCTCACCCTGTCATTCAGATTCAGCCCTAGCATACTCCTTAATGACCGCATTTCTACAGCATTTATTCTACTCTCATGGTTCTTCTGCTAGACCCAACTTTCACTACCATACATTAAAGTAGGGACTAACACAGGTAGTATACAATATAACAAATATCTTCCCTATGAGGCTATCTATGGGGAGGCCTATAGAAAGTGGACTTTTCGTAGGTTGTAATGATAAAAAATTATAAACAAAGCCATTTTTTTATTCAAATAGTGTTCAAGTTCATTTTGTGAAAGCCAACGATTAAAAATATGTGATGCACGAATCTGTCAAGTGTTGCGACAGACGTCACAATTACGCCACCGCAGTCACGGCAGAGGGCTACTTCATCGAGCTGTTATGACAGTGGATAGAGTGCATATTACCTGTGAAATTGAATGCTGAATTTAATTATCTGTGCTTAAATTATTTTATTTTATTTTTAAGGCAAAAGTAACGCTAACATTAAGCCAACCGTCGCGCTTTATAATAATAGCTTACATCACCACTCACCACCTAGTAGGATAGGTATTCCAGCTCTGCCTTCTAATAGCTACTAAAATACAAACATTCAAACATACGTCGCATTGTAATATCTTATAGGTATTTTCACCTAAAAATCTATAACCAATTGTATGGATTTTATCGCGTTTAATTTTAATTTATTATTCCTTCCCGAAGTATTGGGATGTTCTATATCATCCATAGTTACGTGTAAAAACCATATAACTGATGTCAAGCATTGACGCTCCGAGAAGTTTCAGTCAATAAATATGTTGAAGATCGTCGCCGCCATTACATCAGATTTGAAAACCACCAACTTGATTATACCAATTGCCGATTCCTACCTTAGATGGTTCGCGAGGCTATTGAATTAAAAAAAGAACCTATTTTCAATATAGCCATGTATGCTATCTGCTTGGCTTCTCATAAAATAATATATTTATTTTATCATCATAAACGGGTACAGAGTTGATGACAAACAGGTTAAACTATAAAGGTAATGATCCCTAGTTTGTGTGAGACTATGCTTAATAAAGTTATTTAACAATAACTTTTCTATAGGTCACAAGGTCCTCTCGGATAATAGATCTCTTAATTACACTTTAAGATCTTATAACCTTGTCAATAATACATCTCTTAATTACACTTTAAGATCTTATAACCTTGTCCTGCGTAAATCGGTCCAAAAATTTATAGACATCATAATTGACATGGATTTTCCATTGAATCCGTGTTTTATTGACACTGCAATCGAAGCATCCTGTGATGTTATCGTTTAACGTTTATATGGGAGTTGGACTAATAAATGGTGGTGTATCAGTTCATACACTAAGGGCAGCGTAATGAATTTACAGATTACTGATTTATTTCCGCCGCTAAATAGCAGTGCGGGCACGGTTGTCTGAAGGTTATAGAGAGCCAGTATAATAATGTCCTCCAGGCCGAATTTCGGTCATGGCGGCCAGTCTCAACGGAGACTTGCCTTATGCGCAGGACAGGATTTAAAGTGCCGAGTGTATGCGCAAGCACAGGTGCTCATCTATTCCCTCGTTCAAAATCCGATGATACGGTAATTCGACATGAGCGGAGAGTGATTAGGTGCAGGACCAACGGCAAAACACCGCCAACTTCCTGACCCCGGGCTAGTACTGAAAATTTCTTTACAGGAAAACCCAATAGCTAATTTTGGCCCCACCCGGGATTCACACCCGGGACCTCATGATCGGAAATCACGTTTACGACCACGAGACCAAGAAGGCAAGAGCCAGTGCAATAATTGGCTGTGAGGCATTCCATCTAAGTCCTCAAAGGTGATGGACGCATCTGTAGCCTTCTTTGTTTGAAGTGGCTGCCGTAGCCACTCACCATCAGGTGGACTGTAAGTTCTTTTGTCACTTTAGTTTTATATAAAAAGAGAGAAGAAGTTTTTATAGAAACATAATAAAATGCAATAAAATTATACGCACTGTCTTAGAAGATACTTTAAAGATCAGCATTTGCAAATCGCAATTCTCCGGGGTCAATGGCCGACGTCAATAGGAATGGGGAGACATGAGGGCGCGGAGCTATTGGTTTAAGTGCCTTTTATGATTATAGCTTTTTCACTTTTACGAATCTTTCGTCTTAGTATTATAATTCCAGGCAATGTTTTAGACGTTCTAACTGCCTGGTTCAGTAATCGCACGTGTGTTATATATACAGTAAGTGCATAAAAAATTATTAAGCCAGTAAGGTTTCTTTAATATTTAGTACAGTCGGTATTCAGTTATTTGAACAATTTCCAATAATATCGCATAAACAAAACTATTTTTATTTGGTAGTACCCAGCACCGGACACCCGCCGGGGATATTGTATTTAATAAAATGAAATCCAACCCCAAGCATACCACTGCTATACTTAATTATAGATAGATCACTCTTTTTACTGGCAACAAGACATTCTAACTCAGTCCTCAGGGGTGGCAACGCATTTGTGGCCTTCTTGGTTTGAAGTTAAATATAGGTGACATGGGTTGCAGTTGCCAGTTACCACCAGGTGAACCACTAGGGTATTTTATAATATTTAAAAAATAAGAGAGCTCGTTAATTATATTTAAAAAATATTTTAGAAAAATCTTAGAACTTTGAAAATTGTGTTTGAATCTAATTCCAATAAATTAGATTAAGCAAGATATTTTACAAGATTATTCGCGTTATCTCTTTTATCAGTCTTTATTATTAGTTTCAAAGAACTTTATCCTCTTTCGAGAACTAAATTATGAAACTTAATCGCCTTATCTTGCTTTAGATTTAAATATCGTTTACATAATTTTATTGGCTCAGTACATTTACTAAACACAGTACTCTATATCACATGCCAGCCGAAAAGACTGCGTGTTTTTTTTATTTTTTATTTAATCCAACATTTGAATTTTGTGGCGTTTTATTGTATTTGGTGTGTAATTTTACATTAAGTTTAATCCAACCTTTGACTTACGTGTCGTGATAGCTCAGGGGCTAAACGCCGTAAATTTCACAGAACGCAAGCAGCGTTGATTCAATCTCGCCGGCAGCAATAAAATTGTTCTCCTTCGTGCTCGGCGGTGAAGGAAAATTTCGTGAGGAAATCTGAATGTCTAAGGAATAAAATATTTTGAGAACATGTGAAGTTCGTCAATACACCCAGTGTGCACACCTGCCGTCTAATTGCTCAATATCCCTTTAAAAAAAGAGGAGGCCTGTGCCCAGCTGTGGGACGCCCGTAGGCTTTAGCTTTACTTTTTTGTTATAGAATAAGGGTGACAAACGAGCACACAGTCCACCTGATAGTAAGCGGATGCTGTGGCCCATATCTATTAAGAATCAAAATGCAGATATGTTGTCAACCCTGAGGACTAAGATTAAATGTCTCGTATCCAGCAATAAGGGTCTCCGGTTCCTTACACTCACCATACGAAACACAGCAACATTAAGCTTCTATTTTACGCTGGTATTCTGTGAGAGCGTGGTCTTTCCGCGGTCGAGCCAACTCATTCGATATATATTTATTCTATGTATATTTATTTATTTAATAATTGCATTATATGTGATATTGTAACTATATAAACATTACACATAGTATAGCAATATGGAAAAGAAGGAGGCAGACATCTAAAGCGTTTTATCTACTAAATACTCATTAATATAATAAGCCTTGAAGAGCCGTGGTAGCTCAGATGGTTAGCGCTCGCTGTAAGTTTCACAGTACGCGAGCAACCCGGGTTCGATTCCCGCCGGCACCAATGAAATTGTTAATTGCAATTTCAAGTGCTGATTTACCACCTGCTCGACGGTGAAGGAAAACATCGTGAGGAAACCTGCATGTCTGAGAAATCAAAAAAAAATATTTCGAAGACATGTGAAGTTCGTCAACATGCATTGGGGCAGCGCGGCGGACATTTCCTTGCCCTAAAACCCTCTCAGAAATGAGAGGAGGCCTGTGCCCAGCAGTGGGACGTATATAGGCTGTAACTTTACCTTTTACTTTTATAATAAGCCTTATTAAGAAGTAATTCTAAAATAAAAATAAAATAATAATAATCTTCTTCTTAATAAATTTAGTAAAAGTATTTCCTTTTTTATATTTAAAGGCAGTTTGTTATACATTTTTATAGACAACTTTACGAGTATCTACGTGGTAGAGCCATGCTTTAGCTACACATATTATAGTTGTAGCACGAATGGATCAACTCGACCGGGGTAGGATCACGCTCTCACAGAGTGAACGCTCCGTGGCGCAGTGGCTTAACAATGACTTGCAGTGCTGGGGGCCGCGTGTTCGAATCTCGCACGGAACATGTATTTGTACGGCCTACGAATATGTGTTCCGGGTCTGGATGTTTGTCCTTGTGCAATTTATGTTTGTAAACTGTCTCCACGATACAGGAGAAAATCCTAGTGTGGGGTTAACGTTAAAAAAAAAAACGAAAATGAGAATACCAGCGTAAAATAGCAGCTTAATGCTGCTGTGTTTCGTATGGTGAGTGTAGAAAACCGGAGATCATTTTTACTGGAAACGGAGCATTCCAGTTCCGCCTTAGTTCTCAGGGGTGATAACACATCTGCATTTTGATTCTAATTTGAGGATAGATGTAGATGTCCATGGGCCACAGCATCCAATTAACATGCTCCATAAAAAATACGTGATGGTTCACTGTAATCCACCAGAGCTATTTTTGACTCTTCCCATATTCACCTGAGGAAAAACTGGGATTTAATTGAAGTACCATTTTTAAAATTCATTTTTTTTTATACAAGTTATAACAGAATCATTTAAAAAGCGTCACGCTATCTGCGAAAATAGTTTGAAGCGATCGATCGAGGTGATAATAAAACGACATCTTGTCTATATGGCTTTAATGGGTTTTTGATGTAAATCCGTTTAGAGCCGACATCTTCGATAGCGAGTCTCTCACACTATGTGTTTCTCACGTATATGCATAGTGTACGAGACTCGTTATCGATATAGTATATTCTGAAAATGTAATAAAAATATTTATAAAAATAAAAAGTAAAATATTTTTTAATGTTAAGAGCTTAGAAAATTGAGATTCCGCGATTAATACGAGACTTTGAGAGATTTTATAACTTAGAACATTAAAAAGTTGCTAGATAGTTTTTCACGATTTCGTATTGGCTCCTTTCCAGTTAGAATCATAACCATTACAGCCTATAAAAGTCCACTGCTACTGATAAGCCCCCCTTATAGATTGCCTCATGGGATTTTGCTATATTTGCCACGCTTGGCAAGTGGATTGGCAACCGCAGTTTTTTTATTATTTTAAGTTGTTATAAGGAAGATGCTACTGCCCAACTACTGTTTTATTGTGCCTCTGTCGCCTCTTACGACACCCTCAAGACGATTTGGGGTAGTGAATATTCTTTCACCGCCAATACACGGTCAAGCTTCTAGTAATAAGCTGTAAGATTAATTAATTGCTTACACCAAATAAACTTTGTCGCATACATTTAGGGTGATATTATCAACTTTATTATCCAATTTCAAAAACAACGAACTAAACGAAAAAAAAGAAACAGAAACTTTTTTATTCAATATAGATTATAAATAATATTTATTGAAAGTCACTCTTTTGTTTAATTACCACTAGTTCGAAAAAAAACCTCTGTCCTGGGAAGAACCAGCAAGAAACCCAGTGGGACTTTTTTTTTAAATAACAGCTTACAATCATGTATGTTACACAATTAACAACACAAAACAAATTAGAAATAGCTACAACAAAGAGGTCGTATATTCCAACATGTGTGTTTTTTTTGTTTGTTGACCGATTTCCGGCAACGGCTAAACCGAGATAGATGATTGTTTTTATTAAATTTATCCAACTTTCTTTTAAATTTGAAAACATAAATTCCACTCCTTACGGTGACTGAATTGGGGATACATTTTTAATGTAACTATTTAGATATTTTTTTGTTATTACTTTTGACTTGTGATACCTATTCATTAGACCACTTAAAAGGGTAAAAACATTTAACTTTTCATAAAAAGTAAAAACCTACTTCAAACACTAAAAAAGTTACAGGCCTCCTCTCATTTCTGAGAGGGTTTTAGGGCAAGGAGATGTCCGCCGCGCTGCACCAATGCATGTTGGCGAACTTCACATGTCTTCGAAATATAATTTTTTCTTATTTCTCAGACATACAGGTTTCCTCACCACTTTTCCTTCACGGTCGAGCACGTGTTAAATCAGCATTTAAAATTACATCGCGTACTGTGAAAACAGCGAGTGCTTAGCCCGTGAACTACCACGGCTTTTTATATTTCAAAAGCTAAAAAGAACATAAAAAAACAGAGGCAGCCATAAGGACTGGCGACATATGTGAAAACTCAATGATATATGCGAATACATGTACACAGGCCGCTATACTACGCGTCGCTAGTCTGGCTTGTGCCAGACTACCGACGCGTAGTAGACATGCGCATACCTCGACATGCTCGTGACATATTGCGCGTAAGCGCATACGTCACGAGCATGTCGAGGTCATCGGTGACGTGAACCCATAACTTTTTCCCCTATCAGAAATCGCTCAGCGAGACTAAAGAAGTTTTCACATCAATAATTCCCGCTTAATAGCTTCTAAGTCGGGGCTTTATTATTATTATTACTCGATACACATTGTCATAGCACTGAGCTTTTACGTGGAAATTATTCTTTTATAAGCTATTATGTGGAAAATATTTTATTATTGCTAGTTTAAGAAGTCTGTTTTTACCTTTTATTAACAGTTCAATTTTTATTTTACAATTTTTTTTATTATGATTATAAACCATAACATTTTTATGGCTTACGTTTACGTTTTGGAAAGATGGATGCGGATTTATTTCTTATTGTTCTCTTTCCCATCGCTTTGCCTTTGTTGTGCTTTGTTACCTGTTCCGTGGCGTTCTCAACAATAAGCGGTATGTTGTTGCGAGCACGTCTCTATTGTAATGTTACTGGCGATTGCCACGTACTTGCATCGTCATCGGAATACTCTTTGTGCTAGCTATCTTTATTTGTACCTCCTTGTCAGCTATATTTCCCTAGTACCTCTAGCAAGTTATAAATCATTCTTGTTGTGAGCTAGAGAAAGATTATGTACACTGCATTCTCCTTACATGGATTTTCTGGAAATGTGCGATGGTATTTTTAAAATTGTATAGTTGTTTTTAATAATTTTATGTTCTACGATGTCGTATTAATAAATACTACTATCTTGAAGTATACTTTAATCTTGCGGCCAGTTCAAGGTCAAGGGCGTTAAATTTCATTGATACTGGCCGCACTGGGGTGCACTTATTTATTTTTAAATAACTATTCCATAGATTTCTTCGTTCACTTGTTATATAATATTTTTCCTGGCGGTAAAAACTCAAAAGGTATATAGTCTATAGTGGTTATTATCTGACAACTGTCACTGCAGCCCCTGAATCCTGCAGTATAATTTCGAACAAAGAAGGGGACGGATGCGCTGTCATCTATGAAGACTATAATGAAATGCCTATTACTTGAAATATACTCCCTCTGTAAGCACATTGTTGGTTCATACTCTTTTTCACTCCTTTATATAAAAGAAATCAACAGGAGATCGAATTGTGGCCTCAAATAATTAAAATACTCATTAAGCTTCATCTTCTATACGTTCAACGTCACTTGTAAATTGATATCGTGATGAAACCTGCAGCGTAGGGTAAAACTCTAACCTGCTACTTCTTTAATCTTGCGTCATGGATTTTATTTTACTTGTTTACTCCTGTATGTTCTTGTACACGTCATTTTTTAATTTAATTGAATTTTATTAAGGTACCTAACCAAAGAGCTTTTTTGTCCTATTTATAATACATAATATTATATTACAGTAAGGCCAATAGAGATTTTTAGTAACAAGGAATTAGAAGCAACAGCCCGGGTTGGCGGTGTTTCACCCCCATGCCTCGGAAAACACGTTAAGCCCTTGGTGCCTGGTCTCTTTCCGTTCGTGTCGGATCACCATCCCATCGGACTATGAGAGTGTGGGATTAGAGAGTGCACCTGTACTTGCGTATACACTCGTGCACTATAATCCTGCCCTGCACAGATGGCTGGTCTCCGTTGAGACGGAGCACCATTCCATAAATTCAGTATTTTACGTGGTAGAGCCATGCTGCAGCTATATTATAGTTGCTCTAAAAGAAAACCAGCGTAAAACAGCAGCTTAATACTGTTGTGTTTCGTATGGTGAGTGTTCGTATGAAAGAACCGGAAACCCTTTTTACCTGAAAAATTTAGTTTGAATTTGATCACATTATAAGGTATTATATCTTAGCCCTCCACAGTCCACAACCTAAAGCAAGTTCGCGCACTTCTTGTCAAGGTTAAAGTTAATATCCGCAGTAGGTTCATTAATAATTCTCATAACGTTAAGCCCAGCAATGACACCGGCATCCTTAGTACCTTAAAAACTCCCTGCGTTAAAAAGTTTACTGAAAAGGGAAAAGGAAATCCCTAAGTGATTTCTACAATTAAGATGAATCTAACGACGCCCCATATTCTAAAATCCAACAAGCCGTTTAGGCTACAGAACATGCCAATGAAATAGACATACATATATATACATATATACATTCATAGGTAACACATACACTCGATACACATTACCCTACATCTGGTGCAGTCGGATAAAAACAAAGAAAACGGCTTTGTGTCTTGGAAAAACTCATAGCCCGAGGGTACAAAATTACATTAGAATTGACGCTGAGCTCTTAGGCGCTACTACTTAACTATTCATAAATCGAAACATTTTATTCTTCACCAACTGTTCTATATCCCAAGGCCTGCTGTCATATAAAATTTTTTTTACTCATATATTTTTAAGGACTTGTGACTATAATGGGTATGGCAGTCCTATCATTCCCTTAACTGCTTACATACATATTATACATAATATAATAATTGTATACGCCCTCTTTTCCATCTTCTTATCTTTGCTGATTTTGACATCTTTGGATAAAGGAGATTGCCAATAGTTTGGAAGACGCCAATATTTACCTTTAAGTTAAGAGCTCTAATTATAGCAGTATTTTTATATGTACGTATATTGTTCCGGACACATTCCATTAATAAGTGATAACCATCATCTACAGCTCCATACAGATAAAAATTTGGTGAGTTAGCTTTCTTCATGAGAAACATAAATATATTTAACAGTATATGCATCTTATTATCTTAGATCTAATCACATTTACCACGCTTGCCAGGTGGATTGGTGACTCTAGAAGCGGTAAATCTCTTACTGGAAATACTGTTTCCCTATTGCTATTCTGCTAAATTTACATTTTTCGTTTTTTTTATCCAACACTTTGGCCGGTGAAGGGATGATTTCTTGACAGGCAAAGTGTTCTGCCCGGGGAACGTCCAGCGCTCCATGTTATGTTTTTTTTTCTGAAAGTGTACACTGTTGGCCCTGCGGCCTTGACAGCTTCATCGAATTTAGGCTCGTAAGCGAAGACCTACGCGATTCAAGGAGCCTCAAAAGGTACGAACCTCGGCTTGAATCACTATCGCAATTTTGTTTACGGGTCGCAAAATTAGAAACGCCCTGTATCACGGGTGTTGAACCTCGTGTACGGAGTGTATTTGTGACCTCGCGTTCGCCGGCGAACGCGGTGTGCTCTAGTGTTCTGTGCTATAGTTGTGTCTAAGTGTGTGTGTGTTAGTGTTAACTAATCGGGTTCCCTCTCCTGTTGAGGGGGGGGGGATCGACCTATTCATGGAAGTGATCTCGTCGTCGGGATCAAGAAGAACGTTCTTAGGACGTCTCCTGCGGGAGGCTGCATCCCTCACTGGGGAGTACGAGCCTCCTTCACCAACGGATTTTTGTGTTCTTTAATCGAATCGAAATATCTTAAGGATAATTCCTTAAGATACGAATGGATAGAGGGCATGTCGAGGTCGCGGTGAAGATCCGCATTCCTCACATAGTAGGGAGCTCCTGTGATTTGACGCAGGAATTTGTTTTTGACAACTTGAAGTTGTTGTAGAGTGTTTTTGGGGAAAGGACACCCCTGCGTATGTCATAATAGGACGTACGCAGGTTTTGTAGAGATGCAGTTTGTGTCTCAGGGACAGCTTACTGCTTTTATTGATTAAGGCGTAAAGACGATATACTACGAATTTAGCCTTATTCCTAACTATTTGAATGTGTTGAGAGAATCTCATTGCACAATCACCTAATGCGTTTGCTGCAGCTTGGAGTCGACTGCATATTATAATAGGGTGGAAATCAGAGGAATAAATGGTTGTATCATCTGCGTATAGTGCAAGATGAGTACCTGATATCAAGGGGATGTCACTTACGTAGAGTGAGTATAGGGTCGGTGAGAGCACTGAGCCCTGGGGAACTCCTGCTCTGATGGTTCTGGAAGAGGAGAAAGTACCCTCAACGCGAAAACGGAAGGATCTATTGGCAAGAAAGTCTTGAACGATTTTGACAGGTCTTATAGGCACCCCTGTATGGATAAGTTTAAAAACTAGTCCATTGTGCCAGACTTTGTCGAAGGCCTTGGCCACATCGAAAAACAGCGCTCCTGTATAAACAGCGCGCGTGTTTGACTTTGCGGCCTGATCTAAAATATGCTCCGTGAGGCGGTGCACCTGCTGAACACTTGAGTGTTTGACTCGAAAGCCAAACTGCTCGTTTGGAATTAGCTTTTTACTTAGCACGACATCCTTCAGACGGCTGAGGATGATGCGCTCATAGATTTTCCCCATAGCACTCAGGAGACTGATTGGTCTATAACTAGATGCTCTATTTCTGGGTTTGTTCGGTTTGGGAATATCGATAACTTCTGATTCTTTCCACACTTCTGGAAGAGTGCAGGTTGACATTAAAACATTGAAAATATCCACTAGGAGGCAAATCAACTTAGAAGGAAGGGCTTTAAAGACCTTATTGTTAATGCCATCAGTGCCTGGCGCTTTTCGGGGCTTGAGATTTTTGATGATGGTTTTCACCTCATCGAAAGTAACGGGAGGAAGTGGATCATCCGTCGTTGAAGTGGCGGACAGATTAGCCGCTTCCTTGTTCACCTTGTTCAGGTGGACGGGGTCGATTGGCAGGGTGCTTGGAGAGCATTGGCTCTCGATGCTATCCGCCATGCATTCGGCCTTCTCCGAGTCATCGAACGCTAACCTACCATCAGATCTAACTAAGGGGGGCATCGAAGCGACATTTTCTGATTTAAGAGCTCTCGCCAACTTCCAGAAGGCTGTATGCGAGGGCGAGATATCCTCCATTAGATTGTCCCATCGTGACTCCCTCAGCTGGGTCATGCGCTCCTTGACCTCTCTACAGAGGCGGCGCAAATTGGATCTATTATTGACGGTTCTGTAACGGTCATAGGCCCTCACCGCAGCGTTTTTCTTTCTCAGTAATCGCCGTACATCCCCGGGGAGTTCAAAACGTCGATCACTCGACGCTTTGACCTGCCTCGAAGACTCTTCGGCAACCACCTTGATATGATAGGTGATATGAGAGATGGCTTCCAAAGCCATCTCTTTAGTGTCAAAAACGTCTGGCACTTGATCTAATTGTTCTGAGTTCATAGATTCGAGGTTTGCCTCGAACCTATGCCAGTCCGTTACAGTTTTGGTTAGAAGAACCTCACTGCTGGGCCGACCTAACGTCATTTGGACCGGGCGGTGGTCCGATGTTAACTCATGTACCAATTCTATAGAGCGTAACGATGAGGTTACGTTCCTGAGACGGATTCAGTGAATATCTAGTGTCCTCCGGAGGAGCTATTATATTGAATTTCAAGCTATCACTAAGAGCTACTAATTCACAACCGTTAGTGTTATTTCTAATATTATTATTATTAGTCCAGATTTGATGTTTGTAATTAAGATCGCCAGCTAATATAACCGAGTTACCGAGGTTAAATAGTGCTTCGAAATCGCTCTTTATTACCTTTTTCTTCGGTGGGAGATATACAGAGGCTACCGTGATCGGTTGATGACCGGTCATGGCTACTCTGCAAACGGAGGCCTCTAAGTTAGTTAACTGAGGTGTATCAATGGGAACTACGTGTAGGGATGACTTATAATAAATAAGAGTCCCTCCCCGTTTTACCCCTATGCGATCGTTTCTGACTAATCTATAGTTAGCTATTTTGGGGTCTCTAATGCTAGGCTTAAGAAAAGTCTCTTGCACTAGCAATATGTCAATCTGATGATCGGTGAGGAAGGTTCGGACTTCGTGAATTTGTTCTTTAAGGCCGCACGCATTAAAGAAGGCGACAGTTATCGACCTAGGTTTTATTCTACCTATTGTTGTATTATCCATTACGATAGAATAAAAAGAGCCAAGTTAACAGTAACCAAAAACTTCAGGCTTAATTAGCTCTGAAGTTCTTGATTCCATATGATCCAGGGAAGCCTGGAGGCGCTCTTTAGCAGAGAGCGCGGTCCTAATTTTGTGCGCCAAGGTGCGCAGCTCGTTGACATCGAAACTGTCTACGAAATCGCAGACCAGATTGAAGTCCTCGGCTAGATCCTCCAAGGCCGGGGAGTGGGACGACTTTACAGCCGGTTTGGGTGGGGACTCCTTACGCGGGGCGCGGGCTACTGCTGGCGCCGGCGCGCGCGCGGGAGCCGGAGGTGAAGTGGACACCTGCTTAGGTGTTACACTGGCAAAGCTCAGCGGCTTCGCCCAAGCACTCTGCTTAGGGGCTGGAGCCGGGACGAAGACAGGAGGAGGGGGCCGTCCTTCTTTTGAGGGCCCTGTACTCCCTTCTGCTTGGGGGGTTGCTTACGACCCCCAGCGCTCCTCCCCCTCTGCTTTTGTGCTTTGGGGGCTTTTGGGCACCTGCGGAAGTTTGCAGTGTGCCCCTCCGTCCCACATAGCACACAGCTCGGGGGGGACGAAGCGTCGCGGTCGCACTCCTTAGTGCCGTGGTTCCCTGTGCACTTGACGCACCTGGGACGGGCGAAACAGTTTCGGGCTGAGTATCCATAGAGCTGGCATCTATGGCACTGCCCGGGAACCTTTTTCTTATGTAGGGGTTCTATTGAGACCCCCGAGAGGTGACATATGGTACGTATGTCGAAAATTTTCTTGCCCTCTTCTGAGAGGTCAAGAATGACCAACACCAGATTGTATGGGGTGTTGGTGGTCTTATTTACCATGCGGTGCACTTCTTGCACCAGCAGGCCTTGACTAAGCAGATCCTCCTTTACGAAGGCTGTGTCGAATTTTCGAACTCCGCGTATTACGCGGAGGCGCTTGTCCTCCTCCAGGGAGTACGTATGGAACGGGATATTCTTACCCCTGAGGAGGCTCGTAAGAGCGCGGCGTGTTATGGTATGAAGCATGTTCTATATATACTGAGTAGTTCAGAAACTTCAATAGCGTGATTTAAATGGATTCAAAATGGGTTGATGATTTTTTTTATACTGCCATCACAAATCAAAGTAGAATATAAATTATGGTTTCCTAAAAGAAAGCTATAAAATGATGTTCAAATATCCACATATTTTTTTTTAAAGAATAGAACACTTTCAAAACAGTATACCACTCTGACGCCGCATTCATTAAATTTGATAAACGCTGCACGGGTAAACTGGGGCGACGCGATGTGAACACATTTTATAGAGGCAGTGAGTTGCAAATTTATGATGAACATATACAAACAAGCTGACCTACAAGCAAGCGATAAATTTTGTTTAGGTAAATACCGAAACAGTTTATCTGGATATTTTAACGTGTCAATGTTTAGTTAAAATATTTGTTTGTGGGGAATGCTAACTTCAAAGCATTGTTTTATAGTTTTCGTCTTAAGCTCCCGCGGGATATACAATTATGATATAAATAATATAATTTAATAATTTAATTGTAGAAATGTATTAGATTTTATTGTAACTATAATATTTGTATACCTAAGGGTTGAATGCATAATAATTTTTTTACAGATCTATTCTGTGTCATTACCTGTATTTACAAATAAATTAATTTGAATTTGAATTTAGGTTTCTTGCTAGTCCTTCCAAGGAGAGAGGTATTTTCCAAAACAGTGGTAAATTAGACGTAAGTATAAATTTCAATAAGTATTTATAATCTATATTGAATAAAGGAGTTTCTGAAATTTCTCTAGGTGTTAGTATTAATTCTCTGCCTCTATATACTAATAGATTTTTTTAATTCAATATAGATTATAAATAATATTTAGTGAAAGTCACTCTCATGTTTAATTTACCACTGGTTCGGAAAATACCTCTATAGTGGGAAGAGATAGCAAGAAACTCACGGAACATCTTTTTAAAAAAAAGTACAGCTAATGTGTTACACAATTAACAATACAAAACAAACTAGAAATAGCTTGGTAGCGTTCACCTCATCCCCAAGTGTTTTTATCAGCTATAAATTAAATAAAAAAGATATTAAATTATGTAGAAATTATTTGTTTTTTTTTTAAGTTTTTGAAGTCGATTTTTTTAGTTCAACTAATTAAAATTATAGTTCAACTATTATATTATAAAAGATGACTTATAGCGCTTAGTGCGAATAATTGGAATGTCAACCAAGTGTAGATGGTGGCCTGCAGTACGTCTGGTACTCCGATAGTTGAATGTAGATGGCGGTATGAGCTTATGAAACTCACGGGCACACTCTCCGGAGTACAATCTGTAGAAGAAAGACAAACAAGCAACTTGGCGGTGGTGAGCTAGGCTGTGAAGCTTAGTTTCCACCAGGTTTTTGTCGCCGATGAGCCTCTTGGCTCTGATTCCACTGAGTCGAGTTCGGCAAGTTACTAAAATACTCCATGCATTTTTGGACTTGAGCTTTGTGTAAAATTAGATGCTGTCCAGGCGTGAAGTATCGCTTTACCTTGTTTAGAATACCCAGTTCTTTGGCCGCAGTTTGTGCTTTTGACTCAAAGTTGATCAGTTATCTCTACAGATGTACTTTGGAAAGTAGGAGCTAAATCAAACTGACTCCGTTGAGTTATATACCATACTAGCTGTTCGCCCGCGTGTAATTTAGGGTTTTATTTTCTTTTGCGCGGAAAGAATTATTTTTGTAGTAAAAGTAGCCTTACTCCTTATAATATCAGCTGAAAGTGCCGTCAAAATCGTTTCAACCATTTCGGAGATTAGCCGGAGCAAACAGACAGATAGACAAAAATTTCTAAAATTGTGTTTTTGTCATAAGTACCGTATATACTTTCATGCGCATTAAGTAAAAAGATGTTATTTTGATATTACAAACAGACACTTTATTTGTATAGTTATTACAAAAGAAAAATCGACAAAAAAGAATACATTTAATTTGTCATATTTTTCAAATCTATTACAATTTTTTAACTATTATAAGCTAGTGCTCGACTATTATTCCACCCGATGGTAAGTGATGATACAGCCAAAAATATTAAAGTGCGCCGACTTCGGACACGGGGGCGTCCGTTGCACGGTTTTAGTAGGCTGCCGCGTAGGAAGGCGCGCCATGTGTGGTGGTGGGGCCGCGGAAGTGCGCGAAAGCATTGAAGATGGAACACCATGGGGTTTTGGTCGATGCGAGTCCGATATAACCCGTTGTTTGCCCCCGCGAGGCGGATATGCGTAGGCATTTCCCTTGTAAAAAAAAGTGTCGATTGCCGCTAATGAACAACAGGTGGACTGTATATTCGTTCGTCACCCTTAACCTTAAAAAAGTCTAAAATATAATATGCCAGCCTTAATTTCATAATATAGGCAATGAAAATTGTAAAACCATACTAAAAATTTAATATTCTAATATTCATTTAATCAAGTATTTACACTTACATAAGTATTAAAAATCATAGAATTATTAAATGTCAGAAAGTCAATTTAATTAATAAAAGGTCGCAGTGACATCGACGTCATAACATGTCCGTCGAACCGCAAACGCGTGACGGCATATCATTGTATAATGGCAGCTCATGTATTTATTGACAATGCCTGTATACATTAACTAGGTTAAGCATTTTTATTCACGGGAATGAATTTAGTCGATACAGTAAATCAATACCAAGTTCTACCTTTCCGTAGAAGCTCGGGTCCATTCGAGTGTTGGTTTTTCTGGCCCTATGATTTGCGTGTAACGAACTCGGGAGCTGTTGCGCAGGTGGAGTTGGAGGCCGAGAATTGGGAATGGAGTTGTCTCCAGTGGACGCTCCTGTGGCCGGCCTGGCTACGAAGGTAAAACACCTTGAGGTTTTATTCGGTGTAAGTCCGACATAATCCGTACTTGCTTCCTCGAGGATAGTTGGCATTTCCCAATGAAAGAAATGAGTTAGTTATCTATATTTTGGTACATTGTTTCTCGTGTAGACGGATAAGGTGACAACCGTGTCAATAAAGAATTATACGACATAAACATCAATGTTGTCACACTTAAATCGTGTTCTCGTACTGCAGAATTTAAGTAATTAGTACTCATACAACGAGGCAAAGCAAAATCTGAATGACAGAAATAGAGGGTAGAAACAAAAATGACAGTACATACAGATTTAAAAGTTAATGACAAAATTGGACGATAATCTTTATATATAATTATAATTCTTCTGTACGTGTGTTTGTCACTGAACACCTTCTAAATGGCTGGAACGATTGCCGATTCAACTTGGTTGGGCAGCGTTCGGGAGATTACGACACATCTTCTCGTCAGACATACCTCAAAACCTTAAAACTAGATTATACAACCAGTGCATGTTGCCAGTGATGACCTATGGATCTGGGACGTGGTCCTTCACTGCTGGCCGTATTAGGAAGCTCATAGTCGCTCAGCGAGCTATGGAGAGGTCTATGCTCGGCGTCTCTCTGCGTGATACACTTAAAGACGAAGATATCCGCAGTAGAACTAGAGTAACCGACATAGCCCAAAGAATTAGTATGCTGAAGTGGCAATGGGCCGGCCATATAGCTCGAAGAACCGACAACCGATGGGGAAGAAAGTTTCTCGAGTGGCAGCCTCGTACCGGCAAGCGAAGTATAGGGCGTCCCCCCACTAGAAGGAGTGACGAACTGGTAAGACATTCAGGAAGTCAATGGATGCAGGTGGCTCGGGACCGTAATTTGTGGCATTCCTTGGGGGAGGCCTATGTTCAGCAGTGGACTTGTGAAGGGCTGCAATGATGATGATGAATGATGAGGTGGCGTGCGTATCGTACCGACAAATTTATTTGAAAGTCATATATTTCATTCAAGTTCAATGAATGTATTTTCATTCTTAGTTAAACAATATAACCCTTCCAAATTTAAAACGATATTTCCACAATTATTTCTTCTGCGGCAGCAATGCGCCGGGTACCAGCTAGTGCATTATAAATAAATATATTATTTTAAAATTACAAAATGTGTACCATCACTTTATGTTGATCTGTTTCGCGTTAGTAGCCCCGCAATATTTGTATACGATAATGGCGCTCTTTTGTTATACATTAATATGTATTTTTTGTTACTTACATACTTATCTTACGTATATTTATTACAATAAATATCTCTATCTTTAATTAACACTTATGATAGGTAGTACATTATACTTTTCATAGAAATGTATTTTTCAGTCTTTTCTTTAATATTACAGTGCTTATGTCTTTGGACGTATCTCTCATAAAATCTATTCTATTAAATATTAGCGGAGTTAAATATTGCCTAGTTCTTTTACCATAATAGTTTCTTATATGTGGTATCACATATTTACCCTTCTCAACTTGCCTGGTACGATATTTATGCGTTATAGGTTGTTTAAATTTATTTATTTTATATTGTTCTAAAGCAATTAGGTAATCTACCTTTTCATGCACTGGAAATATTTTACATATATTAAATAATTTGTCATAATTTGTTTTACACTGTAATTTTACCTTTTTACTTACTAAATACTTAAGTAGTCTAATCTGTAAATGTTTTATACGATCTAACTGTGTTTTGAATGTTAGCCCATAACTGCTCAATCCATAATTGATTACCGAGTCAGCCAGTGCATAATACAGTACGTACAAGACTTTTCGATTCATGAAATTGCTTAGGTGAAAAAATCTACCCAGGATTGATTGCAATTTATTACACACACCATTGTCGTGCAGTTTCCAGTTCATATTACTATCTACTGTTAGGCCTAAGTATCGGTATTTATCTACTACATCTATATTTGTGCACTGGTAGCCAGCTTTATTGAGGTGTAGACACTCGTATGTATGACCAAATATATTTATGTTTAATTTACCTTGCTTAAAGACGTTACTGTGGGGTGAACTTATATACATAGCCTTTGTTTCAGATAAATTTATAATTATACCGTTATCATGTGCCCATTTAATTATATTTTCTAAGTCCTCCTGTATGTATTTTTGTGCATCACTCGTGTTATTGGTTGAGTACATTAGGGACATGTCGTCTGCATACATAACCGTTATACAATGTTTTATCACATTAATAACACAATTAACATGCATAATTTACCCAACTGTACCGAAAACCGATCCGGTTGGTACTCCAAGACTCACGCTTACATCGTCCCCTGTTACTCCGTCTATCAATGTACATAAGGATCTATTTTGCAAATAGCATTTAAACCATCGGTTGATGGGACCTCTGATACCATATTCATCCATCGCACGCAGTAGTACCTCGTGTTCCAGGATGTCGAATGCCTTTTTATAATCAATAAAAAGAGCAGCGACAAACTTACCCTCATTGAGATTTTTGTTGATATAGTCGGTGAATTGCGCAGGCGCAGTGTCCGTGCTGCGTCCGCGACGGAACCCGTGCTGCGCATCTGATATTATGTTATATTGCTCTAAGTAACAACTTATCTGATTCACTATTACTTTTTCTACTATTTTATTTATTACCGATAATATAGCAATTGGTCTATAGTTACTATAGTCCATGTGGCTCCCCTGTTTATATATTGGTCGTATTATTGCTTTTTTTTTTAACTAAACTCCGCCACCCACACTCATATTTATAAATTTAGCTAATATTGGGCTTATTTCTTTCTTTACCTGCTTTATATCTTGTACTTTAATTTTATCTAATCCCGGTGCTTTATTAAAATCTAAATTATTTATATATTTTTCTACCGTATACGCTCCTACCTTCTTAAAGTAAAAAGACTTATCACTCGGTTTTACATATGAAATTCTATCTAAAAAAATATTATCACAGTTATGCTTTATTTTCTGTACTTTTTTGCTCCGACCGAAGCGTTCACCGTTGACACACATAATTTAGACCAAACGTAAAACAATCAGACTGGCTAATGGCAGCAGCGTCGAAGGTATCTGGTACTGCGATTCCCAATCGTGATGATCAAGGCATATCATTCCTACAATAGGAGAGGCCCAATATCCAGCAGTGGACTTTCACGGATTAACGAAGGCGAAGAAACATGTACACGCAGTTTTTTTATAGAATAAGGATGACAAACGAGCACACAGTCCACCTGATGGTAAGTGGATGCTATGGTTCACGGACATCTACGTTTATCTTCGATTAAGAATCAAAATGCAGATGCGTTGTCACTCCTGAAGACTAAGATGGAATGCCTCGTTTCCAGTAAAAAGGGCATCCGGTTCTCTACACTCACAATACGCTGGTATTCTGTGAGAGCGTGGTCCTACCCGTCCTACCCGTCGTGGTCGAGCCGACGCATTCATGCTACAACCATATTATAGCTGCAGCGTGGCTCTACCACGTATAAATAATAATATTAGGTTCAATCGCAAAATATTTTACCACCGACGTTATCAAACCACGCATAAATTCACACCTGCAACGCCCACTTACATTTCATGAAATGAATGTGTATGTTGTCAATCAATACGTTGTAACAAAATAAATTATTATCCTCAAAGTTTTATATCCGATAGAGCTTCTGTGTAAACGACGTGAGTATTTAATATACCCCGCAATATAACATAAGTAATATTAAAGAATATATAAAGAATAGTAATATTAAAGAAAAGACTGAAAAATACATTTCTATGAAAAGTATAATGTACTACCTATCATAAGTGTTAATTAAAGATAGACATATTTATTGTAATAAATATACCTAAGATAAGTATGTATGTAACAAAAAATACATATTAATGTATAACAAAAGAGCGCCATTATCGCCAACAAACTGTTGCACAGTTTGGCGATGTTTATTATTATTTTAAATGCGTGTATTTTATATGAACAAAGGTATTTAAAAAAAAAATCTGTTTTGCGCGCATTGTGAATGTAAAAATATTGTGGGAATAGCTTTTTCTACTTTTTAAAAATAATTGTGATAATCGCATCGACCAATCCGTACTAATATTATAAGGCAGAAAGTTTGTGAGTTTTTAGATAATGATGCTACTTGCAGACTATACATACAAGACTGTTTTATCTTATATGACACACGTTTATGAGATGAAAAATCTTTTCATTATTTAAACAGGATTTAAAAAAAATAATCATAACCCAGTTTAAAAGTTCGAAACACTATGCAATAAATGTAATATAAACGGTATAATGGAGTATTTGTGTTCAATCGAAACCCAATGACATGAGTTCGCGACTGACTACGACAAATAAGGTTATAGTCCATAGTCGTGTAGTGAAAGGGAATAAGGAATCCAGCACATCCATTCCGTCCCGTTGATCATGTTCTTTTAGTCCATTTTTTATTATAAAACAATAATTATTGTTTTTAATTTTAAAAAGGTTTAAAAACCAAACTCTTTAACTTTTTTAATAGTTTATTTTTGGTTATGTTTTATTTCTACCCAAAAATATTTCAGTAGTAGTAATTTAAATCTCTTTGTTTCTACCGAATTTAAAAACAAGGAGTTTCTATATTTGACGCTTATGTTTTTATGAATCTTCACCGATTTCTCGGAAATGCTGGAACCGAATTAAAGTATTCCTTTTTTATTACATAGGTTGTTTCAAAGGTGGTCTGATATAAATTTGAAGAAAAAGAACACCTCTAAAGTTGAAAAGATATGGGATGAAGCATGTAACTATTTTGACGACATCTTTCTAGTTGTTACTTTTAGTTTGTGGTATTCCTTAGTCCATTGAAAAAGATAAAAGTATTAAAATATTAATAAAAAGTAAAAACTGAATTCAAAAACTAAACACAATGAAATAATGTTCACTTAATTGCTTCTGAAGCGGCTTCGGGGGTTTAATACTTTGATATACTGTCTTAATACACACTTCGTACGTTTAATTACGTTTAGTTTTCGTGGTCGGTATTTAGTTTTTAATTAAAAGTTATTTATGGCTTATTATTTTTTATACATTTGCATCATGTTGTCAACATATATTTTTTTTGCGTCGTATAAGTGTCAAGTTATATAATTTATATTTCGTTCCGGTTTCGATCGGATTTAAGAGCACTTATGGTTTGTCCAATACAGACATGTCTCAAAGCTAAATTCTCTTTACAAATATTCACGAACCATCATCCGTAAAGGAAAGCGGACGTAAAAAGAAGTGAAACAAGGCAGTTTTAAAGCAGCGCAACTTATTTGGTTTTAAAAGGAATTTTGATATATATATATATATATATATATATATATATATATATATATATATATATATCAAAATTATTTATAATACCATTAAAAATATTTTAAATATATATATATATATATATATATATATATATATATATATATATCATATTTCAATTTATTCTAGTGCACTCCTTTATCCACGTAGTGGAGAAATTTTCTACGGTATTAAAAATCAAAAACGTCACGTTTTCTTGTAACGGTTCACCGCCGGGGCTGCATGAGTATACTATTATTTAACTTACTTATGCAAAATATAAAATAAAATATAAATGATATGTCCTAAAGAAGTTTCACTACGCAAGTGTGTACACAATTACACATACAATACTTTTTTGAAACATAGTAGCAACCTTGAGCAAGTTTAATCTGAGGTAGGGGCTCCTTGGTGTCTATGAATGCAACGTATAAACGCTACGTCGCACAACAAAACAATCGCTGAAGTGGAACCATTAAAAATCACAGTGTATTTATCGAAATTTAAGTGTGCTGGGTGGGTATTTTGGTGCGCGCGAATACGTAATGACTATAATATGATCTGTTTAGCGTAGGCATCGGTCAGTAGTTAAAAAATAGTAGGCAAATTATGTCTATATAAATATATAAACGTTAGACGTTTGGGATTTACAAAAAATATATTTTTCTACTATATTTTATAATCTCCAAAATGCCGAAACATTTATTGGAATTCAACAGGGATAAAGAAGGATTTCATACGTGGTAGAGCCATGCTGCAGCTATATTAGTAGTATAGTTGTAGCACGAATGGGTCTGCTCGACCGGGGAAGGACCACGCTCTCACAGAATACCAGCGTAAAATAGCAGCTTAATGCTGCTGTGTTTCGTATGGTGAGTGTAGAGAACCGGAGACCCTTTTTACTGGAAAAGAGGCATTCCATCTTAGCCCTCACGGGTGACAACGTATCTGCATTTTGATTCTTTATTGAGGATAGATGTAAATGTCTATGGGTCACAGCAACCATTTACCATCACGTGGACTGTGTGCTCGTTTGTCACCCTATATAAAAAAAAAGATTTTTAAAAAAAACTGAAGTGACAAACGTACTTATAGTCCATCCATAGGTAAGTGGCTACTCTAGTCCTGCAAGCTCCAGTCCATCTGTGGCCAACTTTAAAACAAGGCTACAGATACGTTGTATATATAATCATACCTATTGCGACCTATCATGAATCATCATCATTATCATTACATCCCTTCACTAGTCCACTGCCGAACATAACTATCTCCAAAGGAATGCCACGAAGCACGGTCCTGAGCCACCTACATCCATCGACTTTCAGCATCTCTTACCAGGTCCTCACTCCATCTACAATCGGCTTACGAGGCTGCTACTCGAGAATATTTCACGTTGATTATTCGAGAACTAAGATGAAATGCCTCAAATAGTTTAGTTATCTATTAGAGATTTATTATATATTAAAGGTGAAAAGTAAAAATAGACGATATTTGAAGACATTTTGGTAACATCTCGACTATAAATTTAAGGATACGGTTTCATCACATGCTTACCGAAGCGTCATATATCATAGCCAACGAAAACGTATGGTAGTAGTGGATGTTCTGAGGCAAAATCATGGTTGGATGGACATATGAAATCGACTTAAGAATACGACTTCAGAAAGATAAAGGATATGGTGCATTATAAATAGTGTTAAGACCTAAACATATAATTTTTATACATAAAAGGCGTGAACACGAAACGAGTGAACAGTCCATTTGATGGTAAGTGAGTGCTGTGGTCCATAGGTACATATACCCAATTTATAATTAAAAACCATTAAAAACATTTATCATCTCAGAGTTGTTGCAGCTGCGTCACGTATCCAATATAGTACAAAACCAACAGCTTAAGTTACAGATCAGTAATTATAAAAGGAAAAAACGAAATGAGAAAGAGAAGGAGAGTAGAAGAGAAAGAGAGAGATGGTACGTCAAAGCACAAACGAGGATTCCTAAGCTTAACTCCGAAAACATGTACGAGTACAACATGTTTCAATGAAAATATTACTTCTCTGACTTAAGAAACGACTCACTTTCTTTCAAATCCTAACTCTATTCTTTTTTCTTAAACTTTGTCTCATTCTACTCAGTTTCATTGATTAAATTTTTCTTCTTTCAATTTATTTTATAAAGTTATACATTATTCTAACATAACACTGTTAGTTTTAACTCAGAATTCAATCGTGAGCTGTCTTCTAAATGAGCGCCTTATTCATGAACACGTCGTCTTCTAGTTCTAAGATGTTTCGCTAGGAATTTTAATTTGAACTTTCCTCATTTATATCAGCATTACTAAATTATTCTAAACTATCTTTCCTCTCATTTATAGTAACAAATATATTCCTCAATGTAGGAGCTTATTATAAGTTTTATATAATACAGCTTACTATCCAATCTTATTTGGATAATCTTCAATAATTTAAATAAATATAGTAACACAACCATACAGCCTGAAGAACCGACAACCGATGGAAGAAAGGTTCCCAAGTGGTAACTTTGTACAGGCGATCGCAGTATAGGGCGACCCCTACTGGAAGGAGTGACGACCGGACCTTCAGCAGTGGACTTGTGATAGGCTGTAGTAGTGGTACTATTATAATTTTTTTTTTATAGTATAAGGGCGACAAACGAGCACACAGTCCACCTGATGGTAAGTGGTTGCTGTGGCATATAGACATCTACATCTATCTTCGTTTGCGAATTTAAATGCAGATGCGTTGTCAGCCATGAGGACTAAGATAGAATGCCTCTTTTCCAGTAAAAAGGGTCTCCGGTTCTCTACACTCACCATACGAAACACAGCAGCATTAAGCTGCTATTTTACGCTGGTATTCTGTGAGAGCGTGGTCCTTCCCCGGTCGAGCCGACCCATTCGTGCTACAACTGTACTATTGATATAGCTGCAGCATGGCTCTACCACGTAAAGATAATTGATTTTAACACAACAATTTTACCACGTGAAAGGGTTTCTAGTCCCTAGTTGCTAGTATAGGAGTTCGTCTATGTAAGTACCATCTTTTGGTACCGTTACCGCTACCGTTGCAGACTATCAAAAGTCCACTGTTAAAAATAGGTCTCCCCTACATTGCCCTTGCCTGTATTACACTTGCCCTATAGGGTGGAAATTTCCATCCTCTGGTACATTTCTGAAAAAAACCTCCACTTCTAGCCTTTTTGTTTGAAGTTGGTCTTCAGTAGCCACTTGAACGGGTAAACTGCATTTTTTTTAAATAAAATAGTTATGAAAAGTTACAAACCTTTCTGATGGCAAGTGGTTATTGCAATTCATGGACACTTGCAAGCAACTCACAGTCTGTAATTATATTGGCTCTCTATATATTTCAGATTATAACACAATAGGTGAAAGAACGTTACACATAGGTAAGTGGGTGAATCTTATCCAGATGGAAACCTAGGCAGAAAAGGAGTCCACCTAGAATATCATCAATATCCATACATCATCAGCGTATTGCATGTGGGATAAGAACTTGCGAAATATTATGATTCTCTGTACATGAGTAGCAAGATTATAGGGATTTGATTTTCATTGTAAGGAACTTAAACTTGTTTCCCGATGGCCTCTTTGAAATTATGATTTCAAAATATATCGGGATTATTTTTATACATTTAAAATACTTTTATATTACATTTACATAATGTTATATCACATTTCTTCAAAGATTTTAAACTTGAAAGAAATAATTATCATTTCAACGAAATTAATTCGGTTTTTGCCGCTAGGGCCGCACTGGTACATGTAGGTGAAATATGTATAAGAAATTTGTACATCATAAACTTATTTCTGAGTTCTTTGATGTTATTTAATTCGCTGTAATGAGGGATGAGATTTTTTTTCCTACACAGTCTTTACCATGAATCGTGTAACACTAAAGACGAAGAAAGAAGATATATATAGATAATCTTTAGATACATACTTCTTGTTTGCATAAATATTGGTGATAGGTTTTATATTTACTATGTGTCGCCTCTATATGGTCTTTATTAATAATCTATGTACTTGTTTGATTAAAAATTATTCTGTTCTATACTTAAAAATTCTTTCATTGTTTACAGGTATGTGTTGCGTCTGAGAAAAATCTATTTGAAATTTAAATAACGGGTAAGAAATATTACATTTTTAATCAATCGGTAACAATCCTTAATTCACTATTTAATATGTTAAATTCATTGAAATACCATCTGCAATGAATTTACTTTAATCGCTACATTAGGGTTGTTGATCGAAAACCAAATGTGTCGTACCGTTGATGGCACTATAATTAAAAAAACACTAAAAATTTGTAAAACTTGTAACATGCTGTATTCCTGTAAAATAGAAGCCGTGTTGATTTAATTTTTTTTACGAATAGAACGCTCGATCGGGGAAGGACACGCTCTCAGTGCAGAGTACCTAAGACCCTTTTTATTGGTGACAAGTCATTCTATCTTATCCTCTAGGGTGAGAACGCATGTCTTTGGACCACAGTATTCCTTTACTTACTCTCTTACTTTCATTCATTCATTACAGCCCACCAAATATAGGCCACCACATGCTTGACAGGCGTGTTGGTAACCGCAGCTTTTGAAGTGAAACTTTTTTATCGACTTAGTGGAGAAATTTAGTACGGCGTTAAAAAAAAAATACGTCACTTTTCTTGTAACGTTTTACCGCTGGGGCTGCATGAGTATACTATTATTTAATCTACTGATGTGAAATCTCTATATGTAAAAATCAATTGCTGTCGGTTAGTCTCGCAAAAACGCGAAAATAGCTGGACTAATTTTGACGAAATTTTTTTTGTGTATTTGAGTGGGTCCCTGGAAGGTTTAAAATCTCAATTGGACCCGGTAGGTTGCGCTGTTGTCGAGATGCAGAAATCAACCGTGCAAAGCCGGGGTGGATTGCTAATATTTAATAATGATAATGTCCTCAAGACCACATTACGGTCACGGCGGCAAGTCTCAATGGAGGCTAGCTATCTGCGCAGAACAAAATTATAGTACACAAATGTGTACGCAAGCACAATTGCACTCTCTCTTACCTCACTCCACGGTACGATGAGACGGCAATCTTACAAGACCGGAGACAATTCAGGCACGCGATCAACAGCTTTTCCTACTTTCCACGGAGGAAAAAAACCACCACCTTTCTGACTACTAAAACTAACAACACAAACCAGAACAATGAGGCAGTCTTTATATTGAATACAAAGTACGTATATACAGAACGATTATAGTGAATTTTCCCTTGATTTTAAAACTTAGTCCTTCTCTAGTGTTAGAAATATAGCCAGTAAATGTCACCACATTAAAAATACATCACGTCCAGTGTAAGCAAAGAGCGTTTAATCTCGCTCTGAGTTTGTATGTTGTTGTAGAAAAGTTTCATTAACAAATGTTGGCAGATTAAAACTTTAGCTTTTAAAACATTATACCTTACTGCTATGCCACCAAACGGTGTTGCATGATATAAAATACGTGCATGACTAAATTCCTCCTTCTTTGTTCCATCATCCGACCACCTGATGCTCGGCTGGTCCCCATTGTCGTTGACGTAGCACGCATTTGAACTAAGAGGTTTTCTTTGTCATTCATAATGCGTACAACAAAGGAATGAAATAATTTACCACTATCTGTATTTCCATCCGATTATAATGTGGGTGTCTTCAAGGTAAGAGTGAATAGGCTTTTATTAAGCTAAGTCAGTGCGTTTTACCGGCTTCGGCTGCATCACCACTTACCATCAGGTGGGATAGTTGTCAAGCACTGGCTTAAAATAGTATTAAAAAAAAAACGTTTTGAAGTGAAAGTAGAAAGTTGCAGAAAGTGTTAAGACCAAGAACTCAAAAAGTTGTTAGCTCGAATCCGCCATTCGACTACTGTCGTGAACCACTCCTAACACAAATAATATGAAGGTTTATTGTTACAGCCTATCAAAAGTCCACTGCTAAAACTAGGCCTCCGTAGATTGCCTCATAGTGGGATATTTGTCATAGTGGCTACCCTTGGCAGGGGGGTTGACAACCGCAGTTTTTTATTTTTTTATTTGTTATTAGAAAGACGCTTCTGCACATCTTCTGGTGTGTTTCCCTCTTTTATATAGGATAAGGGTGACAAGCGAGCACACAGTCCACCTGATGGTAAGTGGTTGCTGTGGCCGATAGACATCTACATCTATCCTCGTTTGCGAATAAAATGCAGATGCGTTGTCAGCCGTGACGCTGGACTCACACATCCGGAATGCCTCTCTGAATTCAGAGTCAGAATTCATAATTTGAATTCCGGCAAGCTGCCTCACACATATCTCAAAAATTCAGACAAATCAGTCGTTTCGTGTTTCTCGGCTTAGGCACACGTTTCGGATATGGAAGAGGAATTAATACTCACCGCACTAATTTTAGCTTTAAATAATAAAATAAAATAACAGGTGAAGTGCGATTCGGACTCGCGCATGAAGGGTTCCGTACCATCGTAATACACGATTTTGGTAGGGGAGCCCCTTTTAATTTTTAATTTATTTAAATTTTTATTATTTGTTGTTATAGCGGCAACAGAAATACACATTCTGTGAACATTTCATTTGTCTACCTATTACGGATCATGAGATACAGCCCGCTGACAGAAAGCCTCTTTTGTACGTGGTAGAGCCATGCTACAGTTATATTAATAGTATAGTTGTAGCAAGAATGGGTCGGCTCGACCGGGGAAGGACAACGCTCTCACAGAATACCAGCGTTAAATAGCAGCTTAACACTGCTGTGTTTCGTATGGTGAGTGTAGAGAACCGGAGACCCTTTTTACTGAAAAAGAGGCATTCCATCTTAGTCCTCACGGGTGACAACGCATCTGCATTTTGATTCGTAATCGAGGATAGATGAAGATGTCTATGGGCCACAGCAACCGCTTACCATCACGTGGACTGTGCTCGTTTGTCACCCTTATCCTATAAAAAAATAGAAGCCAAGCTTGGCAGGCGCGTTGGCAAACCGCAATTTTGCAGAGTGGAGACCTAGTTAAAAATAAAACTCTTATCTTCAATTTAAATCTACAACTTCCAAAAACACAATTTAAACAGCGCTTTCTACAAAGGTGTAGTGCATTTTGTAATGCGATACTTTAAAAGTGCTTTGAAGTCGGAGGATATTTTATAGCTTAAGAATTCTCTTGCAATCTACGTTTAAAGAAACCTTTTTCTCTTTTTTATTTCTTTCTTATCCGTTTATAGTTACAATGCTTTGTATGTTTGTTTTTTTATTTTCTTTTGCAATGTTTAGAAAAGTGTAGTCGTATATTTAGTTCTAACGCACGTACTTTTTTTACTCTACATGCTACATTTTTCTCTTAATTGCCAGGGGTAATACGCATCCATATTTTACTTAATAATCGAGGATAGATGTATTTGTCTATGAATTGTAGCATCCACATACCATCAAGTGGATTGTATACTCATTTATCACCATTTCTACAAAAAATCTGCTGCTAGATAAATATTGTAATCATTGACAATCATTTTCCTTTCACACCATTCGTAAACCTAAGCCTTATTGCCGAACGCAATAAGTCTGATTTTGACTGTTTCTGACTACTGACTTTTGTCTTTCTTCCTTTGTTGGTCTGACATGCCACATAATAAACTATGTATTCCACGAAAGCCTAAATAACCTTTGTAAATCTTGAATTAATCGACGGAGACACCAATCAATTTTGAATTAATTCCCAATTAGTAACGGCGTCTAATTTCACATCCTATTACACAGGCAATATACACTTGAGCTTTTGCCGGCATATTCTGATGGAACGTATCTCAAAGTTGATTGCGTGGCGGCCATATTGTAAAAACCATCGATACCATACAACTCGTACTCGTTTTGTAAGTGGTGGAGCGAATTAAATTAATGACGTTTAATATCATTACTTTTAAACTTTCCTTATGTTAATGGCGTTTTAATTTACTTTAAAACAGTCCTAATGTTGATTTAAAGCTTTTTTAGACATTTAAAAAAAATCAAACAAATGCTCTATTTATTCTGTGACGTTTCTTTTCCCATATTTCCCTATTCTTTGATCGCATATGTTCACTCCTTTTGTTAATATTTTATGTGATTATAAAAATTACAATAATATATTACTTAATAAGTTAATGTTGGTGGTATATCAATGATCATGCCTGTGTAGAGGTGGCGTCAGAATATCCAGTACCCCATATCATCCCGTGGGTATCATAAGGGGCGACAGAGCGACGATGAAACAGGATTGGGCAGAAGCATCTTCTCGATGGCAACCGTTAATAATAAAAAAATAACTACGATTGCCCACCCATTTGCCAAATGTAGTAGATATGTTAAAATCCTCCCTAAGAAGCTATCTATAAAGGAAGGCTCTATGAGAGTAGTGCAAATTTGATGGGCTCTAAAGAAAGTAACATCATTTGTAATTTAGGTACATATATGTATATAAAGGTGGGATAGTAAGAATTCTTGTTGTCTTTTGCTGTAGATTTAGTTGGAAGTTTCTAGTAAACGCCCGTCCAGTGGGCGAATCCTTAAACTTAGTTTTATAAGTTATTCTTGCAACATAAATTTCATTTTATTACTTGTTTATTGATCAGTGTGTCAAAGTACTGTAATAAATAATAATAAATCGACCACCGTAGTCCCAGAATGAGTCTCAATGCTCCCTGAAGGCTGTTTATCAAATATAATTTTGATAAGAGCAGCGAGTGTGATGAAGTAAAGAATGGTGATTTATAATATACACGAAACGGTTTATAACTTATTTAACGAAAAGTCTAAGTTGTCTAGGAGTCTGTCTATAAATTGATTACAATTTAGTTCATTTTAATACTAAAAATTGGATTTATTAAATTTTGACTTTAGTAAGACTTGAACTCGATGGGATGATAATATAATATCCAAACAAAAAGTAAGTTCAGAAACTAAAACGCGACTACTGAAAAATCACGCTCTAGAAAGTATGAAACGAGAAAATATTCTCATCTGAATTTTTTATGTACAAATTATTCAATTTTTATCATGTATTAAATAAACAATTAACACGTAATATGTTTTAATATACGAGTATTTAATACATGATATTCAAAGTGATGTTCAGAGGATAGCCGTGGTCATGTGCTACCTACCCCAACAAAAGCAATACATTCTAACAGTTATAAGCGGTCATACGAGTAAGCTTTAGGACAAAAATTTAAAAGCGATAGTATTTATATGCTATTATACATTTTCACATTAAGCGCCAATCGCCTTTCTCACCGAGAAGACGGAATGTGATAGATCAAAGATCGGATTTGGCAGAATTTTTGTGACCTAATAACAATATCAAAGGCCCTATTGAAGAAAAAAAAAACGTTTAGTAAAATTTACGGATTACGCAGTTTGCGCATTTATAACAGCGGAGATGACTATATTCGTAAGTGAATGTGTTTTATATATGTTACGGCTAAAAGCCGAAGTGCGGTCACACCTAGTTCTAGCCAGCTAGAACTAGGTGCGGCCAGCAATTGTTGGTTAAATTTAGGTGTATTGTTAAATATGTAAAAACAACGATATACGTATCAAGTATCAGCGATAGTAGGTTAAGGTGCGGCTAAAACCTAGTTAACACCTAGTTCTAGCCGGCTTGAACTAGGCGTAACCGCACTTTGGCTTTTAGCCGCAACATATACATTTATACAATTACAGACATTATAATTTATACTTAAATTTATTTCTACTCTATTTTTACTAATATTAATTGTTATTTTATTGATAAATATTATTTTGTAGTGGCGGTGTAAGAATAGCCGCTATCGCATATCGACCAGTGGGTGTCATAAGAGGCGATAGAGGGAATGTGAAACATCAGAACTTCAATCCGCCTGCAAGCGCAACTATGGCAAATCCCCCTATGAGGCAATTTATTGGGGAGACCTATGTTCAGCAGTGGACTTTTATAGGCTACAATGTAATGGAATGATATTTTTTTTTAAAACATCGGCGCAGCGCCGATGTTTTAAAAATAAAAAACTAATACATTGAAAGTTTACCTTCCTATGCTTATTTCGCCCGCCGTAAAATTCTAGGACCAGTGAAATGCAAAAGAGGTAATGCATTATTAAATTAAAAGAGGCAGACTATTCTTTGTGTAAAACGTTGAGGTGCGATAGGAAGCTGCAGTAAGGAATTAATTTACATTATACATCACGATGTCACTTGTTTTATTTAACTCTGCTTCGAGAAGTGAGTTATATTATTAAATATAAACTGTTCATTCATTCATTCATTAAAGCCATTACAAGTCCAAAATGTCTATCCATCCATTGCAGAATATAAAAGTCCACTGCTGAACATACTCTTACCCCATAGATTACCTCACATGGGGGGTGTTGCCATAGTTGACAGATCTGATGCTGATCTCCAATTTGATTTCCCTCTGTCGCGTCTAACGACACCTATGAGATGATATGAGATAATGGATATTCTCACACTGCCACTTCAAGGTATAGTTATTTATAAGATGAAAATGCGAAACACAGAGCCACGCTGCAGCTATATATACGAATTGGTCGGCTCGACCGGGGTAGGACCACACTGTCACAGAATACCAGCGTAAAATAGCAGCTTAATGCTGCTGTGTTTCGTATGGTGAGTGAACACCGGAGACCCTTTTTACTGGAAATGAGGCATTCCATCTTAGTCCTCAGGGGGGACAACGCATCTGCATTTTGATTCTTAATCGAGGATAAATTAATGTAGGTGTCTATGGGCTACAGCATCCACTTACCATCAGGTGGACTGTGTGCTCGTTTGTCACCTATATTCTTAAGAAAAAACGGCACGGTTAAAGTACAAGCTTATATTTTTTTACCGTAGGTAAGGTAGAAAATAATATAACTGTTTATAGACGGGTCTATGAAACGTGAGCCAATCGTACCAAAATCAATTTTATATGCTACAAAATCCAATTAACAACACCACCTGTGAATTTCGCATCCAATTTATCGGTTAATGTGCACTCAAGCCGACAAACTAATAGTCTGAAGAACCCACTCAACAGTGATTGCGGTTTGGCAGCCAGAATTCGTCGCTGACATCTGACAGCACACAAGTGCCAAGTTAGCGTTTTTTCTTTTTCTTTTTCTACGTTTCAGAATGTTAAATCTTTTTTAAAAGCTTATATGTAACTTGTATGTATGTCCTGGAACTTTGCAATCAATATTTCACTCACTTTCACTGAATCCTTTGGGCTAAAATTTGACACACGCGTTTGGTTCTCGTGACAATGCACGATTACTTTAATGCCGCTATTTTTATTTCAATATGGCGGACGTTACAAATGGCAATTTGTCATTTGCACAGCAACCTCTATGATAAGGGTATCAAATGAAAGGGTTTAATAAGCGAAACACAATAAGTAAAGTGATGTTATTATAAATCCAATATGGCGGACGGACGTCACAAAATGGCGATTTATAATTTCCATAGTAACTAACCCCTATGACATGGGTATCAAATGAAAGGGCCTTATAAGCGAAACGAAATAAGTAAAGTGACTTCATTCTAAATCCAATATGGCGGACGTCTACCATGACAATGCAATATTATTACGACATATAGTTGATCTGATGATGGAGTTAGAATATGGCCATGGCTAAAACAGGCGGAAAACAAAATGGCCGTCAAACCAATTTTAAAGTTGTCGGCGACGTCATTCTACATCCAATATTGCGGACCAAACAAGATAACGGACTAGTTATTTTTATACACACTCATAATATGCGTATTATAGCTGAGAAGATTACGAAAAATAAAATGACGTCACTCTAAAACCAATATGTTGGACTCCCAAAGTTGGCGGACTATGTTTTTTATTCACCCACATGATAGGGATATTAAATGAACATATGGATTCAATCATTTGAATATGATAACAAGATGAACCCTTTGTTCGCTGAAAAGAATACGAATAAAATATGTGTACCACTGCCCGGCTAAACGGTAAGACTAAGCGGGGTCGTGTCTTAACTAATATACACCCTAGGCAAATTCTAGCGGTGGTAAAAAAATCGAAATGGCGGAAAACAATATGGCCTCCATACTAATTTTAAAGACTTATAACTCGGAAAATGTTACGGATAGTTGGGTGGTGCTCGAACAAATGTTGTATGGACCGACAAGGGTCAACTGTTAGCGATAAAAAATCAAGATGGCAGATCCAAATACTAACAACGACGCATTAAATGAAATGAACAGACTTAGAAACATGTCCAGCGATAACTAAGAAACACTTTACGGCACCGCTACCACAGAATAATGTGTTATACATCTAATACATTATAATATTTTGATAGGATCTTGATCCTCCTTTTGGTTATGGTATAGTCGGGTAGAAATAATTTTCATTCACATGTAATAATAAATGATTATTACATCCTCTTTAAATATATTCCTCTTAAAGTATATTAAAATATACTTAAAATATTTCCCCTATAGATTGCTTCAAATGGGGGATTTTAAGTGTCGACCGACGCACATGAAAAACCGCAACATTACGGGAATATCAGGTGCGTTGCCGGCATTTTAAAAAGGGGTAAGCTCGTTTCTTAAAAGTTCCTAAGTCGTATCGGTCCGGAAAAATTGCCAGTGGTAAACAACTTCGCAAAGAAGTCGAGGAAGCAAACGTGGAACAATAATAATATAATCACGGGCAGTGAGGCATTATATGTTAGTTCCGCAACTGTTGCCTTATTTGTATGGAGTTAGTTGCAGGTTAAATTTTAAGTTTAAGTGGTAGAGCCATGCTGCAGCTATATTAGTAGTATAGTTGTAGTACAAATGGGTCGGCTCGACCGGGGAAGGACCACGCTCTCACAGAATACCAGCGTAAAATAGCAGCTTAACACTGCTGTGTTTCATATGGTGAGTGTAGAGAACCGGAGACCCTTTTTACTGGAAAAGAGGCATTCCATCTTAGTCCTCACGGGTGACAACGCGTCTGCATTTTGATTCTTTATTGAAGATAGATGTAGATGTCTATGGGTCACAGCAACCACTTACCATCAGGTGGACTGTGTGCTCGTTTGTCACCCTATCCTATATAAAAAAGGTGTCCATGGGCTGCAGTAGATGATGGGCGGCAGCTTCAAAGGTGCAAGGCAAGTGCATAATTGCCACACTTAGCAAGCGGGTTCGAATGTGCATTGTTTTCATTATTTTCAGTTGTTATCAGGAAGACGCTGCCGCCCGTTTCAATTTTCTTCTCTCACCTCTCACAACATCCACGATATGTAAATTTAACTTTAAGTACATATCTTCAAACCTTTCTGAAAATGTGGAAACAAAGTTGTTCATAGTAAGTAACAACTAAATTCAACAAAAAAAAATTCATAAAATTGTTTATGGTTTTGTGTTTTTCATGAGAACTTACTTAGAAGAAATCTCCTTAAGTTATTATTAACAATCAGTTGTCTGTCTCAAAGCGAAAAGTTAAATAAACTTAAATACAAAAGAAGTTATAAAACCCGTCCCGAGTTAGAAGTTAACAAGTTAGAATAGAGAGCAAACAAAAATTCACAACATTTTTTTTTATCACGAGTTGAAGTTAATTTTACTTTACCCTATAATTGAAAGCGTTGATTATGGCTATTGGTTGTTTTACAACAATTTCATTATTATTTACGGCCATATTAAATAACAATATTCTTAATAGATATTCTGTTATTTTGACGGCTCCGTGGCGCAGTGGCTCAGCAATGAGTTACTGCGCTAAGGGCCGCGGGTTCGAATCCCACACGGAACAAGTATTTGTATGGCCTACAAATAATTGTTTTGGGTCTGGATGTTTGTCCTTGTGAAATGTATGTATGTAAACTGCCCCTACGATACAGGAGAAAATCCTAATGTGGAGGTAACGTCTTTTTTAAGATAGAAAAAAAAAGAATATTCTATTATTGGTGACGGCCATCATCAAAACTATAGAATAATGAAGTAAAATTGAACTCATAGAATAGAATAGTTTTTTTTTTTAAATAATATAGATTACTGTATAGAGGCGGTGTAAGAACACATGAGTAAGAATATCCACTACCCTGTTTCGTCCCGTGGGTGACGTAAGAGGTGACAGAGGGAAATTAAAACAGAATATGGGCAGCAGCATCTTTCTATGATAACTCAAAATAATAAAAAAAACTGCAGTTGCCAACCCGCCTGCCAAGCTTGGCAACTATGGCAAAATCCTCCCGATGAGGCAATCTATGGGAGAGGCCTATGTTCAGCTGTGAACTTTTATAGGCTGTAACTGATGCAATATTGATTACAAGATAAGTAATTCTTATTGAAAGTCATTTTTTAGGGTTCCGTACACAAAGGTTAATCAACGGGACCCTATTACAAAGCCTCCGCTGTCCGTCCGTCCGTCCGCCCGTCTGTCTGTCAGCGGGCTGTATCTCATGATCCGTAATAGGTAGACAGTTGAAATTTTTACAGAATATGTATTTATGTTGCCGCTATAACAAAAAATTTAAAATTAAAGAGGCCTCCCTTACTTGAAACGTGAATAACGATGGTACGGAACCCTTCATGCTCTCGTCCGACTTGCACTTGGCCGGTTATTTACAGTAGGAGGTTTTTAAAAATATATTATACAATAAGTTGTACAAACTACTTATAAGTCACAAAGCCTATTTAAGAAACAGCTTTGAAAGCAATCACCTCATTCCCAGGGGTTATTATCAACCATGTATTCATTTATATTATAGTAACCATATTTACAAAGTTTGGTATAGTAAAATATTTAAACTTGCTAATAGACATCTTGTTTATTTTCTGGAACTTTGTTGTAATAGCGTTGTAATAGAGTTAATAATTTGTTGTAATATATAACCCATGAATGAATTACTGACTCTGTGGAGTCGAGAAACTGGTATCATTAGCTTGTGTTTGTTCCTGGTGTTTACAGAGTGTATATCGCTTTTTTTTTATTAAATAATAGGTCGGGGAAGAAGTTTCTTCGTATTTTATATAATAATAATAATAATAATTCAATATAAAATAAGTAATTTAATAATTCAAGACATTTTTTTTCTTAGCTTAATTACATTTAATTAAAATATATACTCGTATATGCCATTTTGTTAGATAATTTGTTGCCATCTTGTAGGTAGTGACATAATCTCGTTGCTGTAGAAATCTTGGGATTTTTGATCAAAAAAATGCAACGAGTAGTTTTGACAGTTCTCTCTTGATGCTAACCTAACACTACCCAAAGAATTCTGAAGAGACCGAAACGGGTGAAAATCTGAGGGTGCAAGGTCAGGACTATATGGTGGATGTATTAACACTTCCCAACCAAGCTCTCTCAATTTTTGCTCAGTGGCCAAAAGTGTGTGGTCTGGCGTTATCATAACGAACGACCACTCTTTTTACCTGCTGGTCAATTCTGGCCGTTTTTTCTCAATTTCTTGCTTGAGTCTCGTTAGTTGTCGGCAGTAAAGATCCGAATCGATGTTTTTGCCCGGCGGTAAAAGCTCATAATAAACGATACCCTTCCAATCCCACCATACACACAGCATCACCTTATTGCGTGTTAATCCGGGTTTCGCTACAGTCTGTGGAGCTTGACTACCCTTTGAACATAATCTTTTTCACACCTTATTATGGTAGGCAATCCACTTTTTATCACCAGTGATCAATCTCTTCAAAAATGGTTCGGTTTCATTACGTTTAAATAGAGAATCGCAAATGAGTACACGAATCATTAGGTTTCTTTCAGTGAGCTCGTGTGGTACCCAAATATCGAGCTTTTTTTGTATAGCCAGACTTTTTCAAATGGGTCAAAACTGTTTTGTGGTCAATTCTCAATTCCTCGGCTACGCTTTATTCATAATGTATCGAATTTCTTCGTTGGATTCCCTCATTTTGGCGGACAGAAAACAATTGAAAAATGACGGGAATGTCTTTTTACTTTTTATTTTTCTTTTTCTTAGTGTCCTATATGTATTGATATTAAAACCGGCCAGATACAAACAGTACAACCCAAGAGATTTTTTTTTAATTTTATACAAACAAAATACGAAGAAACTTTTCCCCCGTACATATGTATCATTGTAAGAAGTGAATTTTACTCATATGTATGTATGAAGTGAACTTTACTTCATCATTTTATTAATATTGATGATGATTCTGACCTGTACTGAACAATATATTCTATAAGATTCTAAAGATCTTGTCTGATACATCAGGCTTGAAACATTGCTAAACCCTAATCCGGGTGTATGATCGTAAATTCGCTGGTATTCTGTGTGAGAGAGAGAGACCAGAGTTCTCTGGTCGAACTGACTCTTTCGGGCTGAAGCCATAATATTGAACCGTGGCTTTACCACGTTCACAGACATTTTCCTTCACCGCCGGTTACAATATTAGCGGTTAATGATACAAAAACAATTTCATTGGTGATAGTAAGAACCAAACTAGAATTGGTTACGCACTAAATAATAAGGTGAGTGTTAATATCTTGTCCTATAATGACTTCTTCAGAAAACATCAAAAATATAAAAAACGAGGAAAAAATTTAAAATACGATAATCAATGTGATAAAGCCATATTTAAGCTTTGGCTTTGGCTGAAGCCGTAATGCAGCAGCCATAATACAGCTTAAAATGGCTTTTTATAAAATATGGCTTAAATAATACTATGGCTTTGTATAAATACATAATTACATAATACATAAACACTCACACTTGTCACCCAGAGGGGTAGGCAGAGACTACGGACCTTATTTGGCACGATACTGACACTCCTCTCTCGCCTCCTTTACATCCATATACCTGCGCATACATGCTCGTTGGTTAAGGGTACTCTTAACTTGGCCCATTTTCAATATATCACCAATTTGGTCGATAAACTTTCGCCTAGGGCGTCCCTTTCCGACTCTGCCGTTCACTTCTGCATCATAAATTTGCTTTGTCACTCTTTCCTCATTCATTCTTTCTACACGACCAAACCACCGAAGCATTCCTTTCATAATCCTGGTCACAACAACATTTTACAAACCACACTTCTCTAATCACACAATTTCTCACCCTGTCATTCAGATTCAGCTCTCGGCTCTTACACGGCTCCTCGCCGTGTGGTAGCGGTTTTGTATGAAATATGGCTTAATTAATAATATGGCTTAAATATGGCTATTGCAGCTTAAATATGTACTGTAGCATGTATGGAGCAACTCTACTGTCAACGCCCTCCCAGAATTTCAGCGTATATCAGATGGACTGTGTGCTTGATTGTTATTCTTACTTCTATAGTAAATAACATGATATCCCAAATACAAAATAAACATAAGTCCCCTGATATTTTTTTTTATAGAATATGGGTGACAAACGAGCTCACAATCCACCTGTTGGTAAGTGAAGGCTGTGGCGCAAATACTTTTATCCCCATTTAAGAATCAAAATACAGACGTCATCCACACTTCTATAATAAAAATACGATAATGTAATTAAAAAAAAAAAACATAAGTCACTAAGTATGATATCACATGAAAATAAAATTGGAGGCAAGCATATAATTGCTAATATAAAAAGCCTATCTCTCCAACGTCAGGCACTCTGTCAGGTGCATTCATTAAAAGTAAATTTGATAAACGCTCCTCTCGGCTCGGGCAGCGAAACATTTCGACGCGTTGGCGAGTTTTAAATTTACGACGGAAGGTAGGATAATATTTCGGGTGGTTCATTGATACGCAAGCGCGATATAAACGCCATTTTTGAATTAAATTAAATATTAAGAAGGGGCTTAGGGGCTAAGGTTTTTCCGTAGTTTTACAATGGCTGTTGCTAATCATACGATAATCGTATGATTAAATAATAATTATTCATATGACAATCGTATAAATAAATTTTAAAATTAAAAAGTTCAATTCTTTTAATATTATATTTTCATTTATTTATGGTTTACGATTATATCATTATAATGTACGCGGCCTTAGGGTGGCCCAAGGCCCTTATTATCTTTTTTTAATATTTTTTATATTAATTTTTTAAATTTAAAATATCGTACGAATAAAAATAAATAAATCATACAATAATCACATAAATAAGAAAACATCAATCATACGATTATTGTATGAATAGACACTTCCTTTTACATTACGCGAGCAATCCGGGTTCGATCACCGCCGGCACCAATGAAATTGTCAAATCAAATTTTAGTGCTCGTAAGTCACGTGTTCGGCGATGAAGAAAAACGCTGGAAAAATCTGTACGTCTAAGGAATAAATGTTTTCGATGGCTTGCGAAGTCCGTCGAAACGCATCGTAGCAGCGCTGCAGACTCAGACGCTCACAGCACACAGACCGGAGCATTGCTCCGAATATAACCCTCTCAGAAATGAATGGTCTATATTCAGCGGTAGGACGTATATAAGCCGTATTTTTCTTTTTAATTCAACGATAATCATATAAGTTTTTGTTAGAAAATGAGTGATCGAACTCCGTTTTTGTAGTAATCGGGACACTCCTACTTGAAATAAAAATAATTAGAATCTTATTTGGAATTGCTACTTAATTTCCCCACAGTGAAAGAAAAATTAGTCTGGTCCACCAGAAAGGGTAAATGAAGTAGGTATACTCACGGTTAGCGGCAGAGGCGATCAGCTTCAACTTGACTTCAACAATATCTTCGGATGTGGAGGCTTCAGTCTTCCTTGACCACACTCCTACGTGATTATAGTCTATACACACAGCAGGGTACATTGATTTTCTCTTGGAAGGCTTAGACAAGAACAGCCATTACCGATGCAGTTCGTCTTGATTCTTATTTACATTTGGTTATCGATCATGTCGACTTCTTTTACAGACGCTTTTGTTATAGGCCAAAATAGTATGGCGCCATAAGTTTAGTTTTGTTAGGAAGGATTATTAGAAGGAAGGATGCGATAGAAAAGTAAATAAGGCAAGCCAGTACATCATATTATGTTTTTTCCTAAACCATTTCAACCACAGCGAAAATGTCCAAATATTGTTGAGGTTTAAAAAATCTGTTTCTTAAAAATAGACGTAACGTGTCTCTCTCTCTTAGGCATATGCTTCTTGCGGTTGTATGTTTAAGTACATGAGTCAGGAAGTTAGTGGTGTTACAATCTCTGAAAGCACGTAAAGCCGTTAGTCCTGCACTTGATCTTTATCCGGTCGTGTCGAATTGCGGTACCATCGGACTGTGAGAGTGAGGGAATAGAGAGTACGCACAGATTTGTGCACTATAATTTTGTACTATTAACAATATAATATTGTTAATAGTAATAAGTAGTATATTATTAAATAAATATTAATTTGCGCTATTATCGGAAGAGAAAATTTGAATAAGTACTTTAGTAGCGGTACGTACTGTTGCTTTTATATTTCCTTGATCCGAAAACATAAAAAATAAACCAAATAAAGGAAGCCAAGGAAGTTGTTTCTTAAAGAATATGTACAATGGGTCTCTTATGACGAATTCCAGCAAAATAAAAAGTTGATAACAGAAAAAAACTCTTTTTGTTGTTTGAAAAGGTAACAAAGTTTGTTGCTTACGCCATAATGGATAGGAAAATGTATTGTCCAATTTCATTGACTTAGTAAAATACTCGTGTTAACCTCCGGTAAGCGATGGTATTTTTTTTTTTATAAAACTGAAATGATTTTTATTTTTCTTCATTGCACGAATTTTTGTGGAATGGGTTACCACCAGATATTATCATGGAACGATACAACTTAGGTACCTTAAAGAAAAGAGCCTTTTCCTCTTTAAAAAGCCGGTAACACACCTGCAATTCTCCTGGTGTTGCTGTTATTTACGGACGGCGATAGTCACTTAATATCAGGTGAGGTGCATGCTCCTTTGTCTCTCTCCTATTAAAAATATAAATAAATGTTAAGTGACTACTGCAGACTACCTTCAACTAACTTAAAACAAAAAAGACTACAGATATATTGTCACTTCTGCACAGCTAGCATGGGCGTGGGACAAAAATTTTATCCCCCGACTATATCCACTGACAAGAGATAAAATTATCTTGTCCTTATGCCAAAGCACGGCAACGGGGAGAAGTATATCCCCGTTTGACATAACGAGTAGACATATATCCCCCGTCCGTAGCATGGAGCCGAATGAAAGATAAAAAATTATGCTTTTTTGACATTTGAAAGGGTCAATTTTATCCTAGTTCATTGGACGTGTGTTTAAGTTTATATTCATACTAAAAATATATCCAAGTCTAAGTCTATCTCCCATTTTATCTACTGTGGATATTATATCCACCGGTGTGCCCATGCTCAAAGGGTGGATAAAACTAAGCGAGGGGATAAACATTTTCTCCTTTCCCCCGGGGATAAAATTATCCCCTGCCCATGCTAGCCCTGCTGGGGTCTTAGATGGAATGCTTCACAACTTGTAGTTATACTAACTCTCTATACCTTTATATATATTAGACTGGAGCACAACACAGCAAGCTCTGCTTTTTGGTGACAGAAATAGGTACAAGGTCGGTTATCCAGACGGCTTTTAGGCAAAATGGTGTATATCTTGTATGCCAGTTGTTGTATGACCTGATGGGGAGGAGCAGCTAAAACTAAACCGCTACGTTTTTTTTTTTTTTTTTATAGGATAGGGTGACAAACGAGCACACAGTCCACCTGATGGTAAGTGGTTGCTGTGACCCATAGACATCTACATTTATCCTCAATAAAGAATCAAAATGCAGATGCGACGTCACCCGTGAGGACTAAGATGGAATGCCTATTTTCCAGTAAAATGGGTCTCCGGTTCTCTACACTCACCATACGAAACACAGCAGTGTCAAGCTGCCATTTTACGCTGGTATTCTGTGAGAGCGTGGTCCTTCCCCGGTCGAGCCGACCCATTCGTGCTACAACTATACTACTAATATAGCTGCAGCATGGCTCTACCACGTACACGTGCGTTCGTTCCAACGCACTCAAAGAGCTGTATTAAAAGTCGCAACATTCCGTCCTATATCATTCCCGTCCTATCTCTTATATAAATCCTGTAATGTCCTCTCGGTGCGCCAGTTATTCGTTATGAGTACGTTACTAAAACAGAAATTAAAATTGCCCTACAGAAGAGAGGTCACTGATAAAGTAAGTGAAACTAATAATAGAATAAGGCATTGTTACACACATAGAGTTTTTACATTCTTCGGCCCTTTTATATGTAATCAAGTCAATGCAATTTTATACATGTATCCAATAAATAGCGCAGGTTTTAAAAAAAAATATTCGAACATGTTTACAAAATTTATCATACGATGATAAGGAAAAGTTGCTGACTGTTTTGAGTTGAAACTGGGCGCAGTGACCGAAATTTGGTCTGAAGGACATTTGTTTTTTAGTACTAGTGATCCGCTCCGGCTTCGCACGGTTGATTTCTGGATCTCGACAACAACGCCACCTACCGGGTCCAATTGTGAATCGAAACCATTCTCTAATCAACTTAATCACACACACAAAATTTCATCAAAATCGGGCCTGCTGTTTAGAAAAAGCACAGTCACACACACGGACAGAAGAATTATATAATATTTAATATGCATGTATTATACATATTATTAACTTTTCTCTTGAATCATTCTGTCTATTGATAAAAACCGCGTCAAAATCCGTTAAGTAAAACATCTAAGCATACAGACGGCGGAAAGTGACTTTGTTTTAAATTATTTTTTTATTTTTAGTATGGTTTATCGAAAAGAACGGTGGCTGCCACATGCTTCATATATGTGTTGGTGTAGTGCTTTTAACCCAAATTTTTATGGCGTTGGTTTCCACAGATTCTTTGATTTTAAAGTCTTGATATTATATTATTTTATTTTTTTAAATACCATTGCTTTTTAACTATAAAAATAATGATAAAAAGAGGATGCTTGCTGTTATAGTACTCGTAGTAGTTCTTAATCGGTGGTGCTGCAATTTACAATATAAAGTATTGCTACATTAAAATAAGGGGTGCACAATAATGCCAGATTCTTCTGAATATCGCATTTAATTTAAAGTAAAAAACCTATGAATTAATTCTCATTTATTTTATTTATCTAAAAGTTGGTTGTGCGTGGCAAAACAAAATTTGATCAAATGATCCCTTATCACTTAAAGGTTAAGAAACATTGGATTAGAGGAACCTAACTTTGAAAAATTTGCAGATTTCAATAATGACATGTTGGGACTTATAGAATATTAATTATCCCAAAGAAATTGAAATATTTCCTTTGATTATGTGTCATTCAAATTTCGCCTTGATTTTTGTGGAAAACCGTCGTAAAAAAGCAAGCTTGTAAAGGATTTATTTAGTTTAACATGTGCCGATGTTCGGAGGATGAAAAGCAAACAAAACAACCGTTATGCGGTTTTCATCCTTCATTTGAAAAAAAAATCGTGCATTGAAAATGTTTATTCAGCTGTAAAATAGAAGGCAGGCAATTTGTTTTGAAATGTAAAACATGAAACAATGAAGGTTGTGGTCGTGAGTACGTTGTATTCCGTACGTTTTTTTACATCCATTTATTTATTTATTCAGTAATTGCAGCTCATCACAAAACCACTATACTTAGTTCTCTTCCACAAATTGCCTTGTACTGTATATATTTTTTTATAGAGTAAGGGTGACAAACAAGCACATAATCCTGATGGTAAGCTGGCACACACCTGGATGGTAAGTGTATGCTATAGCCCAAAGACTTCTTCATCTTTTCTCGATTAAGTATCAGAATGCAGAACGCGTTGTCACCGTGAAGACTAAGAAAGATTGCCTCGTTTACAATAAAAATGGGGTTTGGTTCTCTACACTCACCTTACGAAACAGAGAGCATTAAACTGTTATTTTATGCTGTTATTTTGTGAGAGCGTGGTCTTTCCCCGGTCGAGCCGACCCATTCGTGCTACAACCATAATGTAGCTGCAGTTATTTGTTGGATTATTGATTACTTGTCAGATATGGGGACAAGCTGAGCATTTTTGTTCATCACTTTAGTATGTTTACAAAAGTAATCGAGTATTATATCGAGCTTGGATATTGTTCGTTTTTACGAACACATACATACACACATACAGTTATTAGCAAACATTTGTGTAATTATGTTCATATTAATAACGGGTCTTAAACCTTTTTAAGTGAAAACTTCTAAAGAGAATCGTTGTGATGTGAATTATATACATCTATAGAATTTAGTCTGTGTGAATCTGAGACAATAATAATAATAATATATTTATTTACTTTCACAATTTTGGTTAACAAAAGTAAAGTATAAACAATACAGGCTAAAGGCAGAGGTTCTGGTGTCTGTACTAGGCGAAAGCCTGTGTTACGGATAACCAGGGTCTCCCCCTCACGATAATATAACATAGCTTAACATGCAATTTGCATGAATACTAAATGTGAGATATCATATTGTACTACTATTACTTTTGTGGTGATACAGTATACAGTTTTACCTATTATAACGGTTTACTTTTCTGAAGGCTTTACTTCTACCGCGTGTGAACATTACGTATCTATTTTTTAAATATGTACAGTATAGTTTGTTGCTGTAACTCAAAGCCGTGTAGTGGCGGGATAGAAGAATCCGCTACCCCATATTATATCGTATGTGTCGTCAGAGGTGATAAAGGGAAACTGAAATAGGAGATGGACAGAGAACAACACAATGACAATAATAAAAAATCTGCGGTTGCCAATCCTGTCAGCGTATCAACTATGATAAATATCCCCTAATGAGGCAGTTTACAATCCTCTACAACAAAAAAGTTTATCAGGAGGTTGATTTTGTACTCTTAAAATAGAACAGGTTTTTTTTTTATAGAATAAGGGTGACAAACGAGCACACAGTCCACCTGATGGTAAGTGGTTGCTGTGGTTCAGACATCTACATCTATCTTTGTTTGCAAATTTAAATGCAGATGCGTTGTCAGCCGTGGGGACTAAGATAGAATGCCTCTTTTCCAGTAAAAAGGGTCTCCGGTTCTCTACACTCACCATACGGAACACAGCAGCATTAAGCTGCTATTTTACTCTGGTATTCTGTGAGAGCGTGGTCCTTCCCGGTCGAGCCGACCCATTCGTGCTACAACCATAATGTAGCTGCAGTTATTTGTTGGATTATTGATTACTTGTCAGATATGGGGACAAGCTGAGCATTTTTGTTCATCACTTTAGTATGTTTACAAAAGTAATCGAGTATTATATCGAGCTTGGATATTGTTCGTTTTTACGAACACATACATACACACATACAGTTATTAGCAAACATTTGTGTAATTATGTTCATATTAATAACGGGTCTTAAACCTTTTTAAGTGAAAACTTCTAAAGAGAATCGTTGTGATGTGAATTATATACATCTATAGAATTTAGTCTGTGTGAGTCTGAGATAATAATAATATCTGAGATAATATATTTATTTACTCTCACAATTTTGGTTAACAAAAGTAAAGTATAAACAATATAGACTAAGGGCAGAGGGTCTGGTGTCTGTACTAGGCGGAAGCCTGTGTTACGGATAACCAGGGTCTCCCCCTCACGATAATATAACATAGCTTAACATGCAATTTGCATGAATACTAAATGTGAGACATCATATTGTACTACTATTACTTTTGTGGTGATACAGTATACAGTGTTACCTATTATAACGGTTTACTTTTCTGAAGGTTTTACATCTACCGCGTGTGAACATTACGTATCTATTTTTTAAATATGTACAGTATAGTTTGTTGCTGTAACTCAAAGCCATCTAGTGGCGGGATAGAAGAATCCGCTACCCCATATTATATCGTATGTGTCTTCAGAGGTGATAAAGGGAAACTGAAATAGGAGATGGACAGAGAACAACACAATGACAATAATAAAAAATCTGCGGTTGCCAATCCTGTCAGCGTATCAATATGATAAATATCCCCCTAATGAGGCAGTTTACAATCCTCTACAACAAAAAACTTTATCAGGAGGTTGATTTTGTACTCTTAAAATAGAACAGGTTTTTTTTTTATAGAATAAGGGTGACAAACGAGCACACAGTCCACCTGATGGTAAGTGGTTGCTGTGGCCCATAGACATCTACATCTATCTTTGTTTGCAAATTTAAATGCAGATGCGTTGTCAGCCGTGGGGACTAAGATAGAATGCCTCTTTTCCAGTAAAAAGGGTCTCCGGTTCTCTACACTCACCATACGGAACACAGCAGCATTAAGCTGCTATTTTACTCTGGTATTCTGTGAGAGCGTGGTCCTTCCCCGGTCGAGCCGACCCATTCGTGCTACAACTATACTATTAATATAGCTGCAGCATGGCTCTACCACGTAAAAAAATTGTGTATAAACAAACACATGTCTAAAAAATCAAGTGACTGATTTCATACTAATTATAGCAATTCCATAGTGCTTGTAGCATTGTTACGGTAGCTTGATTGATTGTCAAGGTGATGATATTTATTTTGGTCAAGAAATCAAGACGGTAATCGCTTAAGGAACAAGTTTATATAAATAATATATTCTATTGTCTGTATTGGCGATATCATATCTGTAGAGATTTCGTAGAGGCTACGTAGTAATCGTAGCGATTTCGTAGTACTCGTAACTATTTCGTAGAGCACGTAGTATGGTCGCAGCTTGTAGTAAATTATTAAATCGGTGAATGCTTATAGAGTAAGGCGCTGCGCAAACGTGGACACTTTTTGTTACCGACACGGCACACCATCACAGGAAACCGTAGTTGCTGTGTCAGGTAGCGCCAATCGGACTCAGTCGCCGGTTGCTACTTCTGGTCACTGGTAACAATTCGTTGCTTGTTTTCCGTCAGTTTCACGACGGATGTCGTTGAAGAAACATTACTTTTGCTTGTTGTGTTGAGAAACACGCCAATGTCAGCGCCGTAAAATTGTAAGGAAATTTGCTTTGCATTGCTTGTGTCTTCAACTGACGACTTACAGTTTCCAGTTACCTACACCGAACACTTTTTGATTGGCGATCGGTACGTGTCAAGTGAAAGCAACTGGACATAAAAAGTGTCTGCGTCTGCGCAAGGAATGGCTGATTTCATATTGATTACATGAAAATAAAATATTCACTGGTAGTTTGTATCCCACACAAGACACAAAAGTGTCTACATTTGCGCAGCGCCTAAGTCGAAGACATACTTCATCCAGAAACACGAATACACGATGACAACTACAACATTGTAAGATTATTGAATTAAACTACTTTTACGAATATTAATTGCCGACGTTTCGGGTGCTTTACAGCACCCATGGTCACGGGGGACCATGGGTGCTGTGTGTGTGCACCCGAAAAGTCGGGAATTAATAAGTTAATTAAACGCGATATAATCCATAAAAGTAGTTTTAGAATAGTTCGCGTAAATATAAGAAATCATTATTGTAAGATTAATTATAACAGTACTATGTACACACTTCACCGAGCTTAATCGACCCGTATATGATTTAACGGTTAATAATGACCGCGATTTATCAGTGTTAACGCAATGTTGGCTTAATTGATCCAATCATACAATTTCAAATATACTAAAGTTGACCGACTACAAAAAGAGTACGTTCTATATTCAACGCATAATGTTTTGTAAAGTATTTTACAGATTTCTACGAAACGGCTGAATCGATTAAAGTTTTCTTTGTTAATCGTGGCCGATCAGACCACAGCGCAGGAGATCAGCCGCAGGACCAACAGTCTTGACGTGTTTTATAAGGCACAGGGGTTGAACACCACCAACTTACTGACTCCGAGCTGCTACTAAGAAGAAGACAGAACAACTCGATATCTGATTTTTTCTGGTCCGACCTGATATTCAAACTCGAGACCCCGTGATTAGCCCCAACCAACGAGGCAGTCAAAAAATCTCTCTATATAATATAAAAATCTCTAAATATTATTTATACGAGTAAAATTTTAATCTTTAACAACTATTTCTAATACTTTGTTTTTATTTTAATGTTCTCAGGAAAATCATTTAAAGATGTGCGTTACCCGGATCTGTCCCAGGATCTTCTGAACAAGCTGGAACGCCTTCTCAATAACTGTATAAGATTTATTTTCGGGCTTCGTAAGTATGACCATATTTCGCAATATAGATCTAAGCTTAATTGGCTTACAATCCGGCAGAGGCGTATTTCCAGAATATTATTTGTTCTTTTTTCCATATTAAATGACCCATTTTCAACTTCTTATCTTAAGAGTAAATTTCACTATCTCTCCTCATCTCATAATAGGGTTCTACGTTCTTCTTCTAACAACAAACTATGTATTCCAGTTCACTTCATCGAGTTCTATGGTAACTCCTTTACAGTTCAGGCTACAGGCCTTTGGAACTCCTTGCCCGATGGCATCAGAAAAGCTCCCAATATGTTTGCTTTTAAAAAGTTGGTGCGTAATCATCTATTAAAGACAATACTTCGTACATGAATCATCCATGTCATTTATATTGTTAGACGTATATATTCATAGTTATTTATATGTACTATTGATATATGAATGTTTATATGTATATATGTATGTTTATGTATGTATGTATATATTTGTATATATGTTTAATTATTAGGTTTATTATAGGTTCAAAACATTCATTCGATCTTGATGCGATTCGACATTGACGATAAATATTGAATGAATTTTTTAAGACATGGTGACTAAATAGAAACAAAGCCCCAATCAAGTAAGAATGGAAATGCCAGTACTATAATACAAATTCATTACGTCCAATGACTTCCTTAAACCTATCCCCGCCGCTCCACCGTCTGCATTTATTTTTGTTCCGTGAAATCAATAAATCGTTTCCTTCTTCTGAATTGTATATTCCAATGCGATTGCGTAGCCGACAAAGTTGGTCTAGATTTTTTTTATAGAATTGAAATGAAGTAAACTTACAGTCAATCTGATGGTAAGTGTCTACTGATCTTTAAACGAAGATGGCTACTGACGCGTTGTTACCTAAGACGACTAAGATGGAGTGTCTCACCCTGTAAGACTTTGGCTCTCTATACCATTTGGACTGAAACACACGAGTGCTTAGCCGTGTAGTGGCGGTTAAGAATATCCACTACCCCGTGTCTTCCCGTGGGTGTCGTAAGAAGCGACTATGGGAAACAGGCAAGAGATGGGCTGCAGCATCTTTCTGGATTATCGGATTATACGAGATCCGAAGAGAGGGGGAGGACACGGTACTCCTCGAATCCGGCAACTTGTTCTATCACCGGGAGGGCGACCATCTGTCCCAAGGAGGTGTCGGATTTATCGTCCACAAGTCTCTCGTTAACAACGTTGTAAAGATTGTGAGTGTGTCGACGAGGGTTGCGTACATTATACTCAGAATCACCAAACGGTATTCGTTGAAGGTCATACAGGTTTACGCACCAACCTCGGCACATCCCGATGAGGAGGTGGAGGAAATGTATGAGGATATCTCTAAAGCCATGCATTCCTCCAAAACCCACTATACGGTGTTAATGGGAGACTTCAACGCAAAACTAGGCACAAGAGAGAACGGTGAGCTGAAGGTAGGGAATTTTGGAATAGGGCAACGGAACCCAAGGGGCCAGCAGCTGGCCGACTTCGTGGAGAAAGAGGGACTCTTTATGATGAACTCTTTCTTCCAGAAGCGGCCCCACAGGAAGTGGACCTGGTCGAGCCCCGACGGTTCGACAAAAAATGAGATTGACTTCATTATGACGACCGATGACAACTGTTCAGTGATGTCTCACTGATAGCGAGGGTGAAAACTGGTAGCGATCACCGAATGGTTAGATTTCATAGGTCTCGCCTAATGAAGTCAACGCTCCGTCCCCTTCGTGCTCTAATCCAAAGTCCCGAAACCTTTCAGCTCGAGTTACAAAACCGTTTTCAGTGCCTAGAAGACTGCAATGAAGTGGACGATATAAATGATAAGCTCGTGGAAACTGTCCATGCGGTCGGAGCTAAGTTCTGCAAGAGCCGCCGCAGAAGAACACAAAAACTCTCCGATCACACTCTTAATCTCATGGCTATTAGACAGGAAATGAAGCTGCAGTCTTCAACAGATTTGACAGCATACAGGCAACTGAATAGACAGATCTCCAAATGCATGCGGCGGGACTTACGCAACTACAATATAGCTTGTATTGAAGAAGCGATTGAGCGGAACCAAGGCTCCAATTGCCAGAGATCTGTCTGCCAGAAAGAGCCAACTGTCAAAGCTGAAGATCGAGTGTGGCAGCATCGTTTCCGGGACACCTGAGATTTTGAGTGAGATTGAGAGGTTCTATGGGCAGCTGTACACGTCATCGTTGGAGCCACACGAAAGTGTGAGTAACAATCCAAGAGCGAGTCTTATCCGACACTATTCCGATGATATCCCGGACGTCAGTATGAGCGAGATTAGAATGGCTCTCCAGCACCTTAAAAACGGCAAGGCCCCAGGTGAGGATGGAATTACAGCGGAGCTTCTGAAAGCGGATGGAAAACCGGTACTTGAAGTCCTTCAGAAGCTCTTTAATTCCGTCCTCCATAGTGGCACTACTCCGGAGGCGTGGAGCAGAAGTGCGGTGGTCTTGTTCTTCAAAAAAGGCGACAACGCTCTCTTGAAAAACTACAGACCGATTTCCCTTCTGAGCCGCGTCTAAGTGCTGTTTTCGAGAGTCATTACGAATCGTCTCGCACGCAGACTCGACGACTTCCAGCCTCCCGAACAAGCCGGTTTCCGAAAAGGCTTTAGTACCATGGACCACATACACACCCTTCGACAAATTGTACAGAAGACAGAAGAGTACAATCTGCCACTTTGCCTCGCGTATGTCGACTATGAGAAAGCCTTTGATTCCGTCGAAATTTGGGCGGTGCTACAGTCCTTCAGCGGTGCCAAGTTGACTATCGGTATATAGAAGTGCTGAAGTGTTTGTACAATATGGCTACGATGGCTATCCGAGTACAGAACCAGAGTATAAAACCTATCCAACTGCAGAGAGGTGTAAGACAGGGTGACGTTATATCCCCGAAACTCTTCACCGCTGCATTGGAAGACGTTTTCAAGCTACTGGACTGGAAAGGATACGGTATTAACATCATTGGCGAGTACATCACTTCACCTTCGATTTGCCGACGATATAGTCCTTATGGCAGAATCGCTGGAGGACCTAAGCACTATGCTCAATGACCTCAATAGTGTCTCCCAACGGATAGTTCTTAAGATGAACATGGACAAAACAAACATCATGTTTAATATCCATGTCACACCTATGCCAGTAGTTGTTGGGAGCACTAAGCTCGAAGTTGTTGACGAGTATGTTTACCTGGGACAAATAGTCCGACTAGATAAGTCCAACTTCGACCGAGAAGTCAATCGATTCAACTCGTCTGGGTAGCGTTCGGGAAATTGCGACAGATCTTCTAGTCAGGCATACCTCAAAACCTGAAAACTAGATTGTACAACCAGTGCGTGTTGCCAGTGATGACTTATGGATCTAAGACGTGGCACTTCACTGCTGGCCGTATGAGGACGCTCAAGGTTGCTCAGCGAGCTATGGAGAGGGCTATGCTCGGAAATTCTCTGCGTGATAAACTTAGAAATGAGGATATCCGCAGTAGAACCAGAGTAACCGACATAGCTCAACGGATTAGTAAGCTGAAGTGGCAATGGGCCGGCCATATAGCTCGAAGAACCGACAACCGATGGGGAAAAAAGGTTTTCGAGTGGCAGCCTCGTACCGGTAGGCGAAGTGTAGGGCGACCCCCCACTAGATGGAGTGACGACCTGGTAAGACATGCAGGAAGTCGATGGATGCAGGTGGCTCAGGACCGTGCTTTGTGGCATTCCTTGGGGGAGGCCTATGTTCAGCAGTGGACTTGTGTAGGGCTGTAATGATGATGATGATGACACGAGTGCATATATTTCTTCTTGGCAGCAGAATAGTTAAAAGGGTGGTACATACCTAAACAGCTTCTTAGGTAGAAAAAGAGTCTTACCACATAGAACCGAAGTTAAACGCCTTATCAAAATAATTTATATATTTATTTATTTATTCTTTATTGCATTCTTTAATATAAAAGTATACAAAGGCGAACTTAATGCCTTGAGGCATTCTCTACCAGTCAACCCATGGAGTGAGTATTTGCCGTAGGTGTAGCAATATAGAATAAAAACAAAATAAAAATGATAATTAATTACGTTATATATACATTTTACTAATATATACAATAAATAAACTATAGAAATATATATTATATCTATAGATTATTTATTATATATATAACTTATAATAAACCTAACCTATTTTGTGATTTTTTTCTCACACCGTCACTGAGGATTATTGTATTTTTATGTACTTAACTTATCTGTTCTATAATGATTTCTTATATTTACGCGAACACTACACATCTGTTCTACTTTAATTGGCTAAACGAAAAAAAAATTGTACACCACACTGTGGTAGAATACACGATACCTACTGTAAATGTTACTAACCCTAAACTTACTGTATTCATAAATGAATAAATGAATTTGAAATAAAAACGATAGATTCTAGAATAATGATATAATGAGAGCTTTCTGTAAATAAACGTTTAATATAAAGTAAAAGCCGACTTCAAAGAACTAAAGCGGACAAAGAATTTCCACATATTAGCTTCTGAACTCGAAGCACCGACTTCGGAAGCTTTTAAGTGGAAATTATTTTATTCCTTTTAGTTGACTTCAAAATAAGGAGGTGTACAATGCGAATATAGGATTTTTCATGTATATTATGCGATGTTTTCGTCAATTGTGAACCGATATTAATATTTTTTAAATTAAATAGGGGTGGTTTTAGAAAAAAATGCCACTCGTAAGGGTGGCAAAATAGGTGAAGTTTTCAATGTCAGTTTAATTTATTAAGACGACGTTGAGATTGCGAAAGGGTAGAAAACAAATTAGAATTGTAATTGAGGGCGGCTTTTACATTTAGTTAAAATATGTTTTTGACCCTTTTGATTGGACTAAGAAATATAACAACCTCAAGATGGCTACCAGAATTTCATCTAATAGTTATACTTAAAACTTAATTTCCTATTTCTCTTCCCTTAGGGGTGTCATTTTTTCTTTAAATTTATACAAGACCACTGCTGAAATAAAATCTATTAAATAAAGACAGAATTATTAAAATCAGTTCGTAATTGACAAAGTTATCGCGTCACATACACACAATAAACATACAATTGGATTGAGAGCTATCTCCTTTTCGAAGTCGGATAAAAATTGCTAAAAATATCAAAATAGTAACGAGTAATAGGGTCTTTATATAAGGGTGATAAACGAGCAAACAACCCTGGTGTTAAATGGATGCCGTAACCCATAGACACCTATATCTATTCTCGATTAAGAATCAAAATGCAGAAATGTATTGTTACCCTTGAGAACTAAGATGAAACGCCTCGTTTGTAGTAAAAAGGATCTTCGGTTCTCTATACTCATCATAAAAAATACATTAAGCTTCTATTTCATGTTGGTATTCTGTGAGAGTGTGGACCTATCCCGGTCGAGCCGAGCCATTCGTGCTACAACTTTAATATAGCTGCAGCATGGCTCTACCACTTAAAAAGTTTGTCTGTCTGCCATTGCGTTCAAAAATCCTTCCAATTTTAATAAATCATCCTGTTTATAAACAATTGCATTGTTACCCCTACAGACTAAGGTAGAATGCTTTGTAAAAAGAGTCTCCGAGTCTCATCACTAGTTACACGAAATACAGCAGTATTATTCTGCTGTTTTAAGCTTGTATTCCGAGAAGACATGATTTTGCCTTTTTAAGTTGACCCATTTGTGCTGTACCAACGCCGATCTGAAGGGCATAGAGAGTAAGTGTAATTACAGGCTTTGAGACAATGAGCTTTCTTTGTTTGAAGTTGACTGCAGTTGTCCATGGACTGCAGTAGCCACTTGCCATAAAGTAGGCTGCAAGGTCGTTTGCCACTTCAGTTTTATAAAAAAATCGCTGAAATTTGTAAGTAAATCTGTGGCCTTGTAATTTCTGAGTACTGTGTAATTTATGCTGAGACACGAAAGCACTCGAGCAAAGTACAGTACATCGTGTACTTTGCCTGAGTGCTTCGTGTACGCGTCCAAGATGTTTGAATGTTATGTACACATCGCTTACATTAACGGCGCATGACTGTGTCTCGTACCGAAATGAAGCCATGCCATGTATTATGACTGTGGCTGCTCTTAATTGAATCAGGTTAACTGATGTACGTAGTTAGGATGAGAGCTAGAGTCCTATATATAATGGTATAAAACTACTTTATCGTATAGGTTGTGTGCATAATATAATTATAAATACCATTGAGTTATTTTTCTTTTTTATATTTTCATATTTTAATTTTTTTATACATTATATTGTGGTGGCAAGCTTTTACTATGAATTAGATATCTGTGGAAACTTCATTGGTTTTAGGATTACTTTTATATATTTTATAATGTAATTATTCATTGTACTGTATATTTCCCTTAAAAAGCAAATAAATAAATAAATTATTGCGTTTGATTTATGCTATTTCTAGTCCGTAGGTACTGGTTTACATTATGATTTCTTATATTTACGCGAACACTACACATTGAAAAAAAAATACTTTAACGGATTTTATCGCGTTTAATTCTTTTCTTTTTTTTTTAAAACGTTAGACCTCCACACTAGAATTTTCACAATTATTTGTAGGTTGTACAAATACTTGTTCCATGCGGGATTTGAACCCGCGGTCCTTGCCTGCAACTAATTGCTAAGCCACTGCGCCACGTAGCCGTCAAATATTTTGTAATAATAATAATAACTAAACGCGTCCGTAAAAGTAGTTTTATTCAATGTGTAGTGTTCTCGTAAATATAAGAAATCATTATATCTAGGATTGCTTCAATGTCTTCAAAAACTTTAAGATTTATATATTCAAGCGCTATGAAAATTCATTATGTAAAGAGGCGAAACTAAATTTTAAGTGTATTTCAAACAGGGCAAGGTTGTTAATGTACAATTTAGATGATATTCTAGTTACCTTGAGCTTGTGATATTTAGTTTAGTCCATTCAAAAGGGTCATATAATTAATCCTTAAATAAGTAAACACAGAATTTAAAAAATGTATATGTAATTTGAAAGTCTTTTAAGTCGGCGCTACACAGCTAATCGCAAAAATTAAAGCCCCGATTTCAGAAAAAATTAAACGTGGATTTTTTTTATTTTCTTTTTAATTTTTTCAAGTCAGTTTTCACTTTTTTAAGTTTATTAATCTATTTTTGCGTTGAGTAACGCTATTGTAAGAGAGCAATACTATTAAAACTATGATACAAATGATTTTGCTATTGAACCTTACTTCTTTTTAAAAGGCCGGCAACGTGGTAGAGCCATGCTGCAGCTATATTAGTAGTATAGTTGTAGCACGAATGGGTCTGCTCGACCGAGGAAGGACCACGCTCTCACAGAATACCAGGGTAAAATAGCAGCTTAACACTGGTGTGTTTCGTATGGTGAGTGTAGAGAACCGGAGACCCTTTTTACTGGAAAAGAGGCATCTCATCTTAGTCCTCAGGGGTGACAACGCATCTGCATTTTGATTCTTTATTGAGGATAGATGTAGATGTCTATGGGTTACAGCAACCAATTACCATCAGGTGGACTGTGTGCTCGTTTGTCACCCTATCCTATAAAAAAAAACGCACCTGCAATTCCCCTGGTGTTGCAGTTGTACATGGGCGGTGGTAGTCACTTACCATTAGGTGAGCCGTATGCTCGTTTGCCCCCTATTCTATAAAAAAAAGCTATAGGCAGTATTTTTCAAAAATATTAGGTGCACTTAGGGATGATAACAAAATAATTAATATAATAATAATTTTATTTGAATTCGTATATTTCTTTTAGTTGCATGTGGAAATAGTAGCGTGTAATTTTCACAAAATTGCATGGCGATATTAATCTTATTATAATGGAAAGTCTCAATTATAAAGCAATTTCTTATGTTTCGAAACAAGAATAATAGGAAGTGGTTATTTTTTAAATTATTTATTATGAATAAAAAGTTTTACGTGGTAGAGCCATGCTGAATATGACGATTGCAGCACGATAGAGTTGGCTCGAGCCGAGAGCTTCGCTCGCGCGGAATACCATCGCGGAATAATATATAATTCTGATAAATTTACTTTCTTCTTTAAAGTAAAATTTAAAAAAAATTGTTAATAGAATTTTACTCGTCTACAAATGAAACCATATTAGGTATATATATATACCTAAATTACTCCTTATAACCAGCTATCTGCCAGTGTAAGTCGTGCTAAATTGTTCTAGCTATTTCGGAGATTAGCCAGAACAAACAGAGAGACAGACAGACGAAAATTTAATTTTTTTTAAAGTACCGTATATACAACAAACAGACACTTCAATTTTATTTATTGGTATAGGTAAATAAAATGATTCCATTACTTTTTTCTAATTATATTAAAGAATTATCTCAGTCTTGCAACGAAACCATTTTTATTGTAAACACATTTGACTAATGTTTTATAATTTTAGTGGTATTAACAGTTAACAGAAACTGCAACTTTAATAGAATTAGGGTGAAAGACGAATAAACAGTCTACCTGATGGTAAGTGATTTCTGTGGCTCATAGACATCTACATAAATCTTTAATTAATAATCAAAATGCAGATGCGTTGCCACCCCTACGGAATAAGAGCGTCGTTTCCAGTAAAAAGGCTCTTCGCACCTCTACACTCATACTGCCATTAACCTGCTATTTTACGCTGATATTCTATGAGAGCGTGGTTCTTCCCGGTCGAGCGGATCCATTCGTGCTACAACCATGTATTATATCTTGAATTCCTGGTTATCCGTATCTAATCTGACATATCTTTTACTCCTGACTTTCTTAAATAGTATAGTTGAAGACGAATTAGTTCCAGAAATCAAACTCTTTAAACTTACATTAATATATTTTATCTGACACAAAAAAAGTCAACAAAAATACAAAATGTTTTTCGGTCGACTTGTTTTACAATGTTACTATTATTAATATTTAATTTGTCAAAGGAAATAAAATTAAAATGTATAAATAAAATATTTTATGTTGAAAACATATAAACTATTTTTTTTGATAAAAACATTGTTATTGAAGCTTGTTAACATTGTTTATTGAAGTTATTAAATAAAGCACCGTAACCGTCTATTAGCGATGTGAGCAGTGTATTGTCGGTGTGGGAATATCCAAAACCCCATATCGTCCCGTGGGTATCGTAAGAAGCGACAGAGGGAAACAAACCAGGAGATGGGCAGCCGCGTTTTACTGATAATAACTAGAAAAACAAAATGCAGTTGCCAACTCGTTTGGCAACTATGGCAAATATCCCCCTTAAGAGGCATTTTATGGGAAAACCTATGTTAAACCGTGGACTTTGATAGGCTGTAATAAATAAAGTAAGAAAAGAAAACACAGTTTCATCTTGAATTCATTCTTTACATTTATTTTTATTTCATTACTTACACCTACACTGTTTCAATTTTTACAAAATGTTTTAAAAATACATCGCCCGTCTTCAGCCACTATCTCTTTCAGTGTATCCAATTTATTCAATATGCATGAACATCCTACGCACTGGCTTTTAAATATATAACCCACATCAAGCTTTAAATGGATCATGTGTAGAGCGCTACAAAGTCGTTCTGTCCCAGATGATTTTGAGTGGGTTCACGGAACAGGACCCTTTGCGTAAACATTTCTAGTTATACGTGGTAGAGCAACGCTACAGCTTTATTATGTTTGTAGCACGAACGGGTCGGCTTGACCGAGGAAGGGCCACACTCTTACAGAATACCAGCGTAATATACCAGCATAATGCTGCTGTGTCTCGTATGGTGAGTGTAGTGAACCTGAGACACTTTTCACTGGAAACGGTGCATTCACTTCTTCACAGATTACGCGGTAGAGCCACGCTGCAGCTATGTTATCGTTGTAGCACGAATGGATCGGCTCACCCGGGACCACGCTCTCGCAGAATACCAGCGTAAATAGCAGCTTAATGCTGCTGTGTTTCGTTTTTTGAGTGTAGAAAACCGGATACCCTTTTAACTAGAAACGAGGCATTCCATCTTAGTCCTCAGGAGTGACAACGCATCTTCATTTTGATTCTAAATCTAGGATAAATGTAGATAGATGTCTATAAGCCTCAATACCTACGTTAAGGGTACTCTTAATTTGACTCATCGTCAATATATCATCAATTGGTTAATAAACTTCTTTCTAAGGCGTCCCTTTCCATCTTTGCCACTCACTGCTGTTAATACATAGTAAATCGAATTATATTAGCGTAACAAGAGCCTATTCACCAGCCTTAAAGACACCCAGATTATCATCGAACGGAATGACAGACGAGGGCAATTTATTTCACTCCATTGTTGTACGTATTACGAAAGACGAAGCAAACCGTTTAAAGGGCCAATTGTACTATTGAGTTAAGCTCTAGCGACTTATATTATTTGTAAGTACTGTATATTGCCTTTTAATTTAGTAATCTATATGCAGCATCCGATAAGACCTAATTGGACGATTAGGTCGATTATAATTTAAAATTAAAAATTAAAAGTTTTGTACAACCGACTTCCATATAAATTATTAAGAATAACTCAAAAACTATTGGTCAAACCTTAATCAAATTTATAAGGAACCACATGGAAAGCACCAGCTTTCAAATAAAAAAATAATCATCGAAATCGGTTTACCCAGAAAAAAGTTATGAGGTAACTCTCTCCACACTAAAATACCTCCTCCTTTTTGAAGTCGGTAGAAAAGAAAATTGAATAAAGTGTTTCTCTAATATGAAACGAAAAATCTTGTTAACGATCAAAGCACGAGGAAACCTGTTTTCGAAACACAACCGAGGAGTTAATTAAGCATAGGTCGGTCACGCCAGGCCATTTGCGGTCTACGCAGTCATTACGGAATCCTGAAACATTCCAACTCGAATGAATTTCTTATTGCAGCAAAATTTAGAGAAATTCTTCTGTGGTTACGTTTGTAACCTTGTTTGTGAATTAGAAAAGTTAATCTGATATATTTAGAATATGCAATATTTATCAATTACGATATAAAAAAATTGTGAGCCGTGGTAAGAGTAGATCATGGGATAACTGTACTCTTTAAAATATCTTCATGTTACTTAGGAAGACAAGGAGGCAATCCTTTAAATTAACTAATTTTTAAATCATATCACACATGTGTGTCCCGTCCCTCATATCCCTGATGAATATCTTTACATATAAAACAGGATGTTAGTATATATGAAATCGTTTAATTCCAAATCTATTTGATCGATCACCATGAATATATAGGTATATATAACCACGCTTTTTTACAATAAAAGGTTTTTTTTTTGTGTTAATCACTATTTTCTTATTTTAAGCTTATTGAAAATTATTTTCTACTTTTTAGTTCAGTTATCTACAAAAACGTGTTTTTTTAGTCTTTTTTAAGCTATTATTTATTTAAAGTTAAGAAATAATTTATCTAAGGCACTTTAAAAGTGGCCCAAGTGAAGGAAAATTTAAGAAGTGGTAGGCTATCGTGGTATTGGCATACATGGAAGGAAGCCATGTAACAAGAAGAATGTTGGCTATGAAAGTGCATGAATATATGAATAAAGGGAGGCCTAAGTAAAAAGGGTGGAATGTATTAGGGATGATATGCGTAAGAAATGAGTGAGTAAAGAGATGACGGCTAATAGAGAAGAATAGAAGAAGAAGACATTTCTTATAGAATAAGGTTGACAAACAAGCACACAGTCCACCTGATGGTAAGTGGTTGCTGTGGCCTATAGACATCTACATCCATCCTCGATTACGAATCAAAATGCAGATGCGTTATCACCCGTGAGGATTAAGATGGAATGCCTTGTTTCCAGTAAAAAGGGTCTCAGGTTTTCTACACACATCATACGAAACACAGCAGCGTTAAACTGCTATTTTACGCTGGTATTCTGTATGAGCGTGGTCTTTCCCCGGTCGAGCCGACTCATTCGTGCTACAACTATGTTACTAATATAGCTGAAGCATGGCTCTCCACGTAAACCACATGCTATGCCGACCCTAAAATACTTGGATAAGGTCAGGAAGAATAAGAGGAGAAGATTGCAGCACTTTTTAACTTTTTAACCTCTTTAAATCTACTGATATATAATTATTGCGCACATGTTCAATTTTTATAAAATGGTTTTAATGTGCTGTGTAAAGACAGAAACGCAAATCATATTAATTGGCTCCATTAAAAATCATTAAGCCTACATTAGCTGATATTACTTAATATAAGCTTGCGTATTTTATCGGACGAATAGACATTATTAATTTACTCATTCCTTTTATTAAAATAATGGATCACAACGTGGACACAAAGAGAAGCCTCTATACATATAAAATGTAATAAAAGCCCGTCGAGGGCAGTTTCACTTGTATTTTGAATTTTAAATTTCGAACCTGAAAATTGATTACAAGCGCAGTGCAGTGCAGTATCTTTTTGATTTTCAGATACTAGGAAAATAGTTTGTTAATTTATTAGAGTTCGAAATATTTTTCGGCATATGAAAACATACTTTATATTTGCTAGAAATGATAAAAATATTTTTATACCACGTCTTTATTAACTCGCTTTCGTATATCAGACATTTTATAGTCGGGTCGAGTTTTATAATTGATTTTAAACTAACTTTCCGATGAGCTAGAGACTTGAAATTTTGAACATAGCTCAGAATTGGATGGCAATTATAATATAAAAAAAGAAAGAAGAAAAAACGTGGGATTTATAGTATTATAAAAATTTAATCACAAAAGCAATAATTTAAATTGTTATTTGCCACCTATATTCACAAGGAAGGCTAGCATCAAGCACTTATGCCTTACAGATAATTACAAGTGGATTGTAATCTATTGTTTGGCAAGATTCCTCTTTTGTTTTTGTTATAGTATTATTATCATCTTTTTAAATATTGTGTAACATTGTTGGCCAGCTATAACATCGGTGTTTAATGTATAATCGCAAATGGACGCTAATCAAATTGTCCGGTTTTAAAATCTGTGACGGAACATAATATTTGCAACCGATCGCGATCGGCCGATAGCGTTAGGGTTAGCTTCCATGCGTGGGTACACCTGATGAAAAGTAGAAAATGTGGTCTATATGCATCTTCGATTAAAAATACAAATGCAGATGCGTTGTCACCCCAGAAGACTATGATGGAATGCTTCGATACCAGTAAAAGAGTCTCCGGTTCCCTCAATGACACACGGCAGCTCTATGCTGCTATCTGACGCCGATATTCTGTGCGAGCGTAGTCCTTCCCCTGTCGTGTTGACCTATTTGTGCTGCTATCATCATAAAACGCTATAGGATGGCTTTAAAATGTAAAAACGTATGTACGTATATACAGGACAAAGGTATACGTATACGTTTAATTTTTTATTTGCCTTCTTTATCCTCCAATTCCTCGGACCAACAAATAAAGAAGCAACAATACAAAAGATAGACGGAGCGCTGCGTTTTCAAGTAATGCCGAAACCATGTCCTACTTCTAAACACGCACTCACGCACACATCTTGCTTCTTTCTTTCTTTATCAGCCCGTAAAAGTTCACTGCTGGACGCACACGCTTGCACCTAAAACTATGTTGTTGATTGCAAATTAGATGTACATGTGTACGTGAGTGCGTGTTCTTACAATAAGTGGGCATGGTTTTGCTTGGTTTTTACGTCATTTGGAATATACGCAGTGCTCGGTCTATCTTATTTTGATGCTATTAGTCTTAATAATTAATTTAATTTTAACTATAGGAAAAGATTATTTATTTCCATTTAATACAATCGAATTATCGCGTGTTGATTCTATATCGCGTTCATAAAATGTAGCGTGCAAATTTTTCTTATTTTGCTATATGCAAGGTTATATGTTAAATGGTAAATTTTTTATGCCAATGTTAATTATAAATATAAACCAGGCGGATTTTATATAATATGTGGTAAAATGTGGTAAAAAGGAACGGTAGTACATTTAATTATTCATTCACTTTTGTAATATGTATTAAATTTTGTTTTGTTAAGCTGAAACTGTATAAAAAGGGTTATTATAGTATAAATGAATACATGGTTGATAATAACCCCTGGGAATGAGGTGGTCGCTTCCAAGCAGTTTCTAAAATAAATTTTGTACTTAAATAGTTTGTACAACAATTAATGTAAAATTTACTTTAAAAAAAAAGTCCCGCTGAGTTTCTTGCTGGTTCTTCCCAGGATAGAGGTTTTTTTTCGAACTTGTGGTAAAGTAAAAAATAACTTTCAATAAGAATTACACATGTAATCTATATTGAATAAAAAATATTCTATTCTATTCTATTTTAATAATAAATAAAAAACATTTATTTACACTTTAAATTTGTTAATATCAACAAAGGCCTTCCTCATAGATTGCTTCAAGTTGGGCGAGATTTTCCATATTTGCCTCACTTGTCAGGTGGGATGGCAACCGTAGTTTTTCATAATTTTGTGCTGTTATTAGGAAGACGCTGCTGCTCATCTACTGTCACAATCTCCCTCTGTCGTCTCTTACGACACCTATGAGATTATATTATGGGTAGTGGTTTCACCACATTTCATTTCATTTATTTCATTCCCCTGATAGATCATGGGCGGCGGTAGTCACTTACCATCAGGTGAGCCGCATGCTCGTTTGCCCCATCTTATATATTAAAAAAAAATATATTTGTGTGACAATATTAATAACCGTTATCGTTTCCGTTACAGCCTACCAAAGTCCACAGCTGATCATAGACCTCCCTCATAGATATAGTTGTGTTGGCGACTTACATATCTCTATTAATAGGAAGACACTGCTGGCCATCTCCTGGTTCTATTTTTTTTATAGAATGGGGTGACAAACGAGCACAGAGTCCACCTGATGGTAAGTGGATGCTGTGGCCCATAGACATCTACATTTATCTTCGATTAAGAATCAAAATGCAAATGCGTTGTCACCCCTGAGGACTACGATGGAATGCCTCGTTTCCAGTAAAAAGGGTCTCCGGTTCTCTACACTCACCATACGAAATACAGCAGCATTAAGCTGCTATTTTACGCTGGTATTCTGTGAGAGCGTGGTCCTTCCCCGGTCGAGCCAACCCATTCGTGCTGCAACCATAATATAGCTGCAGCGTGACTCTACCACGTAAAAAATATTATATATATTATATACTATTTCTCTCTGTCGCCTCTTACGACACCCATGTTATAACATAGGGTATTGTTTTTTTTACGCCGCCTTAACGACTTGTAAATATAAGAACGCAATAGGTAACCATAATAAAATTATAAGGGCAAAAAATCAAAACGTTGTCGCTATTATCCAGTAACGAATATCATCCGGCATTACATCTTTCGCAGCTCGAGAGGGAATTTAAGGAAAGTAATCTCATTTACCGTTATCAAATAACCAATCTGCGTTTATCTAGTGAATGTTTGACGCATGTCGTCTGGTGTAAAGAGGGTGGCTTTACCAAAATATCTTGACTATTGGTTATTTTCAACCATTATCTGAAGCTTATTTGTGAAGGAGCTATAGGGTTATCATCTCATGTTTTACATTTATATCTCCGTTACATTAAGCGTTTTATATGCCAATTATATTTTCTGTAGATATATTTTTCACTTTCACATAATGTGAAAAGTGTGAAGAAGCGAAAGGTGTGCCAGGATCGAGCCAAATGGTCGTCTCTGCCGACTCCTCTAGGTAACAGGCGTGAGAGTATATGTATGTATGTGTGTACATATTTTGTATGCCTGATATAATGACGTAATGTTTAAGTGGTATATTTCGGGTGCGTTGCAGACTACCAAAAGTCCACTGCTGATCATAGGCCTTCCTCATAGATTGCCTCATAGGAAGGATATTTGCAATAGTTACCACGTTTTCAGGTGGATTGGCAATCGCAGTTTTTTTTTTTAGACGTTATTAGGAAGACGCTGCTGCCCATCTCCTCATTTATTTCCCTCTGTCGCCTTTTACGACACCCACGGGATGATATGAGGTAGTGGATATACTTACTCCGCCACTAAACGGCTAGCCCAGCTTCACCTGGATATAAATGGCCTGGCCTTGGCCTGAATAGATCCAATATATTGGCGTTATTTAGATTTTATATTCTTTGTTTAGATATTCTTTATTTAGATATTCTTTGTTAAGTTTCGCTTGATCGCATTTTATGACACCCACGGGATGATATGGGATAGTGGATATTCCTTCACCGCCACTACACGGTGATATAGTATATTTCGGTGTACATAAGTAAAAAACTGACACCAACTGGTAACTGTGAGACATGACGATTATGGCTCATACAAGCAGCGTACTATTTACTGAGTGCCTCGTTAATCTAGTAGTCCTAAGCGTGATTGTTGATCCTATGGTCTTGGTTTGGAAGGTGGTTGAACAAACAAAATCAGTAATTGAGTTGTTCTGTCAATAAATTTTCAGCAGCAGTTTCCGTGCCTCGGAAAGTACGTAATACTGTGGGTTTAACTGGTAATACTTTTTATGCTGCACCACAGTTAACACACTTTCAATTCCGTTATAACACTGTTCTTTGTGCATGAAATTATAAAATAATGAATTAATCTGTCAAGTTCTGGACTTATACATGAGATAATCCAAGATCCAAGGTCACCGTTGTAGAGCACTAAAAAGAGTATGGTAATATTTAGAAAGGACCCTCAGTACCAAAGAGTATATAATCACTACGTTTAGTCAGAACCATAGTTAAGAGCACAAACTAATAAGAAGTTAAGAGTGTTCAGAACAATTCTTTTTCAAATGTTATTTATAAGAATTATACAACTAAAATTTTTATTAGAATTAGTTTTGTTACTAAATTACGCTTCTCTAAATTAAGAGAATTTACTTCAAATGACGAGTTTTCGCCTTTACCTACGCGTCGCGTTTACTTCACATACTATAGTCTATTTCCTTCGCTGCGTGGGTGTGGTATAACTGTGAGACCGACCACGGTGAGTGGTACCTTATCACTCACCGTGGTCGGTCGTGTCAGACTGCCGTCCCATCAGACTATGAGAGTGAGGCAATAGAATTCGCACAAAATTGTGTACTATAATCTTATGCCCTGCCGAGTTGGCTAGTAATCAAATTTCAGTATAATATTCAGTCAGACGGCTCCGTGGCGCAGTGGCTTAGCAATAAGTTGCAGCGCTAAGAGCAGGTTCGACTCCCGCAAGGAGCAAGTGTTTATATGGCCTACAAATAATTGTTTCAGGTTTGGATGTTTGTCCTTGTTAAATATTTATATATGAACTACACATACAGTTATTTCTAAAGTAAAAAAAAAAGTATGAAGGTTTTTGCGGATCGAACTCGGTTTGCTCAGGTACTATGGAATTTTAAGGCAAGCGTTTATTTAGGTGTTTTTAAATGAAGTAGGTAATGTAAAAGAAGGCTCCACTATTACATTATGAATTCAAAATAAGCATTCTTTAATAAATGAGAAAACCACTTATTAAAGTGTTACTTCGCCATTTCTTTTGCCCAATGGAAATATACTATGAATAAAATACAAAATTTTAATTTCTGTAAAATAATTAACCGTTGATAAAAATTTGTAACTTTCATATATAATGTAATGTATATATGAAAGTTATATTCATTTCAGTATAAAGTGAATTAAATTTACATTTATATGAAAGAGGAATTAAGTATGAAAATTATTAGCATACATGAGATAATTTAAAAAAGAAATAGTCATGCTTTATGCTTACACTAAAGGAGAACGCAAAGTTGTTAAAAAATTTGTTTCTCTTGGTGAAAACAAGGAAATTTCACTTGATATTAGAGTTTGGAAAACCTAAAATACGTGAATTGATCATGAGCTGTAATGAGCCAAGTGAGAGTTTTAGGTCCTAGGCATGGAATTATTGTTTTGTTAACGTTTCTTAATACGTATGCAAAATATTAGATAATTCAAACGTCTAGAAGTGTGTGAAAACTGAATTTTAAAATTCCATTACATTAATATATAAAGATAAATACATAGACAGGTACATACTATTTTTTATAGAATTAGGGTGACAAACGAGCACAAAGTTCAGCTTATGGTAAGTGGATGCTGTGGCTCATAGACACCTACATCTATCCTCGATTAGGAATCAGAATACAGATGCGTTGTGACCCTTGAGGAGCAAGATGGGATGCTTCATTTCCAGTAAAAAGAGTCTCCGGTTCTGTACAGCAGCATTTGTCTGCTATTTCACGCTGATATTCTGTGAGAGCATGGTCCTTACCCGGTTGAGCTGACCCATTCGTGCTACAACCACGTTATATTTGCAGCATGGCTTTACCGCTTAATGTTATTAACTAACACGCATACAGGTCAATCTAATATAATAAAATAATAAAAATATATACGCGAATAATAGAACAGATAATATTATGCTAGTTTTAACGTAACAGATATGTTGCCTCTGTACCTTTTACAGTACATTTTTTTACGGAATGTTACTGGGAATATTTCAAAATCAAAAATTGGAAAAGCTTTTTAAAATTTAACCAGATCGCACTGAAACACTATTTCAGTAATGAAATGAGTAAAAAAAATAACAACGACCAAAGTATCTAGTAATATACGTTATGTTCCAACTACGAACTGCAAAAATAGGCTTTTCATAAAAAGTAAGAGCAGACTTCAAGGAACTATAAAGAATAAAATAATTTACGCATAATAGCTTCGGAAGTCGGTATTAAGACATTTGCTAGAAGTCTGCTAGAAAAATATGATGAAATGAAGTTTTGTGTAATAATTTCTTAAATTTACACGAATCGACTCGGCATTGAATGATTTTACAAAATGTATATATTTTATTATATTTTTATTCAATGAAGTATGTATTGTATTCAAAATTATGACGAAGTGGAAAAAAGAAACTCAGCGTACAATATCTAAAATCGAAAACTGGGCCTTACATATGTCTGGCTTTAAAAAAATAGCATCTTTTGTACTGTTCGCTTTATAAAAGAATGTATTTTGTTGTCAGGTACATTTATAATAAAGGATTTTGTATTTGGTATATTAGCATTCAGAGTAACATATGTTTATAAAAGGTTTTTTTATTAATACATTTTTTAAATGAAATGTATCTAATAATCTAAGATATCACCGAATTTATTTAAATTTAAACATCTTTAAATAAATTCGGTGATATCTTACTGTACTGAAACGTGGTCCTTCACTGCTGGCCATATCAGTAAGCTCAATAACCCCCGGGAATAAGTTGGTTGCTTCCATTGTAAGTATTTTGTACAACCTGTCTTTTTTTGTAAATTTTTACTTTGAAGAAATTAAGTCCCGCTGTGTTTCTTGCTGGTTTTTCCCAGGACAGTGGTTTTTCCGAACCAGTGGTAAAATAAAAAAATGACTTTTAATAAGAATTTCTTTTAATCTATATTGAATAAAAATTCATCATCATCATCATCATTACAGCCCCTCACAAGTCCACTGCTGAACATAGGCCTCCCCCAAAAATGCCACAAAGCACGGTCCTCAGCCACCTGCATCCATCGACTTCCTGTATGTCTTACCAGGTCGTCACTCCATCTAGTGGGGGGACGCCCTACACTTCGTCCGCCGGTACGAGGCCGCCACTCGAGAACCTTTTTTCCCCATCGGTTGTCGGTTCTTCGAACTATATGGCCGGCCCATTGCCACTTCAGCTTACTAATCCGTTGGGCTATGTCGGTCACTCTGGTTCTACTGCGGATATCCTCATTTCTAAGTTTATCACGCAGTGAGACTCCGAGCATAGCCCTCTCCATAGCTCGCTAAACGACCTTGAGCTTCCTCATCCGGCCAGCAGTGAAAGACCACGTCTCAGTTCCGTAGGTCATCACTGGCAACACGCACTGGTTGTACAGCCTCGTTTTCAAGTTTTGAGGTATACCTGACGAGAAGATGTGCCGTAATTTCCCGAACGCTGCCCAGCCGAGTTGAATCCGTCGATTGACCTCTCGGTCGAAGTTGGACTTACCTAGTCGGACTATTTGTCCCAGGTAAACATACTCGTCAACAACTTCGAGCTTAGTGCTCCCAACAACTACCGGCATAGGTGTGACATGGACATTAAACATGATTTTGTTTTGTCCATGTTCATCTTAAGACCTATCCGTTGGGAGGCACTATTGAGGTCATTGAGCATAGTGTTTAGGTCCTCCAGCGATTCTGCCATAAGGACTATATCGTCGGCAAATCGAAGGTGAGTGATGTACTCGCCATTGATGTTAATACCGTATCCTTTCCAGTCCAGAAGCTTGAAAGCGTCTTCCAATGCAGCGGTGAAGAGTTTCGGGGATATAACGTCACACTGTCTTACACCTCTCTGCAGTTGGATAGGTTTCGTACTCCTGTTCTGTACTCGGATAGCCATCGTAGCCCTACTGTACAAGCACTTCAGCACTTCGATATACCGACAGTCAACTTGGCACCGCTGAAGGGACTGCAGCACCGCCCAAATTTCGACGGAATCAAAGGCTTTCTCATAGTCCACATACGCCAGACATAGTGGCAAATTGTACTCCTCGGACTTCTGTACAATTTGCCGAAGGGTATGTATGTGGTCTATGGTGCTAAAGCCTTTTCGGAAACCGGCTTGTTCGGGAGGCTAGAAGTCGTCGAGTCTGCGTGCGAGACGATTCGTAATGACTCTCGAAAACAGCACGTAGACGCGGATTAGAATGGAAATCGGTCTGTAGTACTTCAAGAGAGCGTTGTCGCCTTTCTTGAAGAACAAGACCACCGCACTTCTGCTCCACGCCTCCGGTGTAATGCCACCATGTAGGACGGAATTAAAGAGCTTCTGAAGGACTTCAAGTACCGGTTTTCCACCCGCTTTCAGAAGCTCCGCTGTAATTCCATCCTCGCCTGGGGCCTTGCTGTTTTTAAGGTGCTGGAGAGCCATTCTAATCTCGCTCAGACTGACGTCCGGGATATCATCGGAATAGTGTCGGATAAGACTCGCTCTTGGATCGTTACTCACACTTGCGTGTGGCTCCAACGATGATGTGTACAGCTGCCCATAGAACCTCTCAATCTCACTCAAAATCTCAGGTGTCCCGAAAACGACGCTGCCACACTCGGTCTTCAGCTTCTACAGTTGGCTCTTTCTGGCAGACAGATCTCTAGCAAAGACTTTGGAGCCCTGGTTCCGCTCGATCGCTTCTTCAATACGAGCTGTATTGAAGTTGCGCAAGTCCCGCCGCATGCATTTGGAGATCTGTCTGTTCAGTTGCCTGTATTCTGTCAAATCTACTGAAGACTGCAGCTTCATATCCCGTCTAACAGCCATGAGATTAAGAGTGTGATCGGAGAGTTTTTGTGTTCTTCTGCGGCGGGTCTTGCAAAACTTAGCTCCGACCGCATGGACAGTTTCCACGAGCTTGTCATTCATATCGTCCACTGCATTGCAATCTTCTAGGCACTGAAAACGGTTTCGTAGCTCGAGCTGAAAGGTTTCGGGACTTTGGATTAGAGCACGAGGGGGACGGAGCGTTGACTTCATTAGACGTGACCTCTCCAACTTTACGTTTAGGTTCAGTGTGCCCCTCACCATTCGGTGATCGCTGCCGGTTTTCACCCTCGCGATCACTGAGACATCACTGAACAATTGTCGCCTGGTCGTCATAATGAAGTCAATCTCATTTTTTGTCGAACCGTCAGGGCTCGACCAGGTCCACTTCCTGTGGGGCCGCTTCTGGAAGAAAGAGTTCATCATAAAAGTCCTCTCTCCATGAAGTCGGCCAGCTGCTGGCCCTGGGTTCCGTTGCCCTACTCAAATTTCCCTACTTTCAGCTCACCGTACTCTCTTGTGCCTAGTTTTGCGTTGAAGTCTCCCATTAACACCGTATAGTGGGTTTTGGAGGAATACATGGCTCTAGAGATATCCTCATACATTTCCTCCACCTCCTCATCGGGGTGTGCCGAGGTTGGTGCGTAAACCTGTATGACCTTCAGCGAATACCGTTTGGTGATTCTGAGTATAAGGTACGCAACCCTCGTCGACACACTCCGACACCTCCTTGGGACAGATGGTCGCCCTCCCGGTGATAGAACAAGTTGCCGGATTCGAGGATTACCGTGTCCTCCCCCTCTCTTCGGACCTCGGATAATCCTATAATATTCCAGCGCAACTTGTCTATCTCTTCTTCCAGCTCCAGGATCTTCTCGTCAGTCCTCAGGGTACGTGCGTTATAAGTTGCCAGGTCGAGTCGTCGTGGTGGCAACCGAACCTCCACCGGAGATTCTAGCACCCCTGCCCCGCCGTTACCATGGTCGCCACCGTAGCCAGGAATAGCGGGGCCGCCGGGGACTGGGGGCCGTCTCTTCGTTACTATCATGGGGGGTATATTGCCATAGTTGCCACGCTTGGCGAGCGGGTTGGCAACCGCAGTTTTTTATTGTTTTTTGCTGTTATCAGAAAGATGCTGCTGCCCATCCTCTGCCTCAGTTTCCCTCTGTCGCCTCTTACGACACCCACGGGAAGATATGGGGTAGTGAGTATTCTTACCCGCCACTACACGGGGCGGGTAAGAATACTATCTAATTATTCTATTCTATTCCAAGTCACTCATGGTGCGATGGTAAGAGCTATGCTCGGAATTTCTCTGTGGGATAAAGTTCGTAACGAGGATATCCGCAGAAGAACAAGAGTTACTGACATAGCCCAGCAAATCAGCAAGCTGAAGTGGCAATGGGCCGACCATATAGCTCGAAGAAACGACAACTGATCGGCAAGAAAGGTTCTCGAGTGGCAACCTCGTTGCAAGCGCAGTGTTCTGCGACCCCCCACTAGATGAAGTGACAACCTGATGAAACTCGCAGGCAGTCGATGGTTGAAGGTGGCTCAGGACCGTACTTTGAGGCAATCTATGGGAGAGACCTATGTTCAGCAGTGGACTTGAGATGAGCTATAGTAGTAGTATTAAACTGCCTCTACGATACAGGTGAAAGTCCTAGTGTGAGAAAAATCCGTCCGAATACAATCTGGGCGTCTTCAAGGCAAGACTGAATAGGCTTTTGTTACATTACGACAGTACGATTTACCATTTAGCCCCACTTACCACCAGATGGGATTGTGGTTAAGCACTGACTTATATTAATAATGTCCTCCAGACCGAATTTCGGTCACAGCGGCCAGCCTCAACGGAAACTAGCCATCGCAGGACAAGATTATAATGCCCAAGTGTAAGCGCAAGCACAGGTACACTCTCTATTTCCTCACTCTCGTAGTCAGATAGGATGGTAAACCGACATGACCGGAGAGAGATCAGGCGCAGGACCAACGGCTTCACGTGCTTTCTGAGGCACGGAGATGAGACACCGCCAACTTTCTGACTCCAGGCAGCTACTGAGAATTTTTTGACGGAAAAACTCAATAACTTCGAACCCGGGACCTCATGATCAGCTGTTGCGTTTACAACCCCTAGACTAACGAGGCAGACTGACTTATAATAAGTAAAAAAAATCCTTACCGTTAACACAGTATCAAAGCTTGCTACAGTTTCTATATTGGTACGAAAATGAAACTATATTACTTTTAAATTACTTCATAAAGTAATATAATTATTTCATAAAAACGCAGCTTGAGATTATTTAACAGCAATAAAACTTACACTTAATTATAATTAATGTTAACTCAATTATATTTGGAGAAACTTTGCATTCCCACGAACATTTCACGCGGGAACTTTAGCTGGAACATGACCCAGAGACTAATTAGTTGTAACTCGGTCACGCTAGGACCCTTGCGGTACATCTAGGCTTAATGAAGGCCTTAAACTTTATTGAAAGTGGCTCGAAGTCTCACTCACTTCTATAAACTTGTTCATTAATAAATATTCTTTAAGGAAGTAGAACTAGCAGCTTCTTGGACGTTGTTTCTTACTTGTACTTGTGTTTGTCCGCTTTCCTGACTGCGACTATACTATAGTTATACAATAGTAGTAGTGTAGTTTGTTTGTCAATTCAAAAATTAGACATACCTTTGACTGTTTTTTAATCTAAATTTTTAGAGAATTTGCACAGAAAAAACATAACCTTATTCCTCCCTCTCCTTTCCACCATCGAACAACCAGACTCTCTAGTTTCAACCCCTTTGTTGTCGACTTACCACGTATTCGAACCAAATGGTTTGCTTCGTCGTTCGTCATGAGTATAGCGCAGAATTGGAATAATTTGCCAGCATCTGTCTTTCCTTTCGATTACAATGTGGGTGACTTCAAGGTAAATAGTAAATAGGCTTTTGTTAAGCTAAGTGCGCGCTTTATCACATTCGGTCGCGTCATCACTTTCCATGAGGTGGAATAGTATTCAAGCACTGGCTTAGAATAATGATTAAAAAAAAAGTTAATAATTATTTTACGCTAATATGAAGATGACAAAGTTAATTTGCTAGAAACATTATTATCTTTGTGCCGCAGTAGCAAAATTGCTTGCCTTAAAATTTCATAGAGCACTAAAATGCTAAACTCAGTCCTTACTGGCATAAAAGTAAATTTTTATCAAGATACAAATTTAAAAAATATTGAGAGCTTTGGCGGGAAACAGACCATCGGCGAATTGTTGCTCCTATTATATCATTTAAAAATGTCTTGAAGTAGCCTTTGATTTATTAAAGTGATGCAATTTGAGTTTACGCATGCAAACTATAAGTGGAAACGACAAACCAAGTGACCTGATGTATTGTGTTTCGTCCGCTTAGGTGTCTTAAGAACTTTAGGTATTGTCATCATTGACTTTCTGTTGACCTAAGTTGTTATCGAAATCTTTTTTTTATAGGATAAGGGACGCAACAACCGAGCACACAGTCCCCCTGATGGTAAATGGTTGCTGTGGCCCATAGACATCTAGATCTATCCTCGATTACGAATCAGAATGCAGATGCGTTGTCGCCCGTGAGGATTAAGATAGAATGCCTCGGTTCTAGTAAAAAGGGTTTCCGGTTCTCTTCACTCACCATACGAAACACAGCCGCGTTAAGCTGCTATTTTACGCTGGCATTCTGCGAGAGCGTGGTCCTTCCCCGGTCGAGCCGATCCATTCGTGCCACAACTATACCAGTAATATAGCTGCAGCATGGCTCTACCACGTAAAATCACTCAAAAACTCTAGAATGTGACACATCAAAATATTGAGGGGAAGTTTCTGACAAATTATTATAAAGGATAATTTCCTGTCACTTGACACTGGCAAAAATACAACTGTAAGGGTTCATTACCAAAGAAAAAAAACAGAGGCAGCCATAAGGACTGCCGACAGAATTGAACACTCAATTATATATGCGTATACATGTACACAGACCACTATGTGCATAGTGGTCTGTGTACGTGACATGTTCGTGACGTACGTCACGAGCATGTCGAGGTCATCGGTGACGCGAACCCATAAGTTTTTCCCGTACCAAAAATCGCTTAACGCGGCTAAAGATGTTTTACTTCAAAAAGGTTATTGAAATGTTAAGTGATCATCATGCCCGACGCTGAAGGAAAATATCGTGAGGAAACCTGCATGATTGAGAAATTAAACATTTTTTAATTTGATTTTAAGGACATAACTAATAACAATACCCAGAGAACGTATTAGTGAAGCGCGGCCGACTCTTTCCTATACTAAAACCGTCACAGAAAAGGCAATTTTATTTACTACTAAACTACAAACAAATGTAAGTCGAATGCTACATAAGTGTAAAAAATTGATGGACTCTACAACGGTATTTTAAGATAACATCATCATCTTCATTACAGCCTATTAAAGTCCACTGCTGAACATAGGCCTCCCAAATAGATTGCCTCGTAGGGTAGATATTTGCCATAGTTGCCACGCTTGGTAAGCGGGTTGGCAACTGCAGTTTTTTTTTTTTTAGTCGTTATTAAAAAGACGCTGCTGCTCATCCTCATTTATATTTCCCTCTGTCGCCTTTTACGACACTCACGGTATGATATGGGGTAGCTTCGCCTGGATGGATAGATCCTGAATGGCCTGGCCTGGGCCTGAATAGATCCACTATTATATTGACGTTATTTAGATTTAAGGTAATCATCCAAGGCCATTTATTTTATGAACTTTAATTTCATAAAATAAAAGAAAAAAAACCTTCAACTTCTCGGATAAAATATAGTCTAAATCACTACTGGTATTGCTCTATCTTTTCATGATGTTTCATTAAAATCAGTTCAGCTATTCCGAAGATTAGCCCGGACAGACAGACAGACATACAAACAATTTAAAAATGTTTATTCATGGCGTAATGGCAGCTTAATAAAAAGCAGTTATTTCGATATTACAGACAAACACTTCAATTCCATTTATATGTGAATAGATTCTATAATTGTATGAAATTAAGCAAACTATTTTATAAAATACGCTCCATGATTTGTGCAAGTTTGATAAATGTTCCAGAATAATCTATTCATCTTCAGCGCTCTGCGATGTGAAAATAATAACCAATTGTTTCTAGATTTTCCAGAAGCTTTGCGAACAATCTGCATAATGCTTTATACAAATGTTCCACAATAGAAGATTTGTATTAAAATAAAATAATACATTTAAAGTTATTAACATAAAATTCATGTTTTATTTATTTATTTAAACTTTTATGCAAAAAATCGCACATATGGCGGACTTAGGCCCGTATTAATAAACGTTACTCAACGACGAACTCAAGCGTGTAATCATTTGATACGCCCTCATTACGAAATCAGCATCTCAAGATCGTTGCTAATTAATAAAAACATAAAAACAGTATCTCAAAACGCTGTACTTAGGAATACTGTTCTGTGACTTGCACTCAAGTATACACAGTTGAGAGTCGAGTTTCGTTTATTAATCAGTGTGGCACTCAGCTGATATCGTAAACCTAAACCGCATCTTGAGATATGTTTATTAATAAGATCATAACCTCAAGATTGTACTCAAGTGCGTGTACTTGAGCTGAGTAACGTTTATTAATACGGGCCTTAATGTCTTAAGGCATTCTCTCCCAGTCAACGATTAGGCTAAGCAAAGATAAACATATGGGAGAATGTGCACCAAAAAATAAACTAATAATGAAAAAAAAATGTTTACGAATTATGGATAAACGGAATAGATGAAATAGAGATACTAAACGAAAAGATATTCTATACATACATATATCATACAAATGTACTTATATAATATAATAAAATAACAAATATAATAAATATACTTAAATACATATATAATATATAAACATAATATACATAATATTATTTTTGTTTATTATATTATTGTTTTATTTTAATTATTACTTTATGTTACCTATATTTTTTAGAAAACGCACACGACTGAGTGATAAATAAGCATAATAATTGAATATACTGTATGGAGGTTGTCAAGTTTAGCAAAAGTGCGTTATAAAATAAATGTTTAATTGCTTAAGACCATATTCTTTCGGGAGGCCTATGTTCTGCAGAGGACTTGTGATGGCTGTAATAATAATGATGTTGATGATACTTCACCTTTGTTCAACCACTTTCTAAAAATAACAATAAACACACGATATCTATTATTGTCATTTTTGACCGACTGCCTCAAAAGGAGGGAATGTTTTTTTGAGTATGTGTATATATGTCTTTATGTATGGATGTATGCATGTATTTTTCTTTGCCACACTCGGAAGCCTAAACGGCTTGGTTGGATTTTACATATAAGGTGTTTAGTTTTGGAAGTGACTTATGGTATAAGTTTTTTCTATTTTCAGTAAACTTTGTTACATTAATACAGTTGACAGTTGATGACAAACTTCAATTTTTGATAAACAATTGACTCGCGACTATTATTACGACGCCAAAAGTTATTTTAATCAATATATGAGTTTCTTATGTTTTAAAAATTATACATTCGGAATTCAAATATTTATGAGTGGCCAGGAGCGCAGAACTTTCAGGATGTGCTTTGTTTATGGCCCGCCCATAGCCACTTCAGCTTACTGATACGTTAAAGGGGTATACATACATACATATAATCACGCCTCTTTCCCGTAGGGGTAGGCTGAGACCACTTCTTTCCACTTGCTACGATCCTTACATACTTGTTTTGCTTCGTCCACTTTCATTATTCCCTTCATACACGCTCTTCGGTTTAGGGTACTCTTGACCTGGCCTTTTTTCAAGACGTCCCTGATTTGGTCTAGAAACGTCCGCCTAGGTCTATCTCTTCCAACACTTTCATTCACACTCGCCTTATACACTTTTTTCGTCAATCGTTCTTCATTCATTCTCTCGACATGGCCAAACCATCTCAGCATACCTTTCTCAATTTTTCTCACTACATCTTCTTTCAGACCACAACGTTTCCTTATCTCACTATTTCTTATCCTGTCATTCAATTTAACTCCTATCTTACTTCTTAACGCTCTCATCTCAACTGCATTTATTCTGCTTTCATGTTTCTTCTGCCATACCCAACTTTCACTTCCGTACATGAGTGTCGGAACCAACACCCCCTCATGCACAGCCAAACGAGCTTAAAGGGATATAGGTAGAAATAATCAACTTCTATATAAATCTTTCTTTGTTGCAGTCGGCCCGCATGAGCAATGCTAGTGGCGACGCTTGTGAACGACGGGATCCCTGTCAGCATGGAGGAGTTTGCATCAGCACAGACAACGGTCCAGTCTGCGAGTGCCGAGACGGTGATTATGAGGGGGCATTCTGCGAAAGAGGTAAATTGTTTATTATATCTTTTACCACGCTCACATAAAACAATAGTTTGGTCGTCGAAGGAAAAGGTGAAATCTCTCGTTGGGCACGGTGTCAGTTAGACTTCGATATAGACGTTTTTGATCAGTCCGCTTACCGTTTACTACACTTTTGTGGCGCAATGACAAACCGCTACAGTATTATATTCTTCCTATAGTGGCAAAGTTGTCTTTCGTTCCGTTTTCTTAATTTCTTCTAAGAGTTTTGGTCTGATGAGATGATATGGTGAGTTTTTTCAATTATGATACAGGATAGTATTACGTATGGCTACGGGAAAGTTAGCTACAGCAACGTTTTTAGCGTTATGTATTTATTACATATATATGTTAATTTTTTTATCTCCATCGCCAGGAATAATAAAAATACACTGGAAAGTAAATAAGACAAGATAATTAGGATCCGAGGACACTATTTGTACAAAAAAAAATCTCGTGACTATGACAACGTAGTTCGAAAACAATGGAAATGGAAAGGCTAACGTGAAGTGCGTATTTCGGATTACAAAATGGAAAGCTATTGGTGGATAATCCAAAATAGAATGTCGATAGTATAATTAAATTCAAAAAGACAAAAACCAAATATTTTATTTCTGCCAACTTTTGAGACAGTCATTCTTTCATGTCCCGTAATCAATTTTTATAAACTCATGAGAGGATCATTCAGATATTTTTTAAATTATTTTAATAATTAATGTATATTTATATATTAATGATAAACCTTTACCATTTTTAAACGTGGTAGAGCCATGCTGCAGCTATATTACTGGTATAGTTGTAGCACGAATGGGTTGGCTCGACCGGGGAAAGACCACGTTCTCACAGAATACGAGCGTCAAATAACAGCTTAATTCTGATGTGTTTCGTTTGGTGAGGTAGAGAACCGGAGACCCTTTTAACTGGATAATAGGCCTTCCTTTTAAGTCCTCACGGCTGACAACGCATCTGCATTTTGATTCGCAAACGAGGATAGATGTAGACGTTTATGGGCCACAGCAACCACTTACCATCAGGTGGACTGTGTGCTCGTTTGTCACCCGTATCCTATATAAAAAAAACATATTCTTAGAAGTATTTTATATTTACCGAAGGATTTAATATCAACTGAAATTAAAGTAACAATGAATTAGAAAGGAAAGTCAGGTATGGAGAAAGCATTTTAGGTTATTGAGCCAAAAAATTTAAAAGATCAGCATCGCCATCATCATTACTGCCGCTCACAAGTCTTCTTCTAAACAAAAACATCCCTCATGGAATACTACAAAACACAGTCCTGAACCACCTGCACTCATCAACATTCCGTATGTCTTACGCGGTTGCCAACCCAATAAAATCATTATCAACGTGAAAGCTAGTCCATTTTCACACACGTGCTAGCATTTTCTCTCACGTCACGCAAGGTAGACGGATTATAGATTAAATAACCAGACGTCTCTTACCTTTTAAACTGTAATTATTGCCATCGGTGTACATTGTTTAATAGACCACCCGATGGTAAATGGCTACTGCACCATGGACCCATGCAAATAACTTCAAATGAAGAACGCTACAGATGCGGTGTCAGCTCTGAGGACTAAGATGGAATGCCTTATAGCCTGTAATGATACTGGTTCTTTAAACCTTTCAGACCGGAACAGAGCAGTGCATGTACTTGTATTTGATGTATTTGACGGCAGAGATAGGTAAGAGGGTTGTATCTACCCAAACAGACTCCTAGGTTGAAAAAGAAGTCTTGTTATAATAAAAATTAATAATAAAAGCCTTTTTTCAAACAAGTATTGGTAGATACATTCTTCCATATTTACTTAAAAAACTAATGTTTGACTCGACATCTCTGTCTGTGCCTCTTTCGACAAAGGCCTCCTCTAATTGTGACCATTTTTCTCTGTCACCATCCACTCTTGTCCATATACCACCTGCAACAGCCTTTATTACATCGACCTCCTTGGCCTGCCTCGTTTCACGGAAAAAGAAGTCTTACTAAAACACAAATTGTCGTTTTTCAAATAAGTTTATATTTTTAATGTTCTCAGTTTCTCACACTGCATTTTTTTATAAAATAACGGTGACCAACGAGCACACAGTTCACCTGATGATAAATGGATGCTGTGACCCATAGACATCTACATTTATCTACGATTAAGAATCAAAATTGTGTTGTCACCCCTGAGGACTACGATGGAATGCCTCATTTCCAATAAAAGGGTCTCCAATTCTCTGCACTCAAACATACGAAACACAGCATCATTTAGCTGCTATTTTATTTCCCGGGTCGAGCCGACCCATTCGTGCTGCAACAACAATATAGCTGCAGCGTGGCTCTTCATCTTAGTCTACCTCTGATCTAAACGTAATCTTAGAAGACTTTAATATGTCATACGCAATCTACTTACAAAAACGCGATCAATGGTTTATCGTTTATTGAGTCGAGTAAAAGATTAAAAGTAATAATAGAGCTGAAGTTACTAGAAACCAATTAAATGATTATAAGAATAAGTATTTCTTGGGTAATACAGCCAAATCAAAAATATCATCATCCATCAACAGCCTGTTGTCCATCTGGTTTGTGTATAGACTTATACTTATAAACTACTGTTACAGCCTGCTACATTGCTGAACATAGACCTCCCCCATAGATTGCCTCATAGGGGGGATATTTGCCATAGTTTCCACGCTTGGCAAGCTGGTTGGCACCCACAGTTTTTTTTTATCCGTTATTAAGAAGACGCTGCTGCCCATCTCCTGATTTGTTTCCTTCTGTCGCCTCTTACGACACTCACTCTGGGTTAGTGGGTATTCTTACACCGCCACTACTACACTACTTCTACTTACTATACACTTCTAAACTTAGAAAAAAACTACGTTACGTTTACGCCTGCTGGACTGGTCTTATATGGATACGAATGAATGTGGGCTTAAAGAAGTTGTTTGTGCTAGGGGTGTACGCCCCAGACATGTCTAAGCCCACTTATATCCGAGAGCAGTTTTGGGACATGGTAAGGATGGTGTTAATGAAATATAATGGAAATGAGAATATTATTATGTTAGGAGATTTTAATGGAAGGGTGAAGAGGTCTGGTTATGAAACGATATTACGAACGTTTGGCGATGAAAGTATAAATGAGAATGGTGAAGACCTCTTCACCGTATGTGTGGAAAATAATATTTTTGTGACGAACACTTTCTTTCGCCATAAGAGGATTCACATGTATACATGGGAAAGAGGTGATGATAGAAGCATGATAGATTTTATAATAGTTAATGAAGGAATGAGGAGCGCAGTGGTAGATACAATGGTTTACCGGGGGTCCAACGTAGGGACGGATCATTACTTGGTCTTATGCCGAATTAATGGTCTATTCAGGCGTTGGCGGCATCGGACATCTGTGTCTACCACTGCGTTACAGCGCATAAGAGTAGAGAGGTTACAAGATGAAGGTGTGAAAGAAGTATAAATGTAGACTGAGGGAAAATATAAGTGGTTTGAATGAATTATGTACGAGTGATTTAGACTTGAAAACTGTATGGAATAATGTTAAGAAAATTTTGGTGGATGCAGCCACCGAAGTGTGTGGTGTAAGTAAGAGAACGAATGAAAGGAAAAATAATACGTTGTGGTGGGATGATGAGGGACGGATGGAAGTTGAAGCAAAGAAGAGCATGGCTAGATTTACTAGCAACCAAAGCTGGTAATTCTGGCGGTATGAATGATGAGATTGAAAGAAAAAATGACTTTAGACGTATAAATAAGAGTGTAAAAGAAGTAGTTGAAGGAAAAAGCAAGAAAGAAATGATAAGAATGATAGAAGGATATCTGATAACTTCAGGCAAATATTAAAATGTTCTGAAGCTCGTAAGAACTGCCAGAAATTCAAAACATCCTAGAATGAATGCTATACGAGACGAGAATGGCTGTATGCTGAATGATGAAGTTTCAATTTAAAAGATGGAAGGAATACTTTGAAAGCGTGTTTATGAGTGAAGAGTCGTCTGAATTAAGTGAAATAGAAACTCCGAAAGAAGTGGAGAGGTAGGAGATAAGTATAGATGAAATAATGAAAGCAATGTCATGAAAGCAGGTAAGGCAGCCGGATATGATAGAATATCACTCGAAATGCTAAGGGCTGGAGAGGGGTGGTGGCAGGCCTGCTGTACACCTTGTTTAATTTATGTTCGGAACTAAAACGGGTACCGGAAGACTGGTGCAAAGCCGTTATAGTTCCAATATATAAGGAAAAGGGTCACAGCAGGACTGTAAAAACTACCGTGGTATCAGCTTGCTTAGTATTGTAGGTAAACTGTATGCTAAGGTGTTAATTGAAAGAGTTATGGAAGAAACTGATGGAAACATTTATGATGTGCAAGCTGGATTTAGAAAAGGGATGGGGTGTACGGATCAAGTATTTTCCATGCGCATGATTGCGGAGAAGTTTTTGGCCAAAAACCAGAAAGTTTTTGTGCGTTCATGGACTTGGAAAGGCTTATGACGTCATGTCCTTACTCAACTTTCACAAAAGAACCATGTATTTGAAAGAAACAATTTTGTTAAAGGTGTTATATTATAATAAATTTATGGCATTAAAATAAGTTCTTAGAATTTGTGAAATTTGTAACGTATTTAACAGGATGATCGCGTGCAAAACAGACGTTACTCATCGGATCTACTGCTATTAGCTAGCGTCTGTTGCAGCGTCTTACTTAAAAGCTGCCTATAAAGCTGTCTAAGTATACTTGCTAAACTTTTTGTTTGAGCTATATACTTCTACTAGGGTCCGGTTAGCGTAATAGCTTCGGATTATTAAGCCTATGTCAGTTTTGCCTGATTCTTATATTTGAGAAACGTATCGCTCTATATTCGATTGCGAAGTTCGTTTGGCAACTTACGAAGACCTAAAATAAAATGAGTCATTTTAAGTTGTTTAACTGGGTGGCGTAAGACAATCCACTAACTAGCTCATATCATCCAGTGGGTGTCGCTAGAGGTGACTACTTAAGCAAGAAATGGACATCAGCATTTTCCTGATAACAGCTTAATGAAGAAACTGCGGTTGCTAACCTGCCAAGGTTGGCAACGGTGGCAAATATCACTGAGGCAATCTATAGGGGAACTTTTGAAGGGCTGCAATGAATGAATGAATTAAAGTTATCGAACCAGTTGTTATATTATTTTTAATGCCCTTTCTGCAATGTAAGTCAAGTCGGAAGAGAAATATGTAACGTTTTTCAGTACCAGTAGAAACCAGGAATAAAAAAACTAAGAATATCAAATCTTTCGTTTTAATATTGAGTTATTTCTTTTAATAAATTACTAATAATTCTAAACACGAAGATGCGATAGTGTGCGATGGCCTTCTAATAGCCTCAATATATTGTTAAGAGGAGGAAGCCGTGGGGTTTCCGTCCCAGAATTCGGATAAGGGTGACAAACGAGTACACAATCCATCTGATGGTAAGTGGATGCTGTGCCCGATAGACAGCTACATCCATCCTCGATAAAGAATCAAAATAATATAGCATATCCGTACCTTTACCTCTACAACAAAGACATGTAGGGAGTAGACCGTACCACTTGGTACGGTCTACTACCCCAGGTATACATATTTTTTGTAGCGAAGTAGTGAGCGTAAGCCACTAAATAAGAAGTTTATTTATAAATTCTAATGATCGATTAAAGAAGCCAGACGCGATTGTTAGAAACTTTTAACTCAAGAGGGTAGACTGTCTAATCTTGAGACTAACATCTTATTCGTGCACGTCTAAAACAACTTGTAACGCAGGTTTGACAGTTACTGAGATTAAACCTGAGCGATGGTGATGCAAAACTTTTTAATGTGTTCAAAACTGGGAAAATTATTCATAATTTAATGTAAAACAAATTTATCTTAGTAATAAATATCTCGCGTCACGATGTTCGTTCACGCTAATCTCTAAAACCACCCAACCAATTTTAATGAATTTTTGGAAATATGTATTGCTTGCTCCAAATTGATAGATAGAATAGTTTTTATCCCAATAAGTGATACTCAATAGTTTAATTTAGAATATAAGGAATTTAAAGGACAAAGGATCATTGGAAAGGGCAGAACAACGTCTGACTGGCTAGCTAGTATTGTTATAAAACATATTATTTCTTTTGCCTTTAGCGTTAGAGCCTATCAAACGTCGACTTTTAAACATAGACCTCCCCAAAGATTGCCTTGCCACGTTTGGCACGGGGCAACTATGGCAAGTAACCGTAGTTTTTTTGAGATAATTAATAGAATCAGGCGTTACTTTGCGGAAATCCATTATATTAATGTTAGTAAAAGTTACTTTGCCTATGTAGGCGAAGTAATTTTTAGGAGCCTCTCGATGTAGGAGTCTCGATGATGCTCTATGAAATATCGGCTGTCATCTACCATCTTTCGATACCAAATATGTTTTGTATCAGGCGTTCGATTGAATGTCATTTGACCTGTTGTATTCGTCACAACCAAGGTAATTTGAAGTAGGGTTTATGTTCGATATTTATATTTGTTTTCATTCGATTCACCTACTATGAATCGACGAAAAATAACTTAATCATAATTTTAGTCACCTTGTGCGGTGGTGGCGTTAGAAAATCCATCGCCACCACGTCCCGTGGTGTGGGTATCGTAATAGGTGTCTAAAGGAACTACACTTATTCAGCTCAAATCAGCTTTTGTCCATAGAAAGCACCAGTTTTGTATGGAGATGTGTGCGCATGCGTTCAGCTTTCCGCGTTTTTTCAGCTTTCGCGGCAAACAGGCATAAAGTGAGGACAAGTGTTTCTATCATATGCACGCTAACGCCAGAGTTCAGCGCTGTTCCACCGCATTCAGCGCTTTTCTACTGCGTTCAGCTCTGTTCCGGCGCGTTCAGCGCTGTACGTGGACTGTCCTCGACGACAAGTTGAGACTTGCATTGGTTGATACATTTTATTCGCAATCATTTCGCATACAATCATCGAAAGAATGTATACAGAAATTATTATGTATTTTGCTTTCCTAACCCTGATTTCGCTAAATTTTTGAATATTCACCCAAAAATTCTCATTAAATTTAATATTATTTTCTTTTAATTCGGGTAGGTATCAATATCACGTATTCTCTAACCAAATTTCTGTTTCTCGAAAGGGAACGTAATAAACGCAAACCCAGTGTCGTTTGCGTTTATTACGTTCCAGTTTTTCTATTTCTTCTGAAAGAAGCGAAACGATAATAATATCACACATGTATCTTTCCACGTTGAGTGGAAAATATTATATGAAAGTTTTATGTAAGAGGGAGCAAACGAGCAAGCGGCTCACCTGATGGTGTGTGACTAACTACCAGCACCCATGAACAACTGTAACACTAGAAAAATTGCAGATGCGTTGCCAGACTTTTAAAAAAGAGCAGGCTCTTTTCTTGAAAGTCCCTAATTTGGATTGGTCCGGAAAAATTGCTGGTGGTAGTCGATTACACAAGGAAGTTCTGTGAGGAAGAAAACTTCATGTAAATTGCACTGTAGTGGACCGCCAATCATCCAGTTGGTATAAATGGTGACGCGAGTTTTGTTGCGATGTACTATGGTAAAATTGAGTGGCTGGAATCAGTCCGAACAATTCTTCTGAGCACTTCGCATAGTAGATGCGAAAATATTCAAAGAGATGCAACGTCTCTTCGCAGCGCCAGTGAGTCAAGCCGATCAGAAAGAACTCGGTCGTCGACGATTCGAACCGCTCTGCGCTGGATGCGATCAAGTGAAAGGAGATGTTCATATCCAGCAATGGACTTTTACGTAACGATAAAAAAGAAATATTTATGAAATTGATAGTGTGGTCGTTTTCAAAGTAACTGGCTACTTTGCGACGGGTCCTGAGTTTAAAGCCGATCCGAAGCTAACGTTTAAACATGCGTGGTAGAGACATGCTGTAGCGAATTTTGGCTTCAGCATGAAAGGGTCGGTGAAGGGCCTCGCTCTTACTGAATACCAGCGTGAAGTAGCAACATAATGCTACTGTGTTTCATATGGTGGGCTGGAAAAAACCTGGAGATCATTTTCAATGATAACGAGGCATTCCATCTTAGTCCTCAGGTGTGACAACACATCTGCATTTTGATGTTTAGTTGAGCAAAAGACACAAATGACAAAAACTTCTGTGTATTACTTGATCGGCAATTCAGAATAAAAACTGTGTCAAAACTGTGAATTGCACTGGTGCGAGCGTGGGCTGGTAAATACGCCACGCAAGGTGGCAGTTGTATTTTCATTTACAACAGTTACTGTTTTAGGCAAATATGAAATAAAGTTTCATATTTTATCTGAAATAAACTTTACATTACGTTGACAAAGTTCGCACATAAATAATATAACAGCGTTTTTTTATTCACATTAAACTAAATCAGTGTCAGATTGTCGAAAAAAAAAACGTTCGCGGTTTATAAAACAAAGAACTGGTCTGCTCTCCCGCTCGCAGTCGACTAAAACAGTTACGGAGAATTGAAAATAATTAAAAATTAAAAATTTTGTAGAACCGACTTCAATGTAAATTATTGAGAATAACTCAAAAACTATTAGTCAGACCTTGATCAATTCATCAATCAATCAATAATTTATATGGGACCACATGTGAGGCATCAGCTTTCAAACAAAAAAAGAATTATCGAAATCGATTCACCCAGTAAAAAGTTATGAGGTAACACACATAAAAAAAAACATACAGTCGAATTGAATACCTCCTCCTGTTGAAGTCGTTAGAAAATGCTACAAATAGTTTTGACAGTCCGCTATTGTTAACCTAACACTACCCAAAGAATTTTGAAGAGACCGAAACAGGTAAAAATCTGAGGGTGCAAGGTCAGGGCTATATGGTGGATGCATTACCACTTCCCCACCAATCTCTCAATTTTTGCTAAGTGGCCAAAGTTGTGTGTGGTGTGGCGTTATCATGATGAAAGACCACTCCTTTTCTGTTGATCAATTCCGGCCGTTTTTGTCAATTTCTTGCTTGAATCTCATTGGTTGTTGGCAGTAAAGATCCGAATCGATGTTTTGGCCCGGCGGTAAAGGCTCATAATAAACGATGCCCTTTTTCGACAAACTTTTTTTTGTGGTCAATCCTCAATTCTTCGGCTATGTCGTAATTACTAATATGCCGATCTTGCTCCACTTTTTCAAAAATTGCATCGACTTTATCCATATGAGGGCGACCAGAGCGAGCTACATCTTTGACATAAAATTCCCGGACTGAAAGCGCTTGAACGAACTTTGTGCTACTCTTACTGACTGCATTAGGTCTATAAACGTCACAATTTTTTCGAGGCTTGAGTCGCATTTTTCCTTTTTTTGTAATAAAACTTTAGAATGGATCAAATTTCTTCGTTATATTCACTTATTTATTGGCGGACAGAAAAACAATAAAAAATGGCGGGAAAGTGTGTTTTACTTTTTATTTTTATTTTTCTTAATGTCCTTTATGTATTGATATTAAAACCAGCCAGATACAAACAATACAACCAAAGAGATTTTTCTTTAATTTTATACAAACAAAATACGAAGAAACTTTTTCTCCGATCTATTATAATCTTGCTGAGCGCGTGTTAAAGAATAAACAAAATAAATGTTAGTTATACCGCAAGGAATAATTTTAGAAATAATTATATTTTAGTTATAAAACTTTCAACTTGGTAAAAAGTCTTAACATTGATATATTATAAAGGTCACGGTCGGTGCGATATCAAGGTCTTCAAAGCTATACTTTAATATAGAACACGAAATGAACGCGGGTGTAATTTGTAGTGGGCCGACCTTAGGCATACAACAGTGCTTCATTATTAGTTATGAATGTAAGCAGTTTTTTTTTGCTTTTGTTTTATTGTATGTTACGTTTTAAAGACTGCTGGTCATGCAATTGATTACTGGAAACTACATAGAAATACATTTTGTGTTATTAACTAAGCTTCGGTCGAAATATTGTTTTACATTGTCTGTGTTAATAATTATCCGGTAATTTATTTTATTGAATATAATATTATGGGATAATTTTTAAGAGCCGTAGTAGCTTAGGGATTAAGCACACGCTGTAAATTTCACAGTGCGCAAGTAACTCGGGTTCGATCCCCTTCGGCATCATTAAAGTTTTGAATTGCAATTTTAAGTGCAGACTTACCATGTGTTTGGTGAAGATAAACATCGCGAGGAAACCTTTTTATTATTATTTATTTATTTTCATCAACAATATACATTAAAGATAGCTACAAAGAAAAACAACTGTATTAATAGGTGAAAAACTGGCTCTTAATAAAACCTGCATGTCTGAGAAGCAAAAAAAATATTTTAAAGATATGTGAAATCCTTCAACGCAAATTAGGGCAACGCGGTGAACACTTCCTTGCTCTGAAACCCTCTTGGAAATGACAGGAGGCCTGAGCCAACGAGATGTGTAGGCTGTATCGTTTATTTTATTGAAAGAACCATCGAATCTACTGAGGATACTAAGGCCAATAAAAATAACCTTATGATTTCAGGATTTTGATGAAGATAATATTGATGAAATGGTAATTTCATCGCACACCTCAGTGGTCATATTTGGGTCCAACGGAATGAAATAGATAAGCATATTTATATAAAGAGAGCTGAAGATAGGACATTATTGAGTAACTTTTAAAGGATCCGTTACTAGGAGTTTTTCTGAAATTTGCGAGGATGGAGATTGAGAAAACACGGTGAAATGTTTTGGAATGCTTAACCTTACTGTTACCGTTACAGCCTATTAAAGTCCACTGCTGAACATAGGCCTCCCCATAGATTGCCTCAAATGAGGGATATTTGCCATAGTTGCCACGCTTGGCAAGCGGATTGGCAACTGCAGGCTTTTTATATTTTTAGTCGTTACGATACCCACGGGATGATATGGGGTAGTGGAATTTCTTACACCGAATCTACACGGTCTATGCATAACTTATTGTTTGAAAAAGATCGAAGTAACTTTTCTTTGGATACGACATAATATATTGGATTCTTCCTTGAGATATGAGAGATATATGGTAAAAGGAGTTGGATCAGATTACTTTTTATTTTTTTTTATAGAATAAAGGTGTCAAACGAGCTCACAGTCCACCTGATGGTAAGTGGATACTGTGATCCATAGACATCTACATCTATCCTCAATTAGGATCATAATGCAGATGCGTTGTCACCCTTGAGTACTGAGATGGAATGCCTCGTTTGCAGTAAAAAGGGTCTCCAGTACTCTACACTCACCATACGAAACACAGCAGCAGTAAGCTGCTATTTTACGCTAGTATTATGTGAGAGCGTGGTCTTTCCCGGTGGAGCCGGCCCATTTGTGCTACAACTATAATATAGAAACAGTATGGCTGTACCATGCATTAGAAAGAGACCGAGTAGAGTTCTGGATTAACGCCATTAACCAAATCTGGTTAAAATCAATCTTACCAGCCTCGAATACAGGCGCAAAGTAGCCAGCCTTTCGGTTTCCTACAGAATGCATTTTGGAGAGTGTGCGCAGGAATTGCATAATTTAATTCTTCCCTTTCCCTTCCACCATGGGACAATCGGTTTGCTACTTCGTTCGTCATGCGTACAGCAAAGGAGTGGAATAAGTTGCCGGCATCTGTCTTTCCATCCAATTACAATGTGGGTTTCTTCAAGGCAAGAGTGAATAGGCTTTTGTTAAGTCAGTGCGCTTCACCATTTTAGGCTACATCACCACTTACCATCAGCGGGGATCTTAGTCAAGCGCTGGCTTAGAATAGTAAAAAAAAATAAGAAGTCCATTTCAGCTGCGGATTTCCATTTTTTAATAGGATAGGGTGACAAACGAGTACACAGTCCATCTGATGGTAAGTGGTTGCTGTGCCTCATAGACATCTACATCTATTCTCTATATAGAATCAAAATGCAAATGCGTTGTCACCCATGAGGACTAAGATGGAATGCCTCTTTTCCAATAAAAAGAGTCTAGATTCTCTGCTATTTTACGCTGGTATTCTATTCCTACACTATTATGTAGCCAAAGGTTGTAAAACACACACTTAACTAAACCTGATTTACTTTTGCCTTGTAAACACCCAAATAGTTACTGTACGCATAATTTAAAATGAAGCAAACCGCCTGGTGCGCATGAAAATTAAAATCATATTTTCATAAACAAGTTATCAAGGAGGGGTTTCATTTAATAAGATAGGTCTGGGTAGATACTTAAGAAGCTAGGTCGGGAGAGACTCATTTACATAATCAATACTGGCTAACAAAAGCATCTGAAACAGCAATATTTTCGAAGGTAGAAACCTTTTTTTTTTTAAATAAATATAGTTGACAGACGAACACACAGTCCATCTGATGGTAAATGGATGCTTGTTGCCCATAGACACCTATAATTTTTGATTAAGATTTTATTAAAATAAATAAAGAGAAAAAAGCCCTGAGGTCTAAGATGGAATGCCCTGCTTCCGGTGAAAGGAGTTTCCGGTCAAATTCGTAGTTTTTTTAATATAACATTTTATAGTATAGAATTATTTTACGGTAATAATTGTTTTCATTTCATTCTTAAGTTCTTGAACAAGTTTATCCACATATTCTTTATTTACAGCCTCATCGTCTTTTTCAGGAGATTGCAGTCCTTTTAATCTTGTTGATTTCAAATCAAAGTCACCTACGTCTGTTCTTACTAAAGTATCATTGAGAATATCAGTGCATTTAGATAGTCGCAAACGCTTATGAACGTGATGACCAAATTTGTCTATATTGCCGTCTTGTCGGCTTCTGTAATGAAATGGTACTGCGTAATATGTTATGGAGATAAATTGATATTTCCAATTTAATAACATTAACTATTTTCCTACTATTATGTAAAATACTAGGAATTCAATAAAATTTATAGCAACACGTAAAAGTTAAAAATTAAAAGAAAATACTATATAACTTGCGATACGACAGTTTCATCGTTTGCCCACTCTGACGTACGTCTTGACCCAAGTTGACTGATTGAGGTTGATTCAAGTTAAGATGACAGGCACGTTAGGGGGCATCGTGGTCAACTATAAAAGCTGTTGAATTTCCCTAGGGCTAACAGTTTAATATTTTTTCCATTACTTGTAGAATGTCATTGTAACTTTAGTAAGCACTGATTGTGATGTGGCTATTATATCTTAAATGTTGGATTCAAACCCAAGACCCTCGAGCTAAAGTCAGTCATAGCGACAGTTGGTTTAAATATTATAAAACAAAGTGGTATCATACTGAATGGCTATATATATATAAGAGATTTCCACCTATGTACTGACTCATCACAATATCTCTGGAACCATAAGGCCTAGAGAATTGAGAATTGGTAGGAATATTCCTTTCACCGATAGAGATATTAGGATTTTACGGAATTTCACCCGCATACGGGGTTGCGGGGCGTTAATTTAAAAAAATCACATTTTCAATAAAACTATTTTTACGGATTTCATCGCGTTTAATTTTACTAATTTTGATTCCCGACGTTTCGGGTGCTTTACAGCAGCCATGGTCACGGGGGGGACTGAGGTGTTTGACGTCCTAATGTCATAGTTAGCCCGGCTACCTTCAATTTTTTGAATATTAATTTTTGGTCCGATCTAAAAAAAAAAAAATTAAAAAAAAAAATATATTCAAAAACTGAAGGTAGCCGGGCTAACTATGACATTAGGACGTCAACACCTCAGTCCGCCGTGACCATGGTGCTGTAAAGCACCCGAAACGTCGGGAATCAAAATTAGTAAAATTAAACGTGATAAAATCCGTAAAAATAGTTTAATTCAATGTGTAGTGTTCGCGTAAATATAAGAAACCATTATCACATTTTCAAACTATAACCCTTACAAGTATAAAACTTGACCAGAATATTCTTTCAGGCATGTTAAAAATTACCAAGAACGGATTTTATGTAATTCCATCCACAAAGGGATGCCAAAAAAAAATCAATTGCTGTCTGTTAGTCTCGATAAAACTCAAAAACTGCTCAACTGATTTTGATGAAATTTTTTGTGTGTATTTCAATGGGTTCCTAGATGGTTTAGATTCACAATTGGACCCGGTAGGTGGAGCTGTTGTTGAGATCCAGAAATACCCGTGCGAAGCCGGGGCGTTTAATATATAACTTAAGTTTCTTATTTAGCTGTATTTGTTTCTTTTACGACATTTTTATTATTTATATAAATTAAGGTTAAAATTATAGGACGTAATAATATGTTTTTAGGGATGACCAAATAAATATCTTTTATTAAAGTTTTTTTTCAACTCCTTTCATTAATGACAATTTTAATGGAAGGGCGCAATCATTTCATATTTAATTTCGGACTTCTGTCCCCGGCTTTGAATAGAACTTTTCAGTGGCCATGACATTGCTTTGACATCGTAACCTTTGAGACGGCGCGTCGCGTCGTCGAAAGCCACTTGATTTATTTCAATATATTTTTATAGCATTATAGTGAAAAATAAACCAACTGTACAACTGATGGCAAGTGCCCACTGTAACCCATCGTTACCTTGAACCAATTTTATATAAAGAAGGCAGCAGGGTGTTGTCATTTTAAACTGGAATAAGATTAAATGTATCGCTAAATATTGAAACAAAAATCTAAGTTTTAGTACTTAAACCAAAAATATTGAAAGAAAAGTAGAAACTTTTTATTGAATATAGATTATAAATAATACTTATTGAAAGTCACTCTAATGTTTATTTTATCACTGGTTCGGAAAATACCTCTGTCCTGTGAAGAACCAGCAAGAAACCGAGCGGGACATTTCTTTTATGAAAAAAAAGAACAGTTTACAATCATTAAAGTTAATCAATAATTAACAAACAAAACAAATTAGAAATAGCTTGATAGCTATCACCTCATTCCCAGGGGTTATTAAAGTTAAAAGTTTCTCATTTCTGAGAGGGTAACCCTCTCAGGGTTATTATCATTATAAATTAAAATTTAACTTTTAACACACATTCTTAAATTAAATTAAACCTTATTATCATTCTTAAATTCCTTAATATTATGCTAACCCTTTTTAGTGTTCCGTATCCAAAGGGTAACCAACGGGACCCTATTACTAAGCCTCCACTGTCCGTCCGTCTGTAAGTATGGCGAAAGTCAGATTTTGTATATTTTCTGGGATTTGGTTGTAATTAATGAACATTATGGTTTCTTATATTTACGCGAACACTACATTGAATAAAACTATTTTTACGGATGCCTCGCACTTTTTATTTGATTCCAGCCTAGCACTCCATGGTCACGGGACTGATTTAATAGTTTGAAGCACCTCAGTTTTTGAATAAAAACCAAAAATTAATATTCAAAAACTGAAGGTAGCCGGGCTAACTATGACATTAGGACGTCAAACACCTCAGTCCCCAGACCATGTGTTGTAAAGCACTGAAACGTCGAATCAAAATTAGTAAAATTAAACGCGATAAAATCCGTAAAATAGTTTTATTCAATTAATGAACATTACCATTTGTAGTTGGCTTAAAAAAAATTATCTCCTTTAGAAAATAAAAAAAACGATTTGACTCCTCAGCCTATTATAAAAAAAAATTACTTTAAAAAAAGGTTAAAAAGAGTTATTTAATGAATCAAAATCTGCTTGGGCCGGATGTGTGTGATAGTCTTTTACTGCTCCCGTTGTCTCAGATTATCGCAATATTTTTTATATAAGACTAAAGTGACAACAGAACTTACAGTTCACCTCACGGTAAGTGGCTACAGTAGTCCATGCAGTTGCAGCTGACTTAAAACAAAGAAGACTTCAGATCCATTGTCACCTCTGAAGACTAAAATGGATGCCTCACAGCCTTTGATTGTACTGGCTCTCTATACCTTTTAGATTATAACAGCAGTCGCGCTGTGTTATAATCTAAAGGTCACTACTACCCAGATGAACCCCTAAGCATAAACTTCTTCCTTCCTCTATCTTTCTTTTCATTGTACGCAGTTTGTTTGATTGATTTTATTACGTTTTCATTTATGTATATCATTTATATAATAATTGTAAGCCCATTATTGTGGGTGTGTGTGGTGTAAAATATATTTTCCTTCCTCAGAAAAAAATAAGAGATGTATAAACACTTTATCAGACCCAAACGCTTTTACGTTTAATATTAAAATAAATAAGCCAAACTGTTCGTGCTGCGAAATATGGTTGCTATTTAGTTCCAACGTTAAATATTGCGCAAGTTATGGTCCAATTATTTCCGAAATAGTCGATTGTAATCTCGTAATAGACGGCAGGCCTGAATGTTGCTGGCTTTGTAGCAGTGTTTATTTGTTTTTGTATATTATTATTATATAAAATATATACAAAATATATTTTTACCTATAAAATGTAGTTTTATATAGTCTACGTTCCTATACTATTTTAAACATGGTTCTGAAAAAACAAGCAGCGACCTCTATCAGCCAAATGGGAAAGTACTGCGTTCAACTAACGTCATACCACCACATACATACATACATAAACACTCACGCCTGTCACCCAGAGGGGTAGGCAGAGACTACGGACTTCCATTTGGCACGATCCTGACACACTTCTCTCTCCTCCTTTACATCCATATATCTACGCATACACGCTCGTCGGTTAAGGGTACTCCTAATCTGGCCCATTTTCAATATATCGCCAATTTGGTCGATAAACCTTCGTCTAGGGCGTCCCTTCCCGACTCTTCCGTTCACTTCTGCAACATAAATTTGCTTTGTCACTCTTTCCTCGTTCATTCTTTCTACATGACCAAACCACCGAAGCATTCCTTTTACTTTCTTCTCTTTCAAAAACCATCACTTTCGTCTTACTTGCGTTCACTTTCATACCCCTTTCTTTTAATGACCAGTTCATTAAAGTAACCATCATTTGCAACTCGGCCGCCGACGATGCAAATATGACTTGATCATCGGCGTACAAAAGGCATTTGACGGTTAACTCACACATTCTCAACCCACATTCTTCAACTTTCAAAGTTTGCAAACAACTGTCCATAAATAGGTTAAACAGCCACGGGGAAGCTACACAGCCCTGTCTGACACCTTTTTGGATGCCAAACCAGTCCGAGTAGACTCCGTTGATCCTGACACAAGCACTGGAGTCCCTATAAAGAGACCTTAATGCCTGTATCAAACCAGCGCTCAACCCAAATGAGTTCAGTGTTTGCAATATCACATTCCTGTCCACTCTGTCATAAGCCTTTTCCAAGTCCATGAACGCACAAAAAACTTTCTGGTTTTTGGCCAAAAACTTCTCCGCAATCATGCGCATGGAAAAATTGGTCCGTACCCCATCCTTTCTAAATCCAGCTTGCACATCCCAAATTTTTCCATCAGTTTCTTCCATAACTCTTTCAATTAACACCTTAGCATACAGTTTACCCACAATGCTAAGCAAGCTAATCTACGGTAGTTTTACAGTCCTGCTGTGACCCTTTTCCTTATATATTGGGACTATAACGGCTTTGCACCAGTCTTCCGGTACCCGCTTCAGTTCCTAACATATATTAAACAAGGTGTACAGCAGGCCTGCCATCACTCCCTCTCCAGCCCTTAGCATTCCGAGTGATACTCTATCATATCCGGCTGCCTTACCTGCTTTTATGCTTTTCATTGCTTTCATTATTTCATCTAAACTTATCTCCCTACCTCTCTTCACTTCTTTCGGAATTTCTATTTCACTTAATTCAGACGACTCTTCACTCATAAACACGCTTTCAAAGTATTCCTTCCATCTCTTTAAATTAGAGACTTCTTTATTCAGCATACAGCCATTCTCGTCTCGTATAGCATTCATTCTAGGCTGTATTGAATTTCCCCTGGCAGTTCTTACTAGTTTCCAGAACATTTTAATATTTGCCTGGAAGTTATCAGATATCCTTCTATCATTCATATCCGTTCTTTCTTGCTTTTTCCTTTCAACAACTTCTTTTACTCTCTTATTTATACGTCTAAAGTCTGCCTTTTTTCTTTCAATCTCATCAATCATACCGCTAGAATTACCAGCTTTGGTTGCTAGTAAATCTAGCCATGCTCTCTTCTTTGCTTCAACTTCCATCCCACCACAACGTATTATTTTTCCTTTCATTCGTTCTCTTAGTTACACCACATACTTCGGTGGCTGCATCCACCAAACCTTTCTTGACATTATACCACACAGTCTCCAAGCCTAAATCGTTCTTACACAATTCATCCATACCACTTATATTTTCTCTCAGTCTACATTTGAACTTCTCTTTCACACCTTCATCTTGTAACCTCTCTATTCTTATACGCTGTAACGCAGTGATAGACACAGATGTCCGTTGCCCCCAACGCTTGAATAGACCATTAATTCGGCATAAGACCAAGTAATAATCCGTCTCTACGTTGGACGCCCGGTAAACCCTTGTATCTACCACTGCGCTCCTCATTCTTTCATCCACAATTATGAAATCTATCATGCTTCTATCATCACCTCTTTCCCATGTACGAGGATACATGTGGATCCTCTTATGGCGAAAGAAAGTGTTCGTCACAAAAAGATTCTTTTCCACACATACGGTGAGGAGGTCTTCACCATTCTCATTTATAATTTCATCGCCAAACGTTCCTAATATCCTTTCATAACCAGACCTCTTCACCCCAACCCTTCCATTAAAATCTCCTAACATAATAATATTTTCATTTACCTTACATTTCATCAACACCATCCTTACCATGAACTAAAACTGCTCTCGGATATAAGTGGGCTTAGACATATCTGGGGCGTACAACTAGAACTAGAAGTTGTATACAATAGAAATATACAACTAGAATTAGGGTCACAGCAGGACTGTAAAAACTACCGTGGCATTAGCTTGCTTAGCATTGTGGGTAAACTGTATGCTAAGGTGTTAATTGAAAGAGTTATGGAAGAAACTGATGGAAAAATTTGGGATGTGCAAGCTGGATTTAGAAAGGGATGGGGTGTACGGACCAAGGCTTTTCCATGCGCATGATTGCGGAAAGTTATTTGGCCAAAACCAGAAAGTTTTTGTGCGTTCATGGACTTGGAAAAGGCCTATGACAGAGTGGACAGGAATGTGTTATGGCAAACACTGAACTAATTTGGGTTGAGCGCTGGTTTGATACAGGCATTAAGGTCTCTTTATAGGGACTCCAGTGCTTGTGTCAGGATCAACAGGGTCTACTCGGACTGGTTTGGCATCCAAAAGGTGTCAGACAGGGCTGTGTAGCTTCCCGTGGCAGTTTAACCTATTTATGGACAGTTGTTTGCAAACTTTGAAAGTTGAAGAATGTGGGTTGAGAATGTGTGAGTTAACCGTCAAATGCCTTTTGTACGCCGATGATCAAGTCATATTTGCATCGTCGGCGGCCGAGTTGCAAATGATGGTTACTTTAATGAACTGGTCATTAAAAGAAAGGGGTATGAAAGTGAACGCAAGTAAGACGAAAGTGATGGTTTTTGAAAGAGAAGAAAGTAAAAGGAATGCTTCGGTGGTTTGGTCATGTAGAAAGAATGAACGAGGAAAGAAATTACTGAATTTATAGATTTTTCTTACAGAAAGAACAACCCCAGAAAATGTGATTTATTTCTTCCTTGTTTCTTGTTTCTTTTTGCTTTATTAAAGTTTGCAATATACTTAAATTTACAACTAAATCATTTAAAAACAGTCAAGTTACATGGATGATAAAACTAAGACACGGAACAATTAATATTTACACAATAAAATTGTGGGCTACTTTCCTACATTATACACACACGCATATACCTACACAGATACACACGTACATACTTTCTCACACTCAACATATACATTACTTTTACACGCCACTATATATGTACTCTCAACACAATGCACGTAGCAACAGCCGGGCGTTGAACGCGCCGCCCGGAATTCCGTTAGCCCAGCTGGCAAAAGGATTGCCAGCGTCCGCGCACCGCGCTCACCAGTCACCAGTCGATCTACCGATACGACGCGGAATGCACTTTGCTCGCTATCGCTAATTCTTTGTTCTCGCCTTAGACTTTTAATTATTATGATTAATATTTATTGTGCTTTTCTAGACTGCATTTTTATTACAAACTCTTTTATCTTGGCTTGTGCATCTTCTGCTTGTTTGTGATAAATTAAACATTTTTAACTGTCAGTGTTGTGGATTTATTTATATAGACTATTAATCTCGCTAAAAATATTTATTTTGCCGAGATAATGGTTCATAGCTATACAAAACCCAATGATTGGCACTTAAGTCGTTTTTAAAAATCCTGTATGAATAGACCAAAGTTATTCATATTCACAATATAATATTTTTTTTATAGTATTATGTTGATTTAGTATCAAAAAAAGGAAATTCACAAAATATTGGCGCTGTGGTCAAGTTGTTAATACATTTATGTTTACACTGTAAAAAATCCGAAGTGAATTCAGAGTGAAACTTTTGCGCCACCTACTGGATAGAGCAGAACAACACCTGTCGGGCCGGCTAGTTGACTATAATATATAATATACAGTTGAATAATTTTAATTTTAATAAATCGATATTTTAAAATATGTTTAAAAACAATTACGACAGGAGTTTACATGGACGGTTGGTCCGGCGCGACGGTATGCTCGTGGCTAGTCTCGTCTGGCAGGCTTTTTCTAATCGTGACTTTGTTGTTTAGAGGTTTTTTTTACAATAAAGATGAAAAACGAGCATAAATCAAAATCTGAACGAATCAAAATTAAAATGTAGATGCGTTGTCGCCACTGAGGACTAATGGAATGCCTCGTTCTCTACACTCACCATACACAACGCAGCAGCATTAAGCTGCTATTTTATGCTGATATTCTGTGAGAGCTGCTATTACTGGGCATTTTCTTCCATGTTTAAATACTTTATTATCAGTAGATTAAAAAAAAACTTTTGTCGCATGTTAATCTGGGACTTATAGGTCCCATGTTTTTGTGAAACTCATAACATAAGCCGCTGGTATATATGCGGAGACTTCAACGATGTGACGTCACTGTAACAAATTGCTGGCTAGCAAGAACACATTTTACTGATCCTATATTCTCTAAGGATTAAGCTGAACGAACAGCTGCTGTTCAAATGTTAACGATGCACGTGACGAAGAGTCATAAAAAAATGCTCCTGTGGAAAAAGTCTTTAATTTTTCCTATACAGAAGCCTTAATGCCATGTTAGTTTAGGACTTACAAATTACACCAGCATTTGTGTTGCCATCCAGTATTTATATAACCTCTTGTCAGCCTTCAGGTCGCTTCGGCCATGACCTTTGTTTACGTTGTTAGAAAACTCTTTACTAGCGGCCTATTAATTGAATCAGCATGTTTCCGTAATGAAAGTTGAAATTGGTTTTATTAATTGGGTTCAATGGATGTTATTAATTAAGAATTTAGTTGTTTTTAAGGTGTAATGACCTCTGTGAATTTTGTAGACGCTTGTATATTAGGGGTACAAATGGTAATATTTCAATTATTCCCCAAGTTTCAAATCCACCTGCATGCGGTCCACTCTATTGATGATAGACGAGTTTCTAACGTGCGCGCATACCCTAAAGTCTAAACGATCATTTACTGGTCTGTCCGACATTGAGAAAAGTGGCAACGAACGAAAAATTGAAGTCAACTGACAAATTTGAAAATACTTTTGTAGTTTAACTATGTAGATTAGTGGACTTAAAATGACTGAGAAGAAGACGTTATTCAACTACGAATTAAATATCTACTGAGTTTAAAAGTCTACCTGGCAAACGTTCAAGTTAGATATTATGGTCTATAATAAGGTCGCCAACACACTGTTATATATATGGAGTACGGGTATGGAGTGGAGACCGCGTCTAGGCAAACGTACTAGTATTATGGGACGCCCCCTGACCAGATGGAGCGACGATCTGCGCAAGGTGGCTGGTAGGAAGTGGATGCGTGTAGCCGAAGATTGGGCTAAGTGCGCGCCTTGGGAGAGTCCTTTGTCCAGCGGTGGACTAGCGCAGGCTGATGATGATGATGATGAATATATAAAGTTAGATATTCTTTTTTCTAGCTAACTAACTAGGTGGTAGGACCTAGGAGCCTTTTCTACCTAGGAGTTCGTCTGGATAGGTACTAACTCTTTCCTATTTCTGCTGCCAAAAAGCAATGCTAGTACTCCTGTGTTCCGGTCTGAAGGGTATAGAAATACAGTACAATTACAGGCTGTGTGGCATTCCATTCCTCAGAGGTGAGAACCTCTGAGGGCTAAGATGGAATACTTTGTTTGCTGTTGGATGAATGTATCCATGGTCTGCGATAGCCAATTACCATCAGGTGAACTCTAAGTTCGTTTGTTTTATAATAATAAAAAAAAAACTACTATTTACTAAGAGTTACCAAAGCTACCGCTAAAATCTGTATTATAGTTTTATTTATATTATATTTATATCTCACGAATAATCGTTGAAATCACATACCACGTAACATTTTGACTTAATTGTCCCTTCTAAGCATTAACATGTAAATTGTTATTATTATTCCAATCAAAGCTACCGTAAAGCGGTCCAAACCAACCACATCGCACACTACTCTTGACGGTAACTAAATATCTCTGTTTAATCTTGTGTATCTTGTATCTATAGCTTATTAATTAGACGGGATTTATTACCATATAAGTGTGTGTTTTTAGTAAATACTAGATGTGAGAGTACTAATGTGTTTTCCCGTAACATATGTAGGAAATCTATTGCCCTAAAAACGTTTTTTCATTTGCCGACATGATAGCGATATATCGTGACCGATGCAGGCTCACCGATATAAAACAAAATATTATGTCTTTCCTAGTTTGAAGGGCACTTCCCGCCCTCCTCCAATTGCGTGCACTATCCCCGTCACCACTACTCTCAATACTACACTAGGTAAGACACACCACCGACGATAATACGACACGTGTTCTGCCTCTAAACGAGGAATCATCAGGTGATTGACCCGAACGCTCTTCGAGATTACGACACATCTTCTCGTCAGGTATACCTCAAAACCTAAAGAAAATATTATACAACTAGTGCGTTTTACCAGTGATGACTTATGGATCTGAGACGTGGTCCTTCACTGCTGGCCGTATGAGGAAGCTCAAGGCTGCTCAGCGAGCTATGGAGAGGGCTATGCTCGGGGTTTCCCTGCGTGATAAACTTAGAAATAAGGATATCCGCAGTAGAACCAGAGTAACAGACACAACCCAACGAATTAGTAAGCTGAAGTGGCAATGGACCCACCATATAGCTCGAAGAACCGACAACCGATGAGGAAGCAAGGTTCTCGAATGGCAGTCTCGCACCGTTAGGCGAAGTGTGGGGCGCCCTCCCCCTCTATATGGAGTGACGACCTGATAAGACATGCAGGAAGTCGATGGATGCAGGTGGCTTAGGACCGTGCTTTGTGGCTTTCTTTGGGGGAGGCCTATGTTCAGCAGTGGACTTGTGAAGGGCTGTATTGTATATAATAACGATGAACGACTGTTTATAATTAAACTATGTTTAAAATTAATAAAGTATAAATAATTTATGGTTTGCTGTTTATTTATAACACACGTGTGAACATCGAAAATTGTGTTGTAGCACTGTGATCTTCTGCTAGCTCCTCAAATAGTCTTCAGAATAGAATGGAATATTCTTCATTCAGCTTAGAAAACCAGTATTACCTATACCTTGAACGTGTTTTGCTTTAATTGTGGGATCTAACTAAAAGTGTTTAACAATTTTTCTTTTCCATGACGTAAGCTAAGGCAAGATATCTCCACATAGTATAAAACAAAGTCGCTTCCCATCGTCTCTACGCTTAGATCTTTGAACTACGCAACGGATTTTGATGCGGTTGTCATCAATAGACAGATTGATTTATATATATAATGCATCCATAAATTATAGTGGAGAAATTATTTTGTCCGTATGTAGGTATGTGACTGAACTCCTCCTAAACGGCTGCACCGATTTTGATGAAATTGTGTGTGTGATTAAGTTGATTCAAGAATGGTCTAGATTCACAATTGGACATGGCAGGTAGTGCTGTTGTCAAAGACATTTAAGTAGTTAGTATACCTATATATTTAAATCTATTTGGGTGTTGTCGAGATCCAGAAATCAACCGTGCGAAGCCGGGGCGGATCGCTAGTATTAAATATAAATGACTGTCTCTCATATTGAATAAATAAAATATGAAAATATAGTTTAGACATGAAAGATAAGATAATATCGGTGTCGGTGAGGTATGAAAGTCGATGGATATAAGAGTAAAGTATACATGAATAGACTGCGTTAGGGATAATATGCATAAGAAATGAGTGAGTGGGAAGATAACGGAAAATAGAGAGAATTTTTTTTTAATGGAATTTTTTAATGGGTCGGCTCGAACAGGGAAGGAGCACTCTCACATAATAATACCCGCGTAAAACGGCTGCTTAATGCTGCTGTGTTTCGTATAGTGAGTGTATAATACCGAAACTAAGACTCACCTTAGTCCTCAGGGGTGACCACGTATCTGAATTTTGATTTTTAATCGAGGATAGATGTCTATAGCCCACAGCATTCTTTCACCATCAGGTGAACTGTGCGCTCGTTTCACATAATCTATGAAAAAAAATATGAAAGAGATAGACATGATATACTGACCTCAAATAACTTGGGGTAAGGGTAGGAAGAAGTAAAAGTAGAAGGTCAATGACCATATATCATTATCGGTTCGTGCCGGGTACTTGTTGTTTGGTCGAAGTATTTTATATCGATTTTTATTACGCCGTCTACGTTTCGTCGAAGTAATGTTTGGCAAAGCAATGTTTTCTTGTTTGGCTATTTGGGTTTGATTATTTGGGCAAACAATTATTTACGAATTTCCTTTTAGTCAAATACTAATTTGGTAATTGTTTCAATTGGCCACACACCGATTGCATGCGTTTTTATTTCTTTGACAAACCATTTAAATTGGGTACATCTCATTTGTACGCAATACATTATGCATATTTTCATTTCAGTATCGCTCACTGCGTATAAGTGATATGAGAAAACAAACTGATCATTTTTATTTGATGTTCGATTTATTTAATCTAAAATTAAAATTGTCGCTTAACCTCTCACAACACAAATATAATATTTACAAAATGTAATGTATGTTCATAAAACAAAAGAAGTTTTAAAAAAAAAGTGATATACGTTCTGTAAACACTAGGAACAAACACAAGCTTGTGATACCAGTTTTTCGACTCTATAGAGCACTCATTTATTTATGGGGCAAAGTCTCAGAAAATATACAAAGTCTCTCTATTACCAAGTTTAAATATTTTATGAAACAAAAACTGCATAAAAAGCGTTATTATAATAAAGTGAGACCTGGATAACTGGGACCTTAAGGGACCTGCAAATTTGTCTCACTTAAAGATGTATTCCACTTACACAGGTATAAATAAATATTTGTTTCATTTACAGAGGGTTCCATTAATAGAGGTGAGAATAGAGGTTACATATAAATGAATACATGGTTGATAATAACCCCTGGGAATGACGTTGTCTCTTCCAAGCTGTTTCTAAAATAAATTGTGTAAATAGTTTGTACAAACTTTCTTATTGTATAATTTACTTTGAAAAAAAGTCCCGCTGGGTTTCTTGCTGGTTCTTCCCAGGACAGAGATTCCGAACCAGTGGTAAATAAAAATGACTTTCAATAAGAATTACGTGCAATCCATATTGAATAAAAAAATATCTATTCTATTCTGTGTTCCAGTGTGAAGAGTAAGAGATCCAATATAATTGCAGTTTGGAAAGTATTTCGTATGTTCATTTTTGATAATATTGTGGTGGTTCCAGATGTCCGTGGACTCTAATAGCCACTTATTATCGGAGGATTAAGATAATATTGCTATCCCTTTGCGAACACGCCGCGTGCCGTTGATTAAGCACAAATTATATTATTTAGCGTGAGCTGTTTTACATAATTGAAATATTGATTATTGTATATCGTGATAGTAAAAGTATAAGAATGAGAAGCTTTAAAAATTTTTTTTTTTTTTTTTACCTTTTGTAGTGGATTAAGGAATACAAGCCAAAGTAACAACTGGAATGTCGTCTTAGAATTTATATTAAAAACTTCATCTTTTCTTTCTCTCACTCTAAGGGGTGAAATGTTTTCTCCAAATTTATATGCGACCAACGCTGAAGTACAGCTAATTCAATAAAAAAAAAGTTACTAAAGCCGCTTCACGATTGACGAAGATGATGCGTAACAGTAGAACCAAACAGTTTACTTCCTATTCATTATGCGTACATCAAGGGAGTGGAATAATTAACCGGCTTCTCTTTTCGTCCGAAACAATCTGGGGTCTGGGCATCTTTAAGGCTAGGTGAATAGACTTATGTTACGCTTAGACAGTGCGATTTACCACCTAGGACTTAATCACCACTTACCAATAGGTGGGATTGTGATCATACACTGGCTTATAATAATTAAATAAAAATAAACATTCAAATTGAGAAGCTTCTCCTTTCTTTAAGTCGGCTAATTAACAAACGAATAAAAAACAAGATTCTTTAGTCGGTCCATTACCTCTAAATATTATCGTTAAATTATAAAACTTTGCAAATGGATTACTTAAGCAGTTTTATTACTCAATAAATTAAGTTTATACTCGGTACGAAGTTTCAAGATGATTTGAGCCAATAAACCTGCAACTCAAAGGAGGAAATGAGTATATCTTAGTTTGAGAAGTTTTATTGCTTTTTCTCCACAAGATTTTAACTTTTTTTCATTTCTCTTTATTTTGGCACAAACCGTCATTAATAAAAAAATATTATAGAATAAGTATTAAAAAAAAATACCACGGTCCACCTGATGGTACGTGGATGCTGTAGCCCATAGATATCTGCATTTATCCTCAATTAAGAGTCAAAATGCAGATGCGTTATCACCCCTGAAGACTGAGATGGCATGCCTAGTTTCCAGTAAAATGGGTCTCCGGTTCTCTACACTCACCATACGAAACACAGCAGCATTAAGCTGTTATTTTACGCTGGTATTTTGTGAGAGCATGGTCCTACGCCGGTTGAGCCAAACCATTCATGCTACAACTACAATATAGCTGCAGCGTGGCTCTACCACGTAAACGTACCAAATATTTTTTCCATATAATTTTTTTTAGTCAGTAATATTTTATTTATTTTTTATTCCTTCATTAATTTATTCCCAACAGCTTATCAAAAGTGCACGGCCAGGCCTTTTTGCCATAGTTGCAATGCTCGCAGGTGGTCTTGTTTTTTATTATTTGTGTTTTTTTTGCCTCTTACGACATCCATGGATTGAAGTCTATATAAGTATATTTATAAATATGATAAAATAATAGGACTGAATGTCAATGACAGGGTAAGAATTTGTGTGATAAGAGAAAAATGAAGTTTGCAAGATGATGTTATGATCAGAATTAACAAAGGAATGCTTCGGTGGTTTGGACATGTAAAAAGAATATATGCATATAGAGCGAAAAGGCAAAATTAAGCTGCAGAAGTGAATGTAAAAGTCGGCAAGGGACGCCCGCGTCGGAAGTTTATCGAACAAATTGGCGGTACATTGAAGATGGGCCAAATTAAGCGTAACCTTAACTGACGAGCATGTCTGCGTAGGTATATGGATGTAAAGGAGACGAAAGAGGTGTATCAGGATCATGCCAAATGGAAGTCTGTAGTCTCTGCCTGCCCCTCTGGTAACAGGCGTGACTTTATGTGTTTTGTATTTATATTATAATTCTCGACGCTATAGGTCTGTAAATGTGTATTTCATTGTATTTTGTATCTGTTATATTTGAATTAACTGATTGTTGCCAAATTAAAGAGTAAAAAAATTGATTCTCTTACGCATTTTCTACCGACTTCAAAAAGGAGAGTTTTTTTTATGTGTGTTACCTCATAACTTTATTCTTTTTTTATTTGAAAGCTAGTGCTTTTCATGTGGTCTCATATTTGATCAAGGTCTGACCAATAGTTTTTGAGTTATTCTTAATAATTTATATTGAAGTCGGTTGTACAAATTTTTTAATTTTAAATTATATTATAATCACTATACCTTAACACCTTACTTTTATAATAAAGTTACAGCAGATTTTAAAGAGATTTTTGAGAGGGTTTTGCGAAGGTAGCGCGAATGGGTCGGATTGACCGAGGAAGGACCACGCTCTCACAGCATACCGGCGTAAAATAGCAGCCTAATGCTACTGTGTTTCTTATGGTGAGTGTAGAGAACCGGAGAATCTTTTTACTGAAAACGAGGCATTCCATCTTAGTCCACAGAGGTGACAACGCATCCGCATTTTGATTCTTAATCAAGGATAAATGTAGATGTCAGTCTATGGGACACAGCATCTACTTACCATCAGGTGGTCTGTGTGTCATTTTGTCAACTTTTGAGAAGATGAACTAACAGAAACAACAGTGGTTGCAGGCGATGGCACAAGAGCTACAGTCATTCAACGACAACCATGCGTGGGAGATTTCGATGCTCCAGTTAGTGCTAGTGTGGTGCAGTGCAACTGGGTCTTAAAAAAGAAAATTGATTGTGACAATAAAGTGAGACATTGTGCTAGACTGGTTACAAAAGGCTTCACGCAGAAGTCTGGTGTGGACTATCAGGAAACTTTTTCACCTGTGGTCTGGCACTAAACCTTGTGGTTACTGTTTGCTTTGAGTGTGCAATTTGATATGGATGTTACTCACGTAGACGTCACAACAGCCTTTTTTATGGTTATTTAAAAGAAAGCCTTTTCTTTGGTTCTTCATGGTTTATCTGAGGAACATTACTTGTTTCTTTCGTGTCACTCTCTTTTTCTTCTTGCTCTTTCCTGTCACTCTCTTTTTCTACATTAGGTACTTCTTCTTTATTTAAAAAATCATCTAGGCTTTCCAAGTATTCACACTCGCTGGAACTCAACTGATCATGCGAAGGTCTTCACCGTAGATTCCTGAAGCAATTCCCCCACTGAATCTGTGGTCTCTACTGGAACAGTTACAGTTTCTATACTTCTTGGCTTTTCCATAATCACAACATCTCTACTCGTAGTTAAATTCCTTTTAACTGGATCATAAATTTTGTAACCTTTGCAATTCGCAAGTTTTTTATTTCTGAAAATTCTCTGCCATAGATTTGAATTCTTTGAAATAATTTAATAATTCACTCTTAGTCTTCAGGAAGTAAATAAATGTCATCCTGGTGTAATCATCAATGAATATTAAGAAATATCGTGCACTGCCTATTGACATAGTCTCCATGGGTCCGCAGATATCTGAATGAATTACCTGAAGACTCTGTGGCACGTGATCCGTGATTACTGAATGGAAATCTTGATTGCTTACCTTCGCAGCATATTTGACAGCTGGATTGTATTTGGATTATGAGGATTTGGATTGGATTTGCTTATTATGAACACATCAGCATAATCAAGTCCCTCTACCAATCCTCACTTCTTCGTTTTGTTCATACCCGTGCTATTAATTTGACCAAGCCGTCTGTGCCATGTATCTCCACTGACTGTCAATAAAAAATTATGTGTTTGTACTCTTAACTTATATACTCCATCAACCAGGTCAGCTATTGCAACTAATTCGTCCAATTTGTTTCTTATGAGACACTTATTGTGCTCAAATACGATGCTGTTCTCATTTTTAATTAGTTCACTCACCGACAAGAGGTTAGACGTGAGACTTGGTACACACAACGAATTCTGCACAGAGATGTTGTAATTGTAGCTCGTCGTTATTTCTTTGTCTCCTGAACATAAAACGGGAACTTTCGCCTTATTGGCGACAATGATTTCTGGTAAACTTGATGAGTATTTAGGATTTATCAACCAACATTTATTCGGCGTCATGTGCATGCTTGCACCCGAGTTGATGTAAAAGTCACTTTTACTGAATCCGTCACTGAAAACAACAACGTGGAAAGTGTTACTTTGTTTCTTATTTTCTGTTTTATCCTTCAAAAGTGGGCACTGGTTACGGTAGTGACCAATTTCCTCAACAACTTGAATCAACAACGATAACAAGTTATGTTTTTGTTTTGTTGACATTTGATGATATTGATTTTGACGTATTCGGTGTCTGTCCGCCATGTTTACTAGTGCTGTCCCCTTTAGTCGATTTTTTATACCATTTTGCTGCTAGTGTTGAGTTATGTTCCGATTCACTTATATCTTCCACTTCCATATCAAGTAATTTCGACTTGATCTAATCTGCGGTTATTTGAATCCCGGAATGCACTATAGGAATATATCGCTCTGGTAATCCGGCAAGTAACAATGAACCAACCCATTCATTATTTATAGTGAAGCCTGTTCCTCTTGAGCGTTGAGACGTTTCAACAATTTGTGTCACATAGTTCGTCATATTTTTACAGTTTTCCAACCTTATAGAAATAAGATGACGAAGTAACGTAATCCTCCGAGAAAATCCTGAAACGTCGAACAAAGAACGTAGTTTTTTCCACAATTCCTTCGCGGTTTTTGTGTCCTTTATGTGTACGAAGAGCGATGAATCAATCGTCAAAATCATTTTTGCGCGTGTCTTTGCATCTGCCGCCGCTGCATTTTCATCCGTTCCTTTTGATTTAGATACTTGTTGGCGCCCTCCAAAATTAGCAAGTTCTCAACTGCGAACGCCCAATCGTTGAAGTTCTTGCGACCTTCCAACTTTGGTACATTAGCGAGATAACTGGAACTCATTTTTAGCTTACACAACACGAAAAATACTCTAATTAAACTGTTTTTATAACTTAAAAGGGTCTGGGCTCATAACCTATAAGTAAAACACGTTGTTGCAGGATAACGACTGACTTTTATTTTTAGAGAAATTGAACACTTGACATTGACAGTTTAGTTATACATAATTATCAACAGATGTCTCTATGTACTATTTTCATATCATTCTTTGCAACACCCTTATTCTAAAAAAAAACTTCGTGTACATGTTTTTCTTATTTATGCGTCAAACAAATCTATCAACAAGTACAACAAAACCTTATTTTCTTTAAATGTAAAGAACAGTAAAGGAAAAATGCGAAGTCGTTGTTGGTGAGATTCAATTACTAAAAACAACGATACTCTATCTGCGAAGGCGGGAACGGCGGAAGTGAAATGAAATTACTAAGAAAATCCAGTTTTATTATTGTGTTTCTTCAGTAGTAGTAAAAGAAACATGGTTGTCGTCCATAATAATGGATAAGTGGCGTTGAGTAAAATTAAAATTGCGTTTAAGCTAAATATTTTTTTTCTTTTTTTCTTCCGTTATCAGTCGAAAAAAAGTCTCAAAAGTCCAGCAAATCTATGGTACATCATCTAAGTACATTAATTAGGCATAGGAATCTCCTTCTGTGTGAAGAAATTTTCATAATCACGCTTGGGAGGTTTTGCAATCACGGTACCAGATGCGTTGTTGAGCCATGCTGCGGTTACATTAATATGGCTGTAGCACGTCGGTCGGTTCGACCGGTAAAGGACCACGCTCTCACAGAATACAAGTGTAAAATGGCCACTCAATGTTGCCGAGCTTCGTATGGTGAGTGAAGAGAACCGGTAACTCTTTTTACTGGAATCGAAACATTTGATCTTAGTCTGTAGTAGATGTAATATATGAGCCACAGCAACCACTTACAATAAGGTGACTGTGGCTATATATATATACTCATTTTAAATCTCGACGTATCGGCTGCTCTGCAGTACCCGTGGTCACAGGAGGACTGAGGTGATTGACGTCCCGATGTCAAAGTTGACCCGGAGTTCCTTCAGCTTTTTAATTATTACTTTTGGTCCAATCTACGTAGAATGAACTAACTGTGACTTGAAGTTTTGCAGTGGTATGCTTAGGTTTCGTTTGAATTTTATTAATTACAGAACCCCAAGCTGGTGGTTGTACTATATTGAAATTAGGATGTTTTTTATTTCAATAGCCTCTCGTTTCATACTTCGTAGGAATCGATGTTCTTTCGCGAGGATTTGTGGTCCGTCAAATTTGATGTAATCGGTCGCATAAGATATGATCACAAACTGCAGACTTCCCAGAGCGTTGGTGTTTCACGTCAAATATTTGTTCTTTAATGCGGGTTTTCATTGATCTTTTTGTTTGCCCTATATAACAAAGACCACATTTACAATCAGACTTGTACACTCCTGTATCTTGTAGAGGTATATTACACTTGGCGGGTAGTAGGTACTTACTAGTCTTCTTCGGTGGTTTGTGGAATCTTCTAATAGAAGCTTGCTTCAAGATGTAACCAATCTTGTCTACTCTTCTGTAATATGGTAGTACAGCAGGCGCACGCTTGATTGTCGCTGTGACGTAGGCCTGAGACCTGAAGCTTATTGTCGTGCGAAACCTGCTTTACGAGCTGAACCTCGGCGGCCAGGTGTTTGCTGTCACAGATCCCTTGTGCTCTCTGTAAGAAAGATTTGTCCAAGGTAGCTAATTGTGAAGGATGATGGTGAGATTAACCTTTTAGATATCGGTTAGTATGGGTCCTTTTCCTATACACAGTGTGACCTATGGTGTTGTTAGGATCTAGGATGACTAACATATTTAGGAAAGCTAAGAAATTATTTGCCTCTAAAAACGTACAGTCGAATTGTAAACTTCCTTCGTTTTCGAAGTTGTCTAAAAATTAGCAGTTCACAAAAGTCTCACTATCAATCGTAGTTTTATTTCTATGAGAATAATTGATCGTAGAAGACTTGGATAATGTCTTTTTAATCCTCTTGATCCATTTAAATTTATTATAATTTAACTCTGTAGGTTATTGGCCGGATTTAATGTTAATTACCGTTAGAAGTCCACCCACCAATAAAGTTTGAAAAATATATAATTAAAATCATGCTCGTGTACGAGGGCGACACTGAAAGTTTTTAGAACTGGCCACTTGTAAACGATATAATAAAAAAATAAGTTCAAATTTTTAAAAATGGAACTCTTTGCCAATAATATTGTGTATATATTTTATTAATTTGTCATTTGTTTACGATTTCGCAGCAAATTGAAAATTGTCTGTGTTACGTCAGCATGAATTTAACGCGAGAAACGGGATGGCCGACGGGAGGGACGGCCTTCTACGGCGACGACTGAAGATAACATCAGTGTTGTGCGGCTTATGATAGAGACTGACAAAAGAATGACTTATCAGCAGATTCGGACAAGCTTAGGCATTGGTATGAGTCAAGTGCACAAAATCCTCCATGAACATTTAGCGGTCAGGAAGCTTTGTGCCCGGTATATATATATATATAAATAAAATTGAAGTGTTCTTCTATTAGAGTTTCTATTAGGCTCAGATAACTAACATGATGATATATATAGATAGTTACACCGCCATCTATCGAAAGCCAGATTTTTGGAACAAAGTTCCTTATCGGACGGTACGAATGTGGCGGATGGGGGCTAGGCGATAAAAAGTGTAAGATTTTTCCGTCACGACCCCTTCTGACGTATTGTAGACGGCCTTGGCGGCTATAAGGAAGCGAGATGGAATAATATCCATCTCCCTCGCACTTTTTCTTTTGAAAGAAATATCATTTTATTTTAAATGACGCTTCATTTTAATAAACGTTAGTTATTCATTTATTTGTTTTTGTTAATCAATATTATAATACGTTTATCAATAATAATATACTACGAAAGGAACTTTGTTCCAACCGAGTGTTCCAAGACACTCACGCATGTTTTTTTAAAAAATTAAAAATATCTTTTGGATATGCGATCTAATATTCAACTCTCACGGCACTATACAATTATTTGGAGAAAGGTATCCCTTGAGTCGCCATCACACGGCACTCAATAAAATCATTAATGTAAAGCATTTTTTAAACTGAAGTTACAAACCTGCGATTTCTTGGCCGATTGTGAAACTGATTTTAATTTATACTTTTTATTGAATAGAATTAACCTAGATTGTGGTTCCATTTAAATTTGAATAAAAAATGCTAACGCAGAAGAAAAAAAGGGGATGAAATTTTACTCTTACATATCCCTTCGTTTAAATGAAGACGTTTTTGTTGTCACATTGAGCTCATTTAATTGTTCAGTAGTGTAAAATAAATAGATTATATACTTGAACAAAAAATTTTTGAAGTTATACTTCTTTTGGGGCGTTTGGGAAAAATGATGAGAGTGAATTTTTTACGTTGCGCGCGCACACCGTCACCTGAAAACGACACCATGAAGTTGTTACGATGCGCGCACACACTGACACCTCAAAGCAACAACTTCAGTGGGTAACTGTTTCTTAAGTTTTCGTGGGAACTGATAACTATATTTAAGGTAGTTATTTTTAGTTATTTTTGTTTTATTACGCTAAAGGTGTATAACTTCCTACGTGCGTACATAAGTACACATACATGTTTTTTTTAAACTGTCTTCAAAAAACTAAAAAGAAGAAAATAATTTCTGCATAATTGAATTTAACCTTTTAGATTTTTTTATAAATCTGAAGTGACAATCGAACTTACAGTCCACCTACGTAAGTGGCTACTGCAGTCCACGGACACCTACGGCAACTTCAAACAAAGAAGGCTACAGATGCGTTGTCACCTCTGTGGGCTTGGAAGATTGATACACAGCCTATAATTATACATAAGCATTATTATAACGGACAAAGAAATCGAGAGAACGCTGAAGAAGCTTTGCAGGTAGCAAAGTTTCCCAATCTAAATACGATTTTGTGTTGTTTTACTAATCAATTCCGGGTCACAGATCAACTTCGGGAGCTACTTTAACTGTATCTAGATTAGTTTTACTTATAAAGCAAACTTTGAATTAGCCCAATTAAAAAATGATTTTACTTATACTAGTGGTCATCTAGTGATGGAAATTCTACCTTTATTGATCAAAATTTTAGGTTTGTATATTAAGCAATCTATAATTTACTTTCAACTGCATATTTATATATAAACATAAAAATCTTATATGCAAATTATAAAATAAACACGTTTTTTTGTCTAGACATAACTTTACTAAACTATTAAAGATTAAAAAAGGATAATTTTAATTTACACAAAATTCATATCCCATTCATTTAATTTGAGAGTTATTATTTGTTTGGAACATTTTTTAATTCTTAAATACCTTATATAAGTTACAGTCAATTTAAGTAATAAGTTACAATTAAAAAGTACATAAGTTACAATTAAACTCAAAACCGGTCAAAACCACTTTAGACAGTAAAAAATCAGGCAAAAGTAGTTTTGACTAAGACCGTTTGTCAATACCACTTTTAACTGATTTTTGCAATCAAAAGTAGTTTTGACTAAGGCCGTTGGTCAAATCCACTTTACACCAAACTGCAAGTATACTGGGTAATAGTGATTTTGACCAAATCACATCGGGTAAAAGTGGTTTTGACCATCAATGTTAATCAAAACTTCTTTTGACTTATACTTTTTGAATTTCTGAAATGAAAAAGCTCAATTTCTTCAATATTATATTTTATATCATTATAATGTACGCGGCTTTAGGGTGGCCCAAGGGCCACCTCAGCCGCACCTTAACCTACTGATACTGATATTGCGAGGTTTGACCGATAGTCTGAAGTTTAAATCAGACAACACCAATTTTGACTAAGAACGTTGGTTAAAACCACTTTTGACCTCAAAAATTAGTCAAAACTGTTTTTGACTAAGGGTATCGGTCAAAACCATTTTTGCCTGATTTTTGCAGTTAAAAGTGGTTCCGACTGGTTATGAGTTTTGACTGTGACATATATATTGATTAAAATGCTAATAATATTCGTGTGTTTGGCTAGGTGCTACCATCTGTTTGATATCCTATATTTAATAAAATTAAATTTAAACTCAAGAATACCACTATAGGACTTCATGATACTGTAAGCTTGTTCTGCGTAGATTGGCTTGAAAATTGTTAATATTTAAATGCTAAAGTTAGTCCGGGTTAACTATGACATCAGGATACCACGCATCTCAGCCCCCGAGACTGACGAGACAGAGCCTTGATTGCACCCGAAACTTCGGGAATTAAAGTGATGTCAAAGTAAAGTTACAGTCTCTTATACCTCTCGCAGCTGGGCACAGGCCTTCTCCCATTTCTGAGAGGGTTATAGAGCGATAAGCTGCTCCAATGCGTGTTGGTGGACTTTACATGTACTCGGAATATTATATTCCTCAGACATGAAGGTTTCCTCAAGATTTTTTCCTTCACCGATTACGTGGTAGAGCCACGCTGCAGTTATATTATTGTTGTAGCACGAATGGGTCGGCTCGTCCGGGACCACGCTCTCACTGAATACCAACGTAAATAACAGCTTAATGCTGCTGTGTTTCATTTGGTGAGTGTAGAAAACCGGAGAACCTTTTAACTGGAAACAAGGCATTCCATCTCCGTCTTCAGGGGTGAGAACGCATCTGCATTTTATGTCTATTGGCCACAGCATCCACTTACGATAATGTGTGCTGTGTGCTCGTTTGTCACCCTTATTCTAAAACAAAAGGTGTAAATCAGCACTCAAAATTATTGAAATTAACAATTTCATTGGTGCCAGCGGGGTTCTAAAAATTTACGGCAAGAGCTTAACACATCGAGAGTCGAGCTACCACAGCTCCCGGGGAATTAAGATTATCATCATCATCATCATCATTACAGCCCTTCACAAGTCCATTGCTGAACATACGCCTCCATTAAGGAATGTCACAAATCACGGTCCTAAAGTTATATTAAACGCAATAAAATCTGTACAATTAAGTTTTTGGTTTTTATCGTAACAGCCTATCAATGTCCACTGCTAAATATAGGTCTCCGCATAGATTGCCTAATAAGGGGGATATTTGTCATAGTTGCCGCGCTTGGCAAGCGGGTTGGACTGAAGTTTTGACTTTGGTGGTTGTTAGCCGTGCACATACACATTGTGTCAGTGTGCGTAGGCCTCGGAAGCGCTACTCCCGAGCGCCCGCAGCCTACGCACACTAACACAATGTGAAATAGAATAACTTTTTTTACCTTTTTACCTTTGCCTTTTTTTACTTTCTAATTGTTATTAGGAAGACGCTGCTGGTCATCCCCTGGTTTGTTTTTCTGTTTTCTTTCGCCTATTACAACACCCAAGGGGCGATATGGGGAAGTGGATATTCTTACACCGCTCCGCGATATCGAGTATCAATTTATTCAATACATACTAAAAAACAATTTTAAATTATTTTTGCGGTTTAGATCCTAGGATTATTCCTCGTTTTGTTCATAAAGACCCCAAATTGGCACATTACAACGGGGAAACAAGCAGAAATAGCACACTTAATACTACTAACCAGGTAACTTTTATCGTACCTCCGTAGAATGGGATCTCAAGTTAATGTTGACGATAAAAACACGTATAAATTTTATCTATGTGTTCTTTATTTATATAAGTAATGTAAGGGATGTTTGGTGGCATTCAATGTAAGAAATACACAAAATAATTTTTGTACACTTTTTAGGTTCTGGATTTCCCTTTTCTGTTGTTTTGTGTTCTTTTTTTATTCCAACAACCATAAAAATATTTCTTTACTGCCCGGATATTACCGTGAGAGAATGTCAAAAAACATTCTCTCTTCGTAATATTTTTAATTAAAGTTTACATTTTAAGGAGTTAGTAGCTTCACGCCTATAATACCCGAAGGAAGTATGCAGCGAGCTACTTAGACTAAGCTTAGTAAAAAATAGGGGTTTAGATGGATGATTGTGAAACGAGCGACAAACATTAAAAGAAATCACAAACCTAATATCCTAATAGCCGCCTTTTACATCATTCTAGGTATAACACAGTTGACATATTTTTCTTGTTTAAGTCCCATATAAACAGTGGAACTATAAGTCCTCCTCCTACGTTAAATAGTAAAGAAAAAAAAGAAAAAAAAGTATCTACATAAAAAGAAAATAAGAAATATAAATATGATTTAGACTCGGAGGAAATACAAAGAGGAGACGGCCTAAGCAACTGTGCACTGTGATTCTAACTAGATCCTGACGTCATCACAGTGGGCGTGGCTTTAGTTAGTATACTGTCAGCGTGCGTCCTTTGCGCTTATGTGTCGAAAATCGCAAATCGGTGTATTTTTGTAGTATTAAGAAGAAAAGGATGAAGTGTTGAGTTTTATCGTGTAAAAACTACTCAGATAGACGCTCTGATGCTATGGATGGCATCTCATTTCATTTGTGAGTAATTTTATACCTAATTTATTAAAATAGTTCTAGAAAAATCTGCGTCGGCTTTCAAATATAATTAAATATATTCGACACTAGATGGCGACACTTTGTGTCATGTGAAGTTAAAATATAAACGTACGTAGAGCTCAGTATTGGTAAAATAATCATACGAAGGTGCTAAAATTTATTTTGCATTCAGTCCAAAAGAATTTTTAATCGCCAAAATATTATTTTTATTAACAGGCCGCCATCTATCGTCAAGGTAGCTAAACTACATTGCAACATCGATATGGAACGATGCGAGTAGTTTTACTATTTATTAGTTGATGGAAAATGGTTAAATGGGCGGGGCTTAACACCCCCTCAAACCACAAATTGTCACGCGTGAAATCTAATTACACCACCTCCTCTTTGTATTTGTTCCGCGGTTTAGATATTAAAAAATAAGCGAGCCTTACAGTAGTCGCATAAGATGTGTAACATCGGACATCTTAACTTGGTAATAAGCCACACTAACATTAGATCCGGAAAATGCTATTTGTTTTTTTTTAATCAAAATTAAACATCAATAAAGCAGCGACAGAAATTAACCGCAAAATTAAAAAAAGGTAAATACTGAAATATTTATTCGAATAATTAAAAATCGAAAAAGAATTATAATTATTCATTATTACTCCTTGCATTTCCAATCAACACATTTATTGATAGATATAGTTTACACATTGAAATTAGTTTATATAACAGCACACTTTCCTACCACCGCGCGCGCTCATTGGTCAAATCAAATAGCGCGTGCTTCCCCGGCTTCCTGTTACACACTTCCGTCCTTTTCACGAAATCACTTCCACAGATAGCAGGAAACGAGAGGAAATATGTTACACATCAAAAAGAAAACAATAAGCCACTAAAACATTTTACGCACACCTGACTCTCAGTTGGTTATGTCGTCTTCTTCAACAACCAATAAGAGTCAACTGCTGTAGGTAGGAGCGGTAGGTTGAATGCGATGAAAGAAACGACTTCGTGAAAAGAGCAATTTTTTTAAAAGAAGATTTTTTTAGGGTTACACGCGAACAAATCGATCTCAATTTTATCTAGTGCACTAGAACGTCTAGTTCGTCGGTTTGTGGGCGCTCCCATGATGTAGTTTGGAGTTAGTTTATATTTCCATATAGTTCACGGACCTAACGAATGATGAAGATGCATGTTGATGCATTGCGCTTGTACGGTTAAAATTGGTACGTAATTTTTGTATTTTTCTTGTTTTATAACCACGATTTTCTTTCATACTCGACAGTCATACAAGTGTTAAGGTATATTACTTTTACATAATAACAGGAGATTTTCGAAGCGATCAGCAAGAAAAAGTAAACAAACAAGCAACTAAAAAAGTCAGTGAACTAGATTAAAAGACAACGAACGACTGAACTAGTGAACTAGAAGTGAAGACCTAATTCATTTTATAGTTCGTTAGTTATCTACCCATATTCATGTCTAGTTTTGCGTATACTGGTATATAACTGGTACAAAGAAAAATTTGCTATATAACTAGGACAAAGAAAAATTAAATATTTATAGTGTCATCTGTCGAAACCCATGAAATTTTTTTTATAGAATAAGATGACAAACGAGCACACGGTCCACCTGATGGTAATTGGATGCCGTGGCCCATAGACATCTTCATTTATCCTCGATTAATAATCAAAATGCAGAAGCGTTGTCACGCCTGAGGACTAAGATGGAATGCCTCGTTTTCAGTAAAAAGGATCTTCGGTTCATTTTACTGAAAACGAGATTTCATTCGGATCATACGAAGCACAGTAGCATTAAGCTGTTATTTAAGGCTGGTATTCCGTGAGAGCGTGGTCCTACCCAAGTCGAGCCGACTCATTCGTGCTACAACCATAATATAGCTGCAGCGTGGCGTATAATAAGTATATTTTTGCACAGTCGCCACATACGACCCACAAGAGACGAAGTCCGCTTTACAGGGAAACTCTCAGATTCTACGTTACTATGTTGTACTAACATTTTAATTTAAAAAATAAAAATTACTACAGTTATTATAAATATTATTCAAATTTTATTAAAAATCCACATTATATGTAATTATAAGTGACATACTTCTTACTTTTTATACTTGTCGGTCTATTGTAATGAGAGAGATAGATGAAAGAGATGTTGTTTTCAATAAAGCAAGGTTAATACTGTTTAAAAAAACAGACTGCAAAAAAAATTACGTATAATTAATCATTATACGAATATTATAAGAACTTTATCACAACTTTACCATATAAAAGTAAGCGAGAATAGTCGCTAACCAACTTTAACTCGTTATAGATCCTAAATGGTCATTAAAAAGAAAAATGTATAGGGAAACCTAAATATAATTTTCAAATACCTAATCAATGATACACTACGCAGAGTAAGCTCATTCTGCGTAGATCGAACCAAAAATTAATATTAAAAAACTGAAGATAGCCGGGCTAACTATGACATCGGGACGTCAAACATCTCAGTCCCCCCCGTGATCATGGGTTGCTGTAAAGCACCCGAAACCCCGAAAGTGTTCGCGTAAATATGAGAAATCACTACTTGACATAGTTCGTCGACGTTATGTTTTTTCAATATGGCGTCTGGTTGTCGCCATATTGAATTTTGATTACTAACATGTCTATAGTGAAACACAAGATTAAGACAAATCGATTGACGTGAAATTCATCAAAATCGCCCCACGCGTTTGGTCTCTAGAGGGTCACAAAGGAACAAACAAACATACATACGAATTAGAGGCATTGGCGATTATAGAAGGTATTAAAAAGTTTCGCCATTATTTATATGTAAAACATTTTAAATTAGTAACCAATTGTAAAGCTTTTCAGCAAACTATTATGAAGAAAGATTTTACAGCTAAGGTAGCAAGGTAAAGTGGCATTACAGCTGAAAAACACATTACCCTCCACAGTCGGGTAAAAACAAAGAAATAATGTTGAAAGAAAAGAAGAAGGGAGATAGAATGATAAAACGAGGAGGCTGAATGCATGTGCGAGAGACGAAGATAAAAAGACAATCTGACTTCAAATAAATAAAAAGAATAGAACAATTTTCACATAATAGCTTCAGAAGTCGTTCCTCAGACAAAGTGTATCACAGAAATAAAACCTCCGGCATCGGAATTATATATTAGAAAAAAATCTTTTAATTCCTTGAAGTTGGTTCTTACTTTTTATTAAAAGTTTAATTTTCACCCTTCTGAGTTGACTTAGCAATATAAACAAGCTCAATGCAATGCCGTCTAAACAGTAACATTAAAAATTTCATCCCCAACTTTTCAACCCTTAAGGGAATTTATATTTGGAATTTTTTCAAAAGGGTTGCCTTAAAATGTAACCTGTTTCAAAAACTTGAATCATTAAAATCAGTACACATTTGGTGAAGATTATCGCGTAACATACGTATAAAAATAAATTGGAATTGAGTAGCTTCTGCTTATTTTAATTAGGTAAATATACGAATGGCGGACATAATAGTGAAAAAATATTGGAAGATGTTTAAAAATATTAAAATCTGTTATTTAATAATCTACTACGGCACGTATGGATATTCGTCATCATCATTACAGCCCTTCACAAGTCCACTGCTGAACATAGGCCCTCCCTAAGGAATACCACAAAGCACGGTCTTCAGCTACCTGCATCCATCGATTTCCTGCATGTCTTACCAGGTCGTCACTCCATGTAGCGGGAGGCCGCCCTAAACTTCGTCTACCGGTACGAGGCTGCCACTCAGGAACCTATCGTCCCCATCGGTTGTCAGTTGTTCGAGCTATATGTCGAGGCTATGTCGGTTACTCTGGTCCTACTACAGATATCACATTCGGAGACTGCCTGTAGTGTGAGATTCATACTCTCTACCATACCTTCTCTTTCGGACCGGATTTGATCCCGACTGGCCCGAAAACTAGTTCGAAATCTGTAAAAAAACTGACTGAACTAACTAGCATAACATAAACTACAAGCTCCTTTGCCTATTTGAGGTTAAACTATGCGTTTTTATTGTTATTTTTTTGCGTTGTTATGTTATTGCTTTAGTGAGTAGTGTAAGCAATCCCTGGAGTACTTTAAATTTGCACAAGTCTTAATAAAGTAATATGTAAAGGCTTGTAATTAGCAATTTTTAATACCATTTTGTACATTGACAAAGATAAATTAATCTGTAAGTCTTCCCAAATTCAATTAAAAAAATATTCAGTCAGGTTATAATTTATTTCATGGATAACTTTTATCTGACGATTGAACAATCAACCCTTAATTGTATAAAAATAAATGTGTCTGCATTTTGACATTTTGGTACATTGGCTGGGCTATGTGGTCGAGCCTCATGTGCCCTTTACGGTACAGGTGAACCTGATTATTTAGATTATAAACAAGGGTTCGGTTTAGGGCGGTCGCGTTTGGCTCAAATTGCTTCATAGTAGTTCAAATCGGAATTGCAATAACCTTCTGCATACTAACGTCTCACAAGTATATACAGAGAAGTATCTGCGTTGTGTTATATGCTCAGATTTATATTTTATATTGTTACGATGACGTTGATGTTGTAGTAGTTTACCGTTACAGCCTGTTAAAGTCCATTGCTGAACATCCTCCGCCAAAGATTGCCTCATAGGGGGGATATTTGCTATAGTTGCCACGCTTGTCAAGCGCTTTGGCAACCGCAGTTTTTCCTTTTTAGTCGTTATAAGGAAGAAGAAATCTGGGTAACAAACATCTGCATAATCAATAATGGGTAAAATAAGTGTCTGTACAAGCATGATCTTTGTGTTGACAGGTAGAAGATTCTTTAGACGGTAGAGAGACCGTAAGGTGGCAAATACTTTGCGGCTGATTTCTGTGAATGTCTATTCCATTTTAATGTACTGTCTATGTACAGGCCTAGATTTTTCGAGAATGGTATCAAGATGTCATTGTAATAAACTGAAGGCATATTTGAATTATCTCAGACATTGAAATTTTTATTATCTCAGACAGCATTTTCGAACTACCCGCAAATATAGCTTTACATTTTTTTGGGTTGACAGCGACACCAAAGCGCCTCGACCATTCACTAACAGCTATTAAGTTTTTATTTGAATTCGCAATAGTGTTATGGAGTTCGTTGATAGTAGGCTACACGTAGATTTGAAGGTCGTCAGCATACAGATGGTACGAGCAGATAAAATATGAATAGAATATATTAATACATAGAAATGATGAAGTTTATAAAAACTGAGAAAGTTATAGGAGAAAGTGTTCCGCCCTACGGAACGCCAGTTTCAAGATCAGTCCACATTGAGCACTCTTGCCCTAAATGAACCGACTGCTGACGCCCGCGAAGATAAACAGCAAACCACTCCAAGGCTGAAAGGGAAATCTTAAATGGGAAAGAATGGTCAGTGGATGTCTTGGTCAACCGTGTTAAAAACATTAGAAAAGTCAACAAGCAACAAAACAGTAACTTTCTTGTTTTACATACCATGTCTAATATCTTCGATAACTTTAAGTAATGCTGTAGTGGTGCTGTGTCCAGGACAAAACCCAGACTGATAAGCACTCAGTAGGTAAACTATCCTCCTATAAGTCCCGACTTAACGACTAAATTATGACCAATTTTATATGGACTTGGCATGTGAATGATTTGATGTAGATTGTATTATTTTGAAAATCGAAAACTTTTTAATCTTAATGTTTTCATATATTTACGCGAAGACTACAAATAAAATGAAACTATTTTTTTTTACGGATGCAATAAGCACCCGAAACGTCGGGAATTAAAAAGTTAAAATTAAACGCGATATAATCCGTAAAAAAATTAGTTTCATTTTTTAATCTTTTTTGAATATCAGTCCGTATAAGTCTGTTTGGAAAAAAATACCTTCAGCTACCATCGTCCTATTTGGTCGCTATAGCAGTCAAACCGCGGACTCACTTAATATGCTCATATTTTTAAGAAGGCCCTTTCCAAGTTCACATACTCGTATAGTGACAGGCAACTACGGAACCCTACTTCTACACTGTGCGTAGCCCGACACGCACTTGTCCGGTTTTTTATTTAATTTAGAGATAGTTCCTTGTAAATTTAAAGAAAAATGTCCATGCTTAAAGGCGGAAAAATAAACGATGAAGATTTTGTTTTACCTCGTCTTTGTATTCGTTCTAGGAGTTGGTTTTTTTATAGGATAAGGGTGACAAGCGAGCACAGTCCACCTGATGGTAAGTGGTTGCTGTGACCTACAGACATCTACATCTATCCTCGTTTGCGAATAAAATGCAGATGCGTTGTCAGCCGTGAGGACTAAGATGGAATGCCTCTTTTCCAGTAAAAAGGGTCTCCGGTTCTCTATACTCTCCAAACGAAACACAGCAGTGCTAAGCTGCTATTTTACGCTGGTATTCTGTGAGGGCGTGGTCCTTCCCCGGTCGAGCCTACCCATTCGTGCTACAACTGTACTATTGATATAGCTGCAGCATGGCTCTACCACGTATAAGCTTATTAAATTTTATTAAAAGTATAATTACCTTCATTTCTTAAACTATCATAAACTATCTATTTCTATCTTCTCTACATAATATAAAACAAAGTCGCTTCCCGCCGTCTGTACACTTAGATCTTTTAAACTACGCAACGGATTTTGATGCGGTTTTCATTAATATACAGAATGATTTAAGGGAAAAGTTTATATGTTTATTGATATTATAAGTTTACAAAAAATTTATATTATATATAATATAATTCTTCTGTCCGTGTGTATGTGGACTCCGCCTAAATGGTTTTGATAAAATTTTGTGTGTGTGATTAAGTTGATTAGAGAACGGTTTAGATTCACAATTGGACTGGGTAGGTGGCGCTGTTGTTGAGATTCGGAAATCACCCGTGGAAACCGGGGCGGATCGCTAGTTCCTTAATTCAAATATCTTTTATAGATATTTAAATATTTTATATCTAAATTATAAGGCATGCCGGTTCATTCAGGTGTTTGGACCATAAAACCACGAGGTCGTTTAAAATTTAATAACAAGTACGTACATAGGTAATAAAAATCTTTCATAAAGGAACAGGAACAAACTGCAAAATGCGCGGAGTTTCACGATTAAGGACCGAGGCGTATTAAATTGCGTTATTAATCATTTCCTTCCGATGTGTGAGTTGCCAAGATTGCCTCGAAGCGCCGCGAGCGAGCGTTAATAATTTATTCGTTTATAACGTATGCGAATTTCATGCGGCTTAGAGCACCTGAATCGTATGACACTCGATCCTGGGTTCGAATCATAGTCGGCGTGAATACTGATTGGTAGAAGTTTGCCCTTTATTCCTTTTCTATTGAGGCATTTTATACAATACATTGTAAATAAATAAAAATATAAACATATATTCTTAGTACTCAAGTGTTTGGTACTACAGCAATCCATGTAGGATTTCTAGGCAGAAACAAATCCTATCACTAAGTGAAAAATTTATAATCAGAGATTATACGCAATAAAATAAATAAGTAATATAAATAAGTAAGTAAGTTTTAACGTGAGCCATGCTCATGCCATGCCATATTAGTAATATAATTGTAGCACGAATGGGTCGGCTCGACTGGGGAAGGACGACGCTCTCACAGAATACCAGCGTAAAATGGCAGCTTAATGCTGCTGTGTTTCGTATGGTGAATGTAGAGAACCGGAGACGCCTTTTACTAGATAAGAAGCATTCCATCTTAGTCCTCATGGCTGACAACGCATCTGCATTTTCATTCGTAAACGATGATAGGCCACAGCAACTACTTTTCATCAAGTGGACTGTGTGCTCGCTTATCACCCTTATCCTACAAAAAAAGTAAATTAAATCCAACCAGAACTGAGTACCAGAACAAGAGTTAGAAAAAGTGCAAAAATCTCACAGAAGATGCGGACAGTAATCGAGGAGCAGCCCTAATGACGATCTTCTATTAGGCTGACCAGGATAAACTCGTCCGCAAAGGGGTCCGTACTATTTCGTAATATCATCAACCCATTTGTTGGTTACCTCGTGTACAAGGTCCATACAGGTACTCGTTTTTCAATTTGACTTAAAAATTATTATAAAAATCTCCTGTTTATTCTGCGATAAAATAATTACTGTAGTTTATATTGTACTTACTGTAAAAAAAATACTTATGGTTAAAAGAAACAAATATAAGAATATAGAAAACAACAAAATGTCAATGGTCCTTTTAAAATTGAATTCGAAATTAATCGACGCCGTGCGGTGGGTTCACAAAATCTCTCCAACGCAGGTCGGAACGCATTTGCATGTTTCCTTGATTACGCCTTTTGTAAACTGTGATGAAAGCAATGGGATCGGAGAGCACGACCATACCTGATAAAATGTTTTCGTTGGATTTAATTTAACTGAGATTGAATAAAACTACTTTTACGGATTATATCGCGTTTAATTAACTTATTTTTATTAATTCCCGACGTTTCGGGTGCTTTACAGCACCCATGGTCACGGGGGACTGAGGTGATTGACGTCCCGATGTCAGAGTTAATCCGGAGTACCTTCAGCTTTTTAATTATTAATTTTGGTCCGATCTACGCAGAATGAACTAACTGTCTTGAAGTCTTGCAGTGGTATGCTTGGGTTTAGTTTTAATTTTGTTAATTACAGGATCCCAAGCAGGTGGTAGTACCCAGCCTCCCTCTCTATTGAAATTAGGATGTTTTTTAATTTCAATAGCCTCACGTATCATCCTTGGCAGGAATCGATGTTCTTTCGCGAGAATCTGTGGTTTATCAAATCTAATGTAATGGCGGGGGCCGTCTAGGATATGATCACAAACTGCAGACTTCCCGGAACGTTGGTGCTTCACATCAGCTATGTGTTATATATAATCCGTAAAAGTAGTTTTATTCAATGTGTAGTGTTCGCGTAAATATAAGAAATCATTAACTGAGATTCTTAATAAACGACCATTTTTGTAATAAAATTAAACTTAAACAAAAAGTAAAACCGTAAGGTTCTGAAGTCGTTGTTCAGACATTTTTTTTAACTTATTATAAGCCAGTAAAAAAAAGTAACAAAAGCCTATTCACTCTTGCCTTGAAGACACCCATATTGTATTCGGACGGAAAGATAGACGCCGGCAAATTATTCAACTCCTTTTTCTGTACGCATTACAAAAGTCAAACCAAACCGTTTGGTTATAATGCGTGGAATATCGACAATAAAGGGGTGAAGACCCGCCGACCGCCTGGTCGTCCGATGGTGGAAAGGAGAGGGAGGAATTAAAGCGTGTAATTCCTGCGCACACTCACCGAAATGCATTCTATAGAATACCGAGAGGCTGGCTACTCTGCGCCTGTGCTCGAGGCTGACAAGGTTGATTTCAACCAAATCAAGGTTAGACATAGAGTAACAAAGAATTAAATCCCCGAATTTAGATGCTATTATGTGGAAATTATTTAATTATTTTTTGTTTATGATGTCAGTTTTACTTTTTTAATTATGTTTGCCCTTTTGAGGAATTCTAAGAAATGTTACTGCGATTACCATCCCGTCTGCCAATGGTGGCAACTATGCCAAAATGCCCATATGAGGCAGTCTATGTGGGAGGTCTGTGTTCGGCAGTGAACTTTTATAGACTGTAATGAAAAATATCGCAATATGCAAGTAATAACTAAAATTTCGTCTAAATAGTTAAATAAATAAATTAAACCCCCATTTTTGAACCCTCAGGGGTGAAAGCTTTTATTAAAATTTATGTAAGATCACAGCTGAGATATTACTATTTAAATAAAAGAAGAATTGTTAAAATCGATTTAGTTGCTTCTGAGAAATCGGCGAACATACTTAAAAAAACATTTGCATCGAACCTTGTCGTTTTTGGAATCCGGTTAACAAGAAGCTTACTGGTGAGTGCCTGCCGTACTACTTACATGGTGTGCAAACAATTCGAGTTTGACCCTGTCATAACCGCTGTAAGGAATATAGACTTAACTTTAAATTTATTTACATTTTTCTTACTTAAATGAAAGTTAGAATATAATAGGCTGAAAATTCCTTTTCCTTACAAAAGCGATAGTTAGCTACTTGGTAGAGTCACGTATTTTACTACTAAGTGACGGATCTACATTTTGATTCTTAATCTAGGGTAGATGTAGGTGGAATCATGAATTATATATTTATGAACCAAAATGATTCATGCCTTTACCTTACATCTGGCTATTTATTGTGGAAAGAAGAGTTCTACAAGCAAGATGGTGTTGTGATGGGCTCACCTGTATCTCCTATAGTCGCCGATAAATTCATGGAGGACTTTGAGGAGAAAGCCCTTCTTATTACACCTGTACATCCAAGGTTCTACAAGCGGTACGTAGACGACACTTTCACAATTTTACCATCAGACAAAGTAACTGCATTTTTAGAACATTTTAATTCCATAAACTCTATAATTCGATTTACTATGGAGTTAGTTTCAAGGTCTCTAAGGACAGATGCTATGGTTTTAGGAGAACGTGGAAAATGTCTGTGTGAGTCTAAGTAAAAGTTACAAGTTTTTGTTTAGTTTAGGCTTGTTTAACCTCTTATGAAAGTTAAAATCTGTTTCTTATTCTTCCGGATGATTAAGTTTTTATACAATCTGTTAAGCGGGTTTATGTCATAAATAAATTAACCAAAGAAGTGTCTAACTAACTGGATTTTACAATCGATAGGCTGTATTATTTACTCATTCGGGTTGTGAATATTGTAACAACAGTTTTTAATCATATCAATTTTAAAAAAAACCGTAACCCCCCACACGTAGGTTTTTTTCTGTATCATGGAGGCAGTTTACATACATAAATTGCATAAGGAGAAACATACAGACCCGGAAAAGATATTTGTATATATAAACTTATTCATTGTAGGATTTGAACCCGCGAACTTTCCCGCCCCAACACAATGCTAAGCCACTGCGTCACGGAGCCGTCGTTAAAATGTATTCTTTAGTTAATTATAAATAAAATAAAAAATACATTTAATATATACTTCTTAGAAAACCATGTATTATTATAAAGCTTAGGAAAACACAACAAGGAAGGATCGTCAGTATATTTGTTCTGCATTTAAAAAACGGCTGCAATAGAGTTATTGCGGTTAGAATACGAACGGAATTCAAAGAGGCCCCTTGACATAGTTGACTTTTACTGTTTGCAGAACGTGTCTATTCAAACCAAAATCCGAAGCTACATCTCACACTATAAACAGAACTTAGCTTTGTATCCTTAATAATTCCACTATGTAAACAAATCTTATAGGTCTGTACCTAAGCACTATTGCTTAAAATCATTGTTTAGTAATTCAAAACACCCTGGAACTGTGATTGAACGCAATGAGGATATCCGCAGTAGAACCAAAGTTACAGACAGAAGCCAATATATCAGTAAGCTGAAGTGACAATTTTTTATTTATTTATTTAAAAAACGTTACCCCCCATACTAGGATTTTCTCCAGTACCGTGGAGGCAGTTTACAAACACAAATTGCACAAGGACAAACATCCAGACCCGGAACAAATATTTGTAGGCCATACAAATACTTGTTCCGTGCGGGATTCGAACCCGCGGCACCCAGCGCAGCAACTCATTGCTAAGCCACTACGCCACGGAGCATTGAGGGATTGTCGTCCTTATAGCCATATAGCTCGATAGGTATGAAGGGTTCTCGAGTAACAACCTTGTACCGGTAAGTGAAGTATAAGGGGTGAGACATGCAGGAAGCCTATGAATGCTGAGAACCACATTTAGTGGCATTTCTTGGAGGAGGGCTATGTTTAGCAGTGTAGTTGTGAACGGTACTGTAACTGTAATTATAATGATGATGATATAGTTCTTTAGAACTTTATGTGGTTTGTAAGTACAGTCCCTATTTAATACTTAATTTTTTATATCCACATATTTCTAGAATATAAACCTAAAGTCCTTTTAATGGCAATGGTGAAATAAAAACTAAAACCCAAAAATAAAAACAAATAAAAATGTTTTAGCTGTAATGGATTTGGCATAGCACTGGCTATTTCCGCATGAAAAAAATGTAATGACCCTTAGGTTGAATGCTATAGTCCTTATTTTAATATTTGATTTTAATTGAATTTCAAATTTAAAAATAGAATAAATTCTTTTTTCGTAAGTGACCAAGCCATATAAATCTGCGAGCTTTCATCATTTAAATTGTGTTTAGTTCCGCCAAAAACTCTTTAGGCTTGACATTTTTGAGAATTCCCTATCATCCATCGATTTTCTGCTTCAAGAGTAATTGTGTGAAGAATTTCTTTTAAAAAGGAAACGATATTTAGGTATTTTATAGGTTTTTATGAACTCTAAATCAATAAAGTTTAAAGATGGACATTGCACAGAACGCGTTCAGTTCAAAATCGGCAGCTCAATATCTTTCACGTCACAGGGGATTAAAGTTTCCGGGCTATGTCATTGCCCCTATTTCCGCTGACTCAACTCCAATGTTACGATCGTAGATGAAACATGACATAAATAACCGAATGAATTGGAGGCGATCGCAATTTAGAGCACGACAATATTTTCAATATAACAAGCTTTTGTGTTAGTAATTTTAGCGTGTTTTCTTTTTGTATTAAACTGAAGTGACAAACGAATAATTCAGCTATGCTATAGGCCTACTGCAGTCGATGGTCACCTGCAGCCAACTTTAAACAAAGAAGGCTACAAATGCGTTGTCACCACTGTAGATCGAATGCCTCACCGTAATTGTACTGGTTCTTTATACATTGATTACAGCATATCAAAAGTCTATTGATGAACATAGGTCTCCCCCATAGGTTGCCTCATAATGGGGATTTAGCACGTTAGTACCCACGCTTGGCAGAAGGGTCGATGACCGCACTTTTTATTATTTCCGCTTGTTATCGTGAACATGCTACGGCCATCTCCTGTTTCAGTTTACCTCTGTCGCCCCTTACGACACCCACGGGATGATATGGAGTAGTGCATATTCTTACGCCGCCACTACATAGTGCTACGCAATATTTATAATATGAAATAGCAGCGTAGTGCATTATTAGATACCTTGGACTTGCATTATTATTATTACAGCCCTTCACAAGTCCGCTACTGAACATAGGTCTTCCCCATGGAATGCCACAAAGCATGTTCCTGAGTCACCTGCATCCAAACACTTCCTGCATATCTTATAAGGTCATCACTTCATATAGTGGGGCCGCCCAACACTTCGCTTACCGGTACGAGGTTGTCAATCCTTTCTTACCCATCGGTTGTCAGACCTTGATGCAGACTTATTATTTCATTGCGTTTGTTTTTAGTAAAGTGATGTATCACCGGCTGAGGAAACGTATAATAAAAATATTTAAAAAAAACACCCACACCTGCACCCAAAAATTTTATTGAGATTATGTTTTATATCCCTCAGTTAATTAAAGTTGCTGCAAAGTTTCTGAAGTCTATAAATATAAATTTACCGTAATCCATAGAGTTTTCTTTAGAGTTCTCAATATAAGAGAAAAATGCTATCTCGGTAAAAGTAGATATCAATGTATTATAAATTATATCATTTAAAGAGATATAATATTTACTAATTGTGGTTTGAATGACTACCTGGTAATATATGCAGGTAATCGATGGATACAGATAGCTCAGGACCGAGTTTTGTGACATTCCCTTGGGTGAGGCCTACGTTCAACAATGGACCTTTGAAGAAATAATGTTGATGATGATATGATGATGAACTAAAGTTATATTTTTTTGCCGATATACTACGAAGAAATATCAAAAGTGAGCTACTTTAAAACACAAAATATATCACATATAACGAGGTTGCAGTTGTACGGGTTTGCTTGATTTTGTGAATCAATTTCCGCATCTAGGCGTGGTAGTATTTATTGATGCACTTGCATAATCTACAAATAGCAGTTTTCATGTAAAACGGCTATTCGTAGATTATGCAAGTGCTAGACTTATGTATTCGCAAAAAGTTATATTTAGATTTAAAAAAAAAAAACAACTTTACCTCATTCAACGTAGGTAATATATATGCATCAAAATTAAAAGTGATATTTAGATTCCAATAAAATAAACTTTACTTCACTTAAAATTTTAAAAAGTAAAAAATATACCCAAAAATTATCAGATAATCCCATTGTCATAGACTGTCAAATGTACATAATACAAAAGAAATATATTTAAGTGCGAGTAAAAGTTGTTAACATAAAATCTTATGCTGAAGTTAACAGAGAGCATGGCCTCTCTCATTTTTGATATTTTTTCGCTTTGCCCGGATGCGTGTCGGACTTAACAAGTTCTCAAATATTTTTTCTCAGACATGCAGCTTACTTCTCGATGTTTTCACTCGCGGCACGTGGTAAATCCGCACTTAAGACTGTAATTTCAGTAGTGCCAAAGGGGCCGAACTCGAGCTGTTCGTGGATTATGAAATTTAAGGCGAGTCTTATTCTAGAGTAGCAAACTGTACTCGAAATTTTATTATTAAAAAAAATGCGGTAATTTTTTTAATAAATTACCTTTAAATAATCACAATGTCTAAGTAAATAAGATCGTTTCTTATACACTTATTCAGTCAAAAATCTACTGCTGAACATAGGCTTCCCCCATAAATTATCTCATAGAGGATATTTGCCATAGTTTGATTTTAATATCAAATAAAATTGATTTTAGATTACTCGAAAGCGAGACACAAAATTTTCGTGTCTGTAAGCGGCTTGTAAATACGTAGTTTGGTAACCTTCCTTCTACTTTCTTCTTTATCAGCTCGTGAAAGTATACTGCTGGATATTGCCCTCTTCGTTTTAGGGAGGATTTTTTTAAATCGTAATACTTATCTTGCTGATGATCGCAGTAGGTCTTGCAACTTGCCTCAATATATTTTACATCTTACGTAAGCAAGAGGTTTAATATCCGCATTTTTTTATAGAATAAGGGTGACAAACGAGCACACAGTCCACCTGATGGTAAGTGGTTGCTGTGACCCATAGACATCTACATCTATATTTGTTTGCGAATTCAAATGCAGACGCGTTGTTAGCCGTGAGGACTAAGATAGAATGCCTCTTTTCCAGTAAAAAGGGTCTCCGGTTCTCTACACTCACCATACGAAACACAGCAGCATTAAGCTGCTATTTTACGCTGGTATTCTGTGAGAGCGTGGTCCTTCCCCGGTCGAGCCGACCCATTCGTGCTACAACTATACTATTAATATAACTGCAGCATGGCTCTACCACGTAAAGACACAGAATCCGTATCCGATCCGAATCTTATGGAAGGCATAAAAAATTCAGGGTCTCCCTCCCAAAGTTACCTTTCACAACACCTACAAGATGAAATAGGTATGTCAGTATTGTCTTGCCCAAGAGTAAGAAAATTATGTTTTTTTTTTTAATACGAATATAAAATAAGGGTGGCAAACGATCTCACTCAGCCTGATCGTAAGTGGATTCTGTGGCTAGATATCTACATCTATCCTCGATTAAGAATCAAAATTTGACGAGGACTGAGGACTAAGTTGGAATGTCACGTTTTCAGTAAAAAGGATCTCCGATTTTCTACACTTATCAAACAAAACACAGCGGCATTAAGCTGCTATTTCACGTTGGTATTCTGTGTTTGGGTGACCACCAACCAATTAGACCCATTTGTTCTACAATTATTATATAGTTGTTGCATGGATGTACTATTTAAAAATGCTTTCCTTTTTCTCATTATAGGTACAAAACATTTTTAATTAGTTTATTATAAAGACATAATTAAAGGTTAATTTCAAGTTGCCTCACTGTGCTTGCGGTTAATTAGTTACTGTGCGTTATAATTCCATGTGTCCCGGTATGCCGGTGACAGTGTTTGAATTAGTATAAGTGCATACTATTCGTACTTGTAACAGAATAGTACTTATTTATGCAAGTTAATACTTAACAGGCGTAAGTGGTTTTCATACTGACACAAATACAGGGGGAAAGAAAATATTTTAATACGCTTATAGTACTAGCGACGTGTACGTTGCCACGTTGCTAGAATATTCTAGTTACGAGTACTACGGATTCTGTGTTAGAATTTCAGATAAAGCAAATTTTATAGCACAGCAAAATAGTGTTGCTTTTTGGATTTCGCCGAAATATGTTTGACAGTGCCTTTTTCTTTTTTTTTAATAGAAATGTGGGTGACAAACGAACTCACAGTCTACCTGATGGTATGTGAATAATGTGGTCCAAAGACACCTACATTTATCTTCAATTAAGAATCAAATTGCAGATGTGTCATTACCACTGAGGACTGACGAAAAGCCTCGTAACCAGCAAAAAGGGTATCTAATTATCGTCGATCGATCTCCCTTATTTTATAGAAGAAATAGCAAACGAGCATGCTGCTCACGTGAGCAGCTTTTTTATTGCAGCATTGCTTATGCGCAATTTATTTTAGCAAAATTTAAAAAAAATATGGCTAAATCAACTGATCTTCCACCATGAGCAATATTAGATGATAAAGGGAGATAAATTGTTCATCCAGTACCTGCTCCATTTTCTACAATTCTTTTAAAAATTGGTAAAGTTAATAAGGGGGGTAAAAGTCAAAATCTTCTTTTATTGGAAAGCTTTATCTGGAGCTCCTATTATTAATGGAACTAATCAATTTCCAAATCCTCCAATTATAATTGGTATAACTATAAAAAAATTATAATAAAAGCATGAGCTGTTACAATAGTATTATAAATTTGCTCATCTCCAATTAAAAATCCAGGGTTATCTTATTCAGTAGTAATTAATAATCTTAAAGAAGTTCCTACTATACCTGCTCAAATACCAAAAATAAAATATGATGGTAAGTGTCGACGGCCTCCCACGAACAACTGCAATACCAAAGGAGTTGCAGGAATTTCACTATTCGAAACACAGTAGCATTATATTGCTATTTTATACCGTTTTTTAGTTTTGATATTAGTAATATCATTTTCTATTTTATTCTATACTTTATTTTCTCAATTTTCGCTCATTTCTCATAGACAAAACATGCTTAGAGACTACTCGTGAGTTCTTGATAGGGACACCGGTAGAATTTCAGCGCTGTGGTTATAACACTGCAGCATAACGTCGAGTCGGATGTCTATTTGTTGCTTCATTAATGATCATGTAATGTATATTAATGTATATACATGTAGAGCAATTATATATTATGTAGCTTTACTGTAACTACACTATGAAGGTGTTTATTTCTTTCTTTAGTTCTATTTCACGCTGGTATTCTGTGAGAGAGAAGTCTTTTACCGGTCAATCCGACCCATTCGCGTTATAGCCATGATACACTGCAGCATGTCTCTAGAGACTGCTCGTGAGTTCTTGATAGGGACACCGGTAGAATTTCAGCGCTGTGGTTATAACACTGCAGCATAACGTCGAGTCGGATGTCTATTTGTTGCTTCATTAATGATCATGTAATGTATATTAATGTATATACATGTAGAGGAATTATATATTATGTAGCTTTACTGTAACTACACTATGAAGGTGTTTATTTCTTTCTTTAGTTCTATTTCACGCTGGTATTCTGTGAGAGCGAAGTCTTTTACCGGTCAATCCGACCCATTCGCGTTATAGCCATGATACACTGCAGCATGTCTCTTCCACGTACTAGTTAAATATTTTTTTTTAGTTCTATTTCACGCTGGTATTCTGTACGAGAGTAGTCCTTCACCGCTTAAGTCGACCCATTCGCGTTGTAGCTATGGTACACTGCAGCATGTCTCTTGGGTCTCTAAGATGTCATACTTGCACATGGTCCACCTGATGGTAAGAGTTTCTAAAACTAAAGTTATTCGACTTATTGCATATCTTACCTTATTGCATATCTTTTGGGGCGGCCACTAAATAAATAAATAAATATTATCTGATACTATTTAATATTCTCATTTCTTTTTTATTGTTGGTTATGCAACTGTTATCTATATGTTTTAGTTATAATTATAATATAAACGAAGACGAATCATTTACAAATAAAGTGGTTACTAAAGAGTTAGTACTTAGGAGAATTGAACGAAATTTAAAGAGAAACTCCTTGTGAATGTTGATTTTTAGTATTGAAAGAACGAGTCTGCCATAACCATTAATTGGAGTGATTTTCCATGGTAAATATTTTAATTTAAAAGGCAGTAAAATATTGTCGTATGTTACTAAGGAGTATGAAATACACTTGTGGTTTTCTTCTTCTATAGCCTTTTTAAGCAGATGGCAGGACTCTTTCTGCCCAATATTCCATCTGGTTAGGTACCACTCTCTTTTTCTCCAATAGTGCCTGCCTTGCCGTGTTCCGGTCTTAAAAGTATAGAGATAGATATATTAAAGTTACAGGCAGTTACGTATTCTATCTTGGTCCTCGGAGATGTCAACGCATCTAGAACTATCTTTGTTTAAAGTTAGTTGCAATTTTTTTTATTATAGAATAAGGGTGACAAAAGAGCACACAGTCCACCTCATGGTAAGTGATTGCTGTGGCCAATAGACATCCACATTTATCCTCGATTAAGAATTAAAATTCAGATGCGTTATATTCCCTGAGGACTAAGATGGAATGCCTCGTTTCCAGTAAAAAGGGTCTCCGGTTCTCTACACTCATCATACGAAACACATCAGCATTAAGCTGCTAATTTACGCTGATATTCTGTGAGAGCGTGGTCATTCCCCGATCGAGCCGACCCATTCGTGCTACAATCATAATATAGCTGCAGCGTGGCTCTAACACGCAGTTGTTCATGGGCTGCAGTAACCACTTACCATCAGGTAGATTGTAAGTTCGTTTGCCAATGCAATTTTATAAAAAACAGTCTACTTTCAGATCTAATTAGTTGCCAGCAGACATGCAGTAATTAAAGGTTTCAGAGCCGTTATCTTTGCACTGGCAATACTGGTCTATATCATCAGTCTGCAAAATTAAGATTAAGCGAGCTTAAATGAATTTTATGTAATATACAAGACATTTTATGTCGACATTTTATGTCGTATACAAGAGCCAAATCTATTAATCATCAGTGTGTCTGTGTCTTAGTTAAGTCTGACATATCCTTCTTTATACCCCTTCTTAACCGTCTTATAAAAGGTAGTGTATCTGATTGGAGTCTGTGAATTTGTTTCACTATGTTGAACTTCCGTCACTACGTTGACTGGTAGAGAATGCTATAGGGCATTATTATGCGCCCTTTGTAACCCCTAGGTGAAGGTGTGTTGCAATAAAGCATAAATAAATAAATTATATTTGGTTGATAGGCTGCAGCATGTCTCTACCACGTGCCAGTTAAAGGACTTCTTTTAAACAGGATAAGGATGTCAAACGAGCACAATATCCACCTGATGATAAGAGATTCTAAAATACTAAGAGTTATTAGCGAAATTAAATTCAGTTAGCAAGAGCATCCATCCAACTACTTCCTTCATAAATAAATAAATAAATTATATTTGGTTTAGTTAAGGTCTCTTCAATGGCAACATTCTTGAGAATCCTACAGCTTCTACTGAATTTCTACTTAGGTATGAATATTTTGCAAATTTTTATGTTACAAAATTTTAAAACTATTTTGCACACCTCGAACGCGAAACAAAAGAGGTTGGGCTTTATTGTCAACTTGACAAGGTCACGCTACCCGCTCTTATTAAATTCGGTATATTATTTTTAAGCCACACTAATACGTGAATAAAAGCATTTTTTTAAAGAATAAGAGTGACAAACGAGCACACAGTCAACCTGATGGCAAGTGGATGCAGTGGCCCATAGATATCTACATTTATCCTCGATTAAGAATCAAAATGTTGATGCGTTGTCACCCCTGCGTATTAAGATGGAATGCCTCGTTTGCAGTAAAAAGGGTCTCCGGTTCTCTACACTCACCATACGAAACATAGCAGCGTTAAGGTGCTATTTTACGCTGGTATTCTGTGAGGGTGTGGTCCTTCCCCGGTCGAGCCATCCATTCGTGCTACAACTATACTACTAATATAGCTGCAGCATGGCTCTAACACGTAAAGAATTTTGTATGTATGTTACGCGATATCTTCACAGATTGTGAACAAATTTACATGATTCTTTTTTATCAAATATTTTATACTTCAAGGGTTCCATATAAATTTGGAGAAAAATTTCACCTCTGAGGGTAACAAATAAATAACTAATTTTTAGCAATTTGAAGTCTGATTTTACTTTTCGTTAAAAGTTATAATTATTAAATTATATAACCGTAGCACACATTCTTTTCTAACTTCGTCATGGAATTATAAATTACATAACATAAAATTATAAAATAATTATTTATTATTATAATAAAAAAGGGCGTTTGAAATTATAAATTCAAACCAAGTCAGTGTCAGTCGTTTCGCCACCTCGAGGTGGTGTAGTAGTAGACAAGTGTTAAAAGTAAGCTTATATTAGTAAAACAGCTATTTAAAAATTAAAATCTTTTTTCAGAACTTTAATTATATGGCATATATACAGGGTTATTTTGCAATAACCATTTGCAGAGAAGGTTCAGAATAAGTAATAAAGGCAAATGGTGAACAGAAATTAATTTAAAAAAAATCTCAAACATTCGGTCCTTTTTATTTTTTAAATTCAGAATGCATGGTAATGCATTATTTTCTTGCTCCTGGATTATCAAATGGGAGTGATAAAGCAAAAACAAAAAAACATTTAAAAACAATCAAAATCCTATTTTGTCCTACTAATTACTTAGAAATCACGTCGTTACACAGCTGCTACATTGAGAAGTAATGTGCACATCCGAGCGTGAGCGCGTGCCTTTCACTTGGCCATTTCCGCTGTTCATACACGCGGAATAATGGCATCGAGCGTACTTCTATGAGGCCGGAACAATTACGGCGTTAGCAAAATTAGGTTCGAGTTAGTTACATGACATCTTTTCACTTTAGATTCACAAATACTAGCATATATACATCGTATATATTATTTAATATTATAGTAAAATTCTAGTATATGTATATGGTATTTACTATGGCAACCTGTGTAGTTTAAATATCAACGGTCATGTAGTTTTGTAAATAGAGTATTGGAGTTCTAAGCCCCGTTCATCGACATTTGAAAATATATTAGATAGTTGATTAAAGTTATCTGTGGTGGCAGAAAAATAGAATCTATATCCCCATCTTAAGTGACTTCAGAAAGAGACTCAATACTCCATAGTTCATTGCATACCATAGTGTTACATTTTAAATCTTAAAAACTTGTACTATACGAAGGATCAACAAAGGACCATATCGGACACAACAATACATGAAGAGAGGAGGTCATGCACGACTTATCATGAGATGGGAAGATACTGTGAGACTGCGGTACAATAATTTCTTAATCGTAAACAATAGTATACTCAAACCAGAGGCAGGCAAGGCAGCGGCAAAAGGCGTGAGATGCCGGTACCGCGTAAATTGAACTGACAAGCTTCATGATTACGTAAAAGTATCACTACCAAAGGAGAGGTGCTAGGTTTTAAGACTCACTAACAGGCAGTTAAGGAGGAGTCCAAAAAACCCTCGTATCTATTACTGGTACCCAGCAGCAGCGATTTACGCAGAATTTTCTGCCTTGCACGACCACACTGTGGAATTTATTTTCGCCAGTGTTTTTTCCTCAAGAGACTTTTAACGCACCTGCAATTACCCTGGTGTTGCAGTTGTTCATAGGTGATGGTGATCACTTATCATCAGGTGCATCGTATCCTCATATGCGTCTTTTTTCATAAAAAATGTATCCAATGCTTTCTTCCACTCTGAAAGCCATTAGAAATATTTCTGGGAAATTCCACTTTAGTTCTTGTATTTTTTTGTTGCAGTTGTCCATGGGCTGCAGAAGCCATTTAAAATCACGTGGACTGTTAACTCGTAAGACATTTTATTGTCATGGAAATAGTTATTTACACTATTATTATTACATTATTATTACAGCCTGTAAAAGTTTACTGCTGTATAGACCTCTCTCATAGATAGCCTTATAGGTGAGATATTTTCAAAAATTGCAATGCTTGTAAGGCAGGTAGGCAACCACAGTTATATATTACTTTGACATGTTATCAGAAAGATTCTGCTGGCTCTTGTTTAATTTCTCTGTCACTTGATCTGGATCTTCTAAGATACGTCATCCATTAATGGATTATTTATAAGTTGGTACGGGTGAAGATTCTTTCACAAAGAACATCATCATCTATATTATCCATCACAAATTCAGTGCTGAATATAGGTTTCATCCACAGTTCATTTCCTCGTATTCAAGTCTTTTAAAATTTTCGTCTGGTTTTTTTAGTAATTACGTAAATTCTGCATATAATTTTTGCAATAAAACTTTCATAAAATTTCATAAATATAAACAAGGCTTTTTCGTAACTTCTTAAAACCCTGGTAGCACGCCACGATAGTCAATTACTCTAACTGCTACACACTACTGGTGCACACACTGCAAAATAAAATTGTTTTACATGCTCAAATTCCTGTGGTACAACTTGTTGTTGAGGCACTGAAATTAGATGTTTACTTCCGTGACCTAACATTTGGGTCACGCCGTTAGTACATTGAACATCAAAGATCGCTTTCAGGCTGAGGCTTGTGAGTAGTATAACGCAATTTTGGACTTATGAGAGGGTATTTAAATAATGCTGCAATATAATTTAGATCTACTTTTTTTAAATTTCGATGATTGCTATAAACTTAACATATTTTAATAGCAAGATCCACGTTTATTAGTGTATGTGATAGATTATAATGTTTTTTCGTCTTAAGTCATTTAACTTAATCTTGTTCCGGAGCAAATTTACTCAGAATTTGGGTTCCAACATGTGGGTCACGAGGAAAGGTCATAGGCAAACTTTTTATTTCGAAAAATTAACTATTCTACTGGCTTACTAAAAATTATTTTCAACGCAAAATGTTTTGTTATTTAAAAAAAATTATCCCCACACTAGAGTTTTTCAGATATAAATTACACAAGGGCAAACATTCGTTACTATAAATTGAAAAGTCGAAGTTTACTAGTATAGATTTAAACTGCGTTGCAATGCGAATGGAATATTGAATAGAATGCTGCAAAAGTGTTTACCTTTAATAGCAAATGTTAACATTTGATGCGTAGAACGTGTTTTTATTTCAATTCCCCTATTAAAAAAATATAATTATAAATTCAGTTCTTCAGTTTGAAGAAACAAAATTATTTTTATTATTACCATACGTTCGCCCAAGATCCTGATCCTGGATGCGGCAGGAGCTCTTGGGTGATGTATATAATAAATTGATGTAGTCGAATTCCCAAAATAAAAATGTTGACTTTAATTGTATTAATTGCGTATAATTTGACTACGGCATGAAACAGGATTTCTATATTAAAAGATAATTACAAATGTACATAAAAGGTGAACTACTGTGTATATGTAGTCATCTCTCAGAGACTCATATTTGCGCCACTCCCAAGGGACCAATGTCATACTGTTGGGTCTCCTGCTATCGTCTCTAAATATTCCACAAGGCTCTAAAACCAAGGGAACATTTATAGAGACAAGAGCCCTTTGGATGACATCGTTCAAAGAACCGCGCCGTGAAAACCTACCAGCACTTTTCTTACATTAAAGTTCGTTGAGCCCAATCTTGTCGACGCTGCTACCACAGGGGCACTGATGGGGTTGACAAATCGCCGCTTTTCCCATCAAGCTTTTCCCATCAAGTTATGTGCCGAGATTACTTGATGGTAAAGCGTGTAACCAGTGACTAGATTCCTTAGTCGAAACAGCTAGAAGGCGTGCCTGATCTTGGTCACTATGAAAATTATGAAACAAATCTTTCTGCACGCTCTTTACCAACAGAATATCCCACTGTTTTTGTTGGTTAACTTCAAGTGGAATATTTTCGCCGGGACAGAGCGTTTGCCATGTCTGCCATGCCTCCGTAGCGTAGCACAGGTCTACTTTATTATTTAAAATTATGTTACATAAGTCACTGACACTATGCACGGATGCAAGGAAAGCAGGTAATGCAATGCCAGAAAGATTTATCACACCGATATCACCAAATTTTATAGGTAAAGTAGCTTGAGTCCAGGCTGTTGTATTTACAGTTAAATTTAGAATTTTTTCTAAAGCTATATTAAGATTATTATCAATATCTTTTAAAATATCCGAACATTTCCAGACTGGACGCGAGCGGAGTAAGTATGTAAATCTATGTACAAGGAGACGATATTTTAAAATAGTAAGAGCAATGTGGGGGTTTAAGTTATACAATTTATCAACGTGGTTTAAAAACTTATCAAATTTTGTTTTTAAAACAGGTTTAACACTATCGAAAAACAACGGAGCATCTAGCAGGTATGGCGATTCCATACTGACAGTTTTTATTCCTGGAGAAATATGATTGAAATTTTGAATGAAAGTGTCTCTGTTAGAACTAGATAAATTATTGGAAAAAAATATTTCACATTTATTGCTATTTGGTTCAAGACCAATATTTTTAAAATTTCGAAAAATATGAGTAAGATCACTGAAGACGTCATCTGCTCTACCTCCCAGTCTACCGTCGTCCAGGTATCAGATATTCAGCTTGGATTTGAAATTTGAAATAATGGGTTGAATTCCCAAACTGAAAAGTGCTGGACCTAGTGGGTCACCCTGCTGAACACCGACAGTAGAATCGATTCGTGGGTATTGTTAGCCACTTCTTTCAGCAGGGTTACCCTATCGATAGAGTTAAAAGCATTCCTTAGGTCAACCTTCACAAGAACATTTGCACCAGAGTTTGTTAAAAATGTACGCACTGAATGTACCGCCGCCTCCCAGCCACCTCTAGTGCCAAAACCTAGTTGTGTAGACTGGAATTTTCTCTTAAGGTTAGAGATTATATGCCTGCAAGTTAATTTTGAAATTAAGCGTCGAAATAAATGTGGAACCAACGGCAATAGCACGGATACCGTTATCGTTTTTTGGAGGCACATAATCTTGCCCCATATAAGAATGGAACAAAATTTGGATTAACATTACCAGAAAACATAAAATTACATAATTTTGTAATGTCATTAAGAACTACTCCGCCGGCGTCACCGGCAGAAGCGCTTACAAGATTTTTAAGATGCTGGGGCGTAATTCCGTCAATGCTGCCAGCGGAGCCATTCGAAAATGACATAATTGATTCTAAAGTGTCTTTTTCAGAAATTTGTAAAGGTTGCATAGAAGTCTAGGGAGGCAGCGGTAAACTTTCAGAAAGATTGATCGAAGGATGCTTCTGACAAAGGCCTTCAAGAGTTTCGACATTACGAGGAGCTCGGATGTCGTCTGAGAATAAAATACGGGATGCATATTTTAAGTCGCCATCCATTACTTTCGACTCAACTACTTTTTATAAATCAAATTTAGGACGAGGTCGAGATAAATGAGTATTAATTGGGTAATCTAAATTTTGAAAGATGTCTCTTTTAGTTGAGACGTATTTGATTTATTTATTGTTTTATCAAAATGAAAATGGGAATAGGCGAAAGTAAATAATTTTTGCCAACTCTTTTCACTATTAGTGAAACAATTTTGAATAGTGCATGACAATGCTTTAGCAAGCTGCGTCCTCGCACCTCTAGGAATTCTTTTAACCATTGGTAAATTACGATGGTAATTGTAAATTTGCTCCGAAAAAGGGAAAAAATTGTGTCATTAGAGGAATTACTAATAGAGTTATGAATTTCTACGGTAGGCTGTGAAGCCTAAATACTTTTACTATGGCATCGTTTAATATGTATATTTAATGCCCTTTTACCTTTAAACAGCCTACCGTCGGTACAATTTTGACAGTGTAGGAAATCCGACTGTGAATGTAGCGGAGCGGAGATATTCATTAAAAAATCTAAACAGATCTCTCACAGCACTCAAAAGTCTTTATAAAACATAGATTCATATCAACTGGAAATGTGCTGTACCCCAAATCTTTCCCTGAAACACAATAATTTACGGCCTAAATAAAAGCATTTTGCTCTATAACTGAAATATTATCATAATACTTCCCTAGATTTATTCCATATTGATGAAATTTGTATTTAGTCTTTATGCTTTGACAGCTGACAACGACGCAGCAGAAATATTTTCCTTTATAAATGAGTATTATGTCTGAAATCAAAAAATAATTATTATAATAACTGTCTTATATATTTACTGATCTTTTTGTTAAAATTTGTAAGCCAAAATTGGCCTCTAAATAACAAAATAAAATAAGTTAAATATATGGTTAAATATACGTAGCTATAATATTGTGTGAATATTAGTATAAAGTAGCTTATAGAAAAAAAATTGATACTGGCCGTAAATGCAAGGTGTTTTCTTGGACTTGTCTGAGGCATTCGATGCAGTCTCTAACATGTTATTAAAGAAGCTTGATGCAATCGGTATTCGTGGCTTAACCTTTACCCACTACCATGCGGTGTACCACTAGGTAGTGTTTTTGGTCCAATTCTCTTCTTGATTTACATCAGTGAACTCTACCAGTATATACTATCAAATGGCATTTTTTTCGTACGCAGATGACACTGCAATCAAGTTTTAGGAAGAAACTTGCGTCAAAACACATACATTTACTTTTAAAAGACTGCATCAGACATACTTATGATAAAATAAAAATCTTATAATGCCAATCAAAAATATAGATATAACTTTTACTATCAATAAATTTACAAAGCCTTTTATAATCAACTTAATAAACAACCTTTTAATAAACAAATTAATTATAAAATTTCATAATTGTAATAAAGTAAACTCATTAACTGTGTTCAGAGTGAATTCACAAAAACTGTTATACAAATAATATGGTATAATATTTTTTTTAAAGGATAAGGGTGACAAGCGAGCACACAGTTTACCGGATGGTAAGTGGTTGCTGTGGCCCATAGACATTTAAATCTATCTTCTATTACGAATCAAAATGCAAATGCGTTGTTACTCGTGAGGACTAAGATGAAATGCCTTGTTTCCAGTAAAAAGGATCTCCGGTTCTCTACACTCACCATACGAAACACAGCGACGTTCTATTTACTCGATCGAGCTCATTCATTCGTCCTACAACTATACTACTAATATAGCTGCAGCATGGCTCTACCAAGTAAAGTAACAATTAAATTAGTACAGTAAAATATTTACACTAGCGCATTAGTTCAAAAGAGCCTGTAATGTTAGTGATAAGTTTGTCTGAATAAATGAACTTTCTCCTCTATGCTATCACAAAAAGTCATTGTATTAAATATCTTGGTGTTAAACTACATGAGACATTATCTTGGAATACACAACTGAATCTTCTATCTGCAAGAATACGTAAGGTGGTGTGGATTAAAAAAAAGCTTATAAATGTATTCTAACTAACTTTGTTAAAGCTGTTTATCACGCCCTAGTTCAATCTATTGTAAGGTACTGCATACCAATATTGGGTGGAGCGTATAAGACTAGAATTATTAAGGTAGAACTGACCATTACTGAACTGACCTTAACACAGGGATCTCTGCTTATGATAATGCTTAGAAAGCCTTACCGAAACTCAACACTCAGCCTGTACAAGGACAGTAAATTAATGACTGTCAGACAACTATTCATACCATACCTTACCTTGCACAAGCATAAAGAATTAACCTATGACCCTATGATCATTGATAATAAGCGAAGAAACAGTAGTAGAATATACAGTACGATAAAACACAATACAGTCTTCTGCATAACATACTCATGTTTCGAGTGGCAAAAATTTTATATTATGAATGTAATTTTTCTATCACAAATTATCTATCAATAAATCGATGGGGATGAAAGTGTTTCCAGTAACACTTCCCAGTAGATGGAGTGACTTCCTGTTAAGACATGCGATAAATCGATGGATGCAGCTGGCTCAGGATCGTCTTTCGAGGTATTCCTTCGGGAAGTCCTATGTTTAGCGGTAGATTTGTGAAGACGATGGAAAATGGATATTTTATTTAGAGATGTCCGTGTAATGCAATATTTGGGGGAGGCCTATGTTCAGCAGTGGACTTCTAAGGGATTTCAATAATGACGATGTTATTTAATATATTAGGTCCTTACGTATGAAATTGGCGTTTTGTATGGGAGGAATATAAAGTCATATTTTTTTGTAAAATACATTTAATTAATCCAAGTATGCACCGTTGTTATCTATGCACTTTTGGCATCTCATAAGTAGTTTATTGATCCCTTTACTAAAAAAACCAAAGAGGCGAGAATCAATAAACTCTTTGAAGGCGGTTTGGACTGCCGCATCGGAGTTGAATTTTTTTCCTTGTAAGAAGTTGTCCAAATTCCGGAAAAAATGGTAATTTGTTGGAGCAAGGTCCAGGGAGTACGGTGGATGTCGCAGACATTCCAATTGTAGCTCATCTAACTTAGTGGTTGTTTGTTTTACAGTGTGTGGTCTTGCGTTGTCGTGAAGCAGCAGTGGCCTAGAACGATTGACCAATCTCGGTTGTTTAGCAGCTAGTTCTTCCTTCATGGTTTGAAGTTGCTGACAATAGATATCTGCTGTAATCGTTTGGCCAGATTTTAAAAAGCTGTAGTGAACGACACCGGCGCTAGTCAACCAAACACTCACAAGTAACTTTTTCTGAGTCAATTTTCGTTTAGGGCAGGATTTGGCTGGGTCTCCAGGATTCAGCCATTGCGACGAGCGCTTCCGATTATCGTACAGTATCCACTTTTCATCAAAAGTAATGATTCGATTTAAAATCTCTTCATTATTGTGTCGGTTGAGCAAAGTAACACAGCAGTCGACGCGTGTTTGCAAGTTTGATTCACTCAATTCATGAGGTACATATCGTTCAAGTTTTTTTACTTTCCCGATAAGCTTCAAGTGGATCAATACAGTTTTATCAGTTACCCCGAAGCCTGCAGCTGTCTCTGAAGTGCTTTGTGATAGATCCACCTTCACAATAGCCTTTAATTCTTCATTTTCTACTTTGATCTCCGGCCGTCCACGGGGTTGGTTTTGAAGGTCGAAATTTCCAGAACGAAAACGTTGAAACCAAAAACGTACCGTGCTTTCTTTTGCGACACCAGCGCCGTACACATCATTAATCCTTCGAGCTGTTTCTGCAGCACTGGTGCCACGGTAGAACTCGTACTCATAAATATACCGATATTTCATGTTTTCCATTTTGCGGTAATAAGCGATGCCAAAGAATAAAATAATAAGAAAAAAACAAATGAATAACTGTTTTCAAAATTCAAATGTACCAACTAAATGAATTTATAAATTTGAATTTGGAATTTTTAACCAAAGAGGAGATATTTCAGATCAAAGTGGTCAGTACGACAAAACGCTAATTCCATATGTAAGGTCCTAATATTTTAGGGCTTCTTTTCTATATACGAACAAATATTTGACTCATACAGGATTTGAACCCGCGATCTATTGCAATGCCCCATCTAAATGCTTAGCCACTGCGCAACCAAACCACCAAAGTACAAAAACCGTAACAAAAAAAATTCAAATTGTTAGAAATATTAAAATTAGTTAAGTTTTATTGATGTGAAGTGAACAGACGTAACTAAAACAAAACAAGAATTAATATCGATGAATAAAATTTGTTACAATATTAGAAAAGTTACGCTTCCAGAGGAAACGTGTTTCTAGTTGAAATTGGAATAAATTTACATCACGGCGTCGTTTCTCAACTTAAGATCGAATTCACGAGAGTATGAAATTGACTTGATCTATAAATCGTAACTCAACTTGTATTAACTTTATTTATTTACTTGAATATATGGTACAAAGTTGTACTTATTGTGGTATGAAATACGACTGTATAATATAAAGATATTAACCTTTAAAAATATTATCTTATAAGTAATGTATGAGGCGGACTCGGTGACGGGGAGCGACTCCCCTCGCCGTCCGTAACAATATAACATATTCTATTAGATCTACTTCTTGCTTGCTACTTCTGTAGTAGCGGGTGTTGTGTAGTGGCGGTTAAGAATATCAAATACCCTTTATCATTTTCCTGATAACAATTCAAAATCACTAGGTAGGATTGTGACTTGATCACTGGCTTATAAAAAGTAAAAAAAATAAAAAATAAACTGCGCTTGCCGGCCTGCCTACCAAGCGTGGCATCTATGACTAAAATCCCTGCTAAGAGGCAATCAACTGGGGAGGCCGATGCTTAGAATTTTACTCGGCTGTAATGACTGAATGAATGAATGAATTCTCTCACATAATATTGTAATAGTATATGCCCTATTAATGACTTAAGACGGTTGACATGATTGCGATTCCTTGTGTGAGTACAGTAGAGACAAGACACCACATTTCTTTACATAAATGATGATTCTACAATCAGTGCGGATTTTTTAAAGTGTAGTTTAAAATTGCGTCATATCAATCAAGTAGTTATAAGTATTAAGGAAAAGGAGTTATAGATGTGTGTTGTGTGTAGAGATGTGTGCATATGTTTACTTTTATAATATTCATATAATATGTTCTCTGTAACCCCCATCGTAGTGTTATCACTGCCCTAAAGTTGACTGGCGCAGAGAACCAGTTTAGCATTAAGTCCGCCTTTGATCCTATTCTAATTTGTAAAGTTCAATAAAAATTAACCAAATAAATAAATTATATTTTTTTGCAGGAATAAAACCGATCTAGATACTTGAAAAGTAAAACATTACCTAAATACAAAATTTCATCCACATCGTTAGAGCCTTACTCACTTAACATATAGTTTGAATACAGAGACTTATACAGGGATACGCCATACGAAATATATTACCGTTACCGTTATCGTTACAGCCTATTAAAATCCACTGCTATGTTCGGCCCCATAGATTGCCTGCCTGCCGAACCAGCTATACCTTAAGTAATGAACTCAGCCCCATTTGTAGTCTCGTTGACGCTGTTTTATAATTTTATAATTTTATTACGTGACATCTTATAGGTTGAAATGTTTTCTATTTAGTATTTATTTATAACTATTTATGTAAACACAATTTTTTAAACAAAGATAAGGAAAAACTGCTTATTTACATTGAAATTTCTTCTAACAAGCCTAATAGAGGATAAATTTAAGAGAAGCCGACTGAAATAATTATTATGGTTTTAAAAATATATACAAAATAATAACAAGCAATGACAATGTTCTAGTAGAAGTGGATCTAGGAAGTTATAAGAACTTATATTTGATCAAAGAAGTTTTTTTTTTTATAGAATAAGGGTGACAAACGAGCACACAGTCCACCTGATGGTAAGTGGTTGCTGTGGTCCATAGACATCTACAACTATCTTCGTTTGCGAATTTAAATGCAGATGCGTTGTCAGCCTAAGTAAGTAGTGAGGACTAAGATAGAATGCCTCTTTTCCAGTAAAAAGGGTCTCCGGTTCTCTACACTCACCATACGAAACACAGCAGCATTAAGCTGCTATTTTACGCTGGTATTCTGTGAGAGCGTGGTCCTTCCCCGGTCGAGCCGACCCATTCGTGCTACAACTATACTATTAATATACTATTAATATAGCTGCAGCATGGCTCTACCACGTAAAAAGTTTTGGCCCTATCGTGACTTGATGTTGTATTATTTAACGGAAATCAAACAATAAACATTTAATTGTTTGTCAATATTCCCATTAGTTATGTTTTGTAATTTCGTTAGGCGAGATTATTATCTTATAGTAGAGAAAGTTTGGCTTAGGAGAATATAGAAATGATAGACGATGGAATTGCTTTATTTATTTTTTACTTTAATTTGGAATATTTTTTTGTACAAAATGATAATAATGCATCTAACATAGTGAAATATGTAACCGACTACGTGATTAGGTAAACAATGAACTCGTAACATAAATTGTGGGATCATTTAAGGCATTATCTTAAGACTAGCAATGAATTTTCTGTTATCCAGTGCATGAGACTGGAAAACGAAATTGGGAAAATGAAACGAAATTAAATTTGGTGACCGTAACCGTTCCTTTGAGTGACCTAATGAACATAATGCTCTGCGAACTATTAATGTGAACTATAAATAAAATTAAAGCGCAAACAATTACAAAAAAGCGGTTTTTGATATATTTTGCAATACTGTTTCTGCTTATTTTTATAGACTTATTGTGACGAACGGGCACAGAATCCACCTGATGGTAAATGAATGCTGTGGCCCATAGACATCTTCATGTATCCTCAATTAAGACACAGTTTTTAATAACAATTAGTGATTAAGTTAATAATAATAATATAACAATAATAAGCCTTTTATTTCATGCTAAAAAATGAGATGCATACATAGTTTACATAGTTTAGAGAAAAAAAAAGCAAAAAGAAAAAAAAAATGTTTTAAATCTGGATAATAATATATAAGTTTGTTTGCATGAACCCCTCCTCAAGTGAAGGTGAAGGCCTCCTCTAAAGAATTCCATGTGTCTCTATCTTGAGCCATTTTGTAATTAAGTTATTAGTTAGTTAGTAATTAAGAACAGTTATTATTATTTTCTTTATTTTGAACATATGTAGGCATCCCCCATAAATTGCCTCATGGGGAGGATATTTGTCATAGTTGCCACGCTTGGAAAGCGGGTTGGCAACCGCAGTTTTTTATGTTTAATTATATTAGTAGTATTAGTAAGACGCTGCTGTCTATCTGGTTTGTTTCCCTCGTACGACAAGAAGCGACTTTTACGACATCTACGGGATGATATGGGGTAGTGGGTATTCTTATACCACCAGTCACTATACGGTCAATTAGCGCAATTTTTTTGCACAACAAAATAAATAGCATCTCACGTGGCTGGCCGAGATGGAAGGCTAGATGTGTGCTGGGAGTGTTTCCGTGGCCCTGCGGATGAGTAAAGCAGGAACACAATGAGGTTTTAATTTTTGTGCGTCTGATATAACCCGTATTGCTCCGCGAGGCGGATACGTATAGGCAATTCCCTATTCGACGTCAACGTGGTAGAGTCATGCTGCAGCTATATTAATAGTATAGTTGTAGCACGAATGGGTCGGCTCGACCGGGGAAGGACAACGTTCTCACAGAATACTAGCGTAAAATAGCAGCTTAATGATGCTGTGTTTCGCATGGTGAGTGTAGAGAACCGGAGACCCTTTTTACTGGAAAAGAGGCGTTCTTTCTTAGTCCTCACGGCTGACAACGCATCTGCATTTAAATTCGCAAACGAAGATAGATGTAGATGTCTATGGGTCACAGCAACCACTTACCATCAGGTCCACCTGATGGTAAGTGGCAAACGAGCACACAGTCCACTGTGTGCTCGTTTGCCACCCTTATTTTATAAAAAAAAACACCGGGTATACCGCATGTAAGGGAGGTTGTAATTTGGAAAAACGTATACGTGTATATTTAAACGTATAGCCCTTCTGTATATATGTAACGCGCTTCATATATCAACCCCTAAACATAGGCCTCCCCCACGCAATGCTACAAAACGTTGTCCTCAGGCAAATACATGCATCAACATCCTGCTCGTCTTACCAGGTTGTCACTCCATCTAATGGGGGCCGCCCTACACTTAGCTTACATTTGCGAAGCTGCCAGTCGAGAAAATTTCTACTCCGTTGGTTACTGAAGTAAAGTAAAAACATTTTCAACGCAAAATATAGGTCATTGCTTTGGAGTGAATAGTACTTAATTGAATAAAACTATTTTTACGGATTTTATCGCGTTTAATTTTACTAATTTTGATTCCCGACATTTCGGGTGCTTTACAGCACCCATGGTCACGGGGGAGACTGAGGTGTTTGACGTCCCAATGTCATAGTTAGCCCGGCTACCTTCAGTTTTTTGAATATTAATTTTTGGTCCGATCTACGCAGAATGAGCTTACAGTATCTTGAAGTCTTGCAGTGGTATGCTTGGGTTTGGATTTAATTTTGTTAATTATAGGATCCCAAGCAGATGGCAGCACCCATCCATCTTCTCTATTGAAATTAGGATATTTTTTAATTTCAATAGCCTCGCGTATCATCCTTGGTAGGAATCGGTGTTCTTTTGCGAGGATTTGTGGTCTATTAAATCTGATGTAATGGCGGGGACGATCTTGAACATGTTCACAGACTGCAGACTTCCCTGAGCGTCGGTGCCTCACGTCAGCTATATGTTCTTTCACGCGGGTTTTAATGGATCGTTTTGTTTGTCCTATGTAAGAGAGACCACATTCACAATCAAGCTTGTACACTACTGCATCTTGTAGAGGGATATTACACTTGACGGATGGTAAAAATTGACTAATCTTCTTCGGCGGCTTGAAGTATGTTTTAATGGAAGCTCGCTTCAAAATGTAGCCAACCTTGTCTGTGACTCCTCTGACATAGGGTAGTACAGCAGGCACACGCTCGACTGTGGCCGGCTTCACTCGGTCACTGTGACGTAGGCGCGGGACCCGAAGCTTGTTGTCTTGCAATACTTGCTCGACGTGCTGAAGCTCGGCGGCCAGATGTTTTCTGTCACAGATCCCTCGTGTTCTCTGAAACAAAGATTTTCCCACGGTAGCTAACTGTGATGGATGAAGGTGTGATTCACCATTTAAACATCGGTTGGTATGGGTCTTTTTCTATGCACATTGTGTTATCAGGATTTCGGATGACTAAAACATCTAGGAAAGCTAAAGAATTGTTTGCCTCTAACTCCATTGTGAATTGTATTTTAGAATTTATGGAATTAAGGTGGTTTAAAAATGCAGTTACTTTGTCAGATGGTAAAATTGTGAAAGTGTCGTCTACGTACCGCTTGTAGAATCTTGGATATACAGGAGCAGTAAGAAGGGCTTTCTCCTCAAAGTCCTCCATGAATATGTCGGCGACTATGGGAGATACGGGTGAGCCCATTGCTACGCCATCTACTTGCTTGTAGAACTCCTCCTTCCACAATAGATAGCCAGATTTAAGGCAGTGTTTCAGTACTACTGCATATTCTGTAGGCATGTTGTATTCTTCTAGCTTCCTGGTTACAATTGAGATGCAATCTTCAATAGGTAAGCATGTAAATAGTGACTGAACATCAAAACTGACCATAGTTTCATTGTCAGCGAGATGTAGGTCTTTTATCTCACTAACAAAATGGTATGAATCCTTCGTGTGTGCTCTGGTTTGTCCCCTCAGCGGTGACAGAGCTTTTGCCAAGTGTTGAACCAATTTATTAATTGGTGAGTCGATCTGGCTCACTATAGGACGTAGTGGAGCGTTTGGTTTGTGTATTTTTGGTAACCCATACAACCTCGGTGGTTTGGTACATGGTGGTATTATCGAATTTACGTCGAGATCTAATTTTTCGGAGTAATTCTTTAACAGATCGCTTGTTGTTTTAAGCACATTGGTTGTAGGGTCTGTTTTGACCTTTTTGTACGTACTTTCGTCCGATAAAAGTTGTTGTATTTTAGAATTATAATCTGACGTATCCATTACTACCGTAGCATTTCCTTTATCTGCACGGAGAATCGTGAGCTCTGGTCTGTTGCGTAAGTTGTACAACGCTTTAGTCTCGTCTTTGGTAGATTTAGTTTCGGCACTGAACTTCGACGTAACAAGGACGAAATGTCTTGACGTATGGCCTCTAAATCTTCCTTTCCCACATTGTTTTAAACAGACAATCCTCAACGTTACAGATAATTTCCTCATACAGGATTTTTCGCGGTGTTATTGCGAAATTCAGGCCCTTCGATAATACTTTTATTGTAGGTTCGTCCAGTGTTTGTTTTGACAGATTATAGACCGTGCGTTGTTTATTGTTTGCGTCTGTGGTCAACAGTTGTTGTGTTTCGTTTCTACGTTGCCATGGATGTTTGGCATTTGATTTGATAGTTAATTTTGATATTTTTCTATTTTTTATTTTGCATTCATTATATTTCGATGTTTCGCGTTTGTTTAAAGTTTCAATGCAATTATTAAAATCAAATGTCGTTAAAACTGTCTTTAACTCACTGGACAAATTGTCTATGGTATTATTTATGAATTGTAGATCGAACCGTTTTTGCTGAATCACCGTTCGTAACAACTTTTTACTTGCCTGATTTAGGATCTTAGCGCTTCCTCGAATGTCCTTTTTGGTTGATATTTTGACACACGTAGGAATGAGATTATGGTCTCTGCATCTCTTCAAGAAATTTAAAGATGTTATATATCTTGCGCGCTTAGTTTTAAGATCTTCTAATCGGCGAATTTTCTTTGCTATTACCAGTCCGTACTGGTTTACATAATGATTTCTTATATTTACGCGAACACTACACATTGAATAAAACTATTTTTACGGATTTTATCGCGTCGGAAGTCTGCAGTCTGTGAACATGTTCAAGATCGTCCCCGCCATTACATCAGATTTGATAGACCACAAATCCTCGCAAAAGAACACCGATTCCTACCAAGGATGATACGCGAGGCTATTGAAATTAAAAAACATCCTAATTTCAATAGAGAAGATGGATGGGTGCTGCCATCTGCTTGGGATCCTATAATTAACAAAATTAAATCCAAACCCAAGCATACCACTGCAAGACTTCAAGATACTGTAAGCTCATTCTGCGTAGATCGGACCAAAAATTAATATTCAAAAAACTGAAGGTAGCCGGGCTAACTATGACATTGGGATGTCAAACACCTCAGTCCCCCCCGTGACCATGGGTGCTGTAAAGCACCCGAAACGTCGGGAATCAAAATTAGTAAAATTAAACGCGATAAAATCCGTAAAAATAGTTTTATTCAATATGTAGTGTTCGCGTAAATATAAGAAATCATTAAGTACTTAATTTTTATCCTCAACTTAAATACTAAAGAATTTGAGAAACTGAATAGCTAGTTTCTAGAATTAGTTCTCTCCTTCGTTAATAGCTACTGATAGTTAACTTTTTCTAAGAGAACTGATTAATGAAAGAAGTGTCTCGCCCTGGATTTAATTGGAAACTACTTGCTACAGTTTTTTCTTTAAATACGAGTAGTTACTTAATACAAGTTTATGTAACGAAATGAAATAATAGTTGTAAATGTTACGTTTTTATTCAAGTTAAACTTATAAAAGCGCAGTACAGTCACCTGATGGTAAGTGGATGCCGACACAGCCCAACGGAGTAGTAAGCTGACATGGTAATGGGCTGTCCATGTAGCTCGAAGAACCGACTAACAATGGAGAAGACAGGTTTTCAATTGGCATATTCGTAGTGTTAAGCAAAGTATAGGGTATTCTGCCACTAAACAGGACGACCTGGTAAGTCATTCAGGAAGACGATGGTGGCTCAGAACCGTGTTTTGTGGCGTTGTTTGGGGACGCCTATATTCAGCAGAGGACTTGTGATGATGATAATGATGATGATGCTTGAATATTAATATTATACGCATATAAGGTATTACTCGTCGTACGTAGCTAAAACACTGTATATGGATAACAAAATATTTAAAGGGATTCTAATGATGTATTCTTGGTAAAAGCTCGGTTCGGAAGGATAAAGTGTGGAATTAATTTCTATATATTCTTAGCACAAGTTTCCTGTACTCAAGCGTTTTCCCGTAAGTTTATAAACTTTGCCTCTATCACGTGCCTGGAAAGTGAAGCAATTTGATCTTAATTGTTTTTAGTTTCTTAGAAGGCAAGTTTGTAGTTGATGTAAAATTTATTAAAGGCTTTCTTAATTACGTTTTTATTACTTTATAATGGTTATATTTTAATGGATACTAAGTGGAAACCGTGTAGTTGCTGTGAAGAATATCTACTACCACATATCGTCCTGAGGGTGTCGTAAGAGGCTACAAAGGGAAATTGAAACAGGTTATGAGCAGCAGCAGCGCCTGCCAAGGGTGGCAACTACGGCAAATCCTATCAATCGAGACAATATATGATGGAAGCCTATGTTCAGCAGTGGACTATTATGGACTGTAATGGATGGATGGAAGTGGAAACTGTAGTCAAGATACACTTGTAGCTAACTCTAAATAAAGTAGACGTGGTTTCGTTGTCACCGCGCCATAATCAATCATCAAAACGAGCGTTAACAAAAAACCTAAATCACGCTATTAGTTTCCGAAAGGCTCTGCTATAATTATTTAAGCTCCACATTACCATAAGGAGAGTGGCTCAAATTGTCCGAGGCACCATAACAAACTTGCCGACACAGGTCAAGTGGTACATCTTAAGGCCGTAGTCATAGAAGTAGCTATATTCATCCAAGTAGTAGCTGTCGACACCACGACACTGTCGGTGTAGAAAATGTGGTCGGGACTTTTGGTGAATTTTTTTTTTTATAGAATAAGGGTGACAAACGAACACACAGTCCACCTGATGGTAAGTGGTTGCAGTGGCCCATAGACATCTACATCTATCTTCATTTGCGAATTTAAATGCAAATGCGTTGTCAGCCGTGAGGACTAAGATAGAATGCCTCTTTTCCAGTAAAAAGGGTCTCCGGTTCTCTACACTCACCATACAAAACACACCAACATTAAGCTGCTATTTTACGCTGGTATTCTGTGAGAGCGTGGTCCTTCCCCGGTCGAGCCGACCCATTCGTGCTACAACTATACTATTAATATAGCTGCAGCATGGCTCTACCACGTAAAATAATGAAGTACATTTTTTTATAGAATAAGGTAACATGATGGTGAGTGGATGATGTGTCCCATAGACACATACATCTATCCTTGATTATAAATTAAAATGTAGATATGTTGTCATCCCTGTGGATTGGGATACAATGTTATGGCCTCCTATTTTTTACACTCATCATACGAAACACAGAAGCAGTAAGCTGTATTACGCTGGTATTTCGTGAGATCGTTGTCCGAACCAGCCAACCCATTCGCGCTGCAGTCATAATGTAGCTGCCCCGTGGCTCTACTACGTTGAAATGACAACTTATGTTTTGAAGAAAACGAATGATTTTTTAAATTTGTTGTTACAGATAAAGCACCATCAGAGGCAACATTTCGCGGTGCCGAGTTCCTTTCGTACGATCTCACGCAGACTGGAGGAGAGCCCATAGTCAGTACACAGGATGCTATCTCACTTTACTTCAAGACTAGACAACCCAATGGATTACTGTTTTATACCGGTTAGTATTGAAACCACCAGTTTTATAAAACCAAATAATAATCACGCGGAAGGCTATATCAATAATTTTGTTTCTCCGTCGGAATTATATCCACCAGAAAAACTCCGACCATATCTCTTTCCATCGCTTGCTGAGCGATTTTGAGCTTTTGTAGTAGCTGACTATGATATTTATGTAATAAGAATGGGTAAAATTAATTTCAACGTAATTGCACCGTACTTCTTTAACAGGTCATGAAGCAGACTACTTAAATCTGGCAGTCCGAGATGGAGGTCTGTCGCTGACCATGGGCCTTGGCAATGGAAAGCAGGAGATGCATATCAAGCCAGCGAAGACAAGATTTGATGACCACCAGTGGCACAAGCTTACTGTGAGGAGAAAAATACAGGAGGTAGGCCTACAATTTGCATTTTTGACTCAAGGCTGAAGTTAGCCCGGGTTATAATAATGTCCTCCAGGCCGAATAACACATACATACAGGTAGTGAAACACCGCCAACTTCCAAACTTTCGTAAATTCTTACCCGCGGGAATAGCATATTATTATTATTTTTTAATGTAAATTGCATAAAACTGAGAATGTATATTAAGATTTTGTGATATTACTCTTACCACTAAACCAACATATTATACTGTGAATGTTAATAATTTTAGTGCATAAATATAGAATTTTTTATAAAATTGACTACAGCGCCATCTATGGATCCTAGCATAACTATGAACTATCGTCTCGAAAAAAATAATTGTATGAGTGTGACCTCAAGTCGTTCAGAAGTATTACGAAGACTAACAGCAAGTATATGCTATAAATAATTTTTCAAAGAGTTTTTTTATTAATTTATTACCCTAATGTAATATATTTATTATAGGCAAATTAAAGAACCTTAACATTTTCGCATAACAAGCTTCATTTTCAAAGAACTGCGATCAATACGCTATGAGCCTCTAGCGTGCTCTCTTAATAACTAATCCCTCCGCAGCCAGTCATTAGCGACCCATAAATAATTAAATACCGTATATTCAATTAAGCATAATATATTTTTAATGGTCAGCAAACTTATTAATAATTTCTCTATATACGAGTATTTTACGATGTAGGGTTTCTTGAGAAGACAAATGGGCGGCAAGATATTTGAAGAATAGGTTTTTAGCAGATATATTACTGAATAAAACTATTTTTACGGATTTTATCGCGTTTAATTTTACTATTTTGATTCCCGACGTTTCGGGTGCTTTACAGCACTCATGGTCACGGGGGGAAACGTCGGGAATCAAAATAGTAAAATTAAACGCGATAAAATCCGTAAAAATAGTTTTATTCAATGTGTAGTGTTCGCGTAAGAAATCATTATAGATATATTACTGTCGCATTGTGCCAGAACAACTGAGCTAGTCAACCAAAGGAAATAAAACTGCAGTTTGCACTGTTTATGGTTATGCAAAATTGGCAAAGCCATCATCTCGTATCCCCTGTTTCCTCTACCAAAACTGTTTTTATCCTATATTAAGGCCCATGATATATCCATATCTGAACATGGACCGTTCCTTAGAATGTCAAAAGGCAAGGTCCTGAGCCGTAAAAAGACGTCGTAAGTAGTAGTCGTAAAAAAGTCACACTTTTTAGTAAAGATCATCTTCATCTCTGTAAGAAAATATAACTTAAAAGCACATTATGATTTTCCCCTGCCCCATTAAAGGGGCCCCGAGTTCTCGGCACCCCTTTAATGGGGCAGGGGTGCGAAGAAACTCCGGGAGGAAAACTGGTGACGAGGTTCGCCACCCATCACGTTCTGTCTCCCGGAGGGGCGAAAAGTGGATTGCGGAAGCCCGTCTGGCTACACTGAATGTATATGGAGCAATGAATGATAAGATGGATGAAGTATGCGATATGATATATGATAGATGTGTTATATGTAAATGAGACGAAACGGAAGGGAAAGGATGCCACTACACATGGCATGTATACCGCGTACTGGTCTGGTGTAGACGAGACAGAGCGGGCATGCCAGGGAGTCGGTATCATCCTTTCAGAAAGAATGGGTCATTGTGTGAAAGAGTATGAATGTGTAAGCCCAAGGCTGCTATGGATACGAATGAAAGTGGGCTTAAAGAAGTTGTTTGTGCTAGGGTGTACGCCCCAGATATGTCTAAGCCCACTTATATTCGAGAGCAGTTTTGGGAGATGGTAAGAATGGTGCTAATGAAATGCAAGGGTAATGAAAATATTGTTATATTAGGATATTTTAATGGAAGGGTTGGTGTGAAGAGGCTTGGTTATGAAAGGATATTGGGAAAGTTTGGTGATGAAAGCATAATTGAGAATGGTGTAAGCCTCCTCACCGTATGTGTGGAAAATAATATTTTTGTGACGAACACTTTCTTTCGTCATAAGAAGATTCACATGTATACATGGGAAAGAGGTGGTGATAGAAGCATGATAGATTTCATAACTGTGGATGAAAGAATGAGAAGCGCAGTGGTGGATACAAGGGTTTACCGGGGGTCCAACGTAGGGACGGATCATTACTTGGTCTTATGCCGAATTAATGGTCTATTCAGACGTTGGCGGCATCGGACATCTGTGTCTACCACTGCGTTACAGCTTATAAGAACAGAGAGGTTACAAGATATAGGTGTGAAAGAGAAGTTCAAATGTAGACTGAGAGAAAATATAAGTGGTATGGATGAATTGTATATGAATGATTTAGACTTGGAGACTGTGTGGTATAATGTCAAGAAAGGTTTGGTGGATGCAGCTACCGAAGTATGTGGTGTAACTAAGAGAACGAATAAAAGGAAAAATAACACTTTATGGTGGGATGATGAGGTACGGATGGAAGTTGAAGCAAAGAAGGGAGCATAGCTAGATTTACTAGCAACCAAGGCTAGTCATTCTAGCGGTATGAATGATGATATTGAAAGAAAAAAGGCAGTCTTTAGACATCTAAATAAGAGAGTAAAAGAAGTAGTTGAAAGGAAAAAACAAGAAAGAACTGATAAGGGTTGAGCGCTGGGTTGATACAGGCCTTGAAGTCTCTGTATAGGGACTCCTTTCTTGTCCAGGAATCAGTCACTTCTTGCCTTACTTGTTTCTTCCATCCAGTAAGACTAAAGATGCGTTGTTACCCCTGAGGATGATATGGCATTCATTATCATCACTACATGTGATAGGGCACAAGTTCACTAGTGAACATAGGCCTCACCCTAAAATGCTACAAAGAAAGCTCCTGAGCTATCTGCAATTATCGACTTCTTGCATCTTTTACCATGTTGTTACTCCATCTAGTGGGCCGCCCAACACTTCATTCGTACCTACCGTTACGAGACTGCCACTCGAGAACCTTTCTTCAATGATATGTCAATTTTTTCTATGATTACATAGGCTCACTAAGACATCAAAGAATATATAATACGCTGCTGTTTTACAGTATGAGAGTTTAAAAGTCGGAAGTCAGAGCTTTAATAGTACTACTACACTATGTCTTAGCACCGGCTTCTGAAGCTCTATGTGTATATCATTTTGTTAGTTCTTTGAAGTCGACTTTTACTTTTGTTAAAAGTTTTATTTTCACGCCCTAAGTGTAGTCAAATCTTGTCGCTCTGTTTTTACACAACTTTTTCACAGCAACACAGAATATTTTCGGATAAACACAGAGACATTTTGAACATTTTCGACACTATAACGTCAACTCGCCTCTTTTCATACCAAGTGACTCGGAGAGTGATTTTATGTGCAGCAAAGCACATTTAAAGAATAAGGTCGCGACATTTACTTTTATTCGTCTTGAAACGACGTACTTCATAAAACATGTCACTTAGCGTTATTAAAAAATGGAAGCTCCAAGTTGCTATAAAAAATAACGAACATTACAAAAAGGAATAATGTTATTTAAAAAATAGAAAGGAATATGTGCTTTCAGAATTGTGTTTTGTGACATTATTTGGGAGAAGAATTTTTTTAAGTAGTTTGGTAAATATAGTGTCCCAAGTCAGGATATAGTAGAGGATATCAAAGATGAAAGGTGACGGAGATGATAATAGGAGGTCAAAGATGAAATCTTTGTATGGTGGCAGTGAGATAGAATCTACCAGCCCATTTCATTTTTTTTATGGGATAAGGGTGACAAACAAGCACACAGTCCACCTATTGGTAAGTGGTTTCTGTGGCCCATAAACACCTACATCTATCCTCGACTACGAATCAAAACGTAGATGCGCTGCCACCCGTGAGGACTAAGACGGAATGCCTCGTTTCCAATAAAAAAGGTCTCCGGTTTTCTACACTCACCATACGAAACACAGCAGTGTCAAGCTGCCATTTTACGCTGGTATTCTGTGAGAGCGTGGTCCTTCCCCGGTTCTGCACTTCACTTTTTTTTAAAAGGTGACAGGCACTTGTAGTGGTACACTCCTGTTTTTGTTACTATTTGCAGCTGTGAATAGGCTGCAGTACCCATTTTCTATCAGGTGAAAATGGTTACTGCAACCTAAAGGCACTTCTGTCTAGAAGTTCTACTAGATAGGAACCACTTTCTTACCTATTTCAGCCGCCAAAGCCAAACAGCGGGTGTTTCGGTCAGAAAGTCATAGAGAGTCAGTGTAATGAGGGCATCCACGACTTTTTCTGCCACCAGGGCGGCGCCACTAGAAAGTGAGGTATAATATTTGACAGATTTCATAGCGGGGAAGTTAATTTGTTCGGAAAATGTAAAAATTATTGTTTCTTTCTGTACTATTTATACTATTTATTAATATAAAATATAGCTATTTTATATTAATAACATTAAAATAAATAAATCAAAAAACAAATATTCATAAAAGTAGAAAAATTAAAAAAAAGTTAAAAATGTGCAAAAAATTAAAGAGCAAACCACTGACACATTGTTTTGTGTATTAATATAATACTCTAGAAACTGATAAACTTTTATTAAAAAACAACTTTTCTATTGAATTACATAGTGTAACAAAAAACTTTACCTCAGTGTCAACTAGCGACATCTGGTGAGCAGAAAATTATTTGCCCTCATTACAGGCTGTGAGGCATTTCACCTAAGTCCTTAGGGGTGACATAGCATCTGTTGTCTACTTTGTTTAAAGTTGGCTACAGATTTCCATGGCTGCATTAGCCACTTACCATTAAGTGGACTGTAAGTTCGATTGTTACTTCAATTTTATAAAAAAAACTAGCGATCCGCCTTGGCTTCGCACGGTTGATTTCTGGATCTCGATAACGACGCCACCGGGTCCATTAGTGAATTTAGACCATTCTCTAATCAAGTTAATCACACAAACTAAATTTCATCAAAATCGGTCCAGCCTTTTAGGTGGAGTTCAGTCACATACACACGGACAGAAAAATTATTTAATACATAATGTTATACATATAAACCTTTCTCTTAAATCATTCTGTTTATTGATGAAAACCAAATTAAAATGAATTACGTAATTTAAAAGATATAAGCGTACAGACAGCGGAAAGCGACTTTCTTTTGTACTATGTAGAGAAGAGGAGTGCCTGAACTGAGCGCACTTTTTAAATGTTATAGTACGCAAGTAATGTGTATTTGGGGCGTGATTGAATCCATTTCATCCCGTGGGTGCCGAAAATGGCGACTATGCGAAAGGCTACAAACACCTTAAGGCCTCTTATTTACGTACACCGTCACCCAAATGTATACTACTCAGAGCGTCGACTAGGATAAGTGTCAAACGTGCTGTAGCTATATTAATTGTATAGTTGTAGCACGAATGGATCGGCTCGACCGAGGAAGGACCACGCTCTCATAGAATACCAGCGTAAAATATCAGCTTAATACTGCTGTGTTTCTTATGGTGAGTGTAGAGAACTGGAGACCCCTTTTGATGGAAATGAGGCATCCATCTTATTCCTCACGGCTGACAACGCATCTGCATTTTGATTCACATACGAGGATATATGTAGATATCTATGGGCTACAGCAACCACTTACCATCAGGTGGACTGTGTGCTCGCTTGTCACCCTTATTACATTTAAAAAAATATAAGCGTGACAGGTTCTGCGGTCTTACTGCTTGAGATAATATTCAGACGTAACAAAAATATATCAGAATCTTGACCAAATATAGGAAAATCGGACAAGGTATTCCATCTTAGATCTCAGGGGTGACAACGCATCTGCATTTTGATTCTTAATTGAGGATAAATGAATATGTCTATGGGCCACAGCATCCACTTACCATCTAGTGGACTGTGTGCTCGTTTGTCACCCTATTCTATAACAAAAAACTCATGTAGACCCCATTTTGGAAAACCTGTTATAGTCACACTTACATCTATTTACATTAACGAGTGTTGAAAACAATGTAAAAAAAATCGAACTAAAAATAAATTAAATAGTCAGTTCTCATAATTAAAATTATTTAAATCATTTCCCCATACGATTGTTATAAAAAGTAATATATTATAATAAGTTTCCAAATAACCTTAAAATGTAGACAATACTAAGTATTTTAGAAATAAATTAAAATCATCTTAGTGATAAAAGTTATTATAATTAAATCCAATTCTTTAAGGATGCGAATAAAATTGTCTAAAATGTAATAACTTACATAATCATTATAGAATATAATATGTTGGAATTGGTAATGCTAGGAAATATGTTAGTTGGTATTTAGTAATAGTTAATATATTTAGTGTTTTGAATGAAATTGCCCTATTTTAAATTGCAATGCCCCTAGGGGGCGTTACTTACTTGATTATAAGTTTATGTATTGTAAGTATAATATTTCTTGTGACATGCAAATCATAGTATATAAATAAACAATTAAACAAATATATTTTTTGTCGAGACGATAGTTCTTAGGTAGCTAAGCTAGGATCCGCGAAGGGAGGCGAATTAAATATATTGTGTGAATGACCTTAATCGATCAAGTCGTTTGGCAGCTAAACGATCACTCAGATAATATTATGTTGGTTTAGTGACAAAAAATAATATTACAAAATCTTTAATTTTCAGTTTCATTAAACTTACTTTAAGAAATTAATAATAATATGGTATTCGGGTAAGCATTTACGAGAACCATGGTAAGTCAGGAGATAGCTTTTTATAGAATAATAATAATAACAGACAATGTTGTGTTACCAAAATAAATAAGACTGGTATCATCCGCATAGAGTTTAATATGTCCTGTGAGAGCTATTATCATGCTTTAGTAAACTTCTAACTAAAGAATTATTTAAAAAAAGTCAGCAACAGCAGAGCGACATTAGCATTAAGGTGAAGGGTACACATATCCTAAAACCCTAAATTTCGTGGTTTTTAACCGATTACAAAAAGGAGGAAGTTCTCAATTCGAGTGTATATTTTTTTTTGTATGTATGTCCCGTGATATCTTCGCAGATTGTGAACCAATTTAGATGATTCTTTTTTTATTAAATAGGTTATACTTCAAGAGTAATCCCATATAAATTTGGAGAAAAAATTTCACCCTTAAGGGTAACAAATAAATAACTTCTTTTGTAGAAATTTGAAGTCGCTTTTTACTTTCTGTTAAAAGTTATAATTATTGAATCGGCCGTTGAACTACTGTCGTATACCACTCCTAACACAAGCATTTTAACTGGAGTGGTTTACTAATATTAGTAGTTTAAATATCACTATTACTATTATTTTTTAAATTTGTTATGTATTTACAATAGTGAATTATTTTTTTCAGATAACGCCGTTAACGAGTTTTTGTCGGGTGAGTGAAATATTCTTATTTGTAATTATTTTAGTGTTCCCTGCCAATATGGGCAAAATAGACCATTTGTGGAATCACATAATTGTTTTTTAGAGGCTTCATTACGTAGAATAGACGATCGAAATTCGGAACAGTATAAAAAAGAGCTGTGGTAGTCGGGCAGCCTGGGTTCGATTACCATCGACACCAATAAAATTCGTAAATGAGATTGTTAGTGCTGACTTGCGATGTGCTAAGAAGTGATGAAAATCAACGTAAAAAAACCTGAATGTTTGAAAAAGATATTATGTCACATCATGTGATATCCACCACACGCATTAGGGTAGCGCGGCGGACATTTACTTACCCTAATAACCTCAAAAATTATAGGAGGCTTGTGCCCAGCTGTGGGACGTATTTATGCAGTAACTTAAATTTAATAATTTCGAAATGCTTTTATACAAATACTTATGAAAAGTACACAAGGGGGAAGGTTTATGAGTTAAAATTTTTAGTATTATTTTTCGGGATCATGATCTGGCAGTTTAATTAAAATCTCTATGAAATAGCAATTCAAAAATGTGTTTTTAATCGTTATTTTTGCTGATTAATTGTGTAGGTGTGCTGCGCACACACACATGTATATACTTAGTAATATTGTACCTATCTACCACATATATGTATACTTAGTAATGTTGTACCTCTCTACTTAGTATTAAGAATTGCAGTCAGTAGCTAGTTGTCCACCAACTGTATTGCGCGTTCCTATCCTATAAAATAAATATGTCGTAAAAATAACTCAATCTTTCATTATGGTCACCCGAAGGGATCTTTATGGAGTCAGCTCCTAAAATTGTATTTAATACTTAAGACTTTCGAGCATAAAAATATTAAAATTGCTGTCCACCACCTTATCTTTAAAAGGCCTTAAAAAAATACGAATATTGATAAAAGGGATGAGCTACCAATGCCAGTGTCGCTGAGTACCAAGACATCATCCCCAATTACCCCTCTGGCTCTGCTTCTTGTCTACTTTGAGTCTTCCTGAATATGGGTCTCCCTACTATAATAGAGAATTTTGCATAAACATAAAAATTTGTGTATTTTATGGTAAAATGTATTGTTATCTTGCACGTATATGCAAAAGAGAAATAAATAAATTCGACCAGTCAGAAAAAGTAATCCTGGAATCGCTAAACAGAACACCGGACACATTACACAAAGGAATACATTGCAGGATTCTAGCGACACAATTTCCCCCAGTTAACATTAATCTAAACGGAGCTGCGGCAGTACTGTTATTAGATTAGGTTGCTTGCTATGTGTGCATAATGTTACATTATGAAACATATTCCTTTGTTCATTGCCGCATGTAAAAGATACCCGTTGTTGTTGTAGATACTTGTCAAAAAAGTATGATATTTTAAACTTCCCGCTACGAAAATCAATGATTTTCAAAAAATCGGGAAGATATTGGTTTCACCCCAGTTTTCAAAAATCGAGGTTTCATCAGATCTCGACGTTTTGAGGTCCTAGGAAGCTATTCTGACTATTCCTACGAGGATGTCACTATGTCTGTAGTTCAACCGATTTGCACCGGTTGATTTTGAGAAATCTCAAAAATAAAATTTTCAAAAAATGATTTTTTTTGAATAAATTTTAATCAGATTTGTAACGATCAATTCCAAAATCTTAATCAGCTCTTAAATATAGAAAATAACGACGATTGCTGTGAACTGCTTCAAAATCGGTTAATGCGTTGATGAGAAATCGATAACGAAACATTTCCAAAAAAGTGTTTTTTTTTTTCACATAACTTTTGAATTTATAGTCTCCTCGTTTTTTTTATAATAAATTTTATTATTGTTCTTAAAATACCTCGTCGATTGCCACCAATTACATCAAAATCGGTTGATCCGTTGAAAGATATCGTTGTCGAAAAATGTCAAAAAAGTGTTTTCTTTTTAATAACTTAGAAATTTCTGCCCGGATCTTTTTTGATGTAATGGTTAACTGGTGGTATGGTGTAACTATTACTCCGTAAAAATATTTGTCGAGCGTTTTGAGATCGAACATAGCGGGAAGGTCAAGGGATTCTTTCAAGTTCAAGGATTCAAGGGAAGTGGGGTCAACCGTATTTTTTTATTGAATAAAGATGACAAAAGAGCAAGCAGTCCACTTGATGCTGTGGCCCATAGATATGTAAATATATAATAAGGGAATCAAAATTCAGAATGCGTTGTCACCCCTGACGACTGGAATTGAATACCTTGTTTACATTTAAAAGGGTCTCCGGTTATCTACACTCACCATACGAAACTCAGCCGCATTAAGCTGCTATTTCACGTGCTTTCTCGGTCAAGCCGATCTATTCGTGCTACAACCAAATGCAGCATAACTCTATTAACTTTAAAGCTTTGTTAGGTGAAAGCTGTGGTAGCTTAGGTTGGGTCCCCTCCAGCATTAATGAAATTGTTAATTGCAATTTCAAGTGCTGATTTACCACTTGCTCGGCGGTGAAAGAAAACATCGTGAGCAAAACTGAATGTTTGAAAAATTAAATGAATTCGAAGATACGTCAAGTCCGCCAACACGCATTGGGGCATCGCGATGAACACTTCCAGCCCCGCGTGCGATCCGCGCATATAGGAATACCGTAATAACCGACAACGTGTGAGCGTAGATATATGGATGTGAAGGAGGCGAGAGAGGTCTATCAGGATCCTGGCAAATGGAAGTCCGTAGTCTCTGCCTACCCTTGTGGGAGACAGGCTTGAGTTTATGTTATTTTATTTTATATTATATTATGTTATGTTACGTTGTGCTGTGTTATGTTATGTTATTATTTAAAAATAGCAACCCTGGCCTTGCCTTAATGGAATTTATTAAAGTGGCGTTATTTAGATTGTATTTAATCATCAAAGACCATTATTTTATCAATTTTTTAATTTCTCTAAAAAAGTCTCCCAGTTTTTCAGATAAAATATAGCCTAGATCTCTCCTGGAATTGCTCTGTATCTGTTCCTGAAGTTTCATTACAATCGTTTCAGCCCAGATAGACAGACAAACAGACATTTTTTTTAAATTGATTCAAAATAGCCTCCTCAGCTTTCTAAAAGGCAGTTATTTCGATATTGCAAACATACCCTTCAATTTAAGTTATATGTATAGATAAGGTAAAATGCAAGAAATATTACACCAATCATACTTTTATTTTTACAAACGCTAAACCGTTCATAACTTACGTAACTGTCGTAAACAAGCGGACGATTTATTTTGTATAATGGCAATATATTACAACGTTCTTGAAGCCACACTTAGAAACATCTGCGCTTGAGTTATTCCAGTAACCAGAGGTTTGGACAGAATTTTTCCAATACATTTTACGAGTTATATCTTATATGAAAACAAAATATTGTCCCCAAGGGGTAGCGTTTATTAAATAAGTTTTCCCGGGAAACGGTATTGTTAAAACAGCTTGAACATGTACATACTATGTACAGAGTAATAGCAACTTTGTAATAATAGAGGTAAGTATAGTTTTGTAGAACATAAAATGGATGTTATAAGTAAAATATAATATATCAGTACAATTTATGTTTGAAAACTGTCTCCACGATACAGGAGAAAAGCCTAGTGTGGAGAAGACTTTTTTTTTAAGAAAAGTGAAAGTACATATATCGTTACAGCCTGTATACGGCCCCACTCCTGGGCACAGACTTACTGAGAGGGTTTTAGGGCAAGGAAGTGTTAACCACGCTGCCACAATGCGTGTTTCACTTTACATGTCTTCGAAATATTTTTTTATTTTCTCACACAAGCATGTTTCCTTACGATGTTTTCCATCACCTGTGAGCCCGTGATAAATCAGTACTATTAGTGAGGTTATTATTATTATGTACGAGCAGCTATGCAGGTCTAGAGAGACCAGTATCACTGCGACCTAAAAGATCTATTGTGATCGATCAGTAAGGTTAACAAATTAATTTCATTGGTGTATCAGTACAGTTAACAATTTCATTGGTGCGTGCGGGGATCGAACCCGGGTTGCTCTCGTGCCGTGAAATTTACAGCAAGCGCTTAGCCCCCTGAGCTACCACAGCTCTTTATTATCTTAATGTTTTCTAGTATTCCGTGCCAAATTCAGCGAAACGGAACGTTTATAGAATCATCTTAACGTCTATGTGTCTGTGTTCCACAAATTTATAATGTATTTTGTCTGGGAATGTTTTACGCAATTGTTTGAAAGGCATGTATTGCGATTACCTTAAAACAAATGTGAGTGATTTCTTATATTTAAGCGAATACTACACATGGAATAAAACTAATTTTACAAATTTTTTAGCGTTTAATTTTAACTTTTTTAATTCCCGGCGACTGAGGTGTTTGACATTCTGAAGTCGGGCATTAAAGCAGTTAAAATTAAACGCGATAAAATCCGTAAAATTACTTTTATTCCAACAAATGTGAGGTTTAAAATTCAAATTTGAATATTTATTAGTTTATCTTATTTTATTTATTTGACTAAGAGCCGATTTTTCAATCGTCCGATAAAAGTCCATCAAATAAACTATAACCTGAATAAATATAAGATTGAAACAATTGAACAATTTTAATTCATTCGACTGTACTTTCTAATTTGTTTACGTTGTACTTTAATCTATGAATAACTTTTACCTAATGATTGAAATATCGGCCATAATTAATATTTTCGAATTAATTTATTTGACATCATCATCATTACCACCAATCAAAGTCTACTGTTGAACATAGGCAATGCCACAAATCACGGTCCTGAGCCACCCGCATCCATCAACTTCCTGCATGTCTTACCAGTTCGTCAATCCATCTAGTGGGGGGTCGCCCTACACTTCGCCTGCCGGTACGAGGCTGCCACTCGAGAACCTTTTTTCCCCATCGGTTGTCGGTTCTTCGAGCTATATGGCCGGCCCATTGCCACTTCAGCTTACTAAGCCGTTGGGCTATGTCGGCCACTCTGGTTCTACTGCGGATATCCTCATATCTAAGTTTATTACGCAAAGAAACCCCGAGCATAGCCCTCTCAATAGCTCGCTGAGCGACCTCGAGCGTCCTCATACAGCCAGCAGTGAAGGACCACGTCTCAGATCCATAAGTGATCACTGGCAACACTCACTGGTTGTACAATCTTGTTTTCAGGTTTTGAGGTATACCTGACGAGAAGATGGTAATTTTCTGAACGCTGCCCAGCCTATTTGAATCCGTCGATTGACCTCTCGATCGAAGTTGGACTTACCTAGTCGGGACTATTTGTCCCAGGTAAACATACTCGTCAAAAAATTCGAGCTTAGTGCTCCCAAGAACTACCGGCATAGGTGTGACATGGACATTACACATGATCTTTGTTTTGTCCATGTTCATCTTGAGACCTATCCGTTGGGAGACACTATTGAGGTCATTGAGCATAGTGCTTAGGTCCTCCGGCGATTCTGCTATAAAAACAATGTCGTCGGCAAATCGAAGGTGAGTGATGTACTCGCCATTGATGTTAATACTATAGTATCCTTTCCAGTCCAGTAGTTTGAAAACGTCTTCCAATGCAGCGGTGAAGAGTTTCTGGGATATGACGTCATATTGTCTTACACCTCTCTGCAGTTGGATAGGTTTCGTACTCTGGTTCTGTACTCGAATAGCCATCGTAGCCCTACTGTACAAACACTTCATCATTTCGATATACCGACAGTCAACTTGGCACCGCTGAAGGGACTGTAGCACCGCCCAAATTTCGACGGAATCAAAGGCCTTCTCATAGTCCACATACGCAAGACAAAGTGACAGATTGTACTCTTCGGTCTTCTGTACAATTTGCCGAAGGGTATGTATTTGGTCTATGGTACTAAAGCCTTTACGGAAACCGGCTTGTTCGGGAGGCTGGAAGTTGTCGAGTCTGCGTGCGAGACGATTCGAAATGACTCTCAAAAACAGCACGTAGACGCGGCTCAGAAGGAAAACCGGTCTGAAGTTCTTCAAGAGAGCGTTGTCGCCTTTCTTGAAGAACAAGACCACCGCACTTCTGCGCCACGCCTCCGGAGTATTCCCGTCATGGAGGACGGAGTTTTAGAGCTTCTGAAGGACTTCAAGTATTGGTTTTCCACCTGCTTTCAGAAGCTCCGCTGTAAATCCATCCTCATCGTAGATTACGTTATAGGGGGATAATTATTTGCCACAGTTGCCACGCTTAGCAAGCGGGTGAACCACAGTTTTTTTATTCAACTGTTATCAGGAAAATGCTACTGTCCATCTCCTGGTTATACTTAGCTTCCCTTGTCGCCTCTTACGACACCCTCGGGATTATATGGGGTAGTGGATATTCTTACACCGCCACTACACTTTCAGATCATAATATGTCATATCAATCACTCAAAACTTCTATGAAGCACCATTTTAAAATTACATGATTCATTTAAGGACTAAAGACTAAAGATTTATTGTTTATAATGGCATTTCAGCGATTTTGTTTTATTTAAATACGCTTTTGTTAGTTTGACCCGTATGTAAGGCATGTGTTAAAGTTAAAAAGTTAAATTTACAGCCTATATACGTCCCACTGCTGGGCACAGGGCTCCTATAATTTCTGAGAAGGATTTAGAGCAAGGAAATGTCCGCCGCGCTGCTCCAATGCCCGTTGGAGAACTTCACATGTCTTCGAAATATTTTTTTCTTATTTCTCAGACATGCAGGTACCCTCACGATGTTTTCCTTCACTGTGGAGCATGTAGTAAATCAGCACTTAAAATTGTAATTAACAAGGCATGTGTGTATAAATGTAATGGAGTTTTGTTATTCAGTTTACATCGACTGCTAGACGTCTAAATTATCTGTTTTGTATATCGATGACAATACAACAATTTCATAACCATGACCTATATTCTCTTCAGGGCCATTACAGCTCAAGATCGATACGCGTTATTTTAAAATTTTAAACTCTTTTTTATCTATAGTAAATATAAATAAAAATATAGATATAGATCTGTCTAAAATAAAGACGGACACTTAATCTGCCTGTAATACCGAATTGACGGCTTTTGTATGTCTGTCTGTCTATCCGGGCCAATTTTTGGAATAGCTGAACCGATTGTAATGAAACTTATCAGGAACAAGAGCAATGCCAGGAGAGATCTAGGCTATATTTTATATGAAAAACTAAGAGATTTGTTTTTTGAAAGAAAGAACGTAAACTTGGTAAAATATATGGTTTTTGATTATCGTATCTAAATCTAAATAACGTCTCATTAATAGATCCTACCTACCCAGGCAACACCAGGGTGGGTCGCCAGTTCGTAATAATACTCGTTTTAATTTGTCCGGTATCGTATTTTCATTATATTTCACGTATGCATTTGTTGTATAATAAACGTTCCATTGTTTCCAGGTGTCAGCAGTTGTAGATGACGTGTACACGGACCACTCTCACGTAGCCGGGTCGTTTACAATGCTGGCTAGTTCCAGAGCACATGTCGGGGGCTCCCTCAATGCCCGTGCATTACCCGGAGCTAGGGTCCACACGAATTTCATCGGCTGTTTAAAAAAGGTACAAATTCTGTGATAAATGTTCGCAATAAATATTTGTTTTGTTACTAAGTCATATTTGATTAAAGAAAAATAGTACAAAAGGGCTCATTATAGGTTATATATGTTAAAAAATATAATTTCGCTGAGTATATATTTTTAAACATATTATGGTAGTTGAGGCTCGACCCGTGGTAAAAAAATGCAAATGACGAAAATTAAGAAATGAAGAATTACTTGTAATGTATATTGAATTAGAACTATTCTATTCTATTCCATACAGCAGTTGATGACCATAATGATATTACTACTAAAAATATAACCAAATATACTTGACTTATCATACTATTACATATTCTGAAGACATTTTATAAGTTGTAATATATATATATATATTACTTGGGGAATCTAGTTATTTTTTCATAGACTAAGGATGAAAAACAAGCATGCAGTACCTATAGATGGGAAGTGGATGCTGTGGCTCATTTACATTTATCCTCAATTGGGAATCAAAATGCAGATGCGTTGTTACCCCTGAGGACTAACATGGAATGCCTCGTTTCCAGTAAAATGGGTTTCCGGTTCTCCACACTCACCATACGAAACACAGCATTATTCTGTGAGAGCGTGGTCCTACCCCAGTCGAGGCGACCCATTCGTGCTACAACTATATTATAGCTGCAACGTAGCTTTACCACGTATAGAGTTTATTTTGAAGTTATTTTCCCTTCCGCAGGTTGAATTTCAGCAGATACGTTACGGCTAAATCTGATCGACCTAGCGCGCACTGGCAGTAAGCTCATCACTGTTACGGGTCGTTTAGAATACGCCTGCACTGCTACGGACTCTGCCGACCCCATCACATTCAGTACAAGAGATGCGCATTTGGTAAGCAAGAGTTTGATTAATAGAATCGGCCGTTTATTTGCGGAAATCCATTATATTAAATATATTAAGTTTATTAGCTAAGATCCGCGTAATAAAATAAAATGACGTGTCTTACCTAGTTTGAAGAGCACCTCCCGCCCTCCCTCAATTGCCTATCCTCGTCAACACTAGGAAAAACACACCACGGTCGATAATACGACACGTGTTTCGCCTCTACACGATTCATCCTCAGGTGAAGTAGACTCTGCAAGATCTTCTCTTAAGCTAGAGTTTACAATACAATACAATACGATATCTTTATTTCAGACATCATGGAATTAAAAATTGAGAACATTGGCCTATAGGAATAAATACCTTAACCTTTTTTATGTTTAAAAAACGTTACTACACATTAGGATTTTCTCCTGTATAGTGGGGGCAGTTTACATACATACATTTCACAAGGACAATCATCCAGATCCGGAACAATTACTTGTAGGCCATACAAATACTTGTTCCGTGCGGGATTTGAACCCGCTGCCCTTGGCGCAACAACTCATTGTTAAGCCACTGCGCCACGGAGCCGTCTTTTTTACAAGAAGAAAGTACACTTAATAGTACTAAATAATACTATTTAGGGTACTTTAATCTTTGAATTTAATAAAAAATTACTTGCACATAAAAAAAAAAATTTAAAATCGTAATGCAAATACATAATATAAAAAAAAATCTTAGATCATAATGGTTGTACTTAATTACCTTGAGGTTTCTTATTTTTAACCCCCAACGACACAGACGTTATCTGTTTGTAGTGTGTATCTGTGTATTTGTGTATCTGTCTATCTGTTTGTCTGTGTATCTGTGTGTCTGCAGCGGCATCATAGCTCCTGAACGCATGAACCAATTTTGATTAAGTTTTTTCGTTTGAAAGGTGTCTTAATCGAGAGTGTTCTTAGTATATTATAGAAGAAAATCTGTTCAGCCGTTTGAAGATCACCAGTTCTATTTGTTTCGGGTTTTTTTTTTAATTTAAGTTATATTAGTTTTGTTTGCTAATAACTCACTCTACAAGTAAGTTTTAAAAGAAGACCGTAAAACACAGTTCAGGTTAGTTATAGATGGGCGAACTTGAAGGTACGTTTTGTAGTTCGTATCAAAAAAAAGCTAAAACAGTACACTGGCCCCTAATTCTAAATTTGTTTTTAGTTCGAATCGACTTCATTTTAAAATAGATCCAATTGACTCGACTTAAAAAAAATTAAAGTAAACGTAAATAAAAAATATTTTATTATTTTTAGTTCTCTGAGGCTATTACTTTTTATTAATAGTTATTAATAGTTAATACTAATGAATATCACTATTTTAATATCACCTAAATAGTTACATAATACTTATACAAATGCATACACAAACTATATGGGACCACGCTATAGTATAATTTAATAAAAAAAAGAAACATCAAATTCGGATCTCAATTGACTTAGATATCGCGTAATATACATACAAAAACATACAGTCTAACTGTAAAGCTTCTGCTTTTTGTAGTCGACTAAAAGAGGGAATATTAAAATCGTTTCATAATAATCGAAGATATCACGATATACACACAAAAAAAGAATATACATTCGAATTGACTACCTCAGACTTTTTCGAAATCGGCTAAAAAGAACTTCATTTTTTACAATTGCTTCTACATTAATAGTACGTAGACACTTGCAACTATTATCCTATTATCTACAGACTAAGAATAAATTACTACCAATGTTGTGGCGTAACAAATCGTTTTCTTTCAACCGTAACTTGAACATTGGTTGGAATTGTTTTATCTCGCAATACTTCAAATACGACACTAGAATTTCATTGAGAATCCGGAGTGGGTTCGGCACGGTTAGATTGGTCGAACATTATTGAATTTGGGTTGAACAATTGACCAGTCTGAGAGAAGTGCTAAAATATTTTAAAAATTTCTAAGCGCTCCTTCCGGGCGCCGTTCACGACTTAATGCTTCGTTACTTAGACAATATTGTATTATTTCACTTCACTGGTCAATTTTAACTTATCGTTTTTGGATATAATGGAGAGTTAATTAAATCAATTATGTCAGGCCCAGTGAAATCTTCTGCTTAGACAAAAGGAAATTTTTAACAATGCCTGTTTCATCTCGAAGTTCTAAATTATGAAACATATATAAAGGATCAAACTAAATATAATCCTTTAAGCTAAACAACTGCTGCAGTTAAACGTAAGTGTATAATTTAGCAGTAAACTTTATCTATCTCTCAACCGTGCAGTGACGGCGTAAGAGAATCCACTATCCCCTATATCATCCCTTTTGTATTGTAAGAGGCGAGAAGTAGAGGGAGGAAATGAAACAGGAGATTATAAGGCACCTTGAATACCAAAAATCTCAAATTTCTAGAATAAGTGTATTTCTGGAGTTATTTAGTTTATGGAAGTGACATTTTAGTCACACACTGATTTCGACAAACTTATCAACCTATTCAAATGTTGAAAACTACAAATAACAAAATATGGTTTCGACATATTTTTTTACTTTAAATTTGAAAAAAAAACAGTAAAGTAAACACACACATGTAATACGTTGAAGGTTATTTATTTACATATTAACATTTATAAGTGGATAAAAACTTTTTTCAAAAATTAATGATATCTCACCAAAATACAAATAGGAAAAATGGGGAAAAGTTTGGTACAATCGTCATCCGGGATAGTAGGCTTTGCCCATAAAAGAGATGATATCTGATCGGGTATCAAGCTCCATCGTCGTTCCTTTAATCATAGCTTCAAGAATGTACAACGCTCCTGAAACGGTCATGGATCTAGGCGCCCTACTCATGTTTATATTTTGGTGTGATACAAACATTATAGAATCAAAATATCAACAGGTATTCCACTGTCGTAATTTCCAACCAAAGTTTTAATAAGTCTCAGACTTAACAAAATCCACTGAAATAAATAAAGTATTAAATTCTTGAAGAATTGTGAATTGGTTTGAATGAGGTCACGATTGATTGGTAGTATGTTATAAAAATTTGACTTCGTGATTGCTCAATTTTGCTGTAACTAGGTTCATAAGTCACTTTGACGTGTAATAAATCATTCTTTCGACCCCAGATTTTCAGGTTTCCGAAAGTGTTACCGAAATTGCTATAATCAGTACTGGCATTCACTTAATGGAGTTTGAAGGAAATACTAATTTTAATTTGTCGCAAAGAAACGAAGGGCACACTTTTTTACTTCGGCTTCGTGATTTTATATTTTTTATTCCTTGCTGTAATTAGATCGCATGAATTTGATTATAACTGATTTCATAAATAATTTCTATTTGTTTTGTGTTTTGAATAAACACTAGTACTAGTTTCACATAGTGTTTATCCAAATCACAAAAATGAAGGTGAAGTTTCACCAAGTGACAACAATCTATACAAATAAATAAAATTGAAGTGTTTGTTTGTAATGTCAAAATAACAGCTTTATATTTAATGCATAAAAAAATTATATAAGGTACTTATAACAAAAACACAATTTTTTAAATATTGGTCTGTCCGTCTATCTGTCTGTTTGTGCCAGTTAATCTCCGAAATGACTGAACCGATTTTGAGGTGACTTTCACTGGCATGCTGGCTGATGTTATAAGGAGTAACTTAGGCTACCTTTATTGTAGAAAAAAAACAGATTTTTTATTTTAGACAACAACCTTTATTTTAGAAAAAAATAAAAAGGTTCCGCAAACAAAAATCCCCATGAAATCTAATCGTAATAAATTATTATAGCTAGTCACAAATATAAATTATATAATTTTAATTTACCTGTGATTTCAAACAATACTGTATTGCTACTTTCTGAAAATACTGGCGTATATTATATCATGCAACTTAAGAAGCTAAAAGGCAACAATAATATGAGTAGCTTCGATACAATCACATAGTGCTTACTCTTGGTAGACGTCACACACCCCATGTAGTAGCGGTGTAAGAATATCCACTCCCTAATTTCATCACGTGTGTGTCGTAAGAGGCGACAGAGGGAAACTAAACCAGGAGATGGGCTGCTTAAAATTACAAAAAAACTGCGGTTGTTAACGTTTGCCAAGTGCGGACACTACGACACAATCCCCTTCCTTTGTGAGGCAATCTATGGGGGAGGCCTATGTATAGCAGTTGACTTCTATAGGTTGTAATAGATGGATGGACGTGAGTATACTGTTAAGTTAATAGATAATACATAATATTATCAGGCTGTAAGACAATCCATATTTAGTCCTCAGAGACAACAACACATTTTATACGTGGTAGAGCCATGCTGCAGCTATATTAGTAGTATAGTTTTAGCACGAATGGGTCGGCTCGACCGGGGAAGGACCACGCTCTCACAGGATACCAGCGTAAAATAGCAGCTTCATGCTGCTGTGTTTCGTATGGTGAGTGTAGAGAACCGGAGACCCTTATTACTGGAAACGAGTCATTCCACCTTAGTCCTCACGGGTGACAACGCACCTGCATTTTGATTCTTTATTGAGGATAGATGTAGATGTCTATGGGTCACAGCAACCACTTACCATCCGGTGGACTGTATGCTCGTTTGTCGCCCTATCCTATAAAAAAAAAATCTGTAGCCTTATTTTATTTTTATTTTTATTTAATTAGATTACCAACGATTGTTACATTACTAAAAATCTTAATTGCTTAAGCTTAGTATCTAGGACATAATGCACAATCACTTAAAGTAGCCTTCTTTCTTTAAATTGGCTGCAGAAGTCCATGGAATACAGTAGCCACTTAACATCACGTGAAGTGCGTTAATAAATTGAGTTTTATAAAAAAAAAATACCTACCAATACAATTAAGCTAACGGTTAAAATTTAGATTCGTTTGGCAAGAGGGGGGCAGGGGATGGGGTGGAGGGGGGAGAGAGGAGTCTTCCCTAACCCCCGACTGACCGACCCGACACTCCCATCAAAAGGTATTACACCGTTCTTGAGAAAAATCAAAGAGAAAATGCCACAGATCTAACCTCAAAATGATAACATTTATCGTCTCCGGCAGGAGGGGGGACGGGGAGGGGAAAGCGGGGTTGTTCCCTATCACAAGGGCTACGCTGTACTTCATTCCCGCCACAACTTTCTAACCTATTAGAACTGAAAGTATTTCTGGGTGCTCAAGTATTTCTGGGCACAATAAAAGCTACAATAATACATTGGAGAGCACATATTCACGTAAGAAGGGCAACCAACGGCGGAATGCATAAAAATTAGTACTTCATGCGATTTGACACTTGACAGAGAGCATAGACCACCGAAGAATAAAAATACCATAGAAGTTTAATAATGTGACACTAGTCTTTGACATGGTCTTACGTCCTTGTCGCACTTACACAAAATTCTGTATGTAATCCAGTTTTCTCAGTAATATTACATATTTTAGGTTGTAATTGTTTTTTTTTCTTGATAACGGTGCATTACCTTTTAATTAATAAACCTATTGTTATAATCGGGGACCAAACCTCGGGTTGGCTAAGGACGTCCGGTACTTGATTTTAATTAAGTTTTCAGTTTAGGATACTTGCTAGGGTTAAACTTGAACCTTTTGCACTGTTTTTGGATGTCGGAAATGAGTTTTGAATTAATTACGATAAAAATACATTTCACAAAAAATTGCGTATAACGAAACGCAAATATGTTAATTTGGTCTAGTATTAAGAAGTAGGCGTCCGATACTTGATTTTAATTATGTTTTCAGTTTAGGAGGCTTGTCAGGGTTAAGTTTAAATCTTTTACACTGTATTTGGATGTCGGAAATGCGTTTTGAATTAATTACGATAAAAATAAATTTCACAAAAAATTGCGTATAACGAAACGCAAATATGTCAATTTGGTCAAGTATTATGAAGTAACGTCGAGTACTTGATTTTAATTGTGTTTTCAGTTTAGGAGGTTTGTCAGAGTTAAGCTAGAACCTTTATTCCTGTTTTTGAATTACGGAAATGTGTTTTGAATTAATTACGATAAAAATAAATTTCACTAACCAAAATTTGCATATAACGAAACGGGTCACCCATTAACAGTTAATTACTCGGACCCAGACAATCCATTTGTGGCGAAGATGGGACTCATACACAACGAATTGAGTCGCAGTGGAGAGCAGTCAAAGAGGTTTTTCAGAAAACAAAATTATAACAATTCACATTACATTGTTTCATTTACCACTATCATAGCAGAGTTTAGGGCAACCTGACTTTATATATAAGATAGGTCGAATCTGTACTAAAACTGAATCAGAACGTTCCGACTCCACGTAGTCTTGTCTGCCCTACCCCTAGTGTTTTTGGAAAGCCTTAGGCGCGGAGGGAGAGTAGCCCCCGCCCGCTGTAGCAAATCGCAGGCATCTGTGTGAGCCGTAGAGGCTGAGGTTATAGGTCGCCTTCGGCGACCAGCCTGCCGAAGTTGCGGAGGTGAGCATAGATGCCTGTGATTTGCTACGCAAGGGCGACGGGGCTGCACTTCCCGCAGCGCCGAAGCCGTTGCAGAAGTAACTTTGAGTCAATATTCCTGTGTAAAAAAGTTAGGTTATGATTTTACAAAAAAAATATTACTCATAAACTATACATTTCCGCAACGGGAGAAGGGTACCCAGGGCTTCCCCTGAACCCTCATCCTCCCCCCACCCCACTCCCACCCCCGCACACGAGTACCGGATGTCTATAGTTTTACCCAAACCTCTACCAAATAAAACACCTTACTCCCCCAAATTCCTGCAAAACGATTCTAAATCCAACCCAAGCTAACTCGTGTGTAACATTTTCAATTGAAATTTAGAAAAACTCCTTTGCTTGAATATAACGTACAATTTAAAACGATTACTGCGGGTAGCAAGGCGGAAACATTTACATTAGCATTTGGCGCAATGAAATTGCCATGGAGAAGTTGATTCGATGTTATAAAGAAGGTAAGGCGGAAAAAAAATTGTTGGTTTTTATATCGTCATTATCGATTCACCGTAATTTTTCTCGGAGAATACATAAAATTTTTCTCCAAATACTAATTTAATGTCTTCAAAATATGCGAGACGAAAATATTCACGCGTAGAAACGAACAAACGTACGAATGTACACTCGCATCTATTTATAACAGTCAAATTGTACTCTAGAAACCCTAAAAGTGAGATTCCATATATTTAAAAGTTTGGATATGGACTTTCAATGATTGGATCAAACACAACAACATAAAAATCGCTCATTTGGTGGTACAATGACACAAATGTGCTTTATGCAATATTTGTTCATTAATGTTATACTATTATTAGTAACTACCCTTAAATAACTTGTGTTAATGAACTGGCAAGGTCGTTTCGACTCCCATATAAGTGCTTTAATGATTTAAATTCTCGGTATTCTGACTATACTCGTGATACGATTGTAATTGCAGGGGTTTCACCTTGGGGTGTTAATGTAAAATATTAATGATTTTTATCGATTTCGTGCTTCCATACTTTTGTTCTCATTGCTACACTGTATGCTAGTTAATCGTATTCTTTTAGAAATGTTTTTCCTTTCTTTTAGAATTGCTATGATGGGCTGTAATGATAATGACGATGACACTGTACACCTGTACTTGAATTAACTTATTGTGTTTATTGCTTACTACTTTGCGTGGATAAGATTTATTAATGTGGCGTTATTTAGATTTGAATAATCATCAAAGAATATTTGTTTTTTCGACAAAGAGCACACAGTCCACCTGATGGTGTGTAGATACTGTGGCCAATAAATATACATTTTATCCTCAATTAAGAATCAAAATTCGGATGCGTTGTCACCCCTGAGGACAAAGGTTGAATGCCACGTTTCCAGTAAAAAGGGTCTCCGGTTCTCTACTACATTCATATGTGGTAGAGCCATGCTACAGCTATATTACTGGTATAGTTGTATCACGAATGGGTCGGCTCGACCGGGGAAGGACCACGCTCTCACAGAATACCAACGTAAAATAGCAGCTTGACGCTGCTGTGTTTTGTATGGTGAGTGTAGAGAACCGGAGACCCTTTTTACTGGAAACGAGGCATTCCATCTTAGTCCTCACGGTGGACAACGCATCTGCGTTTTGATTCGTAATCGAGGATAGATGTAGATGTCTATGGGCCACAGCAATCACTTACCATCAGGTGGACTGTGTGCTCGTTTGTCAACCTTATCCTGTAAAAAAAAATTCACCGTACGAAACACAGCAGCAATAGCTCAAAAATTGCAGTTGTCCCGATATTACAAACAGACACTGTTATTTTATTTATATATCGTCAGTTAACAGCGTTTGGATTTATACCATCCCTGAAATTGATTTGAAATGTTACGTTCTGATTTACAGGTTCATAGTGATTTTTACAAATTAATTTTTAACCTATTGGTTAGTGGAAACTACAATAAACAAACTATTATTTTTATGGACGGCTTCGTGGCACAGTGGCTTAGCAATGAGCTGCTGAGGGCCGTGTGTTCTAACGCACGAGAATTTGTATGTCTTACAAATAATTAATCCGGGTTTGTGAAATTTACGTATGTAAAATACAGGAGGAAATTCTAGTGTTCTAAGGTTTATAAAAATGAAAAACAATATTTTAATGGTGTCTCAACACTTATCCAGTTTCCGTATTAAGTTAAATTAAATTTTAAATATTTAATAATAAGTCATTAATTTGGGTATCAAAAATGTTTCGAAAGCTTGTAAAACGTATTTTCGTTGACATGAGTGTCAACTATCCTATAACTCGATTATGCACTGCGAAATTCAGACACCTAGGTAGTAAGTTCCAATTATTTTATATCTTTAAAAAGCACGTTATGTGTGGTTTCTAAATTACCGTATGCGTTTTGTATTAAAAAATACGGTAAAAAAGACACACATTGTGCCAGGACTCTAATGTTACTAATAATGTTCTCCAGACCGTATTTCAGTCACGGCGGCCAGTCTCAACGGAGATTAGCCATCTGCGCAGGACAGCATTAGGGTGTTTTTCCACTAGAGATGTGCTATGCTACGTTGCTATGGATGCGTTTGATATCCATCAATCATATTCATTGGTCCATATAGCTTAGCACTGGTGGAAACATGTTCAACTGAGCTATGTTTTCTATATGGACGGATGCGTGCTATGGATGCGTGTTAGGATGGTCGCGAGTGGTGTAGCTATGTGCAGAGCAGAGCTCCCCTTGCCTTCCCTACTGTCAAGACATCGCATATCTCGAGTTGCGCATCTTCCTCGCACAGCTACAACGCGGCGGTGCATCTTAATAGCACATCTTACTCGCCCCGCTACATAGCTTAGCATCAGTGGAAACGTTTACATAGTTTCATAGCTTCGTGAGAACAGAAACAAAAGGTAAAGTATAGTTGATCGATAGACTAGGTGGCGGCATAAGAAAATCCGTCATCCTATATGGCCCTATGAGTAGAGAAACAGAAACAGAAACAGAAACTTTTTTATTCAATATAGATTATAAATAATACTTATTGAAAGTCACTCTTTTGAGTGAGACACTGTACAGTGCTACTCTAATAAGTGTTGTTGGAGCACACATATCTACGAAATATTTTATTTCCCAGATATGCAAGTTGTGTTCTCCTCCTCGCTTTCACTGCCTCGCAGCATAGCTACATAGCACATCTCTGGTGGAAAAGCACCCTTAAAGTGCCCGAGTGTATGTGCAAGCACAGGTGCACTCTCTATTCCTTTACTCTCAAAGTCCGATGGGATGGATAAACCTCAGCCTCTACGGCTCACACAGATGCCTGCGATTTGCTACAGCGAGCGGGGGCTGCTCTCCCTCCGCGCCTAAGGCTTTTCAAAAACACTCTAGGGGTAGGGCAGACAAGACTACGTGGAGTCGGAACGTTCTGATTCATTTTTAGTACAGATTCGACCTATCTTATATATCAAGTCAGGTTGCCCTAAACTCTGCTATGATAGTGGTAATGATTGTCTGCGCAGTACGTGATTAGTAGATTAGTAGTAGTAACACTTCTAATGGTTGTGATATTATGTGTATCCGATGTGACGCTTATAAGATTTGATCTGTATGTTAGCTTGAATGCAGTTTTAGTTTTTGACAAATATTGGCTTCGCACGACATGCATTAATATTCTGTCACAATGACGATTAATACGACAAAAGTCCTTGCGAAATCCTCATCCCATTCCGTAGGTATAATCTTTGTGTATACAGGGTATTTTTGAAACGCTCCGAAAACGAAGACAGACGACAGTACTAACTATATCTTAGATGATGGGTGAAATATAAAATCGATCCTGATGAAAAAAATCATCTTTTCACAACGTTTTATTAGCTTTATTCACGCTCCATCGTGTTAGTATAAATCATCGTGTTAAATAAAACGTTAATTTCATTAAAATAAAACATGAAAATACTTAAACATAAAAGCAGCAGTGGAATTACTGAATTACAATCAGCTGACTAGGTCAATGTACGCGCGAACGCCAAATTCGCGCGGCCCGTAACAACGATGGTACCACAATACCTAATAATTTACAACACTTGTCTAAATACCTAACTTATCTACTTAACCTACTAATTTGCCACTGTGCTTGTCACCACGTAGCCACTTTAATTCAATTCACAGGTTAAATAAACCAAATAACTGGTTCGATTCCCCGCTAATGAAAAAATACTTAAATAAAATGTTAACAAGGTTAGAGTCATGCTTTTTATCCATTGTGTAGGTATATTTTTATTCTGATGTATTCAGTTATGTACCTATTCAGATCAGTTCAGTACTAAGTTATTTAAAAAATAGGTTAAATAAACCAAATAACTGGTCGATTCCCCGCTAATGAAAAAATACTTAAATAAAATGTTAAAAAGTTAGAGTCATGCTTTTTATCCATTATGTAGGTATGTTTATTATTCTGATGTATTCAGTTATGTACCTTTTCAGATCAGTTCAGTACTAAGTAATTTAAAAATTAGGTATGAAACGGCTTACCGATCCTCCGTGGCCTTATGAGATTCTCCAGGCACATTAATATGTTGCCGTATTCACGAGCACTATAAACGTACGCGTTAGGCATTATTAAAACAAAAAGAAACACAAAACGTAACAACAAGAATAACACGTAATAACAAGTACGTAATACCAAGTAATAACAATAAGAATTTAATAAACAAAACCAATGAACTGTCGCTCGCGCATGCGTGTCCAAAGTCAGCGGGAACTGTCTCAAAACTAAAATTAATAGTGAATCCCGCCAAAACTGAAGCCTACTGCGTCCTAACTAACGTCCTTGCGGTAAACACTTTGAAGATTCCTACAGACCGTCAAATGTTATGACATTGCCAACTTTTATTTTATAAGTTTAGTTTCCATATGATCCCTACGACTAGTCTTTCATATGGAATTTAGAAGTTATAGTTGTAATTTTTTAATACAATTAGACAATCAATTGTACCTGACGAAACAAGCAGTTCGTTACAAAAAATGATATTGAAATTAATAAACGTACTTACTTGGGTTTGGTTATCTTTGATTTTGTACAAGAAAATAGAAATAAAATGGTATTGAATAATTTAATAGTTAAAATCAATTGCAATTATGATCGACAGTTAATTAATCTAAAAATAATTATTTTACTTTACTTTTATTGACTTTCCGTTTTAATCCTTCCAATACTTTGATTTGAAAACAGGTACGTCAAAACTATTACAAATTACTTGCAAGTTTTATTGTAATTGCCGCCTCTAATTCTTATGTCGCTTGCAAACAAATCTTAGTAGGTAAATTTGGGAATTTCATATGTTGGCGCTGACGCGAGGTGACACACAGTCGGCCGGGTGGCGGCAGCGCGTGTACAAAGGGGCGCGACGGGGGAATGCTCGCCAGTATTGTTGTGCGCGCACGCTATTGGTTCCTCATTCTTGCCGCGCTTTGAAAAAGCGATGTTTCCCAATATACAGTCGCACACACAGCTTTCTATGCACGACGCGCGACGATGTTTTTAAAAAGGAAGGAAAGAAAAATTATTTATATCTATTGTTTTATGACTGAACTAGTGAACGAAAAGGTAAATAGAAGGTGAATGGGGAAAATTGTGCAGTAAAGTTAAATGTATTGAGGAAGAATACCGAAAAAATTACCATGTGGTCAACCTGATGACGGAAACATTTATCATTCGCATTGATGATGATGATTCTGATGAAGTAGCATCCAGTAACACCAACACACCATCGACATCCGGCTTCCATGTTCCATGTTCTAACGGTATAATGGACGGCGTGTCACCCTTAGCTTAAGTTTTCTTGTTACAAACTACTTTATTTTACGATTGAAATAAAAAATAATGCTCAAGCATACATTATCCATTTTTAATTTCAACCTCTTCCAAAGTTCTAAGAAGCTAGTAAAGTAACTATTATGATTCTACAATAAAACCATTAATTACTATTATAATATTATAAAACAACAGCCTAGTACCATGTAGTACTTTAGAACGCGACTGTACCCATGCGCAGACACACCCCCTCCACTGTCGCTCAGCGTCGTGACGGGACCTGTACGGAGCTAGATAAAAGAGTTTGGCTTCGACGCGGATATTGACCTAGTCAGCTGATTTTATGATTTATTTATTTTAAATTCCACTGCTGGTTTAATATTTAAGTATTTTCATGATTCTTTTAATGAAATTAATGTTTTATTTAACTATATCAACACGATGGAGCGTGAATGAAGCTAATAAAACGTTGTGAAAAGATGATTTTTTTCATCAGGATCGATTTTATATTTCACCCATCATCTAAGATATAGTTAGTACTGTCGTCTGTCTTCGTTTTCGGGAGCGTTTCAAAAATACCCTGTATAACGTGTCATAAATAACAGATGTGAATTACCTAGACCGTCGAGCTAATAATTTCCTTATTTCTAACATGTAAATCCGCTCATTAAGTTTTAATCACTATGAACCTGTAAATCAGAACGTAACATTTCAAATCAATTTCAGGGATGGTATAAATCCAAATGCTGTTAACTGACGATATATAAATAAAATAGCAGTGTCTGTTTGTAATATCGGGACAACTGCATTTTTGAGCTATTGCTGCTGTGTTTCGTACGGTGAATTTTTTTTTACAGGATAAGGTTGACAAACGAGCACACAGTCCACCTGATGGTAAGTGATTGCTGTGGCCCATAGACATCTACATCTATCCTCGATTACGAATCAAAACGCAGATGCGTTGTCCACCGTGAGGACTAAGATGGAATGCCTCGTTTCCAGTAAAAAGGGTCTCCGGTTCTCTACACTCACCATACAAAACACAGCAGCGTCAAGCTGCTATTTTACGTTGGTATTCTGTGAGAGCGTGGTCCTTCCCCGGTCGAGCCGACCCATTCGTGATACAACTATAGTCTTGTCTGCCCTACCCCTAGAGTGTTTTTGAAAAGCCTTAGCCGCGGAGGGAGAGCAGCCCCCGCCCGCTGTAGCAAATCGCAGGCATCTGTGTGAGCCGTAGAGGCTGAGGTTTATCCATCCCATCGGACTTTGAGAGTAAAGGAATAGAGAGTGCACCTGTGCTTGCACATACACTCGGGCACTTTAAGGGTGCTTTTCCACCAGAGATGTGCTATGTAGCTATGCTGCGAGGCAGTGAAAGCGAGGAGGAGAACACAACTTGCATATCTGGGAAATAAAATATTTCGTAGATATGTGTGCTCCAACAACACTTATTAGAGTAGCACTGTACAGTGTCTCTACTCATAGGGCCATATAGGATGACGGATTTTCTTATGCCGCCACCTAGTCTATCGATCAACTATACTTTACCTTTTGTTTCTGTTCTCACGAAGCTATGAAACTATGTAAACGTTTCCACTGATGCTAAGCTATGTAGCAGGGCGAGTAAGATGTGCTATTAAGATGCACCGCCGCGTTGTAGCTGTGCGAGGAAGATGCGCAACTCGAGATATGCGATGTCTTGACAGTAGGGAAGGCACGGGGAGCTCTGCTCTGCACATAGCTACACCACTCGCGACCATCCTAACACGCATCCATAGCACGCATCCGTTCATATAGAAAACATAGCTCAGTTGAACATGTTTCCACCAGTGCTAAGCTATATGGACCAATGAATATGATTGATGGATATCAAACGCATCCATAGCAACGTAGCATAGCACATCTCTAGTGGAAAAACACCCTAATGCTGTCCTGCGCAGATGGCTAATCTCCGTTGAGACTGGCCGCCGTGACTGAAATACGGTCTGGAGAACATTATTAGTAACATTAGAGTCCTGGCACAATGTGTGTCTTTTTTACCGTATTTTTTAATACAAAACGCATACGGTAATTTAGAAACCACACATAACGTGCTTTTTAAAGATATAAAATAATTGGAACTTACTACCTAGGTGTCTGAATTTCGCAGTGCATAATCGAGTTATAGGATAGTTGACACTCATGTCAACGAAAATACGTTTTACAAGCTTTCGAAACATTTTTGATACCCAAATTAATGACTTATTATTAAATATTTAAAATTTAATTTAACTTAATACGGAAACTGGATAAGTGTTGAGACACCATTAAAATATTGTTTTTCATTTTTATAAACCTTAGAACACTAGAATTTCCTCCTGTATTTTACATACGTAAATTTCACAAACCCGGATTAATTATTTGTAAGACATACAAATTCTCGTGCGTTAGAACACACGGCCCTCAGCAGCTCATTGCTAAGCCACTGTGCCACGAAGCCGTCCATAAAAATAATAGTTTGTTTATTGTAGTTTCCACTAACCAATAGGTTAAAAATTAATTTGAACAAAGAGTTCCCACTCGAAAATGGCTCGAACGATTTTGATGAATTTTTTAGTGTGCGTTTGAGTGGATCTCTGGATGGTTGAGATTTACAATTAGATACGGTAGGTGGCGCTGTTAGTGAGATGCAGAAATCATCCGTGCGAAGCCGGGGCGGATGGCTAGTTCAGAATAAAAATGATTCTATTCTATTCAAATGATACATAATATTACTTATTACAGATATTGCCAAAATGGGAAGCAGTGAAGACTGGCACGATATCCTTCAAGTTTCGCACCAACGAACCGAACGGTTTGATTCTGTTCAACATGGGCGCGAAGCCACCAAGGGTAGGTTGCACGGTAAGGGGTGAAGCTTTTGGGGTTGAACCGAAACTACTAAGAGAAAGACATAATTATTTTCGTTATTGAGACGGTTACCACTGCAAATTCATATTCATCGATAAAGTTATCCATTGAAATTGTGTAGGGAATTGCTTTATTCCTATGACTTAAGGAATCTAATTCACTAAATATTTTAATAACTAAAATGACTTATTTTTTAAATTATTTATTTAATATTAAATGAAAGTAATTTAATGGATTTTATCGCGTTTAATTTAAACTTTTTAATTCCCGACGTTTCAGGTGCTTTACAGCACCTAGGACCCAGGGACTGATGTCCCGATGTCATATAGTTTCTTCTACTTATCTACCTTCTAGTTTAGCTACCTTCGATCAACGTGATAAAATCCGTAATCATTTAATGTGTAGTGTTCGCGTAAATATAAGAAAATATTATTTATTTAATAATTTAAAATTGATTTCTAAAACTACACTAATATGAAATTAATTGTTGCTTCAATTCCGTGAATAAGATTCTTTAAAAATAAACAATTAGCGCAATTTCTTGTACGTTAAAAACGGTGGACAAGCTTCCTTTGTCATTTGCTTCACTGCTTTTCTTTAAAGAAATTAACGTTATATGAATCGATAGTTGTTAATATCCACCGTTTACTCTGCATGGTAGGACAAAATAAATGAAGAAAGTGTCTTTGGTAAAGATAATCGTAATTCACAAAGTAGGGGAATTTGTGTATGGTACCTTATAAAGTTTCACCCACTTTGAAGTGTCAAGTGTTTTGTGTTATCTGTATCGATGTGCACTGTAGACCCCTCGCACAGATCAAAAATCCGAAAACCCCAGCACATAATAATGGCTATCGATAGACAAATATATGCGTACACCAATTTCAAGCATTAGATAGGAAGGCTTTATTATTACCTACACAAATTCACATCACGTTTTTTTTTATTACATAATTAGGCTGTATTTACATTTACGCTATATTTACAAAATTTTGATACGAGGAGGTATTTAGATATTTAAATTTTTATACTTGATCGAATTACATATATAGAGTTTATTTTGTAGCTTACGTAGCTCATATTTTGGTGGTTTTTGATTGCATTGCTTTCGTATCTGGTTAGTGTTTTTAGACAAGATATTTTTGTAGATATTTTGTTTTTGCTTTGTACGCGTCCCTTTTGTTTTGTTTTTGTTCATAATGCACGGTTATTGAATAACTAACTAGCTTGTAAAATATCCAAAAATTAAAAAGTAAATATATTTAAACAGTTGGTACAAATCTTCTTGATTCATTTTATCACCTTATATCATCGACCCTGTAATTTAGGATACTTAGTACTAGGCAGTAAAGCCCATTTGTGTATAGTAGTTCCCCTGTGTTGATACCATCCTCTTACCTATTAGAACCGTCAAGTATTATTGCACTCAAAGCTGTATTAGATTAAGAGTACAAGGGAGCCAATATAATTATAGACTGTTAGGCATTCCATCTTAGTCTTTAGTTCTAACTACGTATTTAGGGCCTTCGTTATTTGAAGCTAGTCGCAAGTATCTTTATGTTGCAGAAGCCACTTACCATTGTAGACACTCAATTGATCCCATTCAATTATTTTATAGGTACTAAATATGTTTCTTTTTAGTTCCTGTTCCTTTTAGTTATTAATTGTTAGCTTAGAGTTTTAATTTCTTTTTCTTTCTTATTCCTTCCTATTCTCTTTGACTTGTTTTTCTAAAACAGAATTTATAAAATAATATGTTGCATTTCAGGCGGATTTATTCGCTGTAGAAATGTTAAACGGCTACATCTACGTCCATGTTGATCTTGGGTCTGGTGGAGTCAGAGTTCGAGCTTCAAGGAGGAGAGTGGATGATTCTCATTGGCACGAGTTTCTACTTAGAAGAACTGGAAGAGATGGGAGGGTGACCGTTGATGGGGCGAATGCGGAATTTAAAACACCTGGTATGTTAAATGTAAAAATAATATAGAGTAACAACCCCAACGGCTAAAACATTAATTAAGAAAAACTCGACAACGTAAAAAGTGTACTAAAGAGTGAAAAATTTGAAAATTATACCTTATGTCCCCGGCACAACCCTGAAGTATCTAACGAAATTCCATTATTTTAAAATCCATCTAGTCGTTTAGGGTACAAAGCGTTCCAAAGAAATTGACAAAAATAAGGGTAGAAATAAGAAAAGAAACTTCTTCTGAATGCTCAAAGATGGCTACAGATACAATCAGCTCGACCTGTAGGGATAGCATGGGCAGGAGATAATTTTATCCCCGGGGAAAGGAGAAAATATTTATCCCCTCGCTTAGTTTTATCCACCCTTAGAGCATGGGCACACCGGTGGATATAATATCCACAGTAGATAAAATGGGAGATAGACTTAGACTTAGATAGATTTTTTGTATGAATATAAACTTAAGCCTACGTCCAATGAAATAGGATAAAATCATCCCTTTCAAATGTCAAAAAAGAATAATTTTTTATCTTTCATATAGCTCCATGCTACAGACGGGGGATATATGTCTACTCGTTATGTCAAACGGGGATATACTTCTCCCCGTTTGACATAACAAGATAATTTTATCTCTTGTCAGTGGATATAATCGAGGGATAAAAAAAAATTCCCACGCACATGCTAACCGGGCTGGGAAGGACCAAGCTTGTTCAGGATGCCATAAGAAACAGCAAAATGGTGCTGCGTTTCGTATGGTGAATGATGAGCACTGGGGAATTATTTTACTGGTTACGACGCATTCTAAAAACAAAGAACATAATATAAATGTTCTTATATTGCTGTAACTTGCAGAACGTCAATTTTACAAAAAAAACTTGATTAAATATTTAAAAAAAGATTGTAAGAACAATAATTTAGAATAAAAATTTTGTACAACCGACTTCAATATAAATTATTAAGAATAACTCAAGAACTATTGGTCAGAACTTGATAAAATTTATATAGGACTACAAGAAAAGCACCAGCTTTCAAATAAAAAAAAAACATCGAAATCGGTACACCCAGAAAAAAGTTATGAGGTAACACACATAAAAAAACATACAGTCGAATTGAGTACCTCCTCCTTTTTGAAGTCGGTAGAAAAGGCCGTCGACACAGTATAATGCCACAGTAACAGAGTCATAGGCTGTATTTCGATTTATTGTCGAGGATAGGTGTAGGTATATGTAGGTCCCGGCATCCACTTTCCATCAAGTTGACACTGTGCTCGATTGTCACCATTAATTCTATTAAAAGAAATAAAAATTATAGTAAAAAAATCGATTAGTTTTTTCTTATGCTATGATTTTATTACAGGCGAATCCAACCAATTAGAGCTCGATGGGCCATTGTTCGTTGGTGGTTTGGGAGCGGAGTATTCAGCATCGAGAACGCCACCAGCCTTATGGACTGCGGCGTTGAGGCAAGGGTTTGTTGGCTGCATTCGGGATTTAGTCTTGAATGGGAAACCACAGGATTTGACAGCGTATGCCCGTCAACAGGATTCGGGTAAGGCTTTTAGGATTCAGAAGTATTTTCTAGATTTCAACTATTATTAAGATTTTACTATGATACAGTTTTCGTTGTAGAGCCAATTTTCAACTGTATTGGGACTGGGGACAGATCATATTTTCACCGAATATCGTAGTAAAACAGCAGTTTAATGCTGAGTGTTTCTAAAAATGGTGATAACCTGATACCATTGTTAATTTTACCTCTACGCATTTTCATGCAATTTTCTATGCATGTTTCTTTAAAAAAAACTAGGTGTTGTCCCTAAAGGGCTCCATGTTAGTTGTACATGGACCACAACATTAAATTACCATTAGATGGACTTATGTGTGCTAGTTTGACACACTTACTTGTAGCTCAGATGGTTAGCGCTCGCTGTTAATTTCACAGTACGCGAGCAAACTGGGTTTGATCCCCGCCGGCACCAATGAAATTGTTACTTGCAATTTTAAGTGCTGATTTACTACGTGCTCGGCGGTGAAGAAAAACATCGTGAGGAAACCTGCATGTCTGAGAAATTAAAAAAAATATATTTCGAAGACATGTGAAGTTCACCAACACGCATTGGGGCAGCGCAGCGGACACTTCCTTGCCCTAAAACCCTCTCAGAAATGAGGGAGGCCTGTGCTCAGCAGTGGGACGTATATAGGCTGTAACTTTTTTTTGCTCTGGGAAGCTGTATAGTGCCGTTTAGTTTGTCTATCCTAACTTTACTAGTTTTTGACCAAATCAGACAAGTTTCAGATTGAAGAAAATAATTCTATATATATATATATAAGCGATAGTATTTTTATATTTCAGCATCAGTGCGTCCAGCATGTCATGTACTGATGAAGCAATGCGTGAGCTCACCATGTCAGCACGGAGGCGTGTGTTCCGAGGGCTGGAACAGACCGCTCTGCGATTGCTCTGCCACAAACTACGGAGGGCCAACGTGTGGAAGAGGTTCGTTACTTTTTGCTAACTGTCCCAGAAAGGGATTTTTATATACACTGTTATATATATATATATATATATGTGTATATATACATACATATATATATATACACACACACACACATACATATACATATATATATATATATATATATATATATATATATATATATATATATATATATATATATATATATATATATATATACATACATATATATTTGTTTGATGTTTGTGTTTGTACGAACATATGTCCATATTTTTTTTCTTTCTGATTTTTTGTAATTTAAGCTGATTTAAACATTTGATGAATTTTGAAGTACGAGGTGTCATTAGATTCATCTTCACTTCCGATGATGTTGACATAATAATTATAATAAATACATAATATTGGTTATCTACAAAATTGTGTATCATACCATTTATCTTGTAATATCCCATATAATATATGGGGGTGACGTATGTTTAGCAGCGGACTTTAATAGGCTGTAACGAAGTGTCACTCCATAATAAAAACATACTACTACTCATACTATACTAATACTAGACTATACCTTTACGTAACCTATAAAAAAAAACCTTTGTGGCGCTCATTAACCCTTCCGTCACTTCATCTGTTTCGATTATTAAGTCATGAATTTTTGTTATATCCTCAATTTTTTTTATTTATTTTTTTCGTATTAATTTTGTTTATTCACCTGTACTGTAATTAGTGATTGTAATCTGAAGTGTCAGAATAAATGTCTTTAAATGTCTTTAACTATAATATAATGCTTGCTTTGAGCTCATCGCAACAAACATTTAAGTTTATTGGTTAATTTCGATTGCTATAATCTAGTTTTCTAAAATAATAACGTACCTTTACGTGCCTTGCTGTAGCTATATTATGGTTGTGGCACGAATGGGTCGGCTCGACCGGGACCACGCTCTCACAGAATACCAGCGTAAAATAGCAGCTCAATGTCGCTGTGTTTCGTATGGTGAGGAGACACTCAACCCTTTTTACTGAAAACGAGGCATTCAATCTTTAGATCTTTAGGTTTGATTCTTAATCGAGGATTGTTGTAGATGTCTATAGGCCACAGCATCCATTTACCATCAGATGGACTGTATGCTCGTTTGTCACACTTTTTCTATAAAAAAAACCTAATGTTAATCTTCTTCTATCCGTAAGAAGTCCACTGTATCTCGTTTTCCTCTTTGTGTAATGACCATTATATGTATTACACTTTTAATTGAATATAATATCTTTTTTTTCCAGAATCGGCAACAATTTTTCTGAACGGCAGTCAGCATCTCACCGCAACGTTAGGACCAGAGCACGTCACGCAAACAGAAGAACTGATGTTGCGATTCCGTACAAGCAAAGCGGGCTTGTTACTGAGGACATCAACGGTAAACTCTGGTGACAGGATCGAACTTGCAGTGGCTGCTGGGAGAGTGCGCGCCAGTGTGAAACTGGGCGAGAGGAGAAGGTATGGAATGTGATAATGATATCATAAGTACAAAGGTGTGAGACTTCAGTATCAATAAATATACCAAAAATAATGTTGAACATAGCCAAATAGTATCTGATATATTGGCAGACTCAACCTGTTATAATTCTGGATTTTTTTTTTTAAATGATGCGTTTGCAAGGTTTTAGTTTTTAGGCGACTTCAAAACAGGAGGAGGATTACAATTCGACTGTACGTTTTTTTTTTCTTTTTTTGTACAGATATTTGATACTGAAAAATAAATTTGTAATTTATGTAATTCATTTTATTTTTTATTGCTATTGATAATTCTTTTCTTTTTTTTCGTACAGATATTTTGTTATTTAAAGATCAATTTGTAATTTATGCATTTTATTATATTTTTTATCACTATTGATATTATCCATCATTACAATATATCGTTGTAAGCATAAGAATAATGATTGGTCGTGTAGTGTCAATAGCATTATTCCGACTGCCTGCGACAGATGGCGTCTGTGCATACTTCTCTATTACACCAGCCTTTGAATATTCACAGTAGTAACGAAGGTACGTCGCGATGAAAAGTTTGGAACACTATAAAGAGTAAATTTTTAACTTACCCAATCACAGTGCCATTCAATCAGACTTTCCGTTAAAATCCTTATGGTCTCAATGCCTCTTCATTCATGGGAACCCGTTTGGGTTTACTAAATTATATAGGAATGCCATTTCTTAACGATTGAGGCTCTGGCCACCGAATGATGGAAGAATACCATTGAAATACACAATACAACACCTTGCTTGCCCACAAGCTAGTGAGATGGGGCATTGTCATAGTTTTGGCTCTATAACAACCAAACCGTCTCAGTGTGGTAAGAATGGAGAAATATTTTAAAAATATGTCTATTCATGTATTCTTGAAAATTCCTTTACTCAGTTGTCGACTCAAAGGTTATAAAAATAGGAGATTTTCCTGGTCTAATAGTCTATCATGTTTGTTTCTAGAATCTTCTGGCCGGATCTAACGTAGCAGATGATAAATGGCACACAGTTCGCTTCTCCCGGCGCGCGTCAAATCTGAAGCTCCAGGTAGACGGGGGCCAGGCCGTCCGCGGTACGTTATGTACGTATGCACGGGACCGCACCCGCACAGTTTTGTTTGAACCTTAAGTAGAAGGACATAAGGTTAGTTTTGGTTACGCTTTGGAACCCGCGAAAAATATTGACTAAACATGAACAATACACAACATTTTTCAATAGTCCTGACACACTGCTGCTTGTAAAAGTAAAAATGACTTTGAGTCTTAGCAGTTCAAGGATGTGTAGATCTATTACTTAGCAGACTAAATACCTCAGCACATTATTAATAACTCATTAACGTAGTATTTTTTTGTGGAATTACTTACCAAGCCTAGAGGAATTAAAACACCATACAGCTAAGGAAACCCTGCAATTTATTGAAAGGTATGGGCTTAGCGATAGCGATAGCCAAATTTGAATGCCATAATAGCTGCCCGTACACAATAAAAAATACAATCAGTCATCATGTGGGAAGTTTATAGTAAGGCTAAATCGCAGCACTCACATCCATTTTATTGAGAATTATATTTCAAACTTTGGCAGTGTTATTATATTTTAACGGCGCTGCTATTACTTCTTTGTTTTTGATATTTGAAATGTTTATTATTATTAATAACAATTAATTTACAATAACAACATAATTCAATATTCACGAAGTACACAAAAGCATACTATTCCTAAGATTTTCTATACTTTTATTTAATTTATATTTGAGAATCAACAAAATTTAATAAAATATTGAAATTTACTATATAAAAAAAAAACGAATAATGCAGCACGAAATGTGAACAAAGCGCAACCAATCACAGAAACAAAGAAAATAACATTTTGTTGTTCAAAGATTATCAGGCGAGATTATTTAATGGTCTATATTGCCTGGGTTAAATGTTAGTTGTCCTGTTAGTTGTAGTGTAGTTGCTTTTTTTGTCTGTTTATAGCTGGCACTTCGTATCTTCACCTTTTATTTCAGAATGCTTTCATTTGTTATCTTCATTTTCTTTAATTTCCGTTTCCTGTAGCATCCTTCGTGAATGTGCAATTACAGATATTAAAATGGATTCATAATCTGTTTTTATATTTCGCTCTTTCGATTTGTGTCTGAATATTTTTCTAATTAAAGTAATATAAGCTTGCAATTTTATGAAGCGTTGTGAACAGATTGTGAATTGCTAACTTATCAATAAATTATATATTTACAAAAACTTTTACTTATCTCATAAATAACAAGTTATTATAAAATATATTTCTTTCAACACTCAATTTATACATAAAGGAATAAAATAACGAACCTTAACACTATATTAACAACATGCAGTCATCGAAATTTGGGTAGATATACCGGATTCATATTACTGTTGCTCACGGATGAATGTTTTTTTTTAATTTAAATAATTATAGTATGTTATTGTTTATAGCAAGACTACCAGTGGGAATAATTGACAAAATAATAAAACTACTTTACTAGTAGACACTTCTCTCTACTGGGAGTAGGTCTCCTTAACCCTTTAAATTCTGAGGGAAGCCCTTTGATTTCTCATTGGTATTTTGTAGATCGTATTCTTTCCTTTTTCATTAATTAATAATAGATGTATCCATTGTTTGACGTGCCCAATAGTTATTTAAATATTATACCCTATTTTCCTTTTACGACTAAGCCGTTAATACTACAGAGATTGTGAAAGAAAAAGACAACATAATATAAAAATACATGCAAACATACACTTGAAAAATATACCTTACTTTTGGGGTAGTCGAGTTGAATTTATTGGCCTTAGTTTTGGGGCAGTCGAGTAAAAACGATTTTAATATGTCCTTATGATTTATCCGGATTCTCATAACTTTAGCTCTAAGAATGTGTGCAGTTTGTTAACTTAAAACATAAATTAGAACGTAAAGAAGCGGTTCTCGGTATTATTGATAACTGGAGGAAATACATCATATTTGTAGATTCTTTACTATTGAAAAAGAAAACTAGTATATTTTAGTTTACACTAGATTTTATAATTGAGAGAAGTGATTTGTTTTTTGACTATATTTTAGCAATGTTTAGGACTTATATTCCTTGTTCCAATAAATAGTTATAATGAAAATAAACACGATTAAAAAAAAAACGATAAAAAAACGATTTTGAATATGGTTTTTCAACTTCACTTATCTAATATATTATGTTCGTATTTTATGCGCTGCCATACCGTTCATCAGGTTGCGCTAAAATTTTGTCAACTTATTGCTTGCACTTGCGCAAAGGTTATAGGCATAGTACAATTGACTTACAGTAGGTGGCGCGCGTATAGTACCGACAAATTTATTTGAAAGTTATATATCATTGAACTTCAATGAATGTATTATCATAACTAATTAAACAATATAACTCTTTCTAATTTAAAGCGATATTTCCACAATTATTTTTTCTGTGGCAGCAACGCGCTGGGTACCAGCTAGTACTATATTTTCGTAAATTTATTCACATTTTTAATAGTTTTTTCTAGAAAAGAATATTTTTTATTCAATATAGATTACAAGTGATTATTATTGAAAGTCGTTTTTTTTACTTTTACCACTGATTCTGAAAAAAAACCTCTGTCTTTGGAAGAACCAGCAGGAAACCCAGTGTGACCTTTTTTCTTCAAAGTATATTATACAATAAGAACACAGATTGTACAAACTACTCACAAAACTTTGCAACAAAACACAAAACAAAACAGCTTGGAAGCGACTACCTCAGTCCCAGGGGTTATTATAAACTATACATTCATTTATATTATAATCATCTTTATGAAGCAGTAATTGTTTAACTTTATGGCTAATCGATGTTATTGATAAATCTTTCAATTTGCTTTAGTATAAAGCTATTACTTTTAGCTCTCTTTCAAGCTAAGCTCTTGTAAGATACTTCAATGCTAATACTGTTATGTATTGTAAATAATTTTAATGAAATATTGCCATTGGAAAAACTATGAAGTGTTTTCTTTGCTAATTTATTTTAATTTCAAAGTCAATGTTGTGAGTAAATGTATCCAACTTTAATGGAACAGTGTTATTATTTATTGTGATTTGTTTTGCAGCTGAAACGATTCTAGGTAAAGCTTCAACTTTGGAGATAATGACTTTACATTTGGGTGGCATGTTTCATCCGGAGGAAGAAATACAGATGACGTCGACTTTACCAAATTTCGTTGGATACCTCCAAAAATTTGTTTTCAATGGCATAAAATATATAGATTTGGCAAAAACTCTCGGAATTGGGAGTACAGATGAAAATAACAATATATATGATACATCACATATAGTATTCAATGGAAAATTCGTCAAACCTGATTCTCTGAACGTTTATAAGTCTGTAACATTCAAGTCTAAGCATACATATGTGGGTTTGCCACTGCTAAAAGCATATGCGAATACATATTTAGATTTCTACTTCCGTACGACGGAAATGGATGGTTTATTATTCTATAACGGTGGAAAGAAACAAGATTTCATAGCAGTAGAACTGGTCAATGGTCATATTCATTGTGTTTTTAACCTCGGTGATGGAGTGGTTACGATGAAAGACAAACTGAAGAACTTTTTGAACGATAATCGATGGCATACCGTGTCTATTAGAAGACCGATACCGCAGGTACATGCACTGCAAGTAGATGATGATTTGGAAATACATACTACAAGTAAGTATTCAGTATTTTATTTTACGTATACAAATTAAAAGAAAAAATATTATTTTGCTAACTTGGACATATAAATTTCAGGTTCAAATCTCATGCTAGAACTAGACAGCGTTCTATACGTCGGAGGAGTACCTAAGGATATGTACACAGCTTTACCAGTAGGTGTGTTATCGCGTCAGGGTTTTGAAGGGTGTATGTCTAGTTTTGACTTGCCTGGAGAATCGCCTTCGCTTATAGAAGATGCCGTTGTTCCTAGTTCTTCGTTGGTCTCAGGATGTGAAGGTGAGATTTTTTAATAATTTATTACTCACATTTTTATTTCTGTGACTATCCGAACTTGAATTATTGAATATTACCATTTCGTAAGTTTTCAATACAGTTTTAAATTAATGGAACTTGTTTATTCACCAGGAGTTTTAAAGATTTTTTTTTAGTTTCCTTTGTCATATGTTTTTAAAGTAAGGAAATAAAACGATCTGTTATTTTAATTAATATAAATTTTGTTTTTTCTCTCTTTCTCTTTTCTCATTCTCTATCTCTCTATCTATATCTAATATCTAAGCTTTTTCAAGCATGCACTTACTGCTATGCTAATTGGAGTATTTTTCCAAAGCCACATCCATAAATAAGAGGGGTGCACCATGTGCAAATGTTGAAGAAGCTGTTATATTTCCGTTACATCCAACATGTGTTGAAATTATTTCTTGTCCAATAATTTTCAGGTCCGACCAAATGCACTCACAACGCGTGTGCGAACAAAGGCGTGTGTGTGCAACAGTGGAACACCTATGTTTGCGATTGTGATCTCACCTCTTTCACTGGACCAACGTGCTATGACGGTGGGTGATAACTTTCTTTATACAATAAGGGGGACAAACGAGCACACAGTCCACCTGATGGTAAGTGGATGCTATGGCCCATAGATATCTACATCTATCCTCGATTAAAAATTAAAATGCAGATGCGTTGCCACCCCTGAGTACTAAGATGGAATGCCTCGTTTTCAGTAAAATATCTTGACTTTAACCATTGAGTTCTATATAATACGTACTAGAGAAGCTATTCCAAACAAAAAATGTGCACTACTCTGTTTTCGCGCATGCGCGGGAGATAGTAGATTTTAGTCTATGATTGTAGATAGCGTGGCATATTTAAATGAAGAAATTTATTTTTTCTATTGTAATATTATTACCTATTTATTCACTTGAACAACAAATAATTTTACTTATTTCACTACTGAATTATTAATTACGTTCAGGTTTAAACTTTAATTTGAAATCTCGTATTATTAGCGCAGCTCCACACTCTATGAATATTGAAGCCAAACTAAATGACACTAAAGGTGTACGGATTGCAGTACAGTTCATTTGAACATAGTGAATGTTTGGAATGCCAAATCTAGTACGTAGTACATATATATCGATGACTTTAACTTTATTTTTTTACATTGATCTTTGTTTTGCGTATTGATATGAGACGGTAACATTTTACCGGCAGACTTAGATCAAAGTGTTCTATATTATAATCAGAAGGCACAAGATGCATTTAGTAATTTAAATTATTATTCTTTTGCTTCAGCAGCCCGCAAAATTCCGCTGCTAGACATGATCCTCGGCACTTGTAGGACCTTATTAGTCTAGTATTAGATGTCCAATAATTTTGACGTTGCTGCTTATTGCCGGTCTACGTCTGGGTATTTTTATATCTGGTGTAAGCGAGATGGTTATGCTGCCATCTATCTGAAGCCATAAATGTTTTTGGCATTTTCGATCGTCATCTCTTACGATATGCACGGAATGAAATGGGGTAATGTATTAATTTACGCTGCAACCACACGACTACGTACTACGACTACTTAGATTCAAAATTAAGGTTTTGATCGAATAATCAGTAGAACCATTTTTCTTATTTTTCAAGTTTAAATTTTTTAATTTTGAGTTAGGTGTATCCGCATCGGTATAATTCTTAGCAAAATTAAAACAAAGTCTCCTTATTTTTGGAGAGGTGTCCAGAAGTTTTACACGCAATTTTTTTTAAAATATTGCGCTGACGGAAATGTGAAGCTAACTCCTGCTCAGCTAGCATGGGCGGAGGACAAAAATTTTAGTCCCTCGATTATATCCACTGACAAGAGATAAAATTATTTTGTTATGTCAAACGGGGAGAAGTATATCCCCGTTTGACATAACGAGTAGACATATATCCCCCGTCCGTAGCATGGAGCCAAATGAAAGATAAAAAATTATGCTTTTTTGACATTTGAAAGGGACAATTTTATCCTAGTTCATAGGACGTGGGTTTAAGTTTTTCTTCATACAAAAAAATCTATCTAAGTCTAAGTCTATCTCCCATTTTATCTACTGTGTATATTATATCCACCAGTGTGCCCATGCTCTAAGGGTGGATAAAACTAAGCGAGGGGATAAACATTTTCTCCTTTCCCCGGGGATAAAATTGTCTCCTGCCCATGCTAGTCCTGCTGGTGTACATTAGTTTTATATGTATTTGCTTGGATCTATGTAACTATAGCAGATTTGTTTGTTGGTGTGACACCTGCATAAAAAATAGACTTATTGCTCTTGGCCATCAAATTAAAATCTGTGAGATTTAACTTGTTTCAATAGAATAATAAAAATAGATCGTTTATTAAATTGATACGTGGATACTGCTATTTTGAAATTTTAAAATTATTTGTTGTTTCAGAATCGATAGCGTACGAGTTCGGTCCGGGGCGCGGCATCGTGACGTACACGTTTCCGTCGAGCAACGTCGTCGACACGGAGACGGACCGCGTGGCCGTCGGCTTCGTCACCAGCAAAGCGGACGCCGTGCTTCTGCGAATCGACTCGTCCAACACCCAAGATTACATACAGATGGAAATTGTGAGTTTCTTGCTGGTCCAAAATATTTTGGAGTTTACATATACCGTTTGATGGAGGAGTAAAAGGATTTATCACTCGTTGATGTTATAAAGGTGACTATAGGAAGTGACAGTGGTATCTTATGGCATGGTATGACTACCTCATCTTCGCCAGACGTAAAATACCCAGGCCGACAAAGGGGTGCAGCGTTAAAGGTGTGAGATATTTGGTGATCATTAACAATCCGCCTGTCAAGCGTGACGAATAAGGCAAATCTTACTTACAACAGGTGAGGCCTATGGCCAGCAGTGTACTTGTAGGTCTGATGAAAAAGAAGAAATATTGTCAAGCTAAAATAAAACTAAAATGCTCCGTATTTGTAGTACTGATTAGCAGATTGTTCAATCTTGTTTTGTGGTGTTAAACTGTGATCGGTAGCAGTATTCGATTAAAATTTAATTTACAATAATTCCAACGTACTTAAATATTTTTGTCGTAATTTGAAAAATAGCTGGAACTAGTGATAAAAGAAATATTGATTATGAAAAAGCCTCATGCTTGCAACAAACAAGTACTTTTTATACGTGGTAGAGCCATGCTACAGCTGTATAAGTAGTATAGTTGTAGCACGAATGGGTCGGCTCGACCGGGGAAGGACCACGCTCTCACAGAATACCAGCGTCAAATAGCAGCTAAACACTGCTGTGTTTCGTATGGTAAATGTAGAGAACCGGAGACCCTTTTTACTGGAAAAGAGGCATTCCATCTTAGTCCTCACGGGTGACAACGCATCTGCATTTTGATTCTTTATTGAAGATAGATGTAGATGGCTATGGGTCACAGCAACCACTTACCATCAGGTGGACTGTGTGCTCGTTTGTCACCCTATTCTATAAAAAAAGAAACTTATTTTTCTAATATTACAGTTTGTAAGAATTATTTTTCCTACGATAATTTATGATTCAATTACACATTACAGCCCTTCGCAAGTCCACTGCTGAATATGACCTCTGATCTGACCTACTTATCGACTTCTGCATGTCTTACCAGGCCGTCACTCCATCAAGTGGGGGCCTTCACGAAATGCCGCCACTCGATAACCTATTTTTCTTATAAATTGTTTGTCCTGCGATATAACACCGTTGGACGTAGATACGTCCGTTAATCTGTTTCTACCGTTACGAATTCTGTCCAATATAATAAATTTGAAACATTCATTATCCTTGAATTACTTACTGTTACGGTTATTACCACTTACAAATTACAACCCTATAGTTACTTAATGATACGTAGTATTTTTTCTATACCAGAAATTAAGAGAAAAGTAATAACACCTTTATACGTCCCACTTTTTGGCACTAACCTTCTCTCATTTGTGAAAGTGAAATGGAACATTTAGTCCGCCGCGTTGCTCCAGTGCATATTCGCGGACTTCGCATGCCCTGGAAACAATAAAAAAGAGTGTAACGTTTTATTGTTACTACGACTTCATCATGCCCGCTACCCGCCGCCCGCCCGCCAAGTTGCACAAGAGCGTTGGCATGACTAGCTATTGGAAGGAGCTTCGTTATTTAGTATCAATATATTGTTCCGGGTCTGGATATTTGTCCTTGTGCAATATATGTCTGTAAGCTGCTTCCACGATACAGGAGAACATCCTAGTGTGATGGTAATGTTTCTTTAAAAACAAAACTAAATAAAAAAAATGATAAAATTAACAATCATTTCGGTGCCGGTGGGGATCGAACCCAGGTTACTCGCGTACAACGTAATTTATGGTGAGCGCTTAGCCCCTCAGCTACCACGGACCCCGAGCACTATACATAGGTATAAATATTTAAAAAATTACGTATCCCCAGATCCGAGGCAATCTGTTCATGGTGTACAATGTGGGTGGCGGTGACCATCCTCTGGGTGACGAGGCGGCGCGTGTGGACGATGGCGCTTACCACGTCGCGAGGTTTACCAGAAATGGAAGCAGGGCTGCCTTACAACTTGATAACTACGCTGTTAATATTCGACATCCTCAAGGTACCCGTAAAACTCGTCAGTACCACTTTTATGTAAGCATAGTGAAAATCATTTGTCTGAGAAGGAGTAAGGATACCTAAGAACTATTATTCCATGGTCCCTTGGATTTCTCAGAAGGTGACTATGAAAATGCTAGAAAAACCTTAAAGCCTCTGATATAATAATTAGGCTGGCGACGGGTAGCAGCAGACGTCTGGTACTAAAGTCACCAGTCTACCTGCCGAGCGTGATATTTAATGAAAATTTTCCTACAACGGCAAAGGAACATGACCAGCTTGTGGACTTTTGCGGGCTGATAATGAAGAGTAATGAGAAGAGTATCAGTCATCCAGTAGAGTAAGTACGTTGGAAAGGAAATGTCGTAATGTCACTAATACTAATCCACAGAATAAGTATTGTGTGGCCTACAGGTAATTGTTTTGGGCCCAGACCCTGTCATGTGTAATCATCATTACAGCCCTTCACAAGTCCACTGCTGAACATAGGCCTCCCCAAGGAATGCCACAAAGCACGGTCCTGAGCTACCTGCATCCATCGACTTCCTGCATGTCTTACCAGGTCGTCACTCCATCTATTGGGGGGACGCCCTACACTTCGTCCACCGGTACGAGGCCGCCACTCGAAAACCTTTTTCCCCATCGGTTGTCGGTTCTTCGAGCTATATGGCCGGCCCATTGCCACTTCAGCTTACTAATCCGTTGGGCTATGTCGGTCACTCTGGTTCTCCTGCGGATATCCTCATTTCTAAGTTTATCACGCAGAGAAATTCCGAGCATAGCCCTCTCCATAGCTCGCTGAGCGACCTTGAGCTTCCTCATCCGCCCAGCAGTGAAGGACCACGTCTCAGTTCCATAGGTCATCACTGGCAACACGCACTGGTTGTACAGTCTCGTTTTCAAGTTTTGAGGTATACCTGACGAGAAGATGTGCCGTAATTTCCCTAACGCTGCCCAACCGAGTTGAATCCGTCGATTGACCTCTCGGTCGAAGTTGGACTTACCTATTCCGACTATTTGTCCCAGGTAAACATACTCGTCAACAACTTCGAGCTTAGTGCTCCCAACAACTACCGGCATAGGTGTGACATGGACATTAAACATATTTTTTGTTTTGTCCATGTTCATCTTAAGACCTATCCGTTGGGAGACATTATTGAGGTCATTGAGCATGGTGCTTAAGTTCTCCAGCGATTCTGCCATAAGGACTATATCGTCGGTAAATCGGAGGTGAGTGATGTATTCGCCATTGATGTTAATACCGTATCCTTTCCAGTTCAGTAGCTTGAAAACGTCTTCCAATGCAGCGGTGAAGAGTTTCAGGAATATAACGTCACCCTACACCTCTCTGCAGTTGGATAGGTTTCGTACTCTGATTCTGTACTCGGATAGCCATCGTAGCCCTACTGTACAAACATTTCAGCACTTCGATATACCGACAGTCAACTTGGCACCGCTGAAGTGACTGTAGCACCGCCCAAATTTCGACGGAATCAAAAGCTTTCTCATAGTCCACATAGGCAAGGCAAAGTGGCAGATTGTACTCTTCGGTCTTCTGCACAATTTGCCGAAGGTTGTGTATGTGGTCTATGGTACTAAAGCCTTTTAGGAAACTGGCTTGTTCGGGAGGAAGGAAGTCGTCGAGTCTGCCTGCGAGACGATTCGTAATGACTCTCGAAAACAGCACGTAGACGCGGCTCAGAATGGAAATCGGCCTGTAGTTCTTCAAGAGAGCATTATCGCCTATCTTGAAGATCAAGACCACCGCACTTCTACTCCACGCCTCCGGAGTAGTGCCACCATGGAGCACGGAATTAAAGAGCTTCTGAAGGACTTCAAGTACCGGTTTTCCACCCGCTTTCAGAAGCTCCGCTGTAATTTCATCCTCACCTGGGGCCTTGCCGTTTTTAAGGTGCTGGAGAGCCATTCTAATCTCGCTCAGACTGACGTCCGGGATATCTTCGGAATAGTGTCGGACAAGACTCGCTCTTGGATCGTTACTCACACTAGCGTGTGGCTCCAACGATGACGTGTACAGCTGCCCATAGAACCTCTCAATCTCACTCAAAATCTCAGGTGTCCCGGAAACGATGCTGCTACACTCGGTTAGCTTTGACAGTTGGCTTTTTCTGGCAGGCAAATCTCTGGCAAAGACTTTGGAGCCTTCGTTCCGCTCGATCGCTTCTTCAATACAAGCTGTATTGAAGTTGCGTAAGTACCGCCGCATGCATTAGGAGATCTGTCTATTCAGTTGCCTGTATGCTGTCAAATCTGTTGGAGACTGCAGCTTCATTTCCCGTCTAACAGCTATGAGAGTAAGAGTGTGATCGGAGAGTTTTTGTGTTCTTCTGCGGTGGGTCTTGCAGAACTTAGCTCCGACCGCATGGACAGTTTCCACGAGCTTATCATTTATATCGTCCACTTCATTGCAGTCTTCAAGGCACTGAAAACGGTTTTGTAACTCGAGCTGAAAGGTTTCGGGATTTTGAACTAGAGCACGAGGGGGACGGAGCGTTGACTTCATTAGACGAGACCTCTTCAACTTAACTTTAGGTTCAGTATGCTTCTAACCATTCGGTGATCGCTGCCGGTTTTCACCCTCGCGGTCACTGAGACATCACTGAACAGTTGTCGTCTGGTGGTCAAAATGAAGTCAATCTCATTTTTTGTCGAACCGTCGGGGCTCGACCAGATCCACTTCCTTTGGGACCGCTTCTGGAAGAAAGAGTTCATCATAAAGAGTTCCTCTTTCTCCATGAAGTCAGCCACCTACTGGCCCCTTGGGTTCCGTTGCCCTATTCCGAATTTCCCCACTTTCAGCTCACCATTCTCTCTTTTGCCTAGTTTTGCGTTGAAGTCTCCCATTAACACCGTATAGGTTTTGGAGAAATGCATGGCTCTAGAGATATCCTCATACATTTCCTCCACCTCCTCATCGGGGTATGCCGAGGTTGGTGCGTAAACCTGTATGACCTTTAGCGAATACCGTTTGGTGATTCTGAGTATAAGGTACGCAACCCTCGTCGACACACTCTCAATCTTTACAACGTTGTTAACGAGAGACTTGTGGACGATATATCCGACACCTCCTTGGGACAGATGGTCGCCCTACCGGTGATAGAACAAGTTGCCGGATTCGAGGATTACCATGTCCTCCCCCTCTCTTCAGACCTCGGATAATCCTATAATATTCCAGTGCAACTTGTCTATCTCTTCTTCCAGCTCCAGGATCTTCTCGTCAGTCTTCAGGGTGCGTGTGTTATATGTTGCCAGGTCGAGTAGTTGTAGGTGGCAACCGATCCTCCGCCGGAGATTCTTAGCACCCCCTGCCCCGCCGTTACCATGGTCGCCACCGTAGCCAGGAATAGCGGGGCCGCCGGGGACTGGGGGCCGTTTCTTCGTAACTTTATTAATTGGGGGGGTATATTGCCATAGTTGCCACGCTTGGCGAGCGGGTTGGCAACCGCAGTTTTTTTTATTGTGATATTGTTGTTATCAGGAAGATGCTGCTGCCTATCTCCTGCCTGTTTCCCACTGTCGCCTCTTATGACACCCACGGTAAGATATGGGGTAGTGGATATTCTTAACCGCCACTACACGTCATGTGTAAACACATTCATAATGCAAGAGAGTATTCAATTGTGGGGATAACTTTAAAATATTTCGAAAATAAAACTATCTTTTTATTTTCGCGACGTAAAAATTCATATTTTGTTTGTTTAACCTCATTTTTAACCGTCTTCAAAAAATGAGGAGGTACTCAATTCGACTGTATTTTTTTATGTTACCTCAGAACTTTTTCTGTGAACCGATTTTGATGGTTCTTTTTTGATTTGAAAGCTGGTGCTTCTCACGTGGTCCCATATACATTTTAGATTAAGATCTGACGAGTAGGTTATCCTTAATAATGCGTATTTATTTGACTTCGGCTATATTGATGATGTTCTCATTTTATTTATATTGAAGTCGGTTGTAAAAATGTTTTAACTTTACCACTTGTTTTTAAATATACCACCGCTTCAAAATAAAGTTCCTTTGATCAAAAACGGCAAAGTAGCTCTGCAGGTGTCCTATTCCTGTTTGTTTTTAATAGATAATGGTACAATATATTATGTTATTTCTAAAAATGAAATGGATGAAACAAATTATATAAAATTAAAGTGACAAACGAACTTACTGTCTATCTGATATCACTTGGCTACTGCGGGCTATGGACACTTGTAGCAAGCTTCAAACTCAGACACAGATACATCACCTATGCGGACTAAGAAGGAATGAATACTTTTGAATATTATAGCTGAAGGTAACCCGAATTAACTATGATATTGGGACGTCAAACACCTCAGATCCTCTCTGCTGTAAAGCACCCGAAGCGTCGGGAGTTAAAAATTAAATTAAATTAAACGCGATAATATCCATAAAATAAGTTTTATACAATTTCAAGTATTGAAACATAAACAGAAACTTTTTTTATTTAATATAGATTATAAATAATACTTATTGAAAGTCAATTTTTTGTTTAATTACCACTGGTTCGGAAAAATATCTCTGTCCTGAAAAGAACCAGTAAGAAACCCAGCGGGACGTTTTTTAAAAAAAAAAACAGATTACAATCATGTATGTTACACAATTAAGAACACAAAACAAATTAGAAATGGCTTGGTAGCGATCAACTCATTCCCGGGAGCTATTATCGACCATTCATGTAAATATAAGAAATAATTATGAATGATTTTTTCAGGCGGACAAAAATCGACTGTTTTCAACAGCATGTCAACAATAACAGTGGGTGGAGGAAGTAGAGGTTCTAGAACTTTCAGTGGGGTATTAGCAGGTCTTGTCGTCAACGGTGTTAGGGTATTGGATTTAGCCGCCGCTGGTGACCCATCAGTAACTATAAGAGGTGATGCAAGAAGAGCGCACACTCCATTAGACAGAGATATCAATAGAATGCAACAGGTAAATAACAAATTTTACGTAAACTGTAAACAAAGAGTATTGAACGATATTTTGATAGACACGTATACTAATTTCCCTTGTTTATAATAATTTATGTGCAGTTTCTTCATGATGTTGAAACAGGACGAATATTATATTTATCCCACTAGAGTCATTATAGGTCAGAGGCTAAGCGCTCGTTGTAAAGTTCACAGTATGCGAGCAACTTGGTTAGAATTTTTGGCAACAATGAAATTGCTAATTTGCGATTTTAGTGCTGATTAACCAAGTGCTCGGCGGTGAAGGAAAACATCGTGAAGAGCCATGCTGCACCTATATTAATTGTATAGATGCAGCACGACTGGGTCGGCTCGACCGGGGAAGGACCACGCTCTTACAAAATACCAGTGTCAAATAGCAGCTTAATGCTGCTGTGTTTCGTATGGTGAGTGTAGAGAACCGGATACCTTTTTTACTGAAACATAGGCATTCCATCTTAGTTCTCACGGCTGACAACGCATCTGCATTTTGATTCGCAAACGAGGATAGATGTAGATGTATATGGGCCACAGCAACCACTTACCATCAGGTGGACTGTGTGCTCGCTTGTCACCTTTATCCTATTAAAAAAATTATGACTCGTGAAGTCTGCCAGCATGGACTAGGGCAGCGCGGCAGTCTACCGCTCCAAAACTCTCTTAGAAATGGGAGTCTTGTCAATGTTAATGTCCTGAAATGGCAGGCATCAACTTTTCTGTCATATATTCTTTAAAGTTCAAATTCCCTTTATACAGTGTGATCGATAAAATTTTAAGTTTTTTGTTTGAACTATCTTGTGAATTTTTGGATTTTTTTTTATAAAAGCGTTTACCTTGTTTTATGACTCTGTGGAGTAGAGTTTTTACTTTATATAAGTAAATGTGACAACCGTTACCACTACAGCCTATTAAAAGTCGACTGCTAAAGATAGGTCTCCCACATAGATTGCCTTATAGGGGGATATTTGCCATAGTTGCCACGCTTGGCAAGCGGGTTCGCAAGCGCTGTGTTTTTTATAGTTTTGAGTTATATCAGGAAGATGCTGCTGCTGCCCATCTCTTAGTTTTTCCCTCTGTCGCATCTTACGACATCCACGGGATATGGGGTAGTGGATATTCACCTCGTGACGTGACATAGAGATCTACTTCTAGCCTTCATTAAGATTGCTTGTCACCCTTGAGAACTCATATGGAATGCCTCGTTACCTGTAAAAGGGTATGCGGTTTTCCTTCACTCGCCATATGAACATTGCAGCATTATGCTCCTATTTCACGCTGGTGTACTGCAAGAGTTGGTCCTTCCCCAGCCTCTAGTTCAGCTACTGATATAATTTTGTTAAAGCCGAAATTAAAAAAAATATCTTTGACTTTTATTCGTTTATTTTTTATAAGTTGTTATTGATATGAAGTTTAGCTTTTGCGAATCGGTGCATATTTCGACGTTTAAAAGAGCTTTGAAAAATTTAATAAAAAGTTTTGACTTTCACTTTTTAGCCTTTACTTCGACTTTTACTCTGACTTTGTCCATTACTTTGACTTTAACTTTGAGTTTGACTTTGAGTTTCAATAATGTGTCCGCGTGTGGTGCAGACGCCGCCGTCGGGGTACGGCGGCGGCGCGCTTGACGAGCTTGTGTACTCGGGCGCGGGGTCGGGCTGCCGCGACGACGACGAGGACGCGTGCGTGCTGCCCGACGCCGGCTCCGGCGACGACCTCATAACGCCCGTCTACGTGCCCGCTACCCGACGCCCGCCCGCCAAGTTGCACAAGGTGAGCGTTGTCATCATCGGGTATCGGAAGGAACTTGTTGACCGGTTCGTTCGATATTAGGCATCGACTATATTTTTTGTCGACTTCAAAAAGGAGGAGGTTCACGCGATAACTTCGTCAATTGTAATCATCGCTAACCGTTAGAAGGAACCGGTTCGTTCGTTATTAGGTATCCATATGCTTTTACTCTGCTGACGGCCTCATTGGTCTAGTGGTCGTAAAAGCGATTGCTGATCATGATGCCCCGGGTCCGAATCTCGGGTCATGAAAAAAATGTTTTCGTTATTGGGTTTTTCTGTCAACAAGCTTTCAGTAGCAGCCCGAAGTGAGAAATGCTTCGGAAATGACGTAAAGCGGTTATTCACGCGATTTCTCTATATACTTTAAAGGTGGTTCCACATTAATTTGGACAAAAATTCCACCGGTGTAATAATAGGTGGTGAAGTCTTTAATATAACTATGTAAAAAACATATTTCCTAATCCACCCAAAAATTTACTTTAAAAAATTCAATAAGAAGTAGAAGTCTTCAAAGGATTAAAAATAAAAGTCAGGCCTTTAATTCTTCTTAAAATTATATCTTAGCATCGAAATAAGAAGCTATTATGTGGAAAGTTTGTTTTCACTTTTTATTAAAATTTTTGTTTTGTAGCTGATTTTCCTTCCCATTTAAATTTGAAACAATATACCATCCATTTGTGTATGGGTATGGTAATGCAATTTTAGGCCGCAAGGCAATGTTACCACGTAATGCAATAAAATCAATATCAAAGTAAATTATTATTATTAACTAATACATTTTTATTATTATAGTACACTTTCAGACAATATATTATTTATATTAAGCAAGAATAGCTCAGATGGTTAGCGTTCGCTGTAAGTTTCACAGTACGTGAGCAACCGGGTTCGATCCCCGGCACCAATGAAATTGTTAATTGCAATTTTAAGTACTGATTTACCACGTGCTCGGCGGTGAAGGAAAACATCGTGAGGAAACTTGCATGTCTGAGAAATAAGAAAAATATTTCGAAGACATGTGAAGTTCGCCAACACGCATTGGGCCAGCGCGGCGGACATTTCCTGCCCTAAAACCCTCTCAGAAATTGTGCCTGTGCCCAGCAGTGGGACGTATATAGGCTGTAACTTTAAGAATATTCTTTATCAGCCCGTGAAAGTCTACTGTAGAACATGGGACCCTTCCGTAGTAGCACTCCCATACTGTAACTTATAACTCTCTCTCAATTTAACTCTCAAACAAGTTAAAAATGTATTTTCTATAATGTGGCCTTATTATTTATTCTAGGGTGACCAAAGTAGTAAGCTGATGAAGCCATGCGACGACGAAGATTGTATTGAAGGATCAGGATCAAGTGGCGAAGATGTCATTGAGCCAGAACAAACTACTACAACGTAAATACTGTTTAAATTTTCAATACCTATAACATACTAGCTGTTCACCGAAATTTCGCAAGCGTGGAATTTATTGCGATTGGATTTCATGGGTTGTAATTTTTTTGCGCGGAACCCTAATTCTTTTCCTAAAATAAAAGTAGCCTAAGTTTCTCCTTATAACATCAGCTATCTGCCAGTGAAAGTCATATCCAAATCGGTTCACAGGTTTTTGCGTGATGCGTGTTCAGACAGACGTCGTGTTAGAGTTTTATTATATTATAGATAGAAGATAGTAATCATCATTAATAATAATAATATTAATAGTATTTATTCAAAGAGAACACTCAGCTTCATAACTGTATAAAATGATATAAATTATGTTGTTAATACTTCCTTTATTGATTTACCACGTGCTCGGCGGTGAAGAAAAACATCACGAGGAAACCTGAATGTCTGAGAATTAAAAAATATTTCGAAGACATGTGAAGTCCGCCAACATGCATTGGGGCAGCGCGGCGGACACTTCCTTGCCCTAAAACCCTCTCAGAAGTGAGAGGAGACCTGTGCCCAGCAGTTGGACGTATATAGGCTGTAACTTTACTTTACTTATACTTCCTTTAGTGAATTTCTGTTGTTAAATTCAATCAAATATCTATTAAGCTTTCCAAACTTAAACGTATAATTAATACTGGTTTCACTTAAATAATAAGCTCTCTTTTATTTTTCAAAAGCTCGATAAAGAGAAGCGAATAATTCAATAAGCAAGATCATTGATCAATGCTAGATCCATTTTAAAATGTTGTTTATATTAACACGCCCTATAATATGATCGTATCTGCGACGTATTACGAGCGAACTCTCGCAGTGCGAAAACTGTATTTACTTAATAAGTCTTACAATGGAAAATTGTAAAGATTAAATATGATAGTTTATTCTGCATTGACATAGAAATTTACCGTTCTTAAGGTCGATCTCTGATATAATTACCGATTAATGTAAAACGGTAACTGTGATTTTCATTTTTTATATTTTTCGTTTATTTTATAACTAAAACTTGTATAGTGTCTATTTAATAGGATATTTTTAATATAAATATATTAAAAATATCCTATTAATTGGCTGTATGAATTAATACAAATGGTAATTACTTTTATGTCGACTAGTTTAAAGTTGGATCTGCAACTTGGTATTAAAGATGATAAGAGAAAATACTTTAGGTGCAATTTTTTCAAGTTTTTAATAATTTTTAATAAACATTTCTTAAATATTATATTCAATGTCATGTAAAATGAAATTTTAATTCAGATCTGGCGCAAGCAGCACACACACAATGACTTCACCCACTGCCATAATATCCACGGAACATATAGATAAATCCATAGCTGGATCGACAGATAGCGCCACTGATACCACAAGTGGCACCACAAGGACAACGAATGCACACACTACGCCTCTTGACCATGGTAATATGCACGCAGGGACTATCGATTCTGCCACCGTGCCCGATAAAAAGACAACACCTACAGAAGGTAATTGTTACGAGAATTTAAGCAAAGTTTATATAACGAATGAATTAGTTTTTGGTCTTAAGATTTTTTTAATATTTAATCTCTTTTCCAAAGCATGCTTATGTACTTAACTTTTTTATTTAAAGTATGAAAAAATTATCAAGTCCGATTTATGATAGATATCGTGATATGATTATATTGATTAAATTATTTTCAGAAAGTAAATAAAATTACCTCGCAAAAATAAAATAAAATTTATTTAATTAAAAAACTTACTAGTACGTTGCAATACATGCGGTAACAATGTGTCCCCTTACACACGATAGTCAGTTTATCATTCGTTTGTTAGAAAAATGATTACAAGAAAATGCATAATTGCATGCAGCATTTGCGTTTTCTCAGTCACTATGGATACCGTGGCCGATGACGGTGTTGCCAGATTTTAAATGTTTGCTGAATTTTAAGCAAATGGCAGTAAAACAAATTATTTTTAACAATAATAACATTTATTATTATGGGAACACATCTTAAGGAAACCTGCATGACTAAAAATGAAAAATATATATTACGAAGGTATGAGAAGTCCGCCCACACTTCTTGGCCTTAATACTCTTTCAGTAATGAGAGGACGCCTGTGCTAAGATTGGGATGTAAAAGCTTCAGTAGCTTTGTTAAATTCATTTATCTGACTGTCCACTAATTCATTTTTTTCTGTTTTCATTTAATAATATCTTTTCTAGGTTTATATCTTATACTGAGCTTATTCGTGTTAGCTTCATATGCACACAAACGTTTCTAATCTAATCTATTAAAATCAGCAGTTATAGTATCGAACAACGTACCTTTTTACATTTCAAGTTTTGTTTAGAACAATATCTACAGTTTTACATTTGTTATTTTCCTAAATATTTAGAGTATTTTTAAACTTTCTTAATACTAATACCTTTAAGGTTATTCACATTGTCAGTAAAAAGCTCAAAGTATAAATTTTGTTTATCTCTTTCTTCCTACCTCTTCCACTCCTCCTCCATGCGAGCAATAAAATCTTGTATATAGGCTAACTCATAGACTTAGAATATACTGGCGTAATTATATTCTACGAGTAAGTCTATGGGCGAACTTTACTCTGTACAAAAATGTATAAAGTATGATTTTTTATTTACAATAACAACTAGAATTAGATATCCAGAAGTATTTATTTCTACAAGCTCTTAATTCTAACAGATCTTTTGGAAAAAAATTACTTAATTTTCAGAACACACTCATACGGGTCATTTCACTCCTACTATTATTGTGAAGAATATGCCAGAGTCAACGGACACCACAGAAGAGGATACCAACAATATACGGGAATATGAAGAACGCCATGAGAATGAGATAGAGATACGCACTCCGGTGTACGAAGTGGGAAGTGAAAGAGATAGAGTGCCTGGTAGGATACACCCTGATTACAATGGCTATGAACATGAGATCACAACAAAGTGGTACCACCCGAAGACTACTGACAGTCGGGTGGTTCCGCCAGAGTCAGAATTTTTCGCTACTATTGTCGGTAAGTAGGATTACATATATTTTGAAGTTGACTTAATCGTAATCAAACAAATTATTGTCCAAAAATATAGCACATCGCTTAGAGCCAGGACGATATCACACGCGGCTAGCCGCATCTGATATCGAACTCAATAAATGGCGCAAATAATATGAGTCTCTAAGAAATAACTAAATATTATCGCCATCTGACGTAGATACTAACGGCCCGAGGAGTCCACTTGTCGTAAAGTTTAAAAAGGAACTGCATCACCGAATATTCTTCTGGTGAAAACAGGGTTGATTTTTTTCACCCAAAGTTTAGGAATAGCCTTTCAAAAGGAAATAGCTTGCGGCCTTGATTATGTACCTAGCGAGCAGTAGAGCTAAGTGATCATCATTTTATTTTTATTTTTTTTATTGTTTTAAAAATTGTAATCCCAATAATTTGCGCAAAAAAACTTGAAATTAAAAACTATATTATAATTAATAATAAATAAAGTTCAGAATGAACTTAACGAGAATAATAAAATCCAAGTACATTCATGTTTTTTTAATTTTGAAATACCTCATGATAAGTGTTATAGGTGGTGGTAACGCCAGTTAACAATTTAATTTATAAATCTAATAAAATACTTGGTACATATCTTTAACCTCTCTTCCTAATCCTTCCTATATGCACGTACAACCGTTGAAGGTGACGCAAGCGCCACGCAGCGGCAATGAGTTGCAACCGCGCGAGGGACGTTACGTCCTTCGATCTCCTCTTTAATATTTATTAGCACCGGACATTGAGACTTATTTGATATTTGATCGGACTCGACTTATTGTAATTCCGCGATTACAATAAGTCGAGAGTTAAGGAGTGTGTGACATCCTATAACTGATCTAAGAGTGAGTGCGCCGATCCACGTGGCGGACCTGCTGTGTTAGTTGATACTCTGGGAGGAAGGCGAGGCAGTCCCTCACAAGGTTAGTGCGTGCATTCCACTCTCATCCACTTTCCTTACTCTGCTTGTTGTATGTACCAATACAGTCCCCAATTTTTTATCGACGAAATCCACGTTACTGGCGCGTCCAGGTGGTCTATTTGAGAAGTAAAGTAAAAAAATATTGTTACAGGTATAGTAGCGTCTGTGCTCATAGCAATAATACTCATAGTCATCATTGTGCTCAAGTACTTTGTATTCAAGATTGATCCCTCGTACAAGGTTACGGAGGACAAAAACTACCAACAAGGTGCTAGTGCTGCCTTATTAGGAAATCAGGTAAGTTCTTCAATTTATTAAGCAAATATATACATATATGCCTTTTAGACATTAGAAATAGAATTGAATCAGATTTTGAATTTGACGATCTTTGCGGAAATCCACTATATGAAGATAAGAAACACTCTTATTTTGCTGAGATTTGCAAATATTAAAAATAGGTAACCGGTTATAGGTTTTGACGTAAATAAGAGGTTAAAATAAACCTAACCTCAAAAATAAAAATTACTTATAACCTGCAATTAACTTCGAACAAGGAAAGCTATATATTTAGATATCTACTGAGAACTACTAACTAAACCAATACTCGCAGACATCAATGACATTTTAAGTGCTGCAATGCCACGTGTTAGGCGGTGAAGGAAAACATCGTGAGGAAACTTCAATGTGTAAGAAATAAAACATTTCGATTTGGAGTTGGGCAACACTGCCAATTGCGAACTGAAGCCGACTAATTGCTTCATAACCGTCGCTCTATCACAAACCTGAATTTAATTGCCTGTGTTAAATTCTACAAAGTTAAAAAGCCATCATTTTGTAGCTTTTTTCATTATAAAATTTAGAAAACTTAAAAGGAATTTCCTATGTGTTCCCTAGGCGCACTCAAGTTACCAGAGCGGTGCAAACGGTTCGAATGGTGCGGGGAGCGCGGCGCGCAACCTGCAGCCACTGCCGCTGAACCGCAGCGCTGCGCCGCTCACACCGCTACCCGCGCAGCCCATCAAGCGTGACGGCATCAAGGAGTGGTACGTTTGAAGCGCTGCAGCTACTAAGTGATCAGCTGTAACAAGAAACATTTGTGTTGACCTTTTGCAAAATTTATTTTAATTTACACTGACTTTTAGTGACTTGAACTGAAAGGACGCTTCGGAAACAAACGTTTAGGTTGCCCTTCTGCTTGAAGTCATATAATTATAAAAATTTAACTGTTAATATAAATTACATTTAATATTAATTAATTAATTTTATTATTAATTGATCTATGAGATTACACATAGCGTTAATTTATATTTTTTCTTTCTTTTTTTTAAAAACGTTACCCCCACACTAGGATTTTCTGCTGTATCGTGGAGGCAGTTTACATACATAAATTGCACAAGGACAATCATCCAGACCCGGAACAATTATTTGTCGGCCATACAAATACTTGTTCCGTGCGGGATTCGAACCCGCGGCCCCCAGCGCTGCAACTCATTGCTAAACCACTGCGCCACGGAGCCGTTTATCTTCTGCGTTTTACAGTTTTTTTTTTAATATAATAGTTCCTTTATTTACTTATTCTTTTTCGTAATTAATTTGTAAGTTTTAATTATTAGCTTTATTTACGTCTAAAGGTTTGCAGCCAGTAGACGGAAAAATATTTTATTTGCGTTTACTGGCTGCCGCAGATAAGTTATAAGAATCGTTTGTATTGAGTTTTGCATTTTATTTTATTTACTCTACTTTCGAGTAGTGCTACTAATTACAGTAAACGATTGTGTTGTTCAGCGTATTTTAATTTTAAAGGATCATTGTATGATAAGCTGAATCGGTCGCAAAGATTAATTCGTGCTTTGCCTGTGCCTCGTATATGGCTCGGCTCATATAAATCATCCTTTGCTTTGATATAAAGTTATGGTTGATCTGGACTGTTTTCGTCGCATTTTAGCTAAGTGTTAAATTTGCATCGAAGAACGATACGGTTTAGCCACTTTACTAACAGTGCGTTTATTTTATTACGTAGTTTTTTTCTACTTTCGAGTCCATCTGGGTAGATAACAATTTTGGCCGTCAAATATCAGTATTTGCACTGCTGTGATCCGGCCTAAAGAGTATAGCGAGCCAGTATAATTACTGACAGTGAGGTATTTCATCTTAATCCTCAGAAATGACAATGCATTTGTAACCTTCTTTGTTTGAAGTTGGCTGCAAGTGTTCATGGACTGCAGTAGCCATTTACTCTCAGGTGGACTGTACGTTCATTTGTCACTTAACTGATTTGCTCTGGTTCTTTTTTGAACATTAAATACTACTTATATTTTATTAAATAACAACTATTTTATTTTAAATGACATTTTTGATCATTGTAATTGTTGAAATGGATTTAAACCATAAGACCTAAATTTCGTTGTTATAGTTATATCAGTTGCCGTTTTGAATATTTTTTTAAATAATACAGCAGAAGGGTGGGTACAAAGCGTTTGTTTTTCCTCAACGTCACGCAATGTAGCTACATCATTTTTGATCATTTGAATGAGAATGAATTATCGTACAAAAGATATGGAACATATCAGCATGAAAGTGATTTGCATCTGATAATACTCTCTACAGCGCAGTTACCACGGATTAAAAGCAAAAATTGAGTTTTAGATATTGAATTAATGAGAATTAATGCAACTTCTATCGAGTCTTGAAGTAAAATTAAAAGGGAAATGTAAATCTAGTATCTTTATGTTTATCACCTCTGATACACAAACAATTATAGAAGGAGCGCTGCGTCCATTTCAACTTCTTCACACGAACTTATGCACACATCTTTATTTTTATTTATTTAACAGTCCGTAAAAGTTCACTCTTGGACGCAAAAAAAAACAACATGGTTTTAGGTGCATATGGCACCTATAACCATGTCGTTGGTTGCAAATGAATTTGATACATATGTGTGTGTGAGTGCATGTTCTTACTAAGTCGAGCATAGTTTTGATTTGGTTTCCGCGTAATTTGAAATGTGCGCAACACTCCGTCTATCTTCGTTTATTAGTCTGAGTCTACTAACTAATCTAGTTAGGTCAGTTTTGATGTTGTGAGGATGTACTTTTAGAAAATTTTTATCTTACAATTCTATTTCTTACTTTTCTAAGTATATTTAAAGAGATTTTTGACTATATCTACGAGAGTTGCATTAATTCTTACGGCAAGTTAACTATTTATATATTGAAGCATGCTTGTTATAAAATGTCATTAATATATTATTTGCTTTAAGACATTAAAATCATTAAGTACGAACTGTAAACCGACTGATTCGCCAGTGTTTAGAAATGTAAATATTAACACTAAATTTATTATTATAACATCACTTGTGCGAACGAATGTGTAAATCGACACCTTATCTTATATACCGACGCATAGGAACCTAATATTATTGGAATTGGAGTATCATATTTCCGGACCACTGTATTGTTGTTGAATAATCTTTATTTATATATTTTATATAAAACTATTCTTCTTTACATTATCAGTGCATTTGTTATATGTAGCTTTCAGTACTATACAAGTTTTTTTTTAAATATTTTTAATTCTTTAAAGGGCTAGCTCAAAATAATAACAATAATGTAAATGAGATGTTTTAAAATGTATGGAGTGTAGGCTGAATTTTGTACACTAGATAAAAAATAGAAAATTACAGATAGAACGGTTTTTAACTATCCATTATCTACCGACTTCAACAGGACGAGGTATTCAAATCGACTGTATGTTTTTTTTTATGTGTCTTACCTTATAACTTTTTACTGGGTGAACCGATTTCAATAATTATTTTTTTGTTTGAAAGCTGATGCCTCACAAGTAGTCAGTTTGATCAAGGTTTGACCAATAGTTTTTGAGTTACTCTTAATAATTTACATTGAAGTCGGTTGTACAATTTTTTTTATTTTAAATTATTTTTCATTAGGCTTTGTTTGCTGGTTCAAAACAAGAATATACAACTTAGAATTTCAATACGCGATAAAGAACATCATAGTGGTAGTATGTCATTTTGACCAATGATGTTGACATAAATAGTAATTTCTTTACACCTCAGCAAACATATGTAATTACTTTAAGCTGTACACTTTCTATATATCTAACTTGTATCTAACACTAGATAGCTGATAGTTCATTTACATGTGTGTTTAACTATTATTTTTTTATCTAAAACATCAGCACGCCACATTTTAAGTTGACTAAAATATTTGATATTATATATAATTTTGATATTATTCTCGAATTCTGCCTATTTTTCTCAGTTTTCAAAAAGTAGTGTCTATACCCGGTGCATTTTGAAACATCTCATTTGTCGGACACTAAATATTAATAATTGAGTTATCTCATCTATATAAATGAGAAGAATAATCAAATCTCGGAGCTGCCAGCACTGAAAATAAAGCATATCGTTCACTTAAAGACTATTGTAATTTTTCGATTTAAAAGTTTCTCTTTCCTATATAAAATAGATCTTATACAAATATTTTTACCAAATAGCTGATGCGTGGTGACTAGGTGAGTTAGGAAATGCGATTATCATTATTTGATATTAAGAATAAAAATTGCTTGGAATACGCAGGTGTTATAATAAAGTAGGATGCGTTACCAGCATATGAGCTTGTAGGTATGATATGGATGGTAAAAATAACTGGTTTGATCTCCCATCTCTTTTCATTGCTCAAAATTTGTCCCTTTGGCTTTTCAATTCAAGTTTAATCCCATTAATAGAGGCCTAATTGACAGAATTCTATAATATTCATTAAGCGAAATATAAACTAATTTGATTCTATCAACATTTCGTATAATTATATTTGTATATACCTATGAAGCATAACTATAGAATTAAAAACATATTCTATAACATTAAAATATCAATGACTAATTTTAAAACATTATTTAAATTTAAAATTAGTCTTATATTTTAAAAATAATCCAACATAATATGATAAAACAAAAGTAAAAATATAGATTTGGAGTACCTCAAGGAAACGTTTCGAGACCATTTCGATTTCAAAACTTTAAGAAAAGAAACTATTATAATTACTGATAAAAAATTTCATCATTGACGGTAAATAAAATAACTTACTATAAAGCCTCAAATATCGAAATGCATGCTGTTTACCCTTTGATTCATAACCTTAAAATAAATTGCTTAAATTTATATACTATTAGATACTACATCCACCGTCCCGTTTTCCTCTTTCCGAATAAAAATCTTGAATTAGCTTTAAATTAAAATGGATAAAAGTCATTATTTATATAGATTGTTATAAAGCACAGGTTCTAGGTATTCGAAGTTGCATTTATTGTACATAGTTAATAATTATGTATTGTAATGTGAACGGTATTAACCGGTGTAGCCACACTCGTTTTACGGCACAAAATGTTAGTATCAAATATTTGTTTGTCTGTCAATTTTAGTGGTAAAATTTAAGGTTAAAGTGTAATGATTTATACCGAAATATTAATTCTAAAAGTTACTCCTATAACATTTTCTACAGGCATAACATTAATTGCAAAGTAAACGAGATAATGATATAGGAAGCAGGAGGTTTAAACTAAATGCTACATTTTTATTTATATTCCTTATCAAACTTAACATGGGCTCTCATGGGCTATTTAAAAATATGTTTAAAATATTTTAGCAATAAGTTAATTTTGACTTTTACCTTCTATATGGTTTATTTAAACTAGTATAATAGTTGAAGTAGTGTAATAAGAACATTTGTGTATATTTCCCAATAATATTTGTAAATGAATTTTTGTAATTTAGAGCTTTTTTATGTTAAATAACTGTAGAAAATGTGGACAGGTTGAAATATTATTTTTGCATCGTGATCATCCCATGTTGTTGTACAGTCGACTTTGTTCATACCAAGTTCAGTTTATAAGTAAAGCAGTCAGTTTTTCAAATAAAATAATATTATGTAAATTGAATACTAGTTTTATTTCTTAGTCTCCTCCAAAATACACGTCAAGTCGCCTTCCCTATTACAGGACCACAGGAACGATTTCACATACATCCTCAGCCTCATCAGGTACAGCGGCCTCTTAGCGATCCCTACTCAGGAAAGAAAAACTACTGCCCATTACTTTCTTCAGGCAAGGTGCGCTAGAATAGAGGTGCACCTACCTTCACCTATACTTCCTCGATATCCATTTGACACCCCTATCTCTTGAGTCATTTTACGAGATAGATATCTAGTAAACACAAAAAAACATACACTTGAATTGTAATTTAACTGACGGCTCCGTGGCGCAGTGACTTAGCATTGAGTTGCGGCGTTGAAGAACACGGCTAGGGTTGCTGCACGGAACAAGTATTTGTATTCCCTACAAATAATTGGTCCGGATCTGGATGTTTATCAGCGTGCTATTTATGTTTTTAAACTGCCTCCACGATACAGGAGAAAATCTTAGTGTGGGAGTATCGTTTTTAAAAATAAAATAAGAGAAAATAAGAGAGATCTTTCATCTTTTTTTGAAGTCTGCTAAAAACAAAAAACTACGGTCGTCCCGATCTCTTTATAACTTTTACTTGCAATCCTCGATGGGATGAAATCACGGAGATGCTTATGCTTAGGTAAAAAAATTATGATAGACACGACATAATAGCCAGGGTTTTTCATCTCAAAGTTAAGAAGACAATGGCACTTCTAACCAAAGGAAAATAATGTTTTTTTTTTTTATAGGAGGGGCAAACGAGCATGCGGCTCACCTGATGGTAAGTGACTACCGCCGCCCATGAACAACTGCAACACCAGGGAACCAGAGGAATCGCAGATGCGTTGCCGGCCTTTTAAAAAGGAGTAGGCTCTTTTCTTGAAGGTCCCTAAGTCGTATCGGTCCGGAAAAATCGCTGGTGGTAAACTATTCCACAAGGAAGTTGTGCGAGGAAGAAAACATCTTCTAAATCGCACAGTGGTGGACCGCCAATCATCCAGATGGTGTGGATGGTATAGGGAGTTCTGCCGCGATGTGCGTTCGTGAAATTTGGCGGCTGGGATTAATCCGAACACCTCAGAGCACTCCCGTGGTAAATGCGAAAGAAAATCCAAAGAGATGCAACATATCTTCGCAGCGCCAATGAATCGAGCCGATCGGAAACGACTCGGTCGTCGACGATTGGAGCCGCTCTGCGCTGGATGCGGTCAAGTGGAAGGAGCTGGCACTGGGGAGCCCCAGCCCAGAGATGGGAGCAGTATTCCATGTGAGGTTGCTTGTAAAGTTGCAGGCGTTGTGCCGGCATGAAATACTGTCCCGCTCTGCTGAGCACGCCAGCTTTTAGAGGCCAATTTGGCCTTCTCTTCCAAGTGACCGCGAAATTGCACGTCACTCGATATGTCAACGACGAGGATTCTGATACTGGCTGAGGCAACAAGGAGTACCTTGAAACTGAGGAGATACGACAAAGGGGTTCTTTAGCGGTAAACGCGCAAACTTGTATCTTCTGAGGATTAAACTGGACTAGGTTTAGTCGCCCCAATCCGAGACTTTGTTCAGCAAAGACTCGACTTCAGACACAAGTTTGTTCCGGTACTTGGCGACGTTTTCCGAGAAATATTCGCACGGCCGGCGTATAGAGCATCACCAGGGCTGTCATCTGCATAGCAATGAATGTTACCTATTTGAAACATATCATTGATATGCAGAAGAAACAGCGTTGGTGATAGCACGCAGCCTTGTGGAACACCAGCGTTAATAAATTGTAATCAGAGAATGCACCGTCTACAACGATCTTGATGCACCGATCAGCAAGAAAGCTGGTGATCCAATTGCACAATTTCAGGAAGCCCATAGGAAGGGAGCTTCGAAAGAAGCGCTTGTGCCAAACCTGATCGAAAGCCTTCGCAATGTCCAAACTAACGGCCAATGCCTCCCTTGACTCTACTGCCTCCGCCCATCTATGAGTCAGGTAGACCAGAAGATCACCAGCTGATCGACCCCGACGAAAACCGTATTGGCGGTCACTAATCAGCTGGTGATCCTCAAGGTACCGCATGAGCTGGCAGTTTATAACGGACTCCATTATTTTGGAGAACAAGGGGTGATGGCGATACCGCTGCACTCACACCGCTGGATGGTCGGTGGTGTGTTCCCCGTCATCAAGAGTCGAGTTGGATGCAAAAGTGAGCCTAAAGGTCTGCTTTCTCTTTTGCGGCGTGGGCCAGTGAGTCGTCTTCCTGTGCAGAGATGGTAGTGATGGCTTACAGAAATTCCTTGGACAGCCTTGGCGAGAGACCAGAATGCACGGGTTCCCGAAGGAAGGCGAACTAGTTTCTCGCCAATTCTGCCTATGTGCTCTGACTTTGCTTTGGCAATAACACTTTTGAAGGACCTGAGGCGAAGTTATACTTTTTAAGCATGCTGGTGTTTACATTACATTGTTTGTTGTATTACATTGATGTTTACATTTCTTATATTTACGCGAACAGTACATTTAAACAAAACTAGTTTTACGGATTTTATCGCGTATATTAACTTATTTTATATTCCCGACGTTTCGAGTACTTTACAGCACCCATGATCACGGGGGACTGAGGTATTTGACGTCCCAACGTCATAGTTAACCACGGTTACCCAGATTAAAATTATTAATTTTGTTCCGATCTACGCAGTATGAACTTACAGTATCTTGAAGTCTTGCAGTTGTATGCTTGAGTTGGGATTTAATTTTATTAATTATAGGATCCCAAGCAGATGGTATCACCCAGTCATCATGCATGACATACGTATACATATATGTAAGTTCATACTGCGTAGATCGGAACAAAAATTAATAATTTTAATCTGGAGGTAACTGTGGTTAACTATGACATTGGGACGTCAAATATCTCAGTCCCCTGTGACCATGGGTGCTGAAAGTACTGAAACGTCGGGAATATAAAATAAGTTAATATACGCGATAAAATCCGTAAAACTAGTTTTATTCAAAAGAAAAATATTTGGAGAGGTACGTTGTTTCATGTTCTCTACCGAATGGCAGAAACGGGGTCTGCCTCACATACACATGTTATGATGGTTTACCGCATTTCGCCTGACATGGTGGATGAACTTATATGTGCTGAGATATCAAATCCAAATGACGATCCTATTTTATACGACATAATTAAAAACAATATGATACACGGTCCATGTGGGAACCTTAATATAATTCTCCCTGCATGAAAGATAATAAATGTAGCAAAAATATCCCAGACAATTTTTGAGAGATACACAGACATGTGATGATAGTTATCCACAGTACAGAAGACGATCACCGGCTGACGGTAGCTTTACATTTAAATTAAAATACATTGAAGTAGACAATAGGTGGGTGGTCCGCTATAATAAGGTTCGGTCATGGACATTTAAGGCACATATTAATGTACAATTTTGCAATTCTGTTAAATCGATAAAGTACATTTGTAAGTACATTAATAAGGGCAGTGATCAGGCGGCTTTTGTGCTAGAAAACAAAAAGGACGAAGTCAAATTATATGAGAGTGGGCGTTATCATTGACAGCATACAAGCAACTGAACAGACAGATCTACAAATGCATGCGGCGGGACTTGCGCAACTTCAATACAGCTCGTATTGAAGAAGCGATCGAGCGGAACCAGGGCTCCAAAGTCTTTGCCAGAGATCTGTCTGCCAGAAAGAGCCAACTATCGAAGCTGAAGACCGAATGTGGCAGCATTGTTTCCGGGACACCTGAGATTTTGAGTGAGATTGAGAGGTTCTATGGGCAGCTGTACACGTCATCGTTGGAGCCACACGCAAGTGTGAGTAACGATCCAAGAGCAAGTCTTATCCGACACTATTCAGTGGATATTCCGGACGTCAGTCTGAGCGAGATTAGAATGGCTCTCCAGCACCTTAAAACAGCAAAGCCCCAGGCGAGGATGGAATTACAGCGGAGCTTCTGAAAGTGGGTGGAAAACCAGTACTTGAAGTCCTTCAGGAGCTCTTTAATTCCGTCCTCCATGGTGGCATTACACCGGAGGCGTGGAGCAGAAGTGCGGTGGTCTTGTTCTTCAAGAAAGGTGACGACGCTCTCTTGAAGTACTACAGACCGATTTCCTTCTGAGCCGCGTCTACGTGCTGTTTTGAGAGTCATTACGAATCGTCTCGCATGCAGACTCGACGACTTCCAGCCTCCCGAACAAGCCGATTTCCGGAAAGGCTTTAGCACCATAGACCACATACACACCCTTCGGCTAATTGTACAAAAGACTGAAGAGTACAATCTGCCACTTTGCCTTGCATATGTGGACTATAAGAAAGCCTTTGATTCCGTCGAAATTTGGGCTGTGCTGCAGTCCCTTCAGCGGTGCCAAGTGGACTGTCGGTATATCGAGGTGCTGAAGTGTTTGTACAGTAGGGCTACAATGGCTATCCGAGTACAGAACCAGAGTACGAAACCTATCCAACTGCAGAGAGGTGTAAGACAGGGTGACGTTATATCCCCGAAACTCTTCACCGCTGCATTGGAAGATATTTTCAAGCTACTGGACTGGAAAGGATACGGTATTAACATCAATGCCGAGTACATTACTCACCTTCGATTTACCGACGATATAGTCCTTATGGTAGAATCGCTGGAGGACCTAAGCACTATGCTCAATGACCTCAATAGTACCTCCCAACGGATAGGTCTCAAGATGAACATGGACAAAACAAAATCATGTTTAATGTCCATGTCATACCTATGCCGGTAGTTGTTGGGAGCACTAAGCGCGAAGTTGTTGATGAAGATGTTTACCTGGGACAAATAGTCCGACTAGGTAAGTCCAACTTCGACCAAGAGATCAATCGATGGATTCAACTCGGCTGGGCAGCGTTCGGGAGATCACGACCCATCTTCTCGTCAGGCATACCTCAAAACCTTAAAACTAAATTGTACAACCAGTGCGTGTTGCCAGTGATGACATATGGAACTGAGACGTGGTCCTTCACTGCTAGCCGTATGAGGAAGCTCATGGTCGCTCAGCGAGCTATGGAGAGGGCTATGCTCGGAGTTTCTCTGCGTGATAAACTTAGAAATAAGGATATCCCCAGTAGAACCAGAGTAACCGACATAGCCCAAAGGATTAGTAAGCTGAAGTGGCAATGGGCCGGGCCATATAGCTCAAAGAACCGACAATCGATGGGGAAGAAAGGTTCTCGAGCGGTAGCCTCATACCGGCAGGCGATGTGTAGTGCGTCGTCCTACTAGATGGAGTGACGACCTGGTAAGACATGCAGGAAGTCAATGGATGTAGGTGGCTCGGGACCGTGCTTTGTGGCATTCCGTGGGGAGCAGTGGACTTGTGAAGGGCTGTAATGATGATGATGGGCGTTATTTGAGTAGTTCGGAGACAGTTTGGAGAATTTTAGGGTTTTCTGGCTGGCCAGGAATGATGAAAAAACACGCTCTAGATAGAGTTTACACGGTCGCATCGTCCGGAATTGCTGCCACTCTGCTAGAAGAAGGTAAAGCTGCACACTCCGCATTTAAACTTCGTCTCGATTTGATACAATATGAAACCCCACTCCGCAATATATCCACACAAAGTAATATGGCAGAAGTACTCCGCAAAACGAAATTAATTGTTTGGGATGAGAGTACTATGGCTCATAAAGGGGGTTTCGGAGCCCTAAATAGATCTTTACAAGATATTAGGAACAATAATTGTCAAATGGGGGGAGTTCCTGTATTGTTAGCAGGCGATTTCCGGCAGATTTTACCAGTAGTGCCCAGAGGAACGCGAGCGGACAAAGTTAAAGCGTGCGTGAAGCGGTCTCATTTGTGGCCTTCAGTGACAAAACTGAGTCTTACCAAAAATATGAGTGTCCATCTAAGGGGAGATGTTACTGCCGGACATGTCTCAGACCTGTCGCTTAAAATAGGAAATGGTGATTTCCCGGAACTGGATAATAATATAATTCTCCCTAAAGGGTTAGGTACAATTGTTTCCACTGTAGAAGAGCTTATAGTTAAAATTTACCCAAACATTAATAATATTCACGATAAACCTGCAGAATGATTATGCGAGCGTGCCATCCTAACACCAAAAAACGAACAAGCCTCAGTCGGGGTTCGAATATCAATATAAATCCGTCGACTCAGTGATAAATACCGATGATGTCATTCATTATCCGGTCGAGTTCCTGAATACACTTACACTTACACTTAAAATTGAGAGTTGGCACGCCAATTATGTTGCTGCGCTATATAATTCCACCAAAGTTATGCAATGGCACCAGATTGCAAGTGAAAACAATGCATCGCAATGTAATCGAGGCAGCTATACTGACAGGTTGTTCTCGAGGAGAGTCTGAATTTATTCCTAAGATTCCCCTAACACCATTAAATTAGGCTTTCGAATTCAAGAGAGTGCAGTTTCTTATCAAAGTCTGCTTCGCCATAACCATAAACAAAGCTCAAGGTCAAAGTCTTAAGGTAGCGGAAGTAGACTTGAGAGAAAGCTGCTTCTCCCACGGTCAGTTGTATGTGGCATGCTCCAGAGTAAGCGCACAGAGTAGCCTGGTGATTCTAGCACCCGAAGGTAAAACAAAAAATGATAATGTTTACAGAAAAATACTGCGGTAGGTGTAGTATTTCGGTTTCGTTGTAAAAAGATAATACCCTGGTGTCACTTTCACCAGATCAAAGGACGAGCTTCGTGTTCATAAATTATAACAAAATTTAATTTTATTTTCATGTTTATTTTACCTTTAAATCCCTAAACTATAATGAAGATTGTTATATTTTATAAGTATTCAAACATTTTAACATAATAAATTATATGTTATAACAAAATTAATAACGTAAAAAACCAATTAAAAATCAACGAAGTCACGGACAAAAGCTAGTGTTTTAATAAGATAAAAATTCTACCTTATTCTATCATATTAACATCATTATCGAGACGTTGAATACTGCCATCGTTAGTCCACCTGCCAAGCGTGACGAAAAAAATTGTCCCTATAGTGGAAAAGACCCATGTCCATTGCCCAATTGTGGACTTTTGCGAGCAGGTGGTGAAGAAAAAATACCTTATTCCGTTATGATAAACTTGCTGACAATCCACCGTAATATGACAAATGGGGATGAGAGATCGTTATCGGAAACCAAATTTAAAAGAAAGGAACAAAGAAGTCTACTGATGCATGGTCACCCCTGAGAACATATAGGAATAAAATTCCATGTAGCCTGTTATTCGGCTCTAATTACTTCGAACTGGAACGCAAAATTTATACAATGCCGCCTTGCAGCAGTAATGGGTGGTACCTACCCAAACTAACACTCCTCACCTACATACAAAAACTTAAAACTATCCGCTCAGTTCAGTCCAGATTCTTATTCTTCATCAGCCTATAGTAACGCTACGCTTGGTAGGTGGGTTGGAAACCACAGCTTTTTTATTATTTTGAGTTGTTTTAATTTCCCGCTGTCGCCTCTTACTAAACCCACGGGGCAATATCTTCGTTATCAAATAAAATTACACAGCTGCTATTTTCATTTACGTATCACACCCTTGATATTGATGGCCGTCGCCAATTGTTACCATCTGGGTGTTTTATATCTGTTATGAACAGAATGATTTTAAAGCCTTTCATCGAAAGTTTAAGATATTTCTGGCATTTCCCATAAATGCCTCTTACGACATCCACAGGACGAAATGGGGTGATTGATTATTTTACGCAGCCACTGCATGATTACTATTACGATGATTTAACTATGTAAAATTTATTTACTTATTTATTAATATTGTTTATTTTCCGAAATCGTTAAATTGCCATCTCTTTTACTCATGACCTAAATATTAGGGCTTGGAATTAATACAGATCGTTGATGAACAAAGAGTCGGTTCATAAACTTATGTCGAAAATACAAAGAAAATGGATGATATTAGGACAATATTTTTAATTGTAAATGTAATAAATTGATCAATTCAAATATTTTAATACAAAAACAATAATAGCCAAAAGAGCACAATTAGTTTTATTTTTGAATTTTTCAATTTTTTTTTATTTGTCATTTCATATTTCAAGAACAATTTATCTTCTTCAACCTTAATCATAATAATCACGGTTCAGAACATTTTATTAAAGTTCAGTAGTTTCAAACTTGTACCGATAATAGCCATATTTACTTTTAAAATGTCAGCTTTGTGATTTGAAATGATAAATTGCTTCAGGAGTACTGAACATTTTGAATACGTTAGATAATGTTCTAAATCTTTTTATATCTCTTAATTTTCTTAAGGTTTAAGGTAATGACATTTTATTACACTTGGATAAAAAAAACCAGACGTAACAAATTGAAAACGCTTAAGCCTGCTAGAACCATGCTACAACTATATTATGGCTGCAGCACGAATGGGTCGGCTCGCTCGGGAAAGGACCACGTTCTCACAAAATACCAGCGTCAAATAGCAAAATAATATTGCTGTGTTTCGTATGGTGAGTGTAGAGAAGCATAGACCCGTTTTACTGGTACGACTAATTCCAGAGTAACAACGCACCTGAATTTTGATTGTTATTCGAGGATAGACGTAAATGTCTATGGGCCACAGCATCTAATTCTCATCAGGTGGACTGTGTTCTCGTTTGTCACACTTAAGATTGGTACTGACGACGTAAGAGAAATAATCACTGCATTTCTTCCCGCTGGTGTCTGAAAAGAAAATAAGTATAGGATATTCCAGAAAGATCTTATAGTTTCCGATAGATGGCAGTATAACCATGTTGTTCGTGACAGACTTAAATACAGACCTTCGATGTAAAGCAGCTTCAAAGATACGAGACGTTTGGGTCTGCGGTCATCAATCCGCCTGCCAAGCGTGACGATAAAGGCAAATACACCGGGAGAGAACTGTGACGGGCTGGTGAAGAAGAAGAAGATTTATTTATTTCAGTGTACTTAGACATTTCTGTAGTGAAGTGGCGGTGTATAGAATATCCACTACCCCATATCGTCTCGTGGGTGTCGTAAGAAGCGACAGAGGGAATCTAAAACAGAAGATAAGCAGCAGTATCTTCCTGATAACTCAAAATAATAAAAAAGCTGCGGTTGGCAACCCGTCTGCCAAGTCTGGCAACTATGGCAAAATCCTCTCGAAGAGGTAATCTATGAGAGAGGCCTATGGTCAGCAGTGGAATTTTATAGGCTGCAATGGATGGATGGATATAGACATATTTTTTTGTGTTCGTTTAAATCTATTGAAAAACTTCAACACATAAAAAATTAAATCCACTAAACTAACCAAAAGTTTCACAACACTGACTGGCGTCTGTTTATATAGTTAGTTGAAAAGTAACGTAGAGTTTTATTTAAACACAACCCGTAGTTTATAATGACGTGTGCCAGAAATTCACTTCGTTACTTATTTCCCTTAACTTTTGTTCTTGCGACGTTGGCTGAAAATCCACTACTAATGACCAGTGAGAATTTTAGTCAAACAGCAAAAACCGCTGAATGCGTTTTAAAATTGTCTGCAAAATATTTCGTAGAGAAAAAAGCATTAAGTGGTAGCATTGTCATTATCAATATTAACTCTTATACTTCCACTACACAAAGGTTATTATTGCAAACGATACACAGTGGAATGAAATATTCAGTAATGGTTAAAGATTCCTCCTATCCGCATGCAAACGCGTCGCACTTCCCCGAGAAAGCGAAGAATTATATGTTAATTTTAGAAGACAAGTCGGAACTGAAGAGAAATATATTGCAACTACATATGTTACCTACCTGGAATCCTCTCGCTAAAGCTATTGTATTTTACCAATTAAGACCAAAAGAATTTGGTAAAAAAGTTTCTGTTGATTTCATAAACGAACTAAGAAGTTTTAAATTTCTAAGAACTATTATATTCATACATGATCCGTTGAAAGATGAGATACTTTCGTATTCCTGGACACCTTACACTGACAAAAATTGTGGAGCTAAGTGTGATTCCGTTTACGTTCTTGATAGATGTACAGGTGACGTTTTTGAACAGTTGGAAGCACAGAGAGAGATGTTTCCTACTGATATGAAAGGTTGCCCCCTAGTATTAGAAGTTGTAGTAGCAGAACCTTATGTTTTACGCCCAAGCAAAAAAATTTCAAGTACAAGCTTCGCAAATATTTATGAATTTGACAAAGGAGGAGATGTGAATCTTGTGAAAATAATAGGTGAATTCACCAACATGACTCTGTTAATGTGCATGTCTAAAGAAGAAGAAAATTATGGTACAATAGACCACAATGGTACTGCGACTGGAGCATACAGTTTGCTTAGGAATAATACAATAGATATGATGATAGGAAATATAGAGGTCACAAAAATATTACGCAAATGGTTTCACACATCAGTAAGCTACACGCAAGATGAAATGACATGGTGTGTACCCAGAGCAAATAAAGCTGCAACATGGGATAATTTAGTGATTATATTTCAGTTGCCGACCTGGATTGCGACGTTGGCGTGTATGTTTACGATGGCATTGATATTTCATGTTCTTCATTATAGAGAAAAGGAAAGTGCAACGAAATGCCCAATCAGATCATTTTTGCTGACATTCAGTCTGTTTTTGGGATGGGGTGCCTCGTTTAAACCGAAGAGCACCGTGTTTAGGATTCTCATATTCTGTTGGCTATACTTCAGTTTAAACATGGGTATTACATATGAATCATTTCTGCGAAGCTTTTTAATGCATCCTCGATTTGAAAAGCAGATGAGTAGCGAATCTGATCTTATACAATCTGGGATACAGTTTGGAGGTAGAGAGATTTACCGATCCTATTTCGAGACGAATAACTCAAGCTCGTTTTATTTGTATCGCAAATATAACTCCACAACATTTTCTGAAGGAATACGTCGCGCAGCTCTGTATAGGAATTTCGCTGTAGTATCTTCAAGAAGGCAAGCTGAATATCAAGACCAAAAATTAGGCAAAGGTAAACGTTTGATTTATTGTTTTCCGGAAAGCAATAACCTTTACAAATACGGAGTCGTTCTTCTAGCTAGGAAATGGTTTCCAATGCTCGAAAGGTTTAATAAAATAATACGACGTGTTACAGAGAATGGATTAATACAGAAATGGAATAAGGAATTGTTAATTCGTCGATCTAATGCTGAAGGCATGACAGCCATTTTACCGTTAAGCATTCAACATTTGTTGGGTGCTTTCGTATTTATTGGTATTATGTATGCAATAAGCACTTTGGTATTTATCGGGGAAATAGTTGTAGGTTATTTCAAGAGAAGTAATCATACATGGAGATATGTCTTAAGATTAAAGAAGTAATTGAGATTTTGTAATTAGGTGTCTATATTTTTTTTAATATCACATATAAAATAAACATAATTATGTAAATATGGTTTTAGTGGTGATATTTTATCTAAAGCTATAAAATAATAATTTAAAGCTTTAGGCGATATTGGATTGCTTGTGAAATAACTAATATAAATATAATAGTCAAACCTATAAACTTGGATAGGTAATAAGAATAAACCTTGCAAGAGATCCAGTACTACAATCATAGCGTTATCTTCAAAAACTATCGGAGGCGTTTTATTTATGTATATAAAATGCCTCTTATTCTTAATTGTTTTATTTTATTATTGAAAAGTAATATTGTACTCCTCATAATTTTTCATAACTTTGATTAAATATAATTAATAACTTTATATAGCTAGACGATTATAACCGATATTGTAATACCGTATAAGGGTGGTTAAAATTTGATACACGTAGTGCAATTAATTTAAATCTATGTATATTACTTATATTTCAATAAATATTTTGAATTTGAATTTGGTATAATTATTTATAAGCCATAAAAATAGTTGTTCCGAGTGGAATTCGAAAAGAATTTCGCTATTTATGTGTATACAGCCAAACAGTTACTTACTGCGATAAGGCCAAGTTGGACAAAATGTCGTATTTTAGACACAATTTTGACGCGCGAGAATCGAAATAGTATAAGCTCGAAAATATATGCGCATACATGAGATACTCAATTAAATTCCTTAGTGAATGGATTTATAAAATACTTTATATTAATCCAGATAAAAAATTATAATTAAATCGCCGGGAAAAAACTTTTCCGAGTTCTCATTTTATAAGTTTAAATGTTTTGTTAAGCTGAAACTGTATAAAAAGGGTTATTATAGTATAAATGAATACATGGTTGACAATAACCCCTGGGAATGAGGTGGTCGCTTCCAAGCAGTTTCTAAAATAAATTTTGTACTTAAATAGTTTGTACAACCATTAATGTAAAATTTACTTTTAAAAAAAAAGTCCCGCTGGGTTTCTTGCTGGTTCTTCCCAGGACAGAGGTTTTTTTTCGAACCAGTGGTAAAGTAAAAAATAACTTTCAATAAGAATTACACATGTAATCTATATTGAATAAAAAAATTATTCTATTCTATTCTAATCGATAACCATATCAATTTTTTCGATAATCTGAAAGGCATTTTATTAAATTAGTTTACTAATCGGCTATATTTTTATTTAGATCCTTTATTTCCTGATAATAAGCAAAACGTTCCAAATAAAGTAACTTTTTGTCCACCGGATGCCGCACGTTTATATACGTCGTGCTGGGCAAATATGCATGCAGAGGAGAAGGAGAAGTAAAAACAGTTTAACTTCGGAAATCCTCGCCTTAAGCTTGAAAACAGAAGAATGATATGTCGTAAAGAAGTTTTATTTCGTATGTGTGTACACAATTACACGCACAATTTTTAGTAAGCATAGTATAATTACATAGGTGTTCATTACATTGGTGCCGGCGGGGACTGAACTCGGGCTAAGCCGTTAATAGATCAATGTTGTAGAGTGGCATCGTCCATGTGGGGGTGTCTGTTCTACGCACAATCCCTCCTCAAGGGAAGATACCCCAATGACTCAAAGGAAGACGCGTTACCTCAATGATTTCAAATGTCCTCGAATTTTCTTTTAATTTATGTATTATATTTTATATATGCACGTTCCCCGCACTGTTTTCCTGAACACGTGGTAAGTTAGCACTCAAAATTGTAATTAACGATTTGATTGGTGCTCTTACCAGGCGAGATCGTACTCTGTTTGCTCCCGTCCTATGAAATTTTAAGTCGACAGCTTATCGCTTGGGCTACTACAGCTCACTATGAATTAAAAAAGCTTAATTAACGGTTGAGGTAGGTAATAACAAAATTTCATCAAAATTGGTCCAGCCGTTTAGGAGTTAATATATGATATGTATGTATTATACCTTCCTTTTGAATTATTCTGTCTATTGATGAAAATTGCATCAAAATCTGTTGCGTAGTTTATAAGATCTAAGCGTACAGATGGCGGAAAGTTACTTTGTTTTTTACTATGTAGAGATTCGTTCGCGTTACGTTTATATTTATTGACGAAGGTCGATCGAATCGGAATTTTATTGCCACTGCATTTGAGTGTCGCTAAATATTTTTTTATAGCCCTATGAATGTTTACCTTATGTAATGAGTGTCGTGACTGATGTGCTATCTTTATAATTCGAAATTATATATTTTAGGAAAGGAATTACGTGTCGATTAAAAAACAAAACAGACAAGTGTAATATTCATAATATATGAGTGATACTTTTGGTACCTGAATTTCGAGTACCACATATCTTAAGATTACCAATTTATTTGTTTAAATATCGGTTTTTCGGTATGGGTTTCAGCTAAACAGATTTTGAAAAGACTAAAAAAAATGTTTCATTAATCACCAAAAACTGAAATGTAAAGGTTTCGTCACCTTTATCTTTACGAATCTTTACCTGATACCTTGCTTCGATCTCATGTCACTTAATCTATTATCGGCCCTATATATCTTCTACATTCATTTTCCTAATAGACAGCTTTTAAAGGTGATGATAATTAATAATAAATTCTTGATGCTACATTCTTAAAAAAGCTATATTTAGCTGTAGATAAGAAAAGGCAGTTAAAAAAGAGAAATAATAATATTCATTATTATTAAAAAAATATTATATAATATACATAAATCCTAAAACCATACAACAACTATTTCCAATATCCTTATTAAACCTACAAATATTTCAGACAATATTGACGAAAACCACACGTCTGATTTCAACTCTCTAATTAGCAAAGCATCGGTAATTTCGTAAATTAGTGTAGCGACGTAATCACAATCTCAATTTAATGCAACTGGAATAGGGCTTGGAATACTTTAGCTCTTGATACAGGATATATTAATGGAAATGGTGCGATATGATACTAATTATAAGCTCATTTACTATGAAATGTACATTAAGGGATGCTGGTAATCTGAGTAAAGTAAATAACTCATCGAAGCTTAAGGTGTATCTTAATAGTGTGACGGAAGCCAGAATTACAAATTAGGGATTCATCTTTATTTTTAGATAATATAGATGTACTTACAACGTATAGTGTAAGACTATCAACTACCCCATATCGTGGGTGTCGTAAGAGGTGACAGAGGGAAACTGAAGCAGATGGGTAGCAGTATCTTCCTAATAAAACTCAATATATTAAAAGAACTGCGGTTGCCAACCCGCGTGTCAAGCGTGGCAACTATGGAGAAATACTCCTATGAAGCAATCTATAGGGGGGCCTATGTTCAGCAGTAGATTTTATAGCTTGTAATGGATGAATGGACGATGTATATTGTTGGTCCGTCTTTTAGTGGTCGTGTAACTTCTGAACCACTTCACCTATAGCAGCCTTCGCATTCGCACGTAGGTTTCGCAGCCCACTTTGCGAAGTGACGTTCTAAATGGTGCATGAACGCACTTCGAAGCGGCGGTATGGCGCATACGGCTCATCTGATGGTAAGTGACTACCGCCGGCCATAAATAACTGCAACACCAGGGAAATTGCAGATGCGTTGCCGGCCATTTAAGAAAGAGTAGGCTCTTTTCTTGAAGGTCTCTAAGTCGTATCAGTTCAGAAAAATTGTTGAAGTTTCTACAAGTAGATAAGTTGTGCGAGGAAAACTTCTTGTAAATCGCACAGTGGTGTACCGCACCACCAATCGTCCAGACGGTTTAGATGGTATCGTGAGTTTTGTCGCGGTGTGCGATGATGACATTGGGCGAATGGAGTTAGTATGAACTCCTCCGAGCACTCCCCGTGGTAGATGCGATAGATAATGCAAAGAGATTCAACATGTTTTCGAAGCGCCGGTGAATCAAACCGATCAGAAAGAACTCATTCGTCGACAATTTGAACCAGAGATGCAAACAGTATTCCATGATATTAAAGAATATACTTTTGTTTTAAAAGAAAAGGATGAACTTCAGAGAACAGTCGATGAGTTTGACCAATGCAGCAAGGAATGAGGAATCCTCAGATTAATTGCTGCATTGCAGTTACAGTTAAGTGAGGCTAATGAGCAGATTGTGCAATTAAAACAATACATAGATAACTTGAAAGCGTCCCAAACTCAAAGTCTGTTCAATGAGCTCATAGAATGTGAATCTTCTAAATCATTGCAACCCTCCACAACAATCAATTTCACTGGTGATGATTATGTCACATCAAGAACAGCAGCAAGGATTACCTGCAGTAGAAGAAAATTAAAGAAATACATAAAATTAATAAATATATTAGGAAAGTACAAAAGTTAATTAAAACTAAAATTAATGTCAAAAATTATATAAATGTATGTAAAGAAAAGCAAGAATTAATTAATAAACTTAAATTATATTCAATTGAGGTGGAAAATATGAATAACTGTTATGAGACTGATATAGAGTGTCTAAATTTAACAATTTTATCACTTAAAACTCCTACAAAGTATATCAAATAAATATGAATCGGCTCAGGATGAGATAAAAGAACACATATTGGCCAAGAATGATCTGGTAAAGTCATGTAAGTATAATGAGGAGCGCTTTGACTCCTTAATTAAACATCAGAGTGAGTATCAGCGCTCCATACCAGGTTCATCGGGGACAATATGTAAAAATAATGATAACAGTAAGGACTCATTATTTTCACCTACACTCTATGACAGTACCTTAACAAAGAATATTAACTTAAAAAGTAATTTAAATATTAATAAAAATAAAGTTATTATGTATTGTGATGACATAGGCAAAATTTGGGCACAATGTTAAATAACTGTTTAAAAGGACATCAGGTTAGTAATTGTTGTATGCCTGGAGCATCCTTTAGTCATATAATGAATAAAGTTTTAACTAGTAAGTTTTGCCCTAATAGCACATTAATAATTCTTGTTGGGAGAAGAGGCAATGTAAACAAAACTCAATTATTAAAATATATTGATCATCTAAATACTTTAAATGTACATAAAATTATCTTGTTTACATTGCCTTACATACAGGGTTGGCCACAGGAAAATAAAATAAGATACAATTTAAATTTATTAATGAATAACTTTTCATTTAATAACAATATAAACTTGACATCTAATTGTTATAATTATAATAATATAATTAATTTAATAGACATAAATAATTTAATTAAGAAATTTTTGACTAGAGATAGGTATTACCTATCCAAATATAATTTAAGACAGATAGCAAATCTTATTGTTTATTTATTAACTCAGCCAAGGACTTGGCTACACCGACATCTGCTTCTTTTGAGCAGTGTAATGACTTAATATGTAATTTGGAATCAGTTCCAAGTAATTTAAATTAGAAAATGAGACAATAGAGGTAATCTCTAGCAGTTATAATAATTTAAATAATTTAGAATGTAGCTATAAAACCTTCATTGTATGACTCCACAGAGTGATAATAAAATTGTTTACACCTGGTGCATCAGAATATACAAGGCATGATAGGCAAAGAGCTAGAAATTGAATTGTTCTTAAATAGCAATAATATTCATATTTTATGTATTACTGAACATTGGTTAAAAGCTTATAACATAATGTTTAATTTCAGTAATCACCAGGTGGTCAGTTCGTTCAATAGAGAAACGGTTTTAAGAGGTGGCTCGTTAATATTAGCTAGTAAATTATTATCATGTAAGGAACGTAAAGATATTGTGAGCCTCTCTGTTGAGCGAACTGTAGAAATGGCTTGTGTTGAGTTTGAGCACCTCATTGTTGTGTGCGTCTACAGACCCCCATGTTCTATATACAATACTTTTGAAAAATTATGGAGGAAGTTTTTGTTGTTTAATAAACAGAATAAATCTGTTGTAATATGTGGAGACTTTAATATCAATCTCCTAGAAGCTTCCTCCACCAATATTAAATTTAGATCATTGTTTAAATCATATGGTCTTTTAATTTATTTTAGAGCCAACGCGTATTACTGAATGTAGTGCAACATGTATAGATAACATTTTACAAATGTTAAGCCGTTGCATAAATGTATAATTCAAAATTGAGTTCTGATCACTGTGGACAGTTAGTTTCGTTACCTTATGTTCACAAAAAGCAAGTAGATGAGAAAATTGTGTTTGTTCCTGTAAATGCACGTCGCTTGGAGAAGTTTAGAAGTAACATAGTGAAGAAACTTCCATCACTTTCATACCAAATGATCCTAATTTTTGTATGGAACAGTGTTTAAACTTATTTGCAATGAATTTGATAATATTTTTACTTCTAAAACGTTCTCCTTGAACAGTCGGAAGGCTTTCAATGAATGGGCGACAGTAGGAGTCCATAAGAGAGACAAAGGTTATATGAACTTTACCATGAAAGGTCATATAACCTAGCGTCGAATTTAGGAATATGTTAAAAATATTCAAAAATATTTAAAGAGTGTGCTCCAAAGCCAAGTCTTTGCATTTGAGCAACAAAATTAAGACGGCTTCTAATAAAATTAAAATGACGTGGAGTATAATTAATAGTGAAACTGGTAAGGTCAACTCTCGCAATTCAAACTACCGGTTGAGTTTTAACAACAAATTAACGGAATCAGATCAGGATGTTGCAATGGTTTTGAGAAGTATTTTACGGATATTCCGATCTTAACCACTATGTCACTGAATTCTTCTCCTGCCGTCGCCGAATCATTGCTTAAACAAAATGTAAATGCGTGTACAAAGAATTTTACATTTCATAAAATATCATCAAAAGATATTGTAAAATATTTTAAAACTATTGATGTTAAGAAAACTGCGGATCTGTGGGGCATTTCCGTTAAAGTTATTGCGTCTATAATCGATATAATCGCCTCAACTAGCTATTATTTTTAATACTAGTATCGAATATGGTGTGTTTCTGATTTGATGAAGCATAGTAAAGTAATACCTTTATTTAAATCTGGTAGTACATTAGATCCCGCCAATTTTAGACCCATTTCTGTACTGCCAACACTAAGTAAAATTTTTGAAAAATTATTCTTGATCAAATGTTAATTTTTTAATGTTAATAATTTACTTCATAAAATCAATTCGGTTTCACAAGGGTCGCTCGACAACTGATGCTGGTGTTGAGCTGATTAAATATATTTTCAATGCATGGAGAATTCACAGGATGCTTTGGGTATATTCTGTGACCTATCCAAAGCCTTCGATTGTGTTCACCATGAAACATTAATCAGGAAACTACAACACTACGGTGTAAGAAGTAATGCTCTTAAATTAATTGTTTCATATTTAAGTAACAGAACTCAAAAAGTTGTCATTAATAGTATGAGCTCTTCCGGTCGATAGTACAAATGGGCGTGCCTCAAGGCTCAATTCTCGGCCCTTTCTGTTTCTTGTATATATTAATGACTTACCTTACATAGTAGGGGATAACCATAATATAGTATTATTTGCTGATGACACTTCATTAATTTTCAAATTAAAACGACAATTATTAAAATATGACGAAGTAAATAATGCTATATCTAAATTAGTAAATTGGTTTAATGTTAATAACTTGCATTTAAATAGCACTAAAACGAAATGTATAAAGTTCATGACTCAAATGTCAGACAATTAAATACTAATGTAATTTTAAATGGGAGGAACTGAGTCTTGTCGATACCACCATTTTTCTTGAATAACACTAGACGCGAAGCTTCAATGGAGCCCCATATATCAAAGTTAGCAAGCAGACTTAGTTCTGCAGCATATGCTGTAAAAAGATTAGAAATCTTACCAGTGTGAAACAGCTAGACTTGTTTATTTAGCTATTTCCATAGCATAATGTCCTATGGTATTTTGCTATGGGGACACGCAACTGACACTGAAATTATATTTGTTTTACAGAAGGGCCATAAGAGCAATCTATGACTTAAAACCTAAAGAGTCGCTCAGACAAAATTTAAGGAAATTAATATATTAACTTTGGCCTCTCAATACATTTATGAAAATGTAATGTACGTACACAAAAATAAAAGTAGTTATACAAAAATAAGTGATATTCATTCTGTAAATACTAGGAACAAACACAAGCTAGTAGTACCAGTTATTCGACTCCACCGAGTCAGTAATTCATTCTTAAGGATGTATACGTTTTTACAACAAAATCCCAGAAAATAAACAAAATTCGACCTGCTCAAAATTCAAAAACTTTATTAAACATAGTTTGTATAAAAGGTTATTATAATGTTAAGGAATTTATGGATGATAATAACCCTGGGAATGAGGTGTTCGCTGCCAGGCTGTTTCTAATTTGTTTTGTGTGGTTAATTGTGTAATATACATGATTGTAAGCTGTTATTTAAAAAAAGTCCTGCTGGGTTTCTTGCTGGTTCTTCCCAGGACAGAGGTTTTTTTCGAACCAGTGGTAATTAGACAAAGAGTGACTTTCAATAAGTATTATTTATAATCTATATTGAATAAAAAGTTTCTGTTTCTGTTTCATGTGAGACCGAACTTACACCTTATAAAGCTGCAAGTAGTGTGCTGGCATAAAATACTGCCCCGCTCTACAAAGCACGCCAAGCTTTTTAAAGGCTAATTTGTAAAAGTTATCTGAGCTTCTTAGATCAGCATTTAGATCACTATTTTTGTACAGTAGTCGTAGGACTTTTTTTTTCGTCTAGGAGTCCTTCTGGGTAGGTACCGGTACGCTCTTACATCCTGCCGCCAAGCAACAGTGCATGTTTTGCTGTATTACAATCTGAAGTGTACAGCGAGCCAGAATGTTATTAAACCTTAGTCCTCAAAGGTGAAAACGCATCTGCAGCATTAATTAATTGAGCTTGGATGCTGGTGTCCATAGCTGCAGTAGCACTTACCATCAGGTGAACTGCAAGTTTGTTTGTCTCTTCAATTTTATAAAAAAAATTAATACACATGTTACGTTTTGAATATTGCATCGGTGAGTACTTCAACCAAGTAGGATATTTCTGACGATATATGTACCTATTAGGGACACAAAATATAGCTTTCCATTTTCCGTAACTACCCCTAAGGGAAACGTGCAATATTCAAACAAATTCGGAAGGAGCGTATCAGCTTTACGTAATATTTTGTTAAGCCTCGCGTGCTTATGATAACTTGTGTTCCGTAAGTGGAAAATATTACATAACTTGTATATTGTTGAATTCAAAATAAGTGTCCTGAAAAGAAAAATCGTTTTTATTTGTTATTCACATCCTCATCAAAGTTTAAATCGCTCGTCGCTGTTGTCATTAACGCAGTAACTGATAATATAATTTTTACTACAATCATTGGTACATTTGTAAGTGATCGTGTAATTTCTGAACGATTTGACCGATTAAAGTCATATTCAAACATATATTTGTTTTAAGGCATTGGTTCATATCATAGATCTAGGATCGATAGGTGGCGCTGTAGTTATGTTATATATTTATATATAACCAATACTATATTTAAGTATCAAAATGAATCATATTCACAAATTATTACTTTTTTGTGCCAAAACAGCCACCTACCCGAAAGGGCAAAACAACGTCTGTTGAGCGAGCTAGTCTTTACTTTACCTTGTTACGTCTATTAGACATCATTAACTTCTGTACAACTTGACCGATAGAAGTCATATTATGCACACAATGTATTTGTTATGTTGAGGCAATGGGTCATATCTATGCTAGGATCCGAAAGGTGGCGGTGTATTTAATTATTAACTAGGTTATTAACAAATTCTATATTTAAGGACCAAAATGAATCATATTCACAATTGATGTTTGTTTAGTGATAAAAAGAAAATTACTAAATCTGAACCCGATAAATACAACGTTGGTCGCGTGGTCTTAATTAATTAAATTTACATTTATACTGTTGAGCCGTGGTAGCTCAGGAGCTTAGCGCTCGCTGTAAATTTCACAGTATGCGAGCAAATCGCGTTCGATGTAGTGCAATTTTAAGTGTTGATTTACTACGTTCTCGGCAGTGAAGGAGAACATCATGAGGAAACCTGCATGTCTGAGAAATTAAAAAAAATATATATATCGAAGACATTTGATGTTCGCCACCACGCATTGGGGCAGCGCGGCGAACACTTCCGCGCCTTAAAACCCTCTCAGAAGTTAGAGTAGGCTTGTGCCCAACAGTGGGATGTATACAGGCTGTAACTTTTACACTGTAAAAAGTCCGGTGAAAGTTCGGAGTAAAACCAATCACACCACTTACCGGAAAGGACAAAATAACGTCTGCTGAGCGAGCTAGTCCTCACATGATTTTGTCTTATTAGAGATCATTAGGTACTCTACGACTTGACCGATTGACACCATATTCATGCAAAATATTTTTGGCTTTGTCAAGGCAATAATTCATATCTATGCTAGGATCCGATAGGTGGCGCTGTACTTAATTTATTAACAAATTCTCAATATATGGATCAAAATGGCTCATACTCACATATCAACACAAAAAATGATGTAGATTTAGTGCCAAAAAAGAAAATCACAAAATTTGGACCCTATATAATCTGGCTGCGATCAAATTATCAAGTCTTATAATATATACTGTAATAATATCGGGCGTGAATTCACAGAGAACACATCGCGCTTATTCTTTTCAAATTCAAATTCTAATTATGATGATGATACGTCTTTTACAGCTGAGGTGGTAAAGGTTTGCAAGTCGTTTTGTGATTTTAATTTTCTTAAAATAAGCAATTCAAGTTTTATTCAGTATTTTAAATTTTAAATTTCCTTAATTTCTCTATTATTTAATCTATATAAAAACAAGCAAGCACCATCAAAAGTGATAAGGAATCAGGGGTTCTGTTAGAAAGTTTATGTTTTACATGGTAGAGCCAAGCTGCTGCAACTATACATAGCTGCAGCGCAAACGGGTCGAGCACGTTCGATCAGAGTAGGACCACGCTCCTACGAAATACCAGCGTAAAATTATCAGAATTATGCCGCTGTCTTTTGTATAGTGAATGTAGATAACCGGAGACCCATTTTACTGGTAACGAGGCAATTCATCTTAGTTATCAGGGGTGACAACGAATCTGCATTTTTATTGTTAATCATTGATATCAATGTATGATAATGTATGGTATAGGGCATAGCATCCACTTACCATCAGGTGGATTATATGCTCGTTTGTCACCTTTAATCCAGAAAACTAGGATACAGCTCTCCCTACCATTTCTATATAATCAACTAGCTATTACAGCACACGACAATATACGATTATAGTACGTGAGGGTAATATGGTCATCCGGTTAATATGGTCACTTTCTGATAACTGAAAAACTACAGCCTTGTTTGCATAGATGGCTTTGCGATGCGATAGCTCTTCCCAGATTATTTACTTCTAGATAACGCGTCACGCAATGAGCGATGCAACAAAAACTGGTTATTAGTAAGCGTGTGTGCGTGAGGCACGCACACACGCTTAGCGGTTGCTATGGCAACAGAATAAATAACTATGGCTTACACCAGCGTCATTTGTATCTGGGAGATACCAGCTAATGAATCTATCCCGATAAAATGGGGAAAAACTGTAAAATTATGTCATGTTAATAAAATCATAAATTATAATATTTTAATACGGTGCTTTTAATTGTGTGTTTAGTTGTCTGTTGAGTTAGAATTTTTTTTTGTAAAGAAAAATATAATCAAATAAAAATCAATTACGCATTTACAAAATATGTTTTATTATTTAATGTATGGTGTCGACTTATAAAAATACGTTGGCCGGCGGCTTCGACTGCGTCATAGTTAAATAATTTATCCCGCAGGTACCCTTTACCGTAATATTTTATCCCATAGCATTTCTACAGTTTAATAGATCCTTTTAAGAAGAATTATTCCGTCTTGCATTGTTGTGCCAGCAAGAGTTGATATATGGGTGCCCCATTGAAGCTTTGCATCTAAGGTCACCCCCAGGAACACAGTAGTCTCTTCTATTTTGAACCTATCATTATTTACCATTAAATGTTTGTAACTACTAATTTAATGGCCCTCTCTTTGAATTTGTTTTTTTAAATAATTTGCGTTTTAAGATTGCATCACTTATTACATTATCTAATTTAGCTATATGATAACAGCGTATGGTCAAATATTTTCAAGCGACCAGTCTTATTAGGTTCACTTGGTGAAGAGAACCACAAGTGTGTTCAGTTTCAACTTAAAATAAGTATTTTTATGACCAATAAATTGTTTTAATATACAAGATAAAATTTTTGTGTGTTGGCCTAGTCATTATAAAATTTTGTCTAAGAAACTTTCTGATTACTGTCTCCGAAGTCTTACATATAGAATATACATCCCTTGAAGCATAAATCAATCCGCCTTCATCCCGTGCGCTATTAGAATAATGAACATACATCAGCTTTTAAGACAACTATACGGGAAATTCGCAATCCAAGACTGGCAACACCAAAAACGACGCGTTGATTTTGTGAATAAAATTATCAATTTATTAGTTTTGTTTTCGTAAATTACTATTAGTTTTGAGTTACTTAGCGATGGTAAGACATTTTGTTAGTTGTTTGTAAACGTCCTTTGTAATTTCTGCAGATTTTGATAGCGCAACTTGTCATTTTCACCAAAATAATTTAACACAAAAATGAGCCGTGCGTGCGTATCTCTTGGCGTTACAATTGACACTGAGGAGCGGGGAGCGCATTAGGCTAACAGTTAGCTGATATTTTTTCGACGCTTTTGAGCCGCCGTTACTCTATCTAGAGAGTAAATAATCTAAGAGCTCTTCATCAGTCAATCAAATAATAAAAGTAAAACGGGCGTTATTTTATCGACACCGTTATGACAGTTGACATTATCTATACAAATAAATAAATTTGAAGTGTCTGTTTGTAATGTCAAAATTACAGCTTTTTACTATATATACAAATAAATAAAATTGAAGTGTCTGTTTGTAATGTCAAAATTACAGCTTTTTACTAAATGCATATGAAAGTATATACAGTACTTATAAAAAAACTACAATTTTTAAAATTTTTGTATGTCTATCTGTTTGTTCCGGCTATTCTCCGAAACGGCTGGACCTATTTTGACGGGACTTTCACTGGCAGATAGCTGATTTCATAAGGAGTAACTTAGCTACTTTTATTTTAGAAAAAGAATTAAGGATCCGCGCAAAAAAATTAAAACCTTTAATAACACTCCGGCGAAGTCGCAGTTAGTGGTGATATTAGTCGATTTTAGTATTTCAAAGTGTTCCTGATTATTGCCAAAGCTTGTTGGCAATTTCTTTCTTAATATATTAGTTATAGTATACCACTTTGTATTTTTGTCTTTATATATTACCCCCACGTACCTTAATTCACAGTGACATTTTTGACAACAGCTTTTTTAATCCTGTATCGTGGAGGCAGTTTACAAAAAGAAATTGCACTGATATTTATTATAGTTTACTTTTAACTTCCAGTTTATTTTCTACAAAACTATAACAGGAGATGGGCAGCAGTATCTTCCTGATAATAACTCAAAATAATATGGAAAATATCCCTCATGAGTCTACAGGGAGTTGTAAGTAATGAATGACTAACTAAACTTTTTTTGGTTTGTCCCCTGGATCGTGTATTTTTGCTTTCATTTTGTTTGAAAAAGAATTACCCTCACACTACAATTCTATTCTATATCGTGGAGGCATTTTATATACACGAATTTCACGTTTTTATATAATACTAAAGTGACAAACGAACTTACGGTCCACGTGATGGTAATTGGTTACTGCAGTCCATGGACACTTGCAGCGAACTTTATAAGAGATAGAAGGCTACAGATGCGTTTTCACCCCTTCTTTGCAAGTGTTCGTAAAGTTGTTGTACTGTCATCAAATATGGCGGGAAATCTCTCAAAGCTTTTCTTTGTAACATGTCCCAGGCATGCTCGATGGGATTTAAGTCGGGCGACTGTGCAGGCCAATCCAAAACTTGAATATTGTGGTCTCGGAGAGCGGCCGACAGCAGCCGCGCCGAATGGGAAGGAGCATTATCGTGCATGAGTAGAAATTCCTGGCCTATTTGGATTCTGTGTGGGACAATAACAGGCTCTATTACCTCCTCGTGGTATTTTTGTGCAGTCATGCTGCCTTGGATTCAAACGAGCAACCATAATTGTCCCGCCTTGGTATGAGTGGATCCCCTGATAGTGCCGTAGACGGCTAACTCTCCCTGGAGTTC